>BSBN01001101.1:11852500-12470000 GCA_027924645.1 Cunninghamia lanceolata
AAATCCTACTTCGCGAGCTCTGATAAGAAGACGCAGTAAAATGCGGTACAAAATGCCAAAACTACAAATGACTGAACTGAACTGAAAATAAAAGAAAAGAAAGAATGCAAATATTTTTTTGGTTGATGCAAGATTGCTTTGCAACTTGGGATGATCCTACATTAGACACTCAAGGTTGTTGAAAAAGTGAGTCCCTCACTTTGTTGGGGCTAGAGGAAAACCAAGGTGGTCTACCTCAGCGTGAGAAATCCATGATGAATATTCTTTCAGTTTTCCTTTCTGCTTTACCAAATATTCTTTATACTTCTTGCCTTTGGTATTGCGTCCAACTCTACTATCCAAGATATATTCTATCTACTTTGGTTGTTGTTGTGGTAACTGATTCTACAATTCATTTTCAATGTTGTCACTTGATTCTCCTTCATGATACTGATATAGGTCTGCAATGTTGAATACAGGTGATATACCAAATGTCTCTGTTAGCTTCACTTCATATGTATTCCCTGAATCAAACTTCTTAAGTATCCTACATGGTTCAAACTTCATCTTCAGCTTTTTGTATGTCCCTACTGGAAATCTCTCTTTCCTTAGATACATCATTACTTCATCTCGAACTAAATTTTTTTTATGTCTCCTCTTCTCATCTGCTTGCTCCTTATACTTTCTATTCATCTCCTCCAAATGCTTCCTGACCTGATTATGTGGTGTTTCCATATATCCTACAAATTCTTCTGCCTATGCACTTCTCTTATTCTCCATACTCATGTCTCTCAGCTCTGCAACTCCTCTAGGTTGTAATCTTGTCACAATCTCAAATGGTGTCTTCCATGTACTTCTATTCACTAAGTTATTGTATCCAAACTCTGCTTGCAATAGAATTAGATCCCAATCCCCTACCTTATCCCCTACTAAACATCTCAACAAGTTACCCAAACTCCTATTTACTAATTCTATTTGTCCATCTGTCTGTGGGTGAAATGTTGAACTAAACTTTAGGCATGTCTTCATCTTTTTCCACAATGTCCTCCAAAAGTATCCAATCAATCTTGTATCCCTGTCTTAAACTATACTCTTAGGTAATCCATGCAATCTCACAATCTCCTTGAAAAATAGGTTAGCAACATGTATTGCATCATTTGTCTTCTTACAGGGAATGAAATGTTCTATCTTTGAGAATCTATCAACTACTACAAATATACAATCATATCCCCTCTGTGTTCTGGGCAAACCAAGTATGAAATCCATGCTTATATCTTCCCAAGGTCTCTCCGGTACTGTCAAAGATTTATACAAACCAGTATTCTAACTACTCCATTTGGCAACTTGACAAACCTTGCAACTCTAACTAAATTTCCTTACATCCTTATATATCTGAGGCCAAAAATAATGTTCACTTACCAAAGCTATTGTCTTGTCAATCCCAAAATGTCCTACCAATCCACCACCATGCTTTTCCTTGATCAGATTATCTCTCATTGAACTCCTAGGTATACACAATTAATTTCCTTTGAACAACACATCCTCCTGAATGAAATAGTCTAACCACTTACTTCTATCTGTCACAACAGGTTCCTTACATGCTTTCCATGCTTCTGCAAAATCAATATCCTCTTCATACATATGCTTTAGTTCCTCAAATCCCAATACTTCTATTCGCATCTCTGTCAGCAAATTCCTTCTTATGCTAAATGCATCTACAACTTTGTTTGATTTCCCACTCTTATGCTTCAATACAAATGTGTAACTCTACATGAACTCTACCCATCTCATATGTCTCTGATTCAACTTGCCCTGACTATTCAAATACCGCAAATCTTGATGATCAGTGTATAATACAAATTCCTTAGGCACCAAGTAATGTCTCCACTTCTTCAAGGCTTGAATTATGGCATAGAATTCCTGATCATAAACTAAATATATTCTCCTTGCATCATTTAAATTTTCATTGAAATATGCTATTGTTCTCCTTTCTTGACTTAATACTACTCCTATTGCACTTCTATTGGCATCACAATCCACTTGAAATACTTTGTTCAAATCCGGTAATGCTAACATTGGTTGCTCTATCACCTTCTGCTTCAATAACTCAAAACTCTTATTAGCTCTTGATGTCCACTTAAAATCCTTTCTGTCACCTCTCATTGTCTCTGTCATTGGTGTGCATACTGTACTGAAATTCCTGATGAACTTCTGGTAGAAACTTGCTAATCCATGAAATGATCTTACCTCTCCAAAGTTCATAGGTGCTAACCACTCAACAATTGCTCTAACTTTCTCAGGGTCCATCTTCAATCCTTCCATAGAAATCACAAATCCCAAATATACCAACTCTTCCTTCATGAAACTATATTTCTTGATGTTTATCAACAACTTCTCTTCTCTCAACCTCTACAATACTTGTCTAATATGCCATAAATGCTCTTGTTTTGTCTTACTGAAAATCAAAATATTATCCAAATATATAATAACAAATTTACCCAAGAATTTCTTCAAAACCTCATTCATCAACCTCATGAAAGTACTCGATGCATTAGTCAATCCAAAAGGCATTACCAACCACTCATACAATCCCTCATTTGTCTTGAATGCAATCTTCCACTCATCTCCTTCTCTAATCATGATCTGATTGTATCTACTCTTCAAGTCTATGTTTGTGAAATACTTTTCTCCACTCAAATAGTCCATGACGGCATCTATCATTGGCAATGGAAACCTATACTTAATAGTGATGTTATTGATTGCTCTAGAGTCTATACACATCCTCCATTCTCCATCTTTTGTTTGGTGCTAGTACTGCAGGTACCACACATGGGCTCAAACTTTCTCTGATCAATCCTTTCCTCAACAGCTCCTGTATTTGTCAATTCAGCTCTGCATTCTCTACTGGTGTCATCCAATGTGCTACTTTGTTAGGCAAACTAACTCCAGGTACAAGGTCCATCTAATGACTGATATTCTGGATTGGTGGCAATCCTTTAGGTATATTATCTGATATGATATCTCGGTACTCTGTCAATAATTTAGTTATCTCCTCTAGTGGTGTTCTTCTTCTTTTCCAATAACAGTCTCTGCACTTAGGGCTCCACACTTCTTAGGAATCAAGGCAAAACACATATTCTCATGTCTCAATCCCTCCAGAAAATTCCTTCCATCAACCAAATAGATTCTAGCAGTTCCACATACTTAACTCTTAGGTTCATCTTCCAAAGGTATCAAGACATGTTTCTTCCCATTAGATGTAATAGTATAAGTATTATTTCTCCCATCATGTATAGCTTTTCTATCATACTGCCATGGTCTTCCCAACAGTATATGACATACATCCATCAGCATAATATCACACAATACCTCATCATTATAAGATCCTATGTGAAATTTCACCAAACATTGTTCACTCATCAGTACCTTGTGTTCATCTTGAATCCATGCTGTCTTGTAGGAATTTAGATGTTTCAACCTCTCTAGTTTCAGCTTAGTCACCATCTCCTTCAAAACCAAATTATTGGTATTGCCACTATCAATGATAACCTTACAACGTTTACCTCGTGATTTACATCTTGTCCGAAACAAACTTTTCCTTTGCGGTGGTTCCTCAGTTGTCTCTGCTTGAAATAATGCTCTCCTCATGACTAATGATTCTCCTTTCTCTGGTTTTCCAATAGAACTAGGTGATCCAACAGGTTCTTCTTCTACATAGACTGCTCTTGCACTATTCTCTATCCTCTTGCTTGTACTACCTTGATGACATTCAAATGCTCTGTGTCCTTCACCTCCACACTTAAAACAAGTCCCTATGAATGATCTTTTATCAAACCCTCTTTCTTCTCTCTGGTATCCTTCATTACGGTAAGAGTTATGATTCCCTCTATTGTTGCGGTAGAAACTTCTGTAATCTATCCGGTATGAATTATTTTTTGTCTTCTTTCTTGTATGGACTACTTTCCTTGTTTTGTTCCGCATAAGATCTTTCTCCTCTAGACTATGTTCTACCTCTTTGAAATTTACCTCCTCTACCTCTATGTCTTTTCTCATGCCTCTTATGCAACTTGTCTTCAACTTTCAATGCAAACTTATATGCTTCTTCTATTATTGTCATTCTCACCAAACTTAGTTCTTCTTGAATATTCATCGTTAAGCCATTTATGTATCTAGCCACTTTCTCCTTGCTTGCTTCACTGTGTCTAGTCCTTATGATCATCTTATAAAATTTCTTGGTATTCTCCTTCACAGATTTCTCCTTTTGCCTTAGGTTTTGCAATCTCTTCAACAATTCCAACTCATAGTTAGCAGGTATGAACTGATTCTTCAACTTTGTCACCATCCTATCCCATTTTATAATCTTTTATTTTCCTCTCCAATTTCTATCCAATTGAACTTCTTTCCACCAAATAGTAGCATGTCCTTTCAACTTAGTTTTTGTAAATCTCACTCTCTCTGGATCTTCAATTTCTTCATATTCAAAGTATTCCTCCAAGTCATTTATCCAGTGAATCAATTCCACTGGATTCAAATTTTGAGTATAGTTCGGTACTTCCACTCTAGGTCTCTTTCCAATCTTAAAAATAGCTTTCAACATCTTTGCTTGATCAGATTCTTCTTCTTCCAGGGCTCCTTCATTTTGGTCGGCTGATTGAAATTCTTCATCATCACTTTCAACATCATGTCTAGAGTTTAGTCCTCTTCTTTTATCTTATTCTACATCATCTAATTTAACTTTCATTGTCCTCATCATCTTTATCATCTCTTCCATTCTTCTAGCAACATTGGCCATGGCAGGCATCCTCCTTGGCGGCATCTCTTCCTAGGTTTCAGTGCAATTGCATTAATTTGACAATCTGACTACAAGGCTGCAACTGCCTCACAATCGGTGCTTTATTGACAAACACAAGTAGACTACCTTAGGTCAGTGATCTGTTCACCACAAGATCTTACGAAATGGCTTCACTTCCCAAAGGATTCAAAACTTCGCTCTGATACCACTTAGGGTAGTCATGGCAGTAGGGTCCAAAGAATAAACTATCCAAACCATGCAGCTAGAGTAAACATAACAGAAAAAATACAAGTATAGAACACAATGGAAGATTCATATACTTAATATATCAATGAATTACAATGCTCATATGTCGGAACCTTGTAGGTTACAATCAAAGGGTTCATATGCCTACTTTTCGGGTTACAACAAATATGCAAGATATGGCATTAAGGGGCCTTTCTGAAAAGAATCTAACTATCTATCTTATGAAATCAATTAACTGCCTTCCTAATACATCTAAGCAATCTATATATATCATGTTCAAGCTCATAGAATCCTTTGTGTCGGCCACAAGAGGTTACAAACTCCAATGAAAGATGTAATGTGTAGAAACATGTAGGTCTGCCTACAACAGATGGTATTGCTCCGCAAATGAATGAAACATGGTGCAGACCTCAAGAGAGGTCTATCAAGTCCATATGTGCCGTGTATGATGTTCCATTATGTTAAGAAAAGTGTCTCCACCTTGCAACTTCGAAAGGTTACTATTCTTCCCAGTCTTGGTCTTTTCGAATACCCTTTATCTCGAAGAATAATATAGAACTTTCAAAGTTTCCAAAAGGGCTAAAAATAGCAGGACTTACTATTTTTAGCAACTTTACATTTGACCTTGGATTAACCTAAAATTTTCCTAGAAAGTGCGGAACGACTAAGTAAACATCTCAGGTGAGTTTCGACTCAAGATCATACCTAGATCACGAGATATTAAAGTTTATGTTTTTGAAAACTACCAAAGAAGTTTTGAACTTAATTTTGAGGCATTTAGAGGTCCCTAAATGCTCTAAAAAATTGTTTTAATCGACAAAGTAGATTACAAGGTGATAGATCTCTTTATGAGCTTTTCGATGCATCAAATGATTTGTCAATTAGAGACCGGATCAAAAGTTATGACCTACAGAAGTTGGACCTCCTGTTTTTGGGAAATGTAAAAATGTGTTGGACACATAAAAGATATGTAAAGGGGAGAGTTACATGTGTTGGTGTGTGTTTTGGCACATCACAAGGCATATTTGATTGGAGATATTTTGGGCGCCACTTTTGGGTGGTTTTGGCTCATGGTTTTGTAATTACCGGTTATGGTTTACTATATTGTATCTCCTATATATTAGGAGTTGGAGATGCAGGTTGTGCGTAAGAATCATATAGATGTCGAGTTACCTCCTGGATCTCTAGTTGCATATACTTCTGTAAAAGCTTACTTTGCAAGTATATTGTAATCTTCTTGATTTCTGAATAATATATTGAGTGGCTTTGGAGTGTGGGGTTTTTTACCTGAAAGGGTTTTCCCCGCGTATATCTTGTGTTGTGAGTTTTGTGTTTGCATTTGGAAGTTGTTATTATCTTTCTGTTAATGTGCATCTTAATCTGTAACTGTAAAGTAAAAAATTTGCACAAATCTTTCCTCGGTAGATTAGTGTAGGAAGCGTTTCCGCATACCCTACTTCCTTTCAGTTAGTATCAGATCCTGATCACCTTTGGTTCTAGTTGTTAGGTAGAGGGTTTTTTGAGTTGATCTTCATTTGAGTGGGAGCTTGTGTAGAGGATTTTGAAATCTTTGTTGCAGGTAAGAGATGGTGAGCACATCTGGGAGGTTTGAGATAGAGAAATTTAATGACAGTAATTTTGAGTTGTGGAAACTGAAAATGGAGGACATGCTTGTAGATCAGGATTTATGGGATGCCATATCTGGTACAAAACCAATGACAATGTCTCAAGATGACTAGGATCTCAAAGATCGAAAAGCTAAGGGTTTGATAAGACTCTATTTGGTTGATTCAGTGCTCCTGAATATCCATGAAGAGAAGACTGCAAAGGATCTTTGGAAGAAGCATGGAGATGTTTATCAAGCTAAATCCCTAGTGAACAAGTTATTCTTGTGAAAGAAATTGTATTCTCTGAGGATGGAAGATGGAGGATCTATCGCTGATCACCTGAATACATTCAATATGCATGTTGCCCAGTTGACTTCTATTGGTGTGAAGATGGAGGAGGAGGATCGATGTATGACATTACTATGTTCCTTACCAGATTTGTGGGACCACCTTGTTATGGCTATTGGGAGTACCACTACCACCTTCAAAATGGATGAAGTGTTTTCTTCCCTGTTGTCTGAAGAGATGCAAAGAAAGTCTTCTGAATTAGCTAATGAGGTTCTTATGGTTTGTGGTAGATCTCAAGAGAAGGGAAAGAAAAAGGATAAGAAGGAAGAAAAAAGAAGATCCAAATCTTGTAGGAGATCTGAGTGTCCCAGAAAGTCGAAGGCCCTATGTTGGAACTATGACAAACTTGGTCACTTCCGCAAGGAGTGCAAGGAGGAGAAAAAAAGAAGAAGAAGAATTATGACTCAGATTTTGACAAGTCCTCTCAGGATGAAGGAGAAGCGTTTTTCACTTCCTTGGCAATGTATGCATTTGAGGATGTGTGGCTTATTGACTCTGGTGCATCTTTTCACATGACCTCGCATTGGGGTTGGTTTTCGAAATATGAAGAATATGATGGTGGAAAGGTGTACTTGGGTGATGATTCTCACCCGAAGATTGTTGGTCGTGGAAGAGTCTTGATTCGATTCTCTGATGGACGAGTGAAGGGAATCAATGGTGTTCTGCATATCCCTGGTTTGACATGGAACCTTCTTTTTGTAAGTAAGTTGAATGATGCAGGTGTGTAGGTTGTTTTCTCGAATGGAGGATGGAAGATGATTAGAGGATCTATGGTGTTGGCCAAGGGTGTTTGGATTGACACTCTATTTCAGCTTGATGCATGCACAGTTCAGTGCAATAGTGCCTTTGTTTCGAAGAAGAGAGATTCATAGTCTTCATCCTCACCATTGGAACCAGCAACGAAGAGGATTGTTGCATCTACTTTTGATGGTTGTGCTTTCTGGGTACCTAAGGGTGCTCATTCTATGGAGATGAAACTTCTAGCTGAGAAGACAATGTTATGGCACCAAAGGCTTGGTCACATTGGTGAAAAGGGTTTGAGGACCCTAAAAAATAAAAATATTATTGAGGGTATGAATGACTATAATCTTGAGTTTGATTTCTACGAACATTGCATTTATGAAAAACAAAACTGTGTTCAGTTTTATTCCAGTTCTCACAAATCTTTTGAAGTGTTGGACTTGATTCATTCTGATGTGTTTGGTCATGTTAATATTCATTCAACTTTAAAATCTATTTACTTTGTTTCATTCATTGATGACTACAGTAGAAGGACATGGGTGTATTTCATTAGAAGTAAATTTGAAGTCTTTAATAGATTTAAAGAGTTCAAAGCTCTTGTAGAGAATCAGAAGGATAGAAAGATTAAGTGTTTGAGGACTGACAACGATGGTGAGTTTTATTTAGCAGATTTCAACAAGTTCTGTAAAGAATAGGGGATTGAGAGGCACATGACAACTCTATATATCCCTCAGCAGAATGGAGTTGCAAAGAGGATGAATAGAACATTGATGGAGAGGGCAAGGAGTATGCTAAGTGGATACGGTCTTGAACAAAAGTTCTGGGCTAAAGTTGTTGCCACCGCTTGTTACTTAGTTAATAGGTCTCCTACATCCGCTCTCGTTGATAAGACACCTATGGAGGTATGATCTGGTAAAAAGCCTTCATTAAGACACTTTCGAGTATTTGGTTGTGAGGCATATGCACATGTGCCTAAGGAGAAGAGGTCTAAGTCAGAGAACAAGACTGTGAAGTGTATCTTCATCGGTTATGGCATCAGTGTGAAAGGGTACAAGATTTGGGATCTAGTGGCTGAGAGAGTTCTGTATAGCAGAAGTATGATATTCAGAGAGCTCAATCCTTCTATTGTTATCTTGCAGCCAGAGAAAGAAGAGAAGAAAGATGATGTGGTTCAGCTTCCTTCCACCCCTAAGAAAGTTGAACTAAAAACATCTATTGGACCTAATAATGAGGATAGCTCTAGTAGCTTTGAAAGTTCAAAAGAAGATGAGGAACCTCAACCTCAATATTTGATGAGGTCCACGCGGATAAGGCAACAACCTGATAGGTTTGGTTATTCATTGCATGATTCCAGTTGTATTTTTTCTTTGATTTCTAACACTTATGAGTCTAGAACTGTGAAAGAGGCTACAGGTATGAAAGATGTAGGTTCCTAGAAGGAGGTCATCGAAGAGGAGATAGCTTATTTGGAAAAGAATAATACTTGGGACTTGGTGCCTTTACCTGAAGGATGAAAACCTATTGGATGCAAATGGGTGTTCAAAAAGAAATTCGGTGTAGATGGCAGTGTTAAGAAATATAAGGCTAGATTGGTTGCGAAGGGGTATTCTCAGGTGGAGGGACTTAACTATGGTGAGATTTTCTCTCCCGTTGCAATGCTGACATCTATTTAGTTCTTGTTATCTCTTGCAACAATGTATGATCTAGAAGTGGAACAGATGGATGTGAAGATGACATTC
This sequence comes from Cunninghamia lanceolata, assembly GCA_027924645.1. Lineage (NCBI taxonomy): Eukaryota > Viridiplantae > Streptophyta > Pinopsida > Cupressales > Cupressaceae > Cunninghamia > Cunninghamia lanceolata. The sequence continues at coordinate 11,861,953 of BSBN01001101.1, forward strand.
CTTCATGGTGACTTGGAGGAGGAAATCTATATGTCACAGCCAGAGCACTACGTGGTGAAAGATAAAGAAAATCTAGTTTGCAAGTTAAAAAAGTCTTTGTATGGTTTGAAATAGTCTCCTAGGATGTGGTACCAAAAGTTTGATGCCTTTGTGTTGAGTATTAGATTTCAGAGATTAAAATCAGATCATTGTGTTTATTACAAGTTTGACAATGATCGCAGTCTTATTATTGCATTGTATGCCAATGATATGTTACTCATTGGGAATGATAAAAGTTTGATTTATGATTTGGAGTCTCAATTGTCAGCACAGTTTGAGATGCAAAATCTAGGGGCAACTCGGTACATTCTTGGGATGTAGATCAGAAGAGACAGAGCAAACATAAAACTTTGGTTAGACCAGAGTAAGTATGTTAACACTATGTTGGAGAGATTCAGCATGGTGGATTGTAGACCTTTGACTATTCCTGTTACAATGGGGACAAAGTTATTTGTTGCAGATTATCTAAAGTCTCCTTCTGAGATAGAGGATATGAGTAGAGTTCCTTATGCTAGTGCAGTTGGCAGTTTGATGTATGTGATGGTTGTACAAGACCAGACATTGCCCAAGCAGTGGGAGTCTTTAGTCGATTTATGGCTAATTTTGGATGTGTACATTGGGATGCAGTGAAGAGAGTGTTCAAATATTTGTGGGGTACTTCCAAGTATTCCTTATGTTATCATGGTTATCCTACAGGACCTCGACATTCACTTTGTATTCATGGATTTGTGGATTCAGATTGGGCAGGTGACATTGACAACAGGAGATCCACTAGTGCTTATGTGTTCACTATGTTTGGTGCTGCTATTAGTTGGATGAGTAAGTGGCAACCTGTGGCAACTTTGTCCACTATTGAAGTTGAGTACATGGTAGCAACTCATGCTTGTAAAGAAGCCATTTGGCTTAAGAGATTGTGTTCTGATGTTGGGTTTGATGCAGGGAAGATTATTATTTGTAGTGATAGTTAGAGTGCCATATGTTTGGTGAAGAATCCTACTTTCCACGTGAGGACTAAGCATATTGATGTCCAATACCATTTTGTTTGTGACATGGTAGAGGATGGGAAGGTAAACTTGGAGAAAGTTTATACTTTGACGAATGTTGTAGATTCCTTGACAAAACCTGTGAGCACAAAGAAGTTCAGCTGGTGTTTAGAGTCTATGGGCCTCTCAACCCTTAGCAATTAAATCATGTTATTGATACTCCCTTTGCTCTTGCAAGGTGTTCAAAAGTTGGGATAATGTTAAGAAAAGTGTCTCAACCTTGCAACTTTGAAAGGTTACTATTCTTTCTAGTTTTAGTATTTTTGAATACCCTTTATCTCGAAGAATGATCTAGAACTTTCAAAGTTTCCAAAAGGGCTAAAAATGGCGAGACTTACTATTTTTAGTAACTTTACATTTGACCTCGGATTGACCTAAAATTTTCCCAGAAGGTGTGGAAGAGCTAAGTAAACATCTCGGGTGAGTTTCGACTCAAGATCATACCTAGATCATGAGATATTAAAATTTCTATTTTTTGAAAACTACCAAAAAGTTTCAAACCCAATTTTGATGCACTTAGAGGTCCCTAATGATTTGAAAATTATCATAACCAATGAAGTAGGTTACAAGGCGATATATCTCTTCATGAGCTTTCTGACGCATCGAACAGTTCGTTAATCGGACACCCGGATCAAAAGTTATGACCTCGGATAAAAACATGTTGGACACATAAAAGAGTTGTAAAGGGGAGAGTTACACGTGTTGGTGTGTGTTTTGGCACATCAAAAGGCATCTTTGATTGTAGATATTTGTTAGGGTTCTGGCATATCGGAGCAATAAACACTAACAATTATATACAGATTAGATAACCTAAATATATAACAATGAAGAATAACACAAAAGAGATCAACACAAAATTTTAACATGGTTCACCCAAAATGGCCTACATCCATAGAAACTCAACCATCCAATGATTTTATTATCTAGTGCAAAACAAATATAATCTCATGAATCCCATACTGCAACATACATCCCAGCGGCTTATAATAAGCTTTTTGGAAGCTTGTAGAATTAGGGTTTTACAATGTCATTTTTCATTTGTCGGTTAACAAAAATAACTACCGACCCCAAACAAGCAAGGATACATTACGAGTGTACAGTATTTGAATGATCAATCACCACATACCAACAATATTTTGGGTGCCACTTTTGGGTGGTTTTGGCTCATGGTTTTGTAATTATCGGTAATGGTTTACTATATTGTATCTCCTATATATAAGGAGCTAGAGATAGAGGTTGTGTGTAAGAATCATATAGATGTTGAGTTACCTCCTAGATCTCTAGTTGGATATACTCATGTAAAAGCTTGCTTTGCAAGTATATTGTAATCTTCTTGATTCCTGAATAATATATTGGGCGGCTTTGGAGAGTGGGATTTTTTACCTGAAAGGGTTTTTCCCATGTATATCTTGTGTTGTGAGTTTTGTGTTTGCATTTGGAAGTTGTTATTATCTTTCTGTTACTGTGCATCTTAATCTATAACTGTAAAAGTAAAAATTTGCATAAATCTTTCCTCAATAGATTAGTGTAGGAAACATTTTCGCATACCTTGCTTCCTTTCACATTAGGCTTCGCAAGTCAAGGAAGTGCTCCACAAACCTTCTCCTTCAATTGACCGCCTAAATGCTCTATTTTGTGAAAACCAATGGTCTTCTTATAGCGATAACTTTTAGGAAACAAATCCAAATCTCTTGAAATTTTGATATGATATATTTGACATGGTATAGATGCTAAATCATGCTCCGTGAGCTTTGATGAGAATAGGTGACACAATGCAGTACAAAATGTTGAAACTACAAATGATTGAACTGAACTAAAAATAAAAGAAAAGAAAGAATGCAAATATTTTTTTGGTTGATGCAAGATTGCTCTGCAACCTAGAATGCTCCTGCATCAAGGTCCCTATAACCTACCTACCATAGTCGTATCATGATCTTCTATGTCATGGTGCTATTACGACATAAGGTTTCTTGTGACCTAATCGGTTGGCTTCTACGCATGGGACACATTGTCACCCTGGTTCCTTATACCTTGGTGCATAATGCCTCATGTTATATTAAATAAGGTTAACTCTCATTTATCAGTGCAACATAACTCATAATCCATGGGGTCGAGAATTGTCATTACTCTAGCCAATATACATTTCTTGTGTGTGTTGGAATAACTTTTTGCATACAAGTCATCCTTTTACATCTAAGGTCATTCAATACCTTCTGTGCATTAAGGACTTATGCTTCAAGTTTTCTCCCTCACACGTCTAGACAAGGTTGTATGAAGTTGGGCATGTATATGTTGCATCCATCCATTTTCATCCTTAATCATTTCATCCTATCCTTCTATCTCATAATTTATCCTATCATTTATCCCCCATCGCCCCCTTCCTCTAATCCCTTACACCCAATCTACCCTATCCCCACAATCCACATGGTCTTTCAAATTCCACTCGTGCTCTTCAAACCTGTTTGCCCTCTTGAGGGGGCATCATCCCTACCATCGTTCCTCCTTATCACTCTCTCTCCGAGTGGCTAGGGAATCCTTATCACTAATCCTGCAACCCTCTTCTAATCATATCTAGTGCTATGTTTTATGTTTCTTTGAAATGATGTTGCTTCACAACACCATCTCAAAGAGAGGCAAAATGTAGACACCTATAATTGGTCACTCTTCATGTCATTTCTATTCATCCCTAAACCATCACTAATCATCTCTAGACACCCCTAAACTATATCTTCTACCACATTAATTGAATAAACACATGTTAAGATGGTTAATTGATCAATTCCCCTTCAATTTGTGATTTTACAATATTTTATTGTTGAGATTACTATTCATGTACTATTCACTATTCATCAGTACTCGCATTGGTACCTGCATCGATACTTATCCCTAGCCAAAATGATTTATTAATCATTTATCCCCTTCCTCTATAGTCCAGACATTAGATAAATTTAATTTATCTATTATCCCCTTTTCCCCATCCTATGAATTAAAAATATATTGTATTTATTTAATTCTTATTTTTTACACTTTTGATTGGGTTTTCCTAAACCTAATTAACTAACCTAATCCCCCACTTGAACAACCTAAACTCTAATCTAATCATGGTCAAATCCTCTCCATTCACCCAAATGTACAAAGGCATGGGCCTCTTGTATATATCCACATGGCCTTCTTACAAAAGACATGGTCAAGGACCCATGTACAAGGGTCCTTTTGTCCTCCATCTCCTATTCCTCCAATTTTAAATTGGGCATGTACCCATGCTTCCAATTTAAAATCCAAATCAAATCCAACTCATCCCTTTACCTCCAATTTTAAATTGGGCATGTGCCCATGCTTCCCAATTTAAAATTCCAATCAAATTCAACCCATACCTCCCATCTACCGAGACAATCTCATCCCTCCAATCTTCCCAGAGCCTAATCTTGATCATCCATTCCTTCTTGATCCAAGGACATCTCCTCTCATCCAATCTCATCATGACACTTGGCAAGCTCTCCTTGCTCGATAGCTCTCAAGAATCCTCCACCATTGATCTCCAAATCCAATCTTGACCATCCAATTGAGCCTTTAAAAATCTATAAATTGGAGCTCACCCCTTCATAAAACACACATCTTCTTAATGCAACATAATGCTGCCATTTCCACTCCAAGACTCCATGAGAAGCAAGGTTATGATGGCCATTTGAGGAGCCATCCACGTCAACACCAGCAAGGAGCACATCCATAATGAAGGTTTGCATGTAGTTAATGGGTCAACTTTTTGTTTTATGCATTCTTTTTGTTCAATCTGAGGTAGCTTAGGACTTGAGTGAAATTGGTTAGTTGTTTATCTTGTTTCACATGCTCATTTTCTATGTTATACATTCTGACACACTCGGTGGGACCCCCACCCCCTTAATCTAACTTTCTTGTGAGTTTCTTGTCAAGTGTTGTCGTGTAGGTTACAGTCACGCCTACACCTGTGTTTCAGCATCTATGCAGTCAGGATCAACACCTACATTCTATGTTTTAGCACCTGTCTACTAATACATTGTTTTACAGGTTTCTCCTAGTTTAGCACCTATACCTCATCTTGTAGCGCCTGCACTTCATCCTGTAGCACCTACACTTCATCTTTTAGTGCCTACACTTCTTCCTAGTGTATACAATAAGACTAATAGAATTGGGTGGAGAAACATGGAAAAAGAGCAAATGAGCAAGTATGTTTTGGACCCAAACACTCAACTATCAATTAGTGTGTCACTCTTAAACACCTAGTTGAAAAGGTTTGGAATAAAAAAGATGTATACTGCTGCTTTGCGGACTTTAAAAAAACTATCTAACATAGTGACAAGGACTAAATTGTGCCCGGTAAAATGAAAGAACTAGGAGTTCTAACGCATTACGAGGCAACAATTCATGAATTATATGAACAAGTCAAGGCTAAAATCAAAACGCAAGTAGGGCTATTAGAATGTTTTAGGAGTTATATAGATCTCAACCATGGCTACCCTCTATCCCTAACTCTATTTGGACTATACATTAGCAAGCTAGAAGATTATATAAACAAACTTGGAGGGGAAGGGGTCCACTTGGCCATGGTGAAACTTCTACTTTATGTTGATGACCTAATTTTAATGATAGAGACAACCCAAGATTTAAGAGATCGTCTACAAGCTCTAGAGGTCTTTTTAAAGAAGTAGGGATGCACGTGAACATTGACAAACCAAAATTATGATTTTCTCTTTGAAAAGAAAGAAGCACTTTGACTCAGTTTGAAGGAGAGTCTCCTAAAGTGGTGTTGGAATACAAGTGTCTCGACCTTAATTTTCACAACAAACTCAATTGGGATACATGCAGGATGAAAAGAATACAAGGAGGTTGGAGGGCTTTCTATGAACTCCAAAACAGATGCAAGAATGCATAATTATAGGTTGGAAGACCACCAAGGTCCTATTTGGGTTACCTGTTACACCAGTGATGTTGTATGTATGCAAAGTGTAGGCTAGTGGAACGTTGAGGCAAGTAGAAAGGATCCAAAAGCACCTAGTCACAAACAATTTTAGAATTAAGGCTTCAATTCCCTACAAAATTATCCTTGCAAAGACACGTACTTTCCTTTTAGAGGCAGTTGCTATGACAATATTATTATATTACTTGAAAGAAAACATGATAATTGATAATCAGCCTTATATTGCAAGAGATAAAGGGTTGCACAAAAGAACACATAGATGGAACAAAATCACAAATGGATGAGTAATTGAGATATTAGCTCAAACGAATGCCCAAACCTTAACAAAGACATAAAAAAACTATTTGAATAAACAATTTAGAGCAATGATTTGGAGGAAGAAAACAAATAGGAAGTGATGACATTATATTACATAGTTCAACCCAACTTACAAGTACTGTAAAAATACACATATAAGCACTGAGATCAAATGGAGGGAAAATATCCTAATTGCTCAACTAAGGAATAGCTCTCATAAGTATAGGATAGATAAATGGATGACACCTAAAGAAAAGTGGGAAGAGATAGTTTGTCCTTTTTACACCACAAGAAACATTTCATCTTTGAATGTCCAAAGTTTAGGTGCCAAATATGAGTAAACACTAAGAGTCAATTCTACGGTGAAGTTATTTGAGGAAAACGAATTATTAAGATTGAAAGAGCTGCTAACTCAAGTCAGCAAAGAGGATGAACAGCTTTTTAAAGATGCCACCTGTCTTATGAATCTTTGAGCCCTTGAAGTTGCCTATTTAATGTTGGTTTAAAACTGTTGGATCTCATGGATGTAATTAAAATCATTTCATTTCAATCGTATTATTATTATTATTTTTTAAGCTGCTCGTAAAATTCAAATTGCACATTGTGTTTGCTGTTGTGCGAGCTTCGAACAGGGGACCTGTATATTGTACAGGATCCGCTGTGAATAAAATAATATCACATAATATCACGACTTCTGCGATTTTATTTTACTTTGCTTTCAAACAATATTCGTTTTATTAACTGGCTATCACAGCGAGTTTGGTTCGATCTCAAGAAATCAGCAATTTCACGGTGAATTTTGGCGGCGAAAGGCTGCAAGTTCTTAGGGTTTTGCCTGAAGACTATCGGCGAACTTCGGCTTACAATTCGTAAGATTTATCTTTAGTTTTTGTTTTTTTATTTCCTAAATTGGTAGCTGCTTCAAATTGATAGGTCGAATTGATGTTTTATAATTTGTGGATTATCTTGTTTTTTTTTTTAGTTTTTTGGTGCTTTCGGCTTGGAATATAACAATCACGACGAAGAGTGCGGAGTTTTGTGTTATTTAGGGTGTAGCGCCGGGGTTCCTGAACGGCGATCCTCAGGGGATTTTTTCGCACGTTTGATATGCGCAGAAGTTTGTTTTTACAGTGGAAGTGTTTTTTTCGTTCGCGTAATTAGCCATGAAGTTCAAGAAGAGAAGGGCCACGGAGGCTGTAAGTGACACTGTCCGCACTATTTTTTGCACGTAACTGTACTTAATGCAATTTAGAAGGGTTTGAAGATTGAGTTACTTTACTTTTTGGCGATTTAGGGTTTTAAGTTTTGAGAATTCAATTTGTTAGTGAAATCAGCGTTGATTTGCACACTTAGTAGAAGCATATAGAAAGTTTAAGAATTAGGGTTAATAGAGAAATTATATGATTACGTTACCCCCTTTCAGTCGGATCGACAAGGTTAGGTGTACTTTCGAGGTCAAATATTATATAAGGTAACGGGAAAGAAATCCCCGGTTAGGCTTCGTCAAGGGGGTCTCACAATCCAAATTGGAATCTGGCTTGGTGTGACATAAAAAAACCTTTACCTTTTATCTTTTCACCCCTATTCTGACATCCACGCTTCGGATTTTTTTTCCTTCCTTTATCTGGTCTTTTGCAAGTGGTTACAATTCATCTGTGAACATGGTTCTACATTTTTGTGATTGCAACCCCTTTTGAACACCTTAAGAAGAGATTTTTTTTTCCTTGAATGAAAATATTTCCTTATAATGGTTGATTACATGTTTTGAGATTTCAATTGGGAAAGTAAGATCAAAAAACAAAAATACCATAGAGAATGTGGATTGTGCATTCAAAGGGACGAGCCATGCTTTTAATATCCTTTAGGCAAAAATGATCTGTTAAACCTATCAATCATTTCCATGTGTTTAAAAGAGTGCTTTTACAGGTCTAGTTTTAAAATAAATCCCCAAAGCTTTTCTTGATTTGCTTAATTGAAGACTTACAAGAACTAGGTTCTGGCTGCAAATATTTGTGTGCTTTTTCCTAGGGGAAAAGCAACGGCATTGTCAGTCCTTATTCAAGAATTGCCATTCTGAAAACAAAGTGTTGAGTAGCCTTCCACTAGTTGTGGTCTGTTGGACAACTAAAACTCTGGTTTTGGAGAAGCATTCCAGAGAGCTTATTTTGATTCAAGGAGCCATATCTGTAATTAGAAAAGCTCAAAAAATTGGAACTGACATTAGATATCTTGCTCTGAAGTGTAGTGCCATAGTTATCACGCACCATGACGTGCCAAAAGAAACGAGTTAAAACTGCTCATACACTTCTATTGTGTAACAAGGAAGGGTTCATAATTTTTAGGCAGCCTTAGGTGTCCAATGTCAATATTGATGGACCAAATTCATGCTTAAATAACATTTCTCAGACTCCTGTCAAACATATTGTATAGGACAGTGTACATGCACTCCAAGCTCTATGGAATGAATCCTCACCGTACATGTTCGGAAATTTGAGCCACTTTAGTGAACACCGGTGGAAAAGTATATAACAATTTGAGTGAAGGATTTTGTCATATTGTAGTAAAATCTCTCATATCAAATAAACCAGTTGCTGCTGCTGTTATTATTTTGGTGCAATATCTGCAGGCTTTCAAACTGGTAAGGTCTTCTTTATCCAATCACAATAGATTTATGTCAATCTAATGATTATATTTTACATCTATTAAAACTGCAGAAAAACTATGCATGGTCTATTCTTGTTCCTACAAAAACTATTGAATTTGTCTGCATTTCAGCTGTATTGCTCTCCATTAATAGCATCCCCTTTTCTGTCAAATCCATTGTACTTTCTTTTGGAGTGCTTTGGTTTTCTTGTTTCTTGGCTTTTAGAACGTATCCAATCATTGGTATAATTTTTGATTGACAATTTTCTCCCTCACAATAAAAAGTTCTGGAAACATGCTTTTTTTGTTTTTTAAGCTTAAGGGGTTTGTCCCCAGACCTTTTTTTCAAATAGTCTTTTTCTCATCAAGGATCAACACTGCATTCAGTAGATGATGGTGAGCGGGGTTCTTTACTGACAACATTTCATTGTAGTCCTAACATTTTTCAGAAAGCTTCCATATGTTTATATTTTTTCGTTCGACTCATGTGGGTGGGCCTTGAAGCTTTAATAACTCCTTTGCCTTAAAAACAATGCTTCTATAATTCAATGCTTCAGAAGCATTCATAGTAGATCCAATGGAGTGAAAAGCATCACAGTAGATCTAATGGACCAGAAAGCCTTATAAATTTATAATTTATAAAGTCTAATGACACACAGGGTATTCCAATCAAAGCAATCTGTCAGTTGGCATAAGCTTCTCTAACAGACTCAAATTTTTGGAAGCTTTGTTTAAAATAGGCTTAGACCAACCAAAATTTTACTAAGGCATGCCTTAGTAATTTTTTGCTAAAAGCAAGCTTTTAAACTCAATGGAGTGGAAAGAATCTTTAACACTCAATGACCAGTTCAATTTCAATCAGGCATGCCTTAGTAATTTTTTGCTAAAAGCAAGCTTTTAAATTCAACGGACTGGAAATAATCTTTAACACTCAATGACCAGTGCAATTTCAATCAGGCAACTTCATCTGATATCAGAACAGGTTTGAGAAAGCTTTGACATGTCGTTTATCAACAACCTGTGGGCAAGCATTTGTAATGGCCCTAGTCCATGCAAAATTCTGCTAAGGATTTCCTTAGGCAGAATTACACATGGGCTAGGCTCATTATAAACAATATTTTTGCTAAAATTCCAGCTTTTAAATCAACAGCAGGCAAGCCATCTAGCAAAACTTCTAATGAATAACACTAGCTCAAGAAAAAATATAATTTTTTTGAGGTGAAACTTCTTTAAAAAATTTTAAGCTCTGCCCAGTTAAGGGAACAACTTATAGCTAAGCTGCTTTACTTTGAAAGGCATGGTTCTGCCCATATCATTAAAAGGAAACATAAAAGGCTCCGCTATAGAAACCTCCAGCAAGCATTGGACCATAGGATCTTTTCAGATCAAGGGCCAGAATACTTCTGAAAGCTTGTTAGGATCAAAGTCTCAAAGTTGTGCCCAACCAACATTTTGTAATGAAATAAAACAGAATGATATATTATTTACAAGAGAGAAACGCTCTTTATATAGAGTACAATGAGATGTTTCTATAAAGAATACTTGAGTTCCATAAAGGAAACTACAGCTAATAAAGCAGAAGAAATAGAAACATACTAAACTAAAACAGAATTATAAATTATCTAAAAGAATACACTATTGACCATTAAATAAACTAAATAATATTTTAATACCCCCCCATAATGGTCAATTTATTAACTACACCAAGGTGCCCCCTAAATTTGACAAATTTATTTGGGCTCTTGGTGAGAAGATCTGCAGTCTGGTCCACGATGCTGAGGTGCACCTGAATCAATATACCAGGCAGAAGATTGGATAGGATCTGTTGGTGTTTTGGCCATAAAGGCGTAGAAAGCAAACTCCTTCTGCTTAGTGTGCTTTGCAACATGGGTTGATGGTGTGGATTCTCCTTGCCTGGACTGTGAAGAAGCCAAGCGTTTCTGGCAATCCTTCTTCATATCACTGAATGGTCTTCTTCTTGGAAGGATCCTGGGGTTGACCCTGACTGGATGGCTGAGAGGGCTGATTTGTTGCCCTTCATCTGTTGAAAGGACTTGGCAGTAAATGCCTGCTCCGTGGAGGATGAACCTGCACTGTTACTGAACAATTGCAAAAGTTTGTTGCACTGTTACTGAACAGCTGCAAAAGTTTGTTGCACAGCTTTGGAAACTTAAAGTCAACATTAGTCGAAGTAATGTTGAGCGTTTTGATAAAGTGCTCATAAGATTTTGGTAGACTTTTCAGAGTGATTACTACCATATCTTCCTCCTCCATCTTTTGACCAATCGCCTCTAACTGATCACAGATGTCTTTGATTTTTGTGAGATGCTCCTGCAGAGACATCTGTTCATCCATCATGATCGAAAACATGTTCTTCAAAAAGAACGCTCGGCTCTTGTCGGACGTTTCATGAAGGTCCTTCAACGAATCCCAGATTTCTTTTGCTGATTTCCCAAATGGAACCTGATGTAGCTGATCATCGGTGATCGATAATTTAATGAGCATGACCGCTTCTTGATTCTACTCATCGAACTTATCTTGATCTTTACCCGCCACTAGACGGCGTGTAGATTTGCCCAGAACAAGCTGGTCAAGGCACCGATACTCGAAGATTGTCGTCATTTGTTGCTTCCAGGTGTTGTAATTGCGGCCGTTGAACTTCTGACTGCCTTCCAACATGATGTTGGACTAGGATGCCATCTTTCATGTTTTTCGAGGCACGAAAAAACAAAGAACAAATTGATGGCACAAAAAACAAGGTAGATTGACGGCATAGACTTTGAGATTGAAAAAACAAGCTTGAAACCTTTTCACGGATTTCGAGGCACAAACCCTGAGAGTACAGAAAACACAAGCTCAAAAAACCCAAGCACAAATTTCAAGGCACAAATCTTGAGAGTACGGAAAACACATTCTCAAAAAACTCGAACACAGATTTTGAGGCACAAATCCCAAGAGTACGTAAAACACAGGCTTAGAAAACTCGAACACGTATTTTGAGACACAAATCTCTAGGTTGAAACCCTGCAAACAACGAACCCTAAACTGCGAAACGGAAACCCGCCAAAAGATGCCTTCAACCACGATCAAAAGACGAAGACGTTTGCACAAGTCGCGGACAAACAGTGGGCAGGACTCGGACAAAGGCCGAGTTCTGTTCCAGGATAGAGGGCGATCACTGGAAGGCGAAAGAAACAGAGAACCAGATCACAGAGAAGGTACGCTGCCTGTACGATGTATGAAAAATATAGAAGGCGCCAAAAAAATTTCAAAAAGAAACTTTTCCCGCTCGCCCTGGGGCTCTGATACCATGTAATGAAATAAAACAGAATGATATATTATTTAGAAGAGAGCAACGCTCTTTATATAGAGTACAATGAGATGTTTCTATAAAGAATACAGGAGTTCCATAAAGGAAACTATAGCTAATAAAGCAGAAGAAAGAGAAACATACTAAACTAAAACAGAATTAGAAATTATCTAAAAGAATACACTATTGACCATTAAATAAGCTAAATAATATTTTAATACATTTAGCATTTGGAAAAGTGGAAATATTAAAATAAACTACCCAAAATTTTTTAACCAAGTTACCAGGTTTGTCAGGTTTGGGTGCCATTGCAGGACTGAGACAATCAGCGGGGTCGGAGCATGGATGGGACGGCCAAGGCACGACCCTGCGGCCCTTGGTTCCTTGTGGGTGTGTCCCTAGAGAGCCCACGCCACCCAGAAGAAAAAACATCGTTCAAACTAAAAACTGATTTTTTAGACTTCTTCTTGACCGTAATCTGTCTTCCATCTTGGCAGTTTCTGCTTCTTCCTCTGCATATGATTCGTTATGTTTTTCCCGATTATTCCCCACTCCTGATCATTCAACTGTTTGCATCTTTTCTTGGATTTATTGGCTATTGTTCGTTTCAGTCTTAGATTGTAGGGAGAAGCAGCACTGGGAGCCCTTGATAACCAGGAGCTATTGCATTCTTTGGTCAATATTATGTGTTATCGAAATATTTTGGTCAATGCATAATACCCAATCTTCAATAACTTTTAAGATTGAAATATAACAAATAAATAAATAAATAAAGAATTTGATAACCAGTCAATAGTGAATTATAATTATCAAATTCAAGTTGTTAGCTTTTTAGGTTACTTATAAAAATTAAAAACATATATAATATTTGTAAATTATAATTTTATAAACTATTATTAATATATTATATTTAATTTATTTATGTTAGATTTTAATTCTAAACTTTATTTATAATTTAAATTCTATTATATATATTATGAATTAAAATATATATAAATTTTGAATATTATATATTATTACGAATTTAAATAAATACACACACACAGCTGCACCCCTACCTGGGAAAAAAATACATACATACCCGAATCCCGAACCAGTACCATATCCTGTACCTGAACTGGCAACTTAGTTTAACAGCAATGATGGATACCCATATAAATTTGCCAAGGGGTTTTCCTCTTGTGAATGCGGACAAGCACCTTCCTAACACAAAGGGAGGGGAAGCTTACCTCAAAAACTAAAATAAAGCCTTATAAAATTTCCGACGGTCAGTGGGAAAAGCTTTAGCAAGATCAACAATGAGGAAGCTATGAAAACCTGATTGAAGATCTGCATAGAAAAAAGGGGGAATAGTCTATCATTTTTTTTTATCTGAAGCATTCAATTCTTAAAATATTCACCAACAGCCAACGAGTTAAACAAATCCGTTCACAGAAATTGAAAAATAATTGCCATTCCTCTTTGAGAAGCTCCATAACACTATTTTGAAGACACTAGATGCAATTCATGAAAAAGAACAGTGAAAATTTGAACCTCATACCCTTGCTCTGCTCAAGAAAATAAAAGTACTATGCATTTTTGCTCATTATGCATCATTATTTGAATGCTAATTTGTCTCAGGCAGGCTATAGAGCTTGAAGATTGAAAGCTCTCCCTATCATACTCCCAGCAAGTAATGAAATCACATAAACAATCAGTAACTATGTGACCTAAGGTTGCTGCCAAAAAAAGTGAGAGAAATGCCCATCAATGCCAGTGAACAGTTCACATACTTGCACTTGTTCTTCACATTTTATTTTATTTGGATGACAATTTCTTCATGGTGGATGTGATATTCTTCATCATTTCGGCCATGATTCTCTTTGAAATTATTTCCTTAGACAGCAAAGCAAGCTACTGGAGCAAGTGGGTACTGTAAAGTTGCTGTGTATCATTAGAGCCAGAGGATAGCGCCATTTGAATGTCGCATCTCAGTTGAAAGTGCCCAGCTGTCACTGAATTCCTTTTATTATTGCTGGATTTTGGACCAATTACCAACCTTTGTGTAGCAGTCTGGGATATACATGTGGAATGCTGTAGAATGACCAGAACCATGTGTTTGTGTGATGTTGTCATTGGTATAATCAAAATTACCTAAAGAGGCTCAGATATTTGTATATGACATAGAATAATAAATGATTTTTTAATATTTTCATAGTAGTTGTCAATTTTATTTATTTTATAATATTTGTCTACTCATAAACTGTTCCTATAAGCTACACTCAGAAAGGTTGATGGGCAACCGGACATCACTAAGACAATTGGTCTTTAGAATACATGAAATACCGTGGACCCTAAAGTGTTTGTAACTTTATGGCAATTTTTCGGGAGCTTCTCAAAAATTTGTTAAATGAGACCTACAAATCTGCAAATCATATGCAAATGAAAATAGTATTCAACTCTTTTGAGAAAGGACATCTTTGTGTAATCCAAAATTGGTATTGAATGATATTTGGCTAATGTCTTCATTAGTTTAAAAATATTCCCGATAAAATCCAATATAGCAAGACTAAAGCAGGCATGAATTTATACACAATTCCTGTTCCCTTGGCCCAATCTTATGGGATTTCTCTAAACTCTCAGTGCAGTTCTCTAATAATGGGCAGAAGTACACATTGAAGGGTCTTACCCCTAGGTTTACTAGTCTTATCAACTCACATCGGATGGAGAAGTTTCTTAAGAAAAACTCCCACGGGATCATTGCTCAACTATGCTTTATTCAGTTTAGCCCTCCCTTTGATTCTGATCACCCGACGAAATTGCAACAAATTTTGGATAAGCATGCCATAGTGTTTGTTGAGCCTATAGGGTTACCACCTCAACTTCTGGAAGACCATCACATTTAGCTCCTTCCAAGGAGTGCTACTTGTTGATGATTGTTTTTCGACAAGTCAACAATAGAGTAAAACACTAGATTATCCCACTCTCTCTTGAATAAAGCTCTTCAAAGGCTGAACTATGTGATCCAGTGAAGTAACTCCAAGGTTCCTTATTTATGATTCATGATGGGTTAACTCAGTGATTACATGTGATCTTGTTGATAATCACAAAGGGACTTACATTAGACTCTTCTTCTTTCATTCAGCTTATTTCTTCTTTCAGTGTGGATGATGTATCAATAATAAAGAAAAGACAAAAGATAAAGGTTCAGAAAGGGCTCTAATTTAAGGTCAATGAGGTAATGACGATGCATGAATAGACAAACTCCTGAATTAACCTAACTCCACTTTGCCAAGGATGCCTACAACTACACGGAGTTGGTGCAATCTCCTAAGGTATGCGAATGGTTTTCAAATCGTGAAGGCTCATATGAACACCCATTAAACGGCGCTGCTCAAACAAACATCCACAATCGAACTTATGCAAATGATGAGACTCAGACTAGCTTTACACAACACTTCATCAGCGATGAATGTCAAAAGCATGAGCTAGGAGTTGATCAAATATTCAATACATACATGCATTACATCAATGAACACCAATCTACTTTTAATCTACTTGACACATCTCTCCATTCAATCAAGATACAAGAAACCATGTGATTTCACAAGATAACACTTAACACCAAATAAACTTCCAATGTCTTTGCACTAATCTTGAGCAATATTTACAACAATTTCAAGTCCTCTCAGGAAATTTCGAGAGTCTCTTCTATTCTACTCCTACAATCCAATCTCTAGTCTATTCAATTACAAATGAGGCAACGAGGCCTTTATATAGAGTCCAGAATACAATGAATGGCTTAGATCGATTCAAGTAGCCAAGGGCTTAGATCATGCCACCTCAGTAGGTAGTTACAACAATTTGCTATTTTTAGTACAAAAGAGAGGCAATGAAGGCACGCTTTCCAAGAAGATAAGATAAGATGGAATCTTTTAGAGCATTTTCCACATAGGTGCCCTTTTGGCTTCTTTTATTTAATAATACACTGAATGTAGTCATATAATGTGGTTGATTATGATTGGATGATGATATGTACTCGCCACGTAGATGCCATCTCAGCATACTTGTGAATGTAATTGCTTTTGATGATGAACACTTGAGATGTATCTTATTGATCTTGCCTTGTTCATTCTTCTTGTAAACTGGATGAGTATGTTGCTTCATTTATCCAACACTGTGATGTTTCTCCTTCTTGTAGGATACATGATGTTGATCTTCTTCGATGATACTTCATGTAGAGTAGTAGGAGATGATGATGATGTTTCTACCTTCACGTAGAGTAGAAGATCTCTCTTAGACTTGAAGGTTGAATAGAACTTGAAGTTAAATAGATGAAGTGTCTTGGAATGTTCAATGAAGAAGTATTCCAACTTGATAATCTTAACATGATGCCATTGAAGATGAAGTAGTGTACTTGAACTTGATGTAGATGATGAAAGGGTTCCTTGTTGATGATCTTGAAGTGAGTCCTTTGGAGTAAAGATATAGATGATAACATCTTCCTTATAACTTCTCCAGGAGACTTGAAAGCATCGAAGGAACTTGAAACTTTGGAAATACCTTTGGAATGCTTAATGATATGAAAATCATTTGAAGCAGCTACATGATGTTTTCTTGAAGGTTGAAAGAACTTGAAGTAGAGTGTGGATGAAAGCCTTGTCTTGATGATCATGATGTAGTTGATGAAGCATGTTGATCTTGAACTTGAAGTGATCACTCTGAGCAGCTTATAATGTTCTCTTCACATGGCAACCTGTTGACTTCACTCCTAGCATGAAGGTGATCCAAGCTTTCCTTCTTGATGACTCTTTAGCTTAGTCCTTGTTGCTGCAATACAAGCAAAGAAACAGCATCAATCTCTTTTGAAAACACATAAGAATCAGTTCATGTATTTCTAAGCTAAGTGCATTGGCTGCCAAACTAGTAGATTTCTTAAAAGCAATCACAAAATTTCAAACTAGGCATTACGCTAGAGTAGCACATTAGATAGCAATTTCAATCTATTCTTAAACTTATCAAAGTTTTCAATCAATACTCCTCAAAATCTGGTGCATTGGTTCAATATTTTGGAAACTTCCTGAAAATCTTTTGAAATTTGATCCTATGCTACATTCTTTCCCATCCTTGAGCGCAATAGTTAAGGAATCTGATCTCTCCTTGAAACTAGTTCAAAGCTTGAACATGGCGCATTGGATCAATGTCTAGGATTCTCCTTGTTTTAACATCTTTTGGACAACATTTCTCTTCTCTTAAATCAGATCTTTCATCAAGGCGCATTGGTTGAAACTTCTGATTTCCCCTTGCCTCTTCATCTTAATGGCGCATTAGATGATGTATTTGAGTTCTTCTTTAAAGCATACTACTTAGGTGGCGCATCACTTGAAGATTTTGGTTGCTTCTTACAATTTAAAAAACCCCACATTACCACTGGCGCAGCAGATGGAAACTTTGGATCTTCATCTCATTGATCATTTTGGTTACTTCTTAAGATTTCATTTTTACTTATAGGTGCGCATTAGATCAGCATTTAGAGTACCTCTTGACTTTCATAACATTTGCACTTTGATATTGAGAACTTAACCTCTCTATATAGGCGCAGCAGATCATAGTTTTAATCTTTGGTTAAAAAACCTCATAAAGCTTCAGGTGGCGCTGTGGATGTAGACTTCATCCTTTGTTTGAAACTTGCCTTAAAACTAGTGGCGCATCAGATCAGAGATCTAATCTCTTGACTTTCAACATCTTTTTGAAGGTTTTGATTCTCCTTGTAGGCATGCTTGGAAGGTGATACATTAGATTAACCTTTAGACTCCTCTTAAACCCTGGCACAGCAGATAGAACTTCCATGCTCTTCTATAAGAATCAGCGCATTGGATTGGACTTCTGAGTTCCTCATCATATTCCTCTATAAGGGCGCTTTGGATGATGCATTTGAGATTTTCTTTCAAGATGTCACAAGACTTAAGTATTCCCTCCACAAGGTGGCGCATCAGATGAATGATTTAGATCCTCATCTCATTAAAGACTTAAAGCGCATCAAATTGGAACTTCAGGCTCTCCCTATAATCATACTTGGAAGGTGATAACCCTTGGCGCATCACTTGAGGTTTTTAGGTTCTCTTTGTAATGAGCACATTAGATCAAATTCTTGAATCCTCTAAAGCCAGTGCAGCAGATAGGAAAATCAGATCTTCTTGAAACTACATGAAATTGGATCATGATCTTAAGGACTTAACCTTTGTATATAGGCACAGCAGATCACAGTTTTAATTTCTCCTTGAAACGTTCTAAAGTTTGTAATCTTCACTTTCTCTTCAGGCGCATTGGATCAACATTTGGAATCCTCTTCAATAATCTTCCAAAACACTTGCTACATATCTCCTTTTGAAGTGGCGCATTGGATGAAGAGTTTGGGATCTTCTTGTAAGTATATCAAAACACTTAGCACTTTCCCCACCTGCGGCGCAGTGGTTAAAGACTTGAATCCTCCTTAAAAGGTTATAAAATTTAGACTTAATGCAAGATTCACCTCATGCTTGGAGGAGCGCATTGGATGAGAAGTTTGGATTCTCCTTAAAACCCTTAGAACATTCTTGACTTCCTTGATTGAAGTAGCGTACTAGATCAAGAATTTGATCTCTTCTTCATCATAAATTCCTCTTTCTCATAATGGCGCATTAGATTGAGGTTTTGACTTCTTCATTGAAATGCTTTCAAGATCAACATTACCTTCTCTCATAAGGGCACAACAGATTGAGGATATTAATGCTTGATTGTAAGATATTCATGATGAAATAAAACCACTTCCTTCCCTTGGCGTATTGGTTCTAGGTTTCTTGCTCCAATTGAATGATCACACTTTGAAGACTCCAACAAACTCCTTTGAGCGCACTAGATGGCAATTTTGGATTCCCTTGGTATTGGCGCACTAGATGGCCATTTTGATCTCTGGTTGGAAGGTCTCTTGAAATTCGCCACTCTATCCTCATCATTCCTTGGCGCAATGGATGTGGCGCAACGGTTAATCATTTTGATCTCCGGTTAAAAGATGTCTAAAAACCTTAAGTTAAACCTCCTTTAACAATGGCGCATTGGATCCATATTTCAGTCTCCACTTGAAACCTCTTCTTTGATGATCAAAAATCCTTTCATTCTGGCGCATTAGATCAAGGCACATTGGTTCAAGATTTTGTGCTCTGGTTGGAAGCGCATTTCACCAAGATTTTGCGCCACATCCAAGCCTTGGCGCACTGGATCAAGATTTTGTATCCTCTGGAGCAGTTAGTCATTTTTTAGGGTCTCTCAGGGTAAAGGTCTATTGAAAAATAAATATATTTAAGTATAAGTTGAGAGATTGAATTTCTTATACTTTAAATATTTTTCAATATACCTTTCAGGATGTTTGAGATAGGTCTCGAATCCATTGGATTTAACATGTAGAATCTAAAATTTGGAGGATCCACCAGATTTCAGACTTAGTCAATTTTTCAGGATTTCAGGATTTCAGGTTATCAGACTTAGTCATTTTCAGGGTCTCAAACATACATCAGGATTGATCTCAGTGTTCATGAATTGGATAGAATTTGATCAAGACATCTTTCATTACTGCTAGTTCATGTTCTAGATGAGACCTCCAGTTATAAAGCAAGACCTTCTAGGAGAGAGACCTATTGTTGGATTGGCAGAGGAAACGAACCTAAGGCATCATCCAAAACTAAATGCAAAGCATCAGAGCTAAAAAAAAAGGGGGTCCCCATTTGCAATGGGGCGATGTGTGATTTGGTCACAACACTACTCCTAACGTTCGCCCTTACAGGTTTCCATTCTTGCAAAAAATAGAAATTGAAAAGTTAGTCTAGGAACTCCTTAAGGCCGATTTTGTTTGTCCCAACACTAGCCCGTACTCTTATCTTGTTTTGCTTGTTCGCAAAAAAGATGCGGATTGGCACCTTTGCATTGACTTCCATGAGTTAAACAAACTCACCATCAAGGACAAATTCCCTATTCCAGTGATTGATGAGTTACTTGATGAGCTTCATGGTGCCCAATTTTTCTCCAAATTAGATTTGTGCTCTAGCTATCATCAAATTTGTCTCAATGAAGTAGATATTCCAAAGACAACCATTTTGCACTCATGGTCACTATGAATTTTTGGTCATCCACCTTCCAGGGATTGGTGAACAAACTCTTTCGGCCCTTCATCTTCTTGCAGATAATCAATTATGTACCAAGCACTCCAAATGTTCCTTTGGTTAAAAGGAAATTGAGTACCTTGGACATGTTGTCTTCTCAACAGATGTTCGGGTTGACCCTGACAAAATTCATGCCATGCAAATTTGGCCACAACCCAAGACACTTTGAAGCCTTCAGGGATTTTTCAATCTCATTGGTAACTAGAAAAAAATTGTCAAAGAATATGGAAAAATTATCACACCATTAATTACCTTGCTCAAAAAGGATGGACCACTGTAGCAGAGCATGCCTTTGAGGCCCTCAAATAGGCTAGGTGTACAACATTCGTTCTTGCCATGCTTGATTTTTCCAAACCATTTGTCATTGAAAGTGATTGTTGCAGAAATGGCATTGGTGCTATTCTCATGCAAGAGGGTCACCCCATTGCCTTCACCAGTAAGGCCCTATAAAGATGCCATTTGCTCTGCTTCACCTGTGAGAAAGAAATGACATCCATATTACATGCTGTTAACAAGTGGTGGCCATATTTGGTTGGGAGACATTTTTGTATCAAAATTGATCACTATAGTCTCAAATATTTCTCGGAGCAACCGATCTCCTTGACTCAACAAAAATGGGTCACCAAACTCATGGGGTATGACTATGAGATCACTTATACGAAGGGCAAGGAGAATGTGGTTGTGATGCTCTCTCGCAAATTTGAAGACCATGTGTCCCTTTGTGATGTTTCTATGCCACTTTTAGACTGGTTGCAAGATCTTCAACAAGAATGGCATTGGGACTCACCCACACAACACCAACTTTTTGCAGACCCTACTTCATGTCCCAACCACTCTTGGGATGGACATCATTTATGGGATAAAGGATGCTTGCTATTACTTCCCACCTCTGCTCTACTTCATAAAATTCTTCTTGAGCTACATGCATCTCCCTTGGCTAGTCATTTAGGGTTTTTGAAAACATTAGAGGGTTTACTGAAATTTTTTCTGGCATGGGCTTAAGGAGGATATCCAATGGTTTGTTGTTGAATGCGATACGTGCCAACGTCACAAGGGTGAAACAGTCGCAACTTCGGGCTTGCTCCGACCATTACCCATTCCTACTCGGATTTGGACAAATATTTCCATGGATCTCATTTGAGGGCTTTCCCAAGTCTGGTGGAAAATCAATTGTCCTAGTGGTGGTGGATTACCTCTCCAAATATGCCAACTTATGTGCCTTGGCCCACGCCTACACCTCCTCCACTATCGCCCAAACCTTCCTTGACCAATTTTTTTCGTCTCCATGGCATTCCCTCTTCTATAGTCTCTAATCGTGATGCAACATTTATAAGCCATTTCTAGAAAGAATTGTTTAGGACACCTGGCACAACATTGAAGGTGAGCTTGGATATCATCCCCAAATAGATGGTCAAATTGAAAAAGTCAACAAATGCTTGGAAATTTATCTTCATTGTTTTGCCTTTGACCAAGAACACCATTGAATCAAGTGGTTACCATTGGTAGAATGGCGGTACAACACCTTGTATCACACGGCCATGTAAATGACTCCGTATGAAGCAGTCTATGAGCAAAAACCATTGTCTTTTGTATCTTACATTCTCGACAGCTCCTTAGTCGATGCATTGGACACCAACACACGAGACAATATTCTTTAGATCCTTCGTGAAAATCTCCACTTGGCTCATAACTGCATGAAGCAATAGGCTGATCAAACATTGTTTTGAATGAGAATTCTAGCCTGGCGATATGGTTTTTCTTTAGTTGCAGCCTTATAAATAGTCCTTGTAGATGAAAGGGCGCCATTACAAAGTTATTCAATGGATTGATCTTGTTGCTTACAAGTTGAAACTCCCACCTTCCGCTTGTGTTCATCTTGTCTTCCATGTCTCTTGCTTGAATAGAGTTCTTGGCCAACATATCATTGCTCAAACTGTTCTTCTTGAGCTCAATGTTGAAGGATCCATTGTTCTCTAGTTGGAAGCAATCTCGAGCGCTCATGCCAACTTCACAACTGCACACTCACTAAGGTCCTGATCCAATGGCATGGCATGCACCCTGAAGATGCTACTTGGGAACCACTTCACCAAATTCAACAATAGTTTCCTTCCCTTCAACTTTGAGGACAAATAGTAATTAACTTGAATAGAATTAGTATAAATACAAGGCATAAGCTATTTTATGGGATCTATGAATTATATTGTATTGAGCTTTTCTGCTCAAAGGAGGTTGACCCTTGAAGAGGCCAGGGATATTTTGTAACACAATCTTGTTAATTCAATATAATAATATTCGCTGTGTTATCATTTGAGCATTATTTCTTTGTATTTCATGTTTTCAGCTAATTTGTTGTAGGAGTTTCATCTCATCTTGGCTTCTTGTAATAGCGGCCACATTCATACATTATGAATGAGTCCAATATCACCCAAGTTCCTCTCAAAATGTTGTTCAATTTCCAGTCTTGGGTTCCCTTTTTTTGATTACATTTGTCATTATCATTAGTCACCTTCAATGACCAAGTGAGTAGTGCCACAATGCTTGGCCAAGGGCCAAGGGCCGTGGGCCAAAGCCTTAGCCTCAACCTCTTTATTTGTGTCCTTTTCTAGCTTCACTGAGGTAGCCTTGATCAAAGAGCCTCATGAATCCTTGATCATGCAACAAGCTCGAGACAATCTGGGGTTGCCTCGTGACGCACCATTGAAGTTGACTTTGAAGAAGCCCTCTTGGGGTGGTGTCTAGTTGACTTGTGCTCTGACAATTTTTGCAGTTTTATCACCCACAGGCCCATGATCGGAGGCATTTATATACTAGCACTTGCACCCATAGGAGGTTCAAGGAATATGCCGATAGGAACAATCAATGAGTTTAGAAAAATTTTCCGGCTGAATTTTTTACGGTGTGAGACAATTCCGAGCACTACAATGCTTACATATAAAAGCCTATCAGCTAATTAAATATTTATTATTATAAATTAGTAATTATTTATATCTACATTCATAAAAATTATATTAAATATTTAATTTGTAATAATTTATATATTTATGTGTGTGTTTAATTCAAGTTACTGAATTGGGTACGGGGACATGGGTACGCCAGTTTTTTTGTGGGGGGGCGGGTGGGTACGTTCTGGGTACATCCGTACAAAAAAACTATATATATATATATACTAATTTGATATATACATGGTATTCTAAACTTAATTCTGATATATATATATATTCTAATTCTGTTTATAGGCTATATGCAGCCTAAAAACAGAATTAAGTTTAGAATACCATATATCATGCATATGCTTAACAAAACCATTACAAATTTCAGAACTTGAAATATAATATACTAATTTGATATCAAAAGGATCAAAGTTCACTTGAATTTCATGATCGATAATCATTGTTCAATATTAAAATAATACAATTATTAATTAGCATCATATGGGTCATCATTAAGACCAAAATAATCATCATCATTAACATTAGATGGTGCAAGTAGATTAGGAGAACCACATGGAACCCCACTGCCATTCGCACTAAAAGTATGTTGGCTATTGGACTCCTCAAAAGATGAAGATTGTGCAATAGAAGAAAGGTCCAAGTCAGTTTGCTTTGGGTTTACATCTCACAACTTCGTTGTAGTCATTGCCTTTGTGAGTAAGAAGCTGCAAGTTGGAATGCACGCAAACTAGCTCCTTTGCTTTACTTGATGCCAATCGGTTGCGCTTCACTGAGTCGATGAAGGAGTATGTACAGCAATTCCGTTCAGGTAAAGAAGAGCTAGCAACCTATTGAAGCAAAGGGAGCTCTTGTCAGAGTTTTAAAATTAATGAATTTTAAATCAAACTTCAAATTCGAAAATAGTAATTTATTATTTTTAAAATGAAAAAAATCAAATTTAGAGGGTGGGTAAAAATTGATAAACTTACTTGCGATAAAACTTTGATTGCAAGAACTTGAAGGTGTTGCAATTTATGGCCATTGAGGTACCACCAAGAGTGAGCATCCTTCCTATAGTTGTCATGGAGAGCAAAAACACTTTGCCCAGTGGAGGCTGCAAAATCAGCAAACTCACCTGTAACTACATCCTCCATATCAGGATTAGGGAAGAGTTTAGTAAGTGCTTTCCTAAACCCTTTGTTGACTTTTGAATCACAGTATGGTGGCACCCTTGTTGGCATAGCAAGGATCTCTTCGCTGTAATATTTGGGAGTCAACGTGAAGGCAAGAAGATGGAGTGGGGTGGTCATTTTGTTTCACTGCTCAACACAAATTGACTG
The DNA here is from genome assembly GCA_027924645.1 of Cunninghamia lanceolata. NCBI lineage: Eukaryota > Viridiplantae > Streptophyta > Pinopsida > Cupressales > Cupressaceae > Cunninghamia > Cunninghamia lanceolata. Next base: position 11,886,683 of record BSBN01001101.1, read on the forward strand.
CACCTTTTTGAAGAAAAGTTTCTTCAGGATCTTGCTCTTTTGCATTTATAATGGAGTTCATCTTTTCAATCATTAAGTCGATGCCATCGTAAACCTCTCCCAAACATGGCTTATGCATGTTAGTAAAGCAGATCATATTCATGATGGGCTCAATGAGAAGATATTCCACGTGATCCCATCAAGTGTCATCTAGAATCATTTGCTTTGCATTTGCTGCCCTCTCAGTGTTGGATTGCCTCCATATGGACCATGATTGGTTGATGACCATACTTGGAAGTGCCTCACACGTTCACAACTCGTCTGAAGACAATTGTGTTGGATGCAAACATGGTCTCAACAACCTATTTGAAAATAAAAAATAAAAAATTAAAGACAAAGAAGAATGCATGCTTAAATTTTTAAAAATAAATTACTAAAGTTAAACATAAAATTAAAAAATTGCATTGTTTGAATTACCTTCAGCAGCTCTAATCACGAGATTGATCTAAAAATGGCCCGCAACATGTGGTGGTTTGTGATGAACATTTGGTTCTTTAGCCTCATCATAGACTTGTTTGATCCAATCTATTTTCCTACCCAATTTTTGTAGCATGAGGTTAAGTGAGTGGACAAGATAAATTGTCCAAAATATATGTGAGAACCGTGTCTCGACTCTCAACCAACATACCAGCTGCTTTGCAAATCTTCACGTTGTCCATTATGGCTTGGACAACATTTTGAGGACCCACTTCTTGAATGCATTGTATAAAGATGTTAGCAATAAATTATGCATCCTTCACTTGCCCCTCACAATCCACAGCTGTCAAAAACATTGCCCCCTTAGGGCACACTGCAATCACACTGATTAATGGCCTATTTCTTGCATCCATCCATCCATCGGAAATGATGGACACCCTTGTTTCTTTTCATGAGGCCCTAATGGGAGCCAATGAAGTTTCTATATGTTTGATCTTCTTTGACAATAAGGTGCTATGCACCTTCTCATAACTCGGGCTCGTGTACCCTTTTGGAGCTTCATTTACTTTTCTTATCATATCTTGCCAATATGGCAATCCAACAACGTTGAAGGACAAACCATTTGTGTAGAGGCATCTTGCAATGGTTTGGTCAACAATCTCTCGAGCATAATGTTTAAATGCCCTTTCTAATGGTCCCTTTGCTCTCTTCACAATATCGGGCTCTTCTTCATTCCTACCCAAAAATGGGTGGCTCTCTACTACATCATCAGGGGTGACACTATGAGTATGGGATGGAGAAGCAGGTGGCCTTCGCGAGCCCCTTACTCTCCTCAAAGGATGCCCTGTTCTATTCACAACTCTTTTATCTGCTTCCTCTTGCTCTTTGATATATTCTGCTATTTTATGAGGTGGGATAGGTGCACCAGGCTTTCTTGGACAAGTTTTGATTCCCAATCTAGGAATGACACACAAATGGCCTTTCACCGATTGTATGAACTTGTATATTGCTGATCACACCCGTTGCATATCTAGATTCCAAACATATGTCCTGCCACCTGGAATTTGCTGTACCATTTCTACATGCCTCCACAAAGGTGAATTCGAGTCAATGTTGAAGAGGGTTTGCCGATGGAGCTAGAATTGGGTGCCATCTTAACAATGTAACGATAATCTCTGCCCGCAGCAGGCCTACAACAAGAAGTTTGAAAAACAAACATTGAAAATTTGAACAATATATTCTAAAAATCTGATGAAATAAATTATAAAATTGAAATACAAATAAAAAATTAAAATTGAACTATTTATTTAATAATTAATAAAAAATTATGCAAATAAATTAAAATAATGAATTTACAGATATAATAATTATTAATTTATATAAAAATTGAGGTATTGTGCATTAGTTATTAATTATTTAATATATTAATGTAGTATATACTTATAGTATATAAAATATACAAATAAAAATGAACGAAATATTCATATTTATTTATTAAATTATTTGAAGTTGAATAGAGCATTTTTATATTTTAAATAATAAATATTAAAATGAGAATAAAAAAATTAGGAAGTTACCTGTAGCTGAACTGCAAATGCACGAAATTATTGTAGGATGTAAATATTGTATCAAATCCGCTGATGCGAGTAGAAAAACCCAAGCAAAATCCTGAAATTGCGTTATCTATTTTGTGTGCCTATGTTGGTGTTCGCATGCCCTTTCTTGTGCTTGAAAAGAAACTAAAATGACATCGAAATGAACTAAAATGAAGGATAAAACACCTTTTAGGGTTTTTTGGAGGTCATAATGTCAAAAATAGCCTGGAATTGCAACAAAATCACTATGTCACGCTCATAATTGGCTAGGTATGAGAAGGTTTTCACGGAGTCAGTTTGACCTCTGAAATTTTGAACCCTAGACGATTCTGTAGGCATCCGAGGAGATTTTGATTTCAGGATGTTTCGTACCCGTAATCGGCATACAATCAAGCCGATTCAGCAATGTAGGTTTAATTATTAAAACTAGTATAGTTATCTTAAATACATCTATTTGAAAGGTGTCAACAAAAATAATATAATATAATTAACATTATATATTATTTTTATGATTATAATCTATTTATTTATTTATATAAATTATTTTTATTTCCTATAATTATTAATTATTTTATTATATTAAAAATCATAATTAAATTAATATTATTAATATTATATCCTATTTCAATTATTAATTTTAAAATAAAATATAATGTAATAATGTAACATATTATTTTAATATTTTAAATCTCTCTCTATATATACATAATATATTTAATTATTCATTGTTAATATGATGTGTAAATGACTAAGCTTCACTCCTCGCATTGCATGGGTCTAGACTCGATATTTAGTTTTTTACGTTTACTTGTGGGTTATTTTTACGAGTGCAGAATTCAACTTGGTCCAGATCCGCAACCATGGTTTTCACTGTCAAACTTGCAAAATCAAATTCAATTTTGGACCTTATCATAGTTTGGATGAAAAAGTTGTTAGTCTTATTGCTCCTTTCACAAAGTTCAAGAAAATAATAATTAAAGCATCAAAAAGGTACACGTGTGTTAGTTTTTTCTAATTTTTGAAATTGATATAAAGTTTAATGTCTTTTCCAATATCATTTCAATTTAAAAAAAGTGAATGCTATGACAAGTGTCGAAGCTTTTCCTTTTTTGAAATTAATGTAAATTTTGTTTCATTTTCAACAGCATGTCAATTAAAATAAATCTAACGTTATAGAGATAATTGACACTAATGTTGTCATCTTGCAGGTCATGTAAAAGGAAAAATTTAATGTGCATCAACGAAACATATATACAACAGGTAGAACTCTGAAAGTATAAAACCCCTGCCATTCCATGTATGTGCTACCCGTAGTACCTAACCACAAGTATCCCTAAAATACAAGAAAAAAATTTAGGACACTTGTGTCGCTACATTTCAGTCTTGTGGCAGCATTACCACTGGAACTAGCATTAACACTGACTTGCACACGAATTTGGGGATGCCGCCCTATATTGCTCGTGCAGCTTCAAAGGTATGCGATCATTCGTATTCATTTTTTTGTTTTTATAGGGTTTTAGTTTTTATTTTGGATTAACAGTTTACTTGTCTGCTGTGCTGTTGGAGTATAGGTATGGAGGAGAATAAGTATGGAAACAATGGTAGAATTGCCCCTCCTCCTTGAAAGATGGAAATTTCTACTGTTTGGTCTTCTATGCCAGGTCAACAACTCTTTTCTTTTTGGGGGTTCAATTAGCAACTACTTTTCTTTCTATCTGTATGTATGTATATATTATATCAGGGCAGGGCATATGTGATTGGTATTTGTGGTAGAAATGACACAAGTTAATAACTAATTTTAATGTGTACATATCATATGGCTAAATCAATCCCAGATTGTAAGATAGGCCATGTCTAAACAGACAAATTAGTACCTAATGCTAACATGTATATATCGTAAGTCTAAATCGATCCTAGATTGGCAGACAGGTCTTGTATAAACTATCTCATCTTACACCTACTGTGTTTCTATAGAAACGTTTGTAAATGAATCATTTATACAACAGAGGGAATTGATTTAGCTCTATGTATTTTGCAAAAGGATTTGTGGATCACCAGTACAGTCCCACTTTTTTTTATGATTATAATCTTTATAAATAAATACTTGCAATGGATTTTATTATTTTCATGGAGTCTTGTAACAGAAAATGGACCTGCATTCACTTTTTGGCTAGAGGGGTCTATTTAGTCATTAATGCTACCCCAAATTGCTAGACAATGGGTTCTGTATAAGTTGAAATGTAGTTTTAGCATTTTGATGGTCTGCAGGGAAGGAAACTGATCCCCAGTATTTACTTGATGAGGCTAGAGCCCTAAACCAATGTCTGTTGAAGATTGTCTTTTTGTGCAGATAGAAATGTCTAGGGCACTTCCATGCTCTGCTTGTGAGTTTTCTAATAGCATTTTGATTATGACCAAATCCCATTTTGTCAGGCTTTGTGTATCTGTTATTTTTGGTTTAAAAAGCAACGATTCATGTTCTAAAACTATCCGCAACACAGTTTTCTTCATAAATCAGAAATTAAAGCAAGCATGCGAACATCCTAACTCACCTGTCAGTATTATGGAGTGAAATTATATACCAACCCACTGGATTAGAACTCATTCCCTATGATGAGCAAGTTAAAGAGACTTGTATTTCCCATTCTCATTTGTTTGTTCTCATAGATTTAAAGGTTCACTCAATTGCATGAAAAGGCTAACTTAATCATAGAGCACTTTGAGAACTATTACTTAATTACAACCTTTGAAAAGTTCAACTAAAGAAATACTATCTGTATGTTTAACATTGTGCAGTATCTTCATGGTTTAGCTGCTCGAGGAGTTCATTATTTACATCGTCCTGGGCCAACTCTTCAAGATGTTGGGTTTATGGTTCTTCCCGTAAGTTCTGTACCATTTTTTCATAGATTTGGAATGTTATACTAGTCAAGATTCCCAGAGTGCTTATGTGACTCTTGTTGAGGGATATGAAAAGGATGAATACTTGTCTAGATTCGTTGACTGATTTATAGTCTTGGATTTCAATGAATTTTAATAGCTTGTGAATAGCAAACTTAACCTTTAGGCTTTATTCCTGTATGGCAATTGTTTCAATATTAAAATGTTCTTTTTTCACCCGTTTCCTTTCTTTAATTTCACATATTATCATTCTTGTGTGCAAAATAATTTTACATTTACATTGAATACAAATTAACTAAGGAAGTCACAGCTTTATCCAAATTGTTGCCTATAATGATAATATTAATTATTTTTACTGCTTCAGGAACTTGGGCAAGAGAAGGCCTACATCAGCGAGACACTTTTCAGCATTGTCTTTTTTACCTTCATCTTAGTAAGTTTGCTTCTGTTTTCAGATTTATCTTTCATATTCATAATTCATCCTATTTTCAGTAGTTGTCTGACATTAAGCATCTGGTAAAGTTTAAAATATCATGATATTCTTCAATATCCTTTTATTTCTTATATTTTTTTTCTTCTGTAAGTTCAGCATCAATGATAGACAGAGATGTGTAAGTTGATGTGTTAAAGGTGTCTATCTTACTTAAGTCTGGCTAGATTATTAGTTTTTCACAAGCTCGTATGGGGTTTAGATCAAAATCTGGCTGGTGGACAAAATAAAGAATGTGTTCTGAAAAATTGAGTTGAAAAGGTCAGCTCATGTTAGTAGGGGACCTAAATAGTAAATTGTGATAAGAGATAAAAAAACACTTCCAATTGTGTGAAAGGGGTTGTGCTTAAATGGCAAGGCCATAAGGTTCTCAAGATGGAGATCCAAGTTCAAATCCCCCAAGTAACATTGGTGGCTTATGTGGCTTCTAAGTTGATTATGTGGTTTCTAAGTTGGATATGTTGATGGGGAGGAGGTCCCCCTTGTGACCTCCACGCTTACGAATAATAAAAAAAACAAAAACAAAACAAAACACTTCTAATTGCATGAATTTGCTCCCCATGGCACCTATTTGATTTACTTGAATAAGTTTATTTAAATTGGATGACTATGTTGAATGCATGATGGCTTTGGAAATGATTTTTTTAATTTCTGACTCTGGGTTTGGATATATGTTATTTATATCCACATTAAAACGGGCGTGCTATTCTATTCATATGCTTCTGCATATTTGCTATCTATTGAGGTCAGTATGCACAGGGCACATGTCTGTATTGAGAAACATCCATAATGTTAGAAATGGATATTGAACATCTAAAAGCAAATAAAATTGCTTATAATTCATAAGATTACATTGGGCATGTAGGATGAAGTATCCTACTGATGTGATGAAAGTGCTTTGAAAGAAGTCCCTAGAAAAAAGTAGAATGTGGATAAATACTTGAGTCTTATATCAGGGATTTCTAGACTTCTGATTAGGCATTAAGTTCCTTTACTATTTTGTTAGTTTGAAAGTGTGCTGCCTTAGGTTCTATATGTGAAGCTTAAAATGTCTTGTCCCAAGCTTCAATGGGTCAAAAAGTAATCACTGTGCTCAACAAGCTGCTTCCTTTTTGGGTTAACAAATGAATTGTTTCGCGATTGTCACCTTTTGACTATCATCTCAAGTTATCATTGTATTTTGAACACTGTAAAAAAGGCAAAATTTGCAGGAGATGTAACATTTAGCTAATAAATATAGTTAGTTGTGGATAGTAATTTCATATTATAACTTCTTGCATGTCAGAGAATTTGGATTTGAAGTACAGAAACTAATTATACTCCCTGGTTTAATAAATTGAATTTGATTTCTGATTTTTTTTGTTTACTTTGTATAGTTACATGTTGAAGGATTCTCATTTCTTTTATCTGATTATATCTCTAAACTTGACTGTGCAGTGGACTTTTCACCCTTTCATTTGCCATAGCAAGAAGTTTTACACGGTGCTATTATGGTGCAGGGTATTGGCGTTTTTGGTGGTAGGTTTGTTTGCCTGTCTGTCTGGTTTATTTCCATTTTCGTAAGTCAGATATGATTTCTTTGGTTGCAACTGAAGTCTTAAGCTATTGAACACTAGAAATGTTAATTGTAGAAAATTTGTGGGAGTTGTCAAGTTTGTAAATCTTTTAACCAAGTAAAAGCTGTCTACTGCCCTTTTTGCTGTTAATTTTTGTTTTGCGAAAATTAAGAAATTTGGTGCAGTGATTTTTTTTTTCAGCATTATAACTCCCATGTGAAAGATTATTGTTTTCCAAGTAGGCAAATATTCCCATGATTCTTGGCAATCACATTTGCCTACATGCATATTTTTCTTGAATCTCATATTTTCCTGACACCAGGTTTTCTTTACTCTGCTTGTTTTACTGTTCTTTGATATCAATCTAGTGATCTTTTTAGGAAAGCTGCACATAAAGTTTCCTTCACCTCTGATAGATAGTAGATACTGACATGTTGAAGAGATCAAAGTTAAGAACATATGTTGCAATATTTCTTACTAAAAATAAAAGAAAAGTACTTTTTTGGTCCACGTTGCATTGCATTGCATGCAGCTAATTGTGTTAGATTCTGCACATAAACAATAAATTATCCAAGACCTATGCAAGAAATAAATTAAATGAAACTGTTTATACAGATGATCTATAATCAAAGTAGCAAAACAGAGTTAAAACCTGACAAATACGAGAGATCTACAAAATAGCATAAGGAAAGCCACTCTCCACCTGATCATCAGATATGAGAGTAGGATGCTGTATATATAGCAATAAGAGAGGCAAATACAACCAATGGGAGGAGTAACTCCAACTACCGAAAATGAGCGAGAGTTACACTTACTTTGGAATATGCCAACTTAATGGTTACACCTACTCAGATAAATACAAACAAATGGTTATTAGAGGTGGCTAATACATCCAAGGGAGTGAGTAGCTCCAACTATAAAGAATAGTGGGAGTTACATGTGTCACTTGTGGAAGAAGACATGTATCCTCATAATTACCATGTCTAAATAACCTAAGCAAGCTTAATAATATGTGTAGGAAAAAAAATCCAAACATAAGGGAAAATAAAAAAAACCTATACTAACAAATTGTGCTTAGATGTGGTTAGCGTTAGGCATATGAGATCCACTATGCAGTTGGGTCTGCTTAAAATACAGGGTGTACATACCCAGGTACCCTAATCTTGCTGGACTTGAACATGTACCTTGAGGATGGTAACACAGGATTTTCACCATTAAGCCCACTTAGGTGTACTGCATGTGGTCCCAGTTTTATTGTAGGTTGAGGGTTATTGTTGGTAGTATATTTTTTTTCCTTGTTCTTTTTCACGGTCTCTTGATCTCTAATTTATCTACAAAACATGCTTGTGGAAATTAAAAGCATTTTTTTGTCATCCATGCTGCAACAACTTGAACTTAGTCAAATGGCAGTGGTTTTAGAGTGTTAAGAGTAGTTGATATGTACATGGAATATTACATGCATAACCATGAACAGCATAAAGAGAAACAAACAATCCACATAACACAAGGGATTTATCCAGTAAAACCTCAAGGTGGAGAAAACTAGCTGCAAGTGGTAATTCCATATCTTCCTTTTCTTTCCTTGAACAATGAAATACAAAGAGCTCTCAGAGCATAAACTCACACTTTCTTTTGTCTCCTATCTTTGTAATGCTATTATGGAAAGATTTATAATATGCATAGAGTAGTTCAAACTAAAACAGTTGGTCACTCTACTAAACATCTCCAATTCACTTCTCCACACATGCACTCAGTCTCTCCCGTCATTTATTTCCTCAATTGAGATTTATATCATGTTTGTAATGTTGGAAGTATCTTATCACATACCAAAGGATTCTTAAGAGTCTCAAAACTGAAGAGACATTGTGTTTTTTGCCGTTCCTTTACCTGTACAACTTATCGTGATGAAATCGCCACATTAAGCAGTTGACAGTGACAAAATCACCACTTTATGCAGGTATCAGAAAAGAAACTGCCATTTGACAGAAATGAAACTGCTGCTTTTACAAAAGCAGCCCTTTAAACAGATTGGCGGTTTCAAAACAGACACTGGACAATTACTAATACCCCTAACTTCTCACCTGGTTTTGTAATTTGCTTTGGTCTCTGCACACTTCCCTTTGCAAAACAACTGTCTCACACCTCCCTTGTACATTCCAAGGTGAAGCCTTTTTAAGTCAAAGTATCCAAGGTAGAAGGTAGCAGTGCAATCCTCCTGATGCAACATGGAAGGATCCTAAGGATATGTACATCCTCAAGGCACATTCTTGAAACCTACAATAATACCTCCTTCCTCCTCCATTTAGAAGAGTGGTGGCTGATTCTTCCCACTCATGCAACATATAAGAGTGAATTGATTTGCCTCAAAATAGTTGGCTGTTCCAGCCTCTTGCTTTCTTTCAATCTGAGATTGATTTTGGTGTCTTTACCATAATTCTTCCTCAAATGGTGTTCACTCATGGCTACTCCATAAATAGGGAGGATATTCCTCTCTCGTGTTCATTAACAATGGATATCACTTCAGAAAACCCTATAATAACCTTCAAACACTGTCTTTCACCACTAGCAATGGTTAAACGGTAAACCTACAACATTTACTCTTCAATCAGACTTGTAACATTCATAAAAGAGCATAACAGAGCAAAAGAAAGAAGCAATGAGACATAACACAACCAAAGCACACAAATTATAGCTGTAGAAATTCTCGAACAGGGAGAAAACTCTAGGAAGAGTGATATCAAAGCTCCTCACGCCACTGTATCTTTGTCTTTTACAATTGATACAAGGCCCATAGGGCATATACAGAGCTCACAGATGAACTGCCCCAGCTTCTAACACCTGCATTGATTTCAGGCTTCAGCAACTCCAAAACACCGCTCTTTCGTAACGTAGTCATGGAAAATGAACTCATGGAGGCTTACATTGGGGATTCCAAACTCTCCAATGCTTGCACCAGCATTAGCTTCCCATAACAGGGGTCCTATGGTTCTCCAATAATGCTACACGCATCAAGAATGGAAGACCAAACACACAAAAAGGGATTTGAAACGCTTAAAGCCTTCATATTCCACATTCTATTTGCATAGTGATGTTTTCATTGCTTCTGCCAGACTGGAGATTGTGTTTTCTGGGTCATTTTGAGGTCTGCAATTTCATTTCGGAGATTCCCGTAGATGTCCCATACTATCCCAGATACTCTTCAGACATCATCACAGCCCTCCTTGCAACTTAACCCACCAAATTTGACGATTTCTATGAAGTTAATGCAGAAGACTGCTCCAAAGACTGAAATTGGTAAACAAGACCCTAATGGTCTTCAATTTGACCTGAACTTTTTGGATCAATGGCTGTCCCATGGTGATATTCTACTGGTTCTTATGTCCAATCACACCTTTTCATCTTCCTCCTCCTCAATGAAAGAGTGATGAACTTTCCCTCATCCTTTTCTTCTCACCACGGAGAGTAAGCTAAGAATGATGCTGTTACAATTCATTTGTTAGCTGAAACATTCATATTATTACCTTTTGTGATGCACAACTTTTTACATTGGATCCATTTTATGGAAACCTACCTGAACACTTGTATATGGTGGCCTATACATGCTACAATTTCTTGCATACACAATCAGTTGTTATGTTTTCAATTCCTCCCTGCTACAACACATGCTATAATAAGCAATCATACATTGTACAATACATTGCCATTGTCAATGCTATCAATATGTGCATAACATAATTATGCCGTATCAAAATCAGGTTTGGAACTTATCACAACCATGTCCAATGTGCACAAAATAGCTGGAATATGTATGCTCCATCTAGCATATCTACTAGAGCTCCTTATGTGCATACCATTCATACTACATGCATGATGAAAGCAATCACCTACAATCATTGTGATGCCCATAATACATATTATAATGATAGTGTGATGCAAAAAACATATTTGTGTCCAAGGGGTAGAGCTTAATTGGTTAAAGTGTTGGGTTCTCATTGTGGAGACCCAAGTTCAAATCCCCATAGGGACATCTAATGTGGAATTTTAAGTCATGACTCTTGTTCTTCCATGGTTGGTTTCTAATGTGGACATGGTTTCTAAATAAGTGGATATTTAAGTAGTGACTCTTGGTCTTCCATAGGTAAGTTCTAGTGTGTTTGCTCACAAAGAGCTTTTATTTGTCTTTAATAAGTGCTTGCAATAGCTTGTATTGGTCTCATGTCGATGCTCATATGAGCAGAATATTTGTAAACGATATGCAATATAAGAAAACAAAAACAAAAACAAAAACAAACATATTTGTAGATCAATACTGCAACTATTGAAGTGTCTCTATGCATGATATAACAATTGGATGATATGCTGAAATAACTTTCCCTCATAATACAATCATTTGCCCATTTGCATATTCAGCAATTGTAATGCGAGATTATACAATGTACAACAATGGAGAAGCTACATTTCAAATTATTGTAATGCTTCTATTTCTAGAAGTTGCTGTCCAATGTAATGTCCCTTTCTAGAATTCCCTTATTTTGCTTTAAATAAAGAACCCTAACTCACAGTAATAGTTGCATAGTTAATTATAAATATTGATTTATCCTAAAAATTGTAATTTTGATTATAAAATTCAGATTTAAAGCTTATGATGTATCTCTAAAAAAAATATAAAACTTATCATCAGCCTCTACTGTAATTCTTCTTCCAATTTGCAGCGATTTCTCTTTGTATGAATGTCATTGAAATGTTTCTAACTTCTGTCCAAGTTAGGGCTTTTCATCGACTAACTTGATAAGAGGAATTAAGGGTTTCCGTCCTTAATTTCTAATCTTGAGAGGTTTTGTCCTCAGATTTCTGAATCTTTAGTTTGTATTCCATAAGGAAAAATAAATATTATGTCTTCTCCATGATCAATCATATGATCCCTACTTCTCCTTGTTTGGTGTCTCTTACATATCTTTTTCCTTCAACAGTCATGATTCTTCACATGCCTCTTGATTGGTAAACTTTAATTATAATTTTAGTTTATTATTACTTAACCTTTCCTTAAAGAAATCGTAGGCATATGACCAAATTCTACGATCTTGATGGCATCCTTTTTAGATAACCTTGTCTAGTTCAACGGCCAGAAATGGAGGACGGTGCGCTAATGTCCAATAAACATTGGAAATAATGTTACCTAGCCTACTTCATTGGACCGGACATGGTGGCTGCCCTATTCCTGACGACATATGGGACAACGATTTCTGAATTGGGTGGATCTAAGAATGCATTGATAATGAAAGATATGGTTGCAGGGCAACTGCTTTATTTCCCCATTAGTGTTTTCAAAAGACTCCAGACAAATTACACAATGAATTTCAAGATCGTTCATTCTGTTAAGGGAGGGCGTGGGTGATCCCACAATTTCTGCTGCTTCTTCATCTGTCGTTGCTGATGGAACGTCATCAACAGGATCATATATGAATAACTGCATATTCCATTTTGGAGAACAACTTCGACAAATTAATCTGTCAAATGTGGAGAGGCAATCTGATTACAAGTCATAAGTAAGAACCTATGGGGATGCTGGCACTGCGTTCTATTTTCAACATTTCTTCTGTAATATATTGGGTCCATTATTATGTCAGAAAAATAATTCAGAATCCCTTCATCCCCAATTACCCCATCATTGCACAATGCAAACATAAACATCAAAGCCTATTAAGAATCCCTCACCATTTTTGCTCTCTATAACAGTGCGCCTCATTCCAGCAGAACGATTTCCCACTGCTGAGTCTTGCATTACCCGGTAAGCATTGCCTAGGCTATCTTCAAGAGTGTGTGCAGCTGTTCGGCCACCTCTTCCATCCATCACTTTAGATATAAAATGACCTTTTCTTCATTTTGAATGACAAGTCCTTGATATATGAACCGACTGTTTTATCTTGAAAATGGGACATTACACCCAATCTCATACTTTGGATGTTTACTGCCTTGGAGTGCCAGTCTTTTTCTCCCTCCTTGCTATACACAAGTGGTGATAGAAACTGAAATAATCTTATTGTTGTTAACACAAGTTATCTTAAGTGAATTTGATGTTTGATGCTCGCCTTTGACGAGTAGAATTTCCATGCTTGCTAATTCAAGTGGAGTTAGTTCCCTATTGCTCAACCAACAATGTAAACGTTCAACAATTCGAAAGATGCTCAAATAACTTGTTATAATGGATGTCATTCCAAATTCCCTTGGTTTTGCTTACTACAACACATTCCGATGAAAGAAACATACATGTACTACGAGTAACATGAAGTGCAACAACTTGCTTGACCTTGTGATGATTCCAACTACGGACCAAGAAGTTATGGAATGTGCATGCTGTAACAGCAGAAATATGTAATTGACCTTGTTGCCCATGAATTGTGATGCCACTTTACTCCCTTGGAGTTTCTTCTTGTTTGGAGTTCAACTCTTCATGAATGACTCTTCTTCACCATCCTTGATTAGACACATTTCAACTTTGATTAGACACACTTCACAAGTAGTGAGTTAAAACATGAATACAAAACATATAGAAATATTGGAATTTTTACCTTTCTAGGTGGTTTGTTGCCTTCCCATTCTTAATCTCAAGCAGTCTTGCCTATTATTCCTCCTTGTGCTCGCTCAAGTGAGCTTGCTGCCTTTGCTCATTCTTGATGAGTGCATTTCACCCCCTACTTGATTCAACCATCTGGGATTTTTCATTGTCTCTTCTTGGTCACAAGACCTGCTATCCCATTCTCATTCTTGATGAGTGGTTTTTTTGTCTTCGTACTTGCCCAACAAATGGAGTTAGTTTCCTTGTTCCAACAACAAATGAAAACATACATCAATTTGAAGACACCTTTGGAGTGCTATTCTATGTCTATACATGTGAATGCAACTCAACAGTTTTTTCCGAGTCATGTAAATGCTTAATTCAAGAATCAAATGAAATTCCCTTACCACAATTTGGTTCCAGTGGTCATGAAGACACACATGAGATTTCTTCACTCCTTGATTCTTGTGCTTTTGTAGGCTTTTCTTTTTCTTTGGATTGTGGCTGCCATTTTTGGGTGAAGATGTGGATGGAGTTTCCAACACTTCCCATCTCAAGGTCCGTTAACCTTGCAATGAGAACAAAAATTATTATAATTGCATATGCTTATGTCAAGTGGTTTCTTATCTTCTTGGAGTATGTCTTGGCCTCTTTCTTGTTTGCTTGAAGTAGGTATTTTTCCTTATCCTTACTTTCCAAAAAGTTTGGGCTCCTTAATGGTGATTCTGTTGCACATGGCCAAACAATGGTTACTCTTACAACAAAATTGCTGCTTTATGCAGGTATTGGAAACAAAACTGCCACTCACAAAAACACTCTTTAAGCAAACTGGCGGTTTTGAAATTGCTACTTAACAACTACAAAACCACATCTTTATTGTTGATAAAGTGCTGTAACTTGTGGAGGCCATAACTTTTGCATACAGACTCAAAATTGGGTGCCCTTTTTTTTGAACATGCAGAACTTATCAAGAGCAATCCAAGATATGTAATAATAATGGACTCATGATGAAGTATAACTCATGTTTCACCCTGTCAAAGTTGACAATGTTATTGTTAGGAGTAACAATGCACAACATATTTGTCGACTTTCCTGTCTTTTGTTGATCTTGACATATCTTGGGAGTATATAGAGTATTTTGATGACTTGGATCCTTACAGATCATTTCCTATGGGTTATTTTGTAGGTTTGATTAGGTTCATTCTGCCAGATTGAGTTTGAGTTAACCGGCTCTTGGATCCAAATTCTGAAATGGGTACACAAAACTTATGGATTAGATAGCCTTAGAAAAAAATGGTTGGAGAACATATAAAGACCTTTGTCTTTTAAAGTGCTGTTGGTTTGTGTCTCAAAAATATGTATATTCGATTTGACTGTGCAATTTAGTTTCTAACAATTCATTTGATTTCCAGGTTTCTCAAGTCTTAAGAATTGTCACATTCATGTCAACTCAGTTGCCTGGTCCCAATTATCACTGTCGTGAGGTAATTCCCTTTGTTCTTTCTGATTATTGAATCCCAGGCATACATATTTCTGCATTTCTGATTATTTTAGATATTATAGGCCTATTGATGCTATTGACATAATCTTTCAGGCATTTATTCAAATTTTATATGCTCTATATGCCCATTGGTCCTTTATATCCGTTTTAGCTATGCGACTTGTATTGTTACTGGGTAAACCTTCAATTCATAACACTCTTATGTTCTTTGTAATACAGGGGTCTAAACTTGCTCGTCTTCCTCGCCCTGACAGCATACTCGAAGTACTTTTGATAAATTGTAAGTTCGTGTACCTTGAGCTTGTGAGTGAAAATATCAAAGAATGCTTACTTATTTAATCTTCAGGAGATTTAAGATCTCAAATTCATGACCTCATTTACACAGTTCCACGTGGAGTAATCTATGGTTGTGGAGACTTAATTTTTTCATCGCACATGATCTTCACCCTGGTTTTTGTACTCACCTATCAAAAATATGGAACAAAAAGGTAAAATAACTTGCTTCTTGTGCTTACTGTACATTAACCCTTAAGCTTTATTTGGTGTTATTTCACATCATTATTTTATAGTTGTTCGTATGAGTCCTAAGGGATTAGTTATGGTAGTTTTTACCGTATTTCAGCTATCTGCTTTATGTATCCAAATTCATTTTTTGTATGATCAACGATGTATCTACAAGCCAGTGTGTTATGCACCAATTAGGTGTGTACGCAATGGATATAGAAATATCTACATACTGAATAAGAATAGAATAATAAAATATGAGAAAAGTGGATAGATATGATAGGGTTGATAGGTTTACTATGAGTAAAGGGACATGTAAAATCAGCGTTCCATGGAGTTTTGGAATGATTTCGGGGATGGGTTTTGGGAACTGCAATTTTTTTCTCAAAATATGGGGATGGTGGGGGGAAGGCGGTGCGAATATAATAATAATATATTTGAAAAATTAAGTATAAAAGTAGTAAAAGAAATTGCAATTTATCATTAACAATAAAAAATAATAAATATATAATAAATTAATTAATATAATAAATATATTAATATCTTGTATTATTAATAATTATTATATTATATATTAATATAATAAAATATTTTTAGGTTAAGTTAAAGATTTTTTTAAAATTAAAAAAAATTAAGACTCAATGAAAAGGATAGTGTAAACGTGTGCATATTCTTTTACTGGAAAGATTTGAGTGGTTGTGGCAGAAGGTGAGGGCTTTGCAGTTGAAGAAGTAGAATCTTGTTGTTCTTTTTATTTGTTTTCTTCTCTAATTTTGCTTCACGTACTTCCCATGAAATAAAGAGGATTTAGAAACTTGCAGACATTAATGAAAATAAAATTTATAGAGCTTAGCTGCAATTAAAAAGAGTATATTATTTTTTTTTGTCCTTGTGGGGGCCCCCTGGCTGTCTTGGGGACGACAGGTTGTCCTTGGCCACCCAGTGCAGAGTGGGTTGTAACAGAGCAGGCACACCTTTTGTTGTTGTACCAACTTTAATCTATAGTTCAAACTTCAGATTGTTGACAGTAAGAGAATGGGGGGTTTTGGCATCTGCAATCAATTTCTTTTTGTAAGGCATTGTGAACTTCTCAGGGAATAGGCATTAGCTTCAATCTCAATTATTTATCACCAAGCTGAATGTGCCTTCATCTTTTTTGTTGTTGTGTTAAGGCTATGAGACTATTGTCAAGTTTCGATAGGCTCAAGTGTTATGTGTCAGTATTGGGAGGGGATAGTAGGATGCCATATGGCGGATGGCACTTGGACTGTTGATCCCAATTAAATCTTGCAGTTGTTGTAATATTGAACACTGCCAAAGCTCTTTCCCTCTTTGGTATTGCATCAACCGTTTGATCAAATCTAATCCAAGGGCTCCCGCACCCCTCATGTGTTGTCAGAATCATGAGCCTTTAGGATCATGACAATTGTTTGATCCATTTCAATTGAAAGGCCCTCATGCTGCCAAGGTTTTGGCACAATTATGTTAGAAAAGGAGGTGCAACATTGGTCAAGGTAGTTGACATCACTGTTGGTGGGCCACCCCTCTTTAACTTAATAAATTGTGAGCTCCATATATATAACGTCAATGAAGCGACGTGTCAAACCCGCATACTCCTGAGATGGTGTTAAGACTTAATTCTTTTGGGGTTGTGTTGATTGTCGGATCCCATGTGTATCATGCAGTTTCATGCAATCCCTAATCATGTTAGAGACTACCAATTTCTTAGGTTTGCGTAGACTATTCAATCATTTTCATCCAATGGCTCATGCATTCTCAACGAAACTGATGCAGCCGAGGCCAGGGGGTCTTATCAAACCGCCCAGTCACGCAACCAACACAATACCAAAATCACCAAACAACATAATTTCAATTGAATTGTTTCAAATCATAAATGTACACAATAAATTCAAAACATTTTATTCATATGCACCATTCATTCTATTTCTCTTCTCTTATCTCCTGATGATGGATCATGGAGTATGATCTGAAACGTTGAGCAGCATAAACTTGAACATAGTTTAATCCTGAAGCACTTATTTACAGTACAAGATTTTACAATTCAAACTATACAATCTTCTTCCTTCATAATTCTACTTCAGAATCTACTCCAGGTCAACCAATCTCTGCATCACTCTTCTACAGGTGCTCATTCCTCTAATCTGTGCCACATCTCCGACAGTCTTCATCCTCATATTCTTTTTTTAGTTCTTGCCATTTCCTCTAGTTGTCATTTCCCTCTGTTTCACTTCAAAAACTGCCAAGATCCCCTCCTTGGCCAGCAGCGAACCCCTTCACAATTTCCATGAATTCCTTATGTACATCTTGATTAGGAAGTTGAACCGTTTGCCAACATTTGAACAGTTACTAGAACTGAATCATCGCCCCAAATAACAAATTCTGCACCTTTGGATAGAGCAGGCTCCAAAGTCAAAATTCATGACCGTTTGAAGAGTGTATGAAATAACACTAATGCCGAAACTAGCATATTCAATGTTTAAATGTTCATCTTTAATATATTTTGGTTTATTGATGTTCCCAAGAACATTTGAACTTCTCTTATATTATATTTTGGCAAATTACCTCCTCCGCAAACCATGGAGTCCTCCTTCGGCAAATTAGGATCTCCGCGAACTTCGGAACTCCACTTCTTCGGTGAATTTTTCCTTTCATGAACCATTTATTTATTTATCTCAAGCATTCACACTATCAGCTCCTTCATCGGTGATTTGGCTCGAACGTGAACCAAAGAATCTTTTTAGGCATTCTTATAAGTTCGCCGATAATGGGACTTCGCGAACTCCTAAGTTCGCCGATAATGGGACTTTGCGAACTCCTAAGTTTGCCGACACAAGCTCCATTGGCAAAAACTAAGTTCGGGAACTTTAATATATGCTGAAATACTTCCTTCAAAACTCTTGTCGGCGTATTGACATCCTTAAGAACTTTATAACTCTTGAAACTTCCTTTACAACGCCTTTTCGGCGAATCGGCAATTTGGCCAACCATGAAACCTTGGAACTCCTTTTTGGCAAAACTTTGAGTTCGTGAATTGGAATCATCGCCGAAATACTCCATATGAAGTCTTTGGCGAACTTTTCGGCGAATCGATAAATGATCAAACTCGTGAACTTAGTTTTGGCAAATCTTCTAGTTCGCTAACTTGAATTATTGCCGAAAATGAAAACTTGCCCAATTCTTTCGGTAGATAGAAGAGTTCACAAGCGTAGATAATTGCCAAAAATAAACTCTTTCGGTGAAAGAGTGAAGTTCGCAAACCTGAAGGTTCGCCGAAAATGAAGGAGAAGTAAGTCTTTTGGCAGAATGAGAGATTTGCGAACCTCAAGTTTTGCCGAAATGCTTTTTCACCCAATTATTCCAAACTTCACCAAATTTGGATTGCAAGTACCCATTTAGGTCTTTCACATGATGATGTTATTCACTTGGCCAAATTCAATTTGAAAATTTCTCTCGAAGCAAAAACTACAAAACAACTAAAACACAACCAAAACTGAACTGAAACCGAAAGTGAAAATCTGAAATGTTTTTGGGCGATGCAGGATCGCCTATGGACCCAGATGCCCCTGCATCAGAAACATTTCTAAGTGTGTCAATGGGTGATTGTGTTATTGGATCAGATAAAAGCTGAGTTGTCTTGGCATTGATGGCAAGGGAAATTGACAACCTTTGGCCTAAGCAACTATTGTTTGACAGACCCACATGCAATAGTTCTTGGCCTGCGAGCTGTCCACTCATCTTGTGACATCCTTCAAGGGTTCGGCCGAGGATATAGATCGTAAGCCCCTAATTTGGAGCTTATAACTATTGAGGATCAAAAGCTCACTATGGTTTGCTATCAAGAGATTGTGTCACCAAGCTTATGGGTCAGCTTCAAAAGGTATACAGTAGTGTCTCATAGAAAGCATCATGAACTAGAAATTAATAATGGCTTCCCTATTTTTGATTGCTCACATCCAAAGACTTGGGGTTAGCTATAGATTCAGGATACCATGAAGTTCAATGCACAAACCTCATCCTTCGCCAAAGCATCAATTGACACTTAAGCAGATTACTTCATTTATGAACCTTTAATAGATCACCTTCAAATTGATTATCATTAGCATTATTAATAAGCCAAGGTGTGGAATTTATGAAGAGTCTCATAAATTAATTATTGGTTTCAACTAACAATGATTGGCCATGCCAATAAACAATAGAACACTATAAGATCTCGGTGCAAATTTGATCATACTCATTTGGCCTTCTCTTGGGGATTATATGAGCCTTAGGCTAATAATATCACTTACTGAAACTAGATTAATTAACAACTATCTATACTTCTTGTAGTATTTTATACAAGTAGCTTACACAAGAAACTATGTGATCCTACCATTAACATGTCTTATTACTGTTCTCCAAACTTTATAAACTCAATTCCTCAAGATAGTTTGATATTCATTTTCTTGATTCTTAAATAAGAATCTGAAGATCATGCTAGGATCACTCTAGGACCCTTTTCTTCCTATTACCTCTACTTGAGGGGTTCTGCATGGTCCCAACACTCTCCTCCTCATTCCACCTGTAGGCACACTTTAGACAACGTCAATCAGATTTATCTCAATCCTTTTGTCTAAAGAATGTAAATTCACTTATTAGACATGAGTCAAAATTTCAAGACCATAATTCAAAATTAATCATGAACTACTAAGCATAAAGTAGATATCACCAGTTGTTGTTAGAAGGCAGATAAGTTTGCTTGGAGGCCAGACCCAAGTATCCGGTTAGGTTTTCCACCTTGTTACCCTCACAACGAGGCACTTAGCTTCATTGGGGTGAGGATGATGTGCATGGCACGTGTTGGGCTAGTCTGTCAGTGCTATCAATACATGCTCACACAATTCAGGTACAAGGACCCAACCTTTAGACCACCATTGGACATACACATATTACATGCACACACATGCACAAGACTCATCTCCAACTTCCTTCTTGGCTTCTCCCGTCTTCAACAATCACAACCTTCATGTTGAGCTTGCCCCCATCGTTCAATTACATTGGGCTTGTTCCCATAAAATTAGACTGAGACTTGCTGACCACAATTAACATATACATGTCCATGTACACAGTCACATATGTGAACACATACACAAATACATCTGCATATAGGACATAACATTTGACCCTCACTGGGCATGCACATATTACACGCATACACGTACACAACACCCATCTCCGATTGCCTTCTCAGCTTCTCCCACTTCAACAATCACAACTTTCACCTTGAGCTTGTCCCCATCGTCCAGTTAACACAAACTTCTGAGCTTGTCCCCACCGCTTAGTTACTCAATGGTTCATACAGATTTCCCTGCAGTCCCGAGGGGTTCCCAAGGTACTGACTCATTTACACATTTAGTCACACACACAAAACACAACACCTAGGCTCATACTCACATAGTACACACACACGCACATACATACACACAGAACCATGTTCACAAGATTTAAATGTTGTTAGGCCAATCCTCAGCATATACCTTAGTAGAGCCAATTTGTTTCCCTCTTTCTGACAATCCTTTTACCTTAGGTTCTGTAGCTTCCACGTTCATGCGTCTAGTTTCAGCAACCATCTTTCAATGATTTATCTTGGTATTTATGTAGTCTCTTGAGCTCTACTCTTTCAAACTTGATTTGTCGACCATGTTGGTGCATTAATCCCTTAGAATGATTACTTAGGATGTTTTGGGTGTCAGGAAATTATTTCATTTTCAAGACTCCCCATGCCATGCAAATCTTTGACTTTGTCTAATTGGTTACTTGCTCGGTAGCGCATTTTGGTAGGTACTGTTGCTTTTGCTGATGCCCGCAATTTTCTCCAAGCTCATTCACTCCTGAGCATTATCTTCAAGCTTGATCTGGTTGTTACTTCCTACAATTGGGTTGCTCATGTTGTCCTTAACTATTGATAGCTAGCATCTTGGCTGCCACTTGGCTGCTTTGCTTTCCCTCTTCTGGCTCGCTCATGCATCATCATGAGTCACCAATAGCTGCTTATAAAACAGAGTACCCTCCTTCAATTGGGCTTGGTCTTGTCCATGTTAGTGCCACCTGCATGCTTGCATAATTTCATCGAGGCATCTTAACAAGAAATCCAAGATATCATATGCTGATTTAATCCTAATCTAAAGCCACTAATTAGAATAAACACAAATCTATTTCAAGTATTGTTTTACTTTTGTAAACATTTACCCAAGGGCATGATTCTAAACTCCTTCCAGTCCGAGTATATCTATATTGTTTGAAAATGGAATAAGCCTTGTACTGATTAAATTGATCACTTTCTTGATTAACCAATGATTTTTGAAACATGTAGTTAGTATGAACATTATTCTGCACAAGTGTTAGCCTGAATATTGTTGGAAATATATTACATCTATAGTATTAGGTTAGTAAATAAACACATTAGAATTTAGATATGTTAGTAATTAAATAAGTGATGTTAGTAATTAAATAAAAGTTAGGTGTTGTGTGCAAGAATTTCCCATGAGGTAGTTGTAGGGTGGTTGATGGGAAGAGGCTTTTATAAAGCCAATGCAAACAATTTAAAATCTATCCAGTAAAATAACATTTTCATTATCATTTGCCTAATTCATGATGTAAATTGCAATATTGTGCTCACCATTTTTTAATATGGTATTGGAGCAAGTATGGAAAGTGGACGACAATGTTAGAAATTTGAGTTTTGTCTGAAGATAGGAGAATGCCAACTTTGGATGCCATTAACCCATAACCACAAACAATGGATTGCAAGTAATTTTTTTGTCCTCCCTAATAGTGCCATCAAAGAGCATTCAAGGTGAATACAAAGAAGAAAGCATTTTGGTGTTGCTTTGAGAAATTCACGTTGGAGTTAAAAGAAAGCACAGGTAGTGTTTTGAAGGCAGCTGATGGTTTTCCTTTGAAGGGTACATCATTTTTTTTTCTAATGATTTCAAGATAGTGGCGCCAATGAGGAGATTTTGGGTGTAGCAAGAGTTGCAACATTCTTCTTGTGGTGAAGCAAACATTGGCAAACAAGTGTTATGTTATGATAGTGGTGCATGGTGAAATTTAGAGGCAGCACATGTAATAATATTGAGAAATCACTCACGACTTGTGGAGTCTCTTTGTTTGCACTTACATTACAAAGATGCATCTCTGCCTCAATCAATGAAGTTTTCCATGTCAAACATTGCTATGTGCAGTCATGATTTAACCTCACCAGTTCCAAACCCAACCATTACTGTGTGTGTGCATTCTAGATGGTTGTTGAAGTCTAGCAACGAAGGCCTATAGTCAAAGTATTCTTTGGTGGTGGGTATAATTTGATGACATGAAGTAGTGGGTAATTTTTTGAAAACAAAAAGGGATAAATTGAGGCCTGAGGAAGGTCTCTTGTGGACGTGAGGAATATAGCATGTGTAAGTTAAAAAGGTTTTTCTAATAGTCATGTTTATATGCTGGAGTTTGTTTTAGTTACATCCTACAAATTTACATTAAAAACTAGTTCAATGAAAACTCAAGGGGGAAACTTCTGGTGGAAAATAGCAACTTTTATTGATGGAGAATGAGCTACTACATGCTTTATGAGAAGAGTATTTTGAAGAGGGCAATAAAGATTTAAAAAAAATCAACACAGCGATTCAAATGTTGGATATTTAAAAAAGAGCCATACAAAGATCTTATCCTTATTACTATGATGTAAAGGTGTAGGGTAAGTCTCATAGGATTTGTTTATTTGAGGCTTTATAGACATTGCCAAAGGTGCATAAAATCAAAGAGTTGTGAATAGTGTACTTGGTGAGAAGAATCCTCAAGGCATTTTTGCATGCTGAGATCTTAAGTTCAAACCACACACAATTTCATTAATTATGTTATTTTGCCTATTTATATATGCTCTATGAGATAGGAGTTATAAGAGTTTTTGTCTAATCAAATATAGGCATTTAACTTGTTAATTTGTAGGTTTGGGCATCCCTTAGATCCATTGGTGATGCTATTTTTCAGTTTTGGAGACATTATATTACATTTTTTTTGGAAAATTTTATTGTAATGGGTGCATTATCGATTGAAACTGACACCCCATGCCTAGAAACCTTGATTATGTTGACGGGGCTTTCAAAGATTCTAATGCTTCATCGGACAAATAAGATCTAAAGGGCTCAAAGAGGAGGCTGGAGGCACAGGAGGATGGAGGAATTTCCCTATCTTGAGCTAGCTTCTTGCTTCAAGATGGTAGAATGTGTGAGAAGCACCACCATATTTGTGCCCCTTCTTGGACCAAGGCAGGGTTTGGTAGTTTTGACCATAGTTTAAAAACTCGGCGAGTACTCGCCTAACTCGCGAGTACCCACCTGAAATCCTGCACCACGAGTTATCGCGGGTAAAACTCGTGGGTTAGCCAAAACCTGCAGCGACTTTTGGGGAATAAATTTTGATTTCCTGGTGAAAACTCGCATGTGGATGAAAAACTCGTCCAAAAAAAATTCTAAAATCTGTTCACGTTTCCTTTTCGTTTTTTCCCTGCGTTTTTTCCTTTTTTGTTTTTTCCTTGAGTGTTTCCTGTTTGCATTTCCTGTGGAGGTTCAGGGAATACGCCGATAGTAACAACCGACGAGTCCAGAAGATTTTCAGGCGTGAATTTTTTTTACGTTAGACAATTTTTCGAGCACCTATAATGCTCACCATAAAAGCCTATCGGCGAATTACAGTTTAGGGTTTAAAAAACAAGAAAGAAAAAGCTGTGTAATTAAAATATTTATATATTTTTAATATAATTTAATATTATAACATTTTATAATAATTTTATAATATTATAACATTAATACATAATATTAAATATAATATTCTATCAGATATCTTAATGTCATAATATAATTATTATATTAAAATTATATATTATTAATATAATATAAATATATATTATTTTAATATAATAATTATATTATGACATTAAGATATTTGATAGAATATTTAATAGTATGTATTAATGTTATAATATTATATCATATTAAAATATATAAATATTTTAATATTGAATATTGATATTAAAATATTTATAAAATATATATTGAAAATCTTAAAATCTATATTTGTATATTAATATACAAGGACTCCTTCATTAGTCAGCATTTCATAATGATTCTTCCAAAAAATTCTTGCAGAAAAAACAAAGACAATAAACATTGAACGAAGGTGATTCATATTTTATTAGAAAACCTGTGTATTGAACTTTAATATTGATCTATATATGAAGGAAATCTGTAATATGATCATAAATTGAGTAATATGGATGTTTATAAAGCATAGTTTTTAAAATTAATGTATTTTTTATTGTTTGATAACTTTGCCGAGTTTTTCCCTGAGTTTTTGCCGAGTCCCGAGTTTTTAAAATTTTTGGGTCCGCCGAGTAATTGCCAAGTCCGAGTTTTTAAACTATGGTTCTGACAGTATTTGTAGATAATGTAATCACTAGAACAGGGGTGGTTAGTGTATCTACATTTATTGGTTTTGTTCCTATTGTACACCAGAGGAGGGATTTGGTTTCCATACACCATTGAAGGAGGGATTTTGACACTCTTGGAGGAGGTGGACTCTCAGAGGAGAGTTCTTCCCTTATTGTGCATGGAGGTTGGGATTTGTTCTTTCATGTGGTACATAGGATTTGTAGAGTTTGACAGTCAGGACATCCATTGATGCAATCAAGTTTGGTGTGTTCTGGGTGAGCAAGGAGATTTGGTGGAGTCGCTTCATCAAATTCCTAGATGGACTAATGTGTTCAGTCCACGTAGTGTTTTGTTCTTTGTTCGGATTGATGTAATAAGAGGGGGAATGTTGGAAACATATTACATCTATAGTATTAGGTTAGTAAATAAACACATTAGATATGTTAGTAATTAAATAAAAGTTTAGGTGTTGTGAGTAGGAATTTCCTGTGAGGTAGTTGTAGGGTGGTTAATGGAAAGAGGCTTTTATAAAGCCAATGCAAGCAATGTAAAATCTATCCAATAAATATATTTTCATTATCAGTTGCCTAATTCATGATGTAAATTGCAATATTGTGCCCACCATTTTTCAATAAATACCTTAATCAAATAATATTCATAGCACAAGGTTAGAACTATAATTTTTTAAAGCATGATCAAGATAATATTCATCTTAACATAATCTGAAAATCTTTATCTAAGACCATTGTTGTAATGCACATTATTTTAATCAACTTATTACATTGAGTCACTGTTAAAATGTATTTGGGTTTCCCACACATAAACGAAAGATTAGAAAACATTGTTTAGTCATGATCTAGGATTCTAGATAATCATTATTCTAAAGACATCATTCTAAGGATATTACCTTGGAGTATAACCTACATTAATATTTAGCAAGACGGTAAATTCATTAGTTACTGCTGAAGTAGTTGCCATTGAGATCGTATGGTATCATCCATACAAAACTAATAATTTTCAGATTGATGCTTTCATAATCATAGTATCCAGATTGTTGATTTAGGCCCTTTTCTTGTACCCCTTAGAGCTTTGACTCAATTACTAATCTAAGTCAAAAAGAGGGACTCTGGCATGGGCTGTCCCCTGCAATGCAAGGGCGCCTGTTTGGGTGGCAGGGGTATGTTTCCTCCCAGTTCCTCTTGTCCCTGGGATATCCCCGTCCTTGATTCAGCCTTAAAAATCTTGGGGATGCAACCTTGGGGAATACTGCGTAAATTTGTAGAATACATTGTGCCGTTTGTCAAGTGGTAAGGTCGGATCTGCTTATAGCAGCCTTTGATATTTAATGATGTTTAACTAGGTATATAAAATGCTGTCCTGTGTTTGTAAGGATTCAAATTTTGATAGATTCTCACCATAGCATTGATACTCAGCAAGGACTTGTGGATCTGAGTCTAAGTTGGGCTCAGTGAGTCTTTAGCTTCAACCATCATTCTCAGCCGAGCCTGATAGTAGAGACTTGTGAGACTGCTGAAACTCACGAGTTTGTGCAGACTCATGAGTCTTGGCTGTCAAACTTGGCCGAGGCAGAGAAAAAAATCAGAAAATCAACTTGAAGTTAAAAAAACCATTAACAATGTTTTTTTGTATATTATATATATTTTTTAATTGCCAAGTTTTCCGAGACTGCACCTAGTTTTGGTGCTGAATTGTAGTCCAATGCAAAAAATGGCTTGCTGAGTCTATGCTGAGTTCAAGTCTCAACACTAGGTTCTCACAGTTAGGATGCATCAAATTGAGATGGATCCACCCCAGATCAAGCTTAACAGGTATGGAATTGTTGTCAATTAATGGCCTGAAGCTCAATAACTTTATATCCTTGACTAGGAGTCTGGATTCCTTTTGCTGTAAGTGTGATCATAACTTTAAAAACTTTGACATCGTAGATGAATACTTTCTGGATAGTGAAGGTGAAAATGAAACTTAAATTTAGACCCAGGTTGTACAGTACAATCTATAGACAAAACATGTTTAGTAATGGCTCTTACTCACATTTGATAATTTAAGAAAATATAATTTCATTTGAATTGCTTATGTGGAGTAGGCTTAAATGGTAGTTTGAACTTCATCATTTCATATTGTTGATGTGTTTTTTATGCACATGCAAACTCAGAATAAAATACCAATTATTCTATCCTCTCTTGAATAAAGTCTCTCAAAAGCTAAACAATGTGATCCAATGAGACAACTCCAAGGTTCCTGATTCGTGTTTTGCAATGGATAGACTCAGTAGTTGATGTGATAATGTTGGTAATCACAAAGGGACTTACGCTGAATTTACTCTTTACTCCAATCAAGTATGTTGCTATCCTTGTGAAATAGAACTTACTCAAACCGACTATGAAAAAAAGGCAAAAGATAAGGGTTAAGAGAGCTAATCTAAGGACAATGAAGTAATGAATGATGTGTAGATAGACAAATTTCTCATGAAACCTGTAATATCCCTAATGGATATTGGACTGAAATTTTAAAGCTCTGATACCACTGTAATATCCCTCCTAGGATATTTGCTAAAACACTTGTTATAGATTGAAAGTCATAGAATGCAAAATTCAAACTAATAGTAGATACTTAGCCTAGCTGTTACATATCAGACTTTTTACAACTTCAATCACATCAAAACATTGACTCAAACATGGCTAAGATAAACCCAATTTATTGCTGTTACAAAATAGTCATCTCAAGACACAAATTACAATTCTTCTATGCTTGTTATATGCTTCTACACACTCTACAAGCTTATACAATTTAAACACATTGACAATATGATCATTATCTACTGCTGCACTATACTGAATTGTCCCTGAACTACTGCTTGCTGATTGGTAAACTCTGAATATGTTTTCAGTCCTCTTGAAATCATTGATTGAATATTGATTGAGATGTTTGAATGTTGACAGTTTCCAAATCTTGCTATAATCCCGAGTCTTTATCAATTGTCCAATTTACTGTGATTGCTGTCATAGAACTGTTATGAAAAATTCAGATATTTATATGCTGCCTGGACAGGAGTTGGAGTATCAAACAGTTACCATCATTCCTATTACAGCACTAATCCTCATACAGATGATCGCTGTTGTAGCTACACTGCCTGATTGCTTGTGGCACGAACCTCTATGATATCAATATCTCAAGGCAATGAAGTCCTTAGTGAACCTCAAAGATATAATCAATAAATATTATCTCAGACAAAAGTGGCATACGCTACTACTGGGGCCCGCAATCCACTACTTCTATGAAGTTCGAAATAAAAACCCACAATCCTTTACCAACATAGACCACATAAGAATCAAGCTCTAATATATATTATATCTGAATTAAGAGGGGCCCGCAGACTCAGAATTTGTCTCCAATATGCCAGCAACAATATAATCTTCAGAAATCGCAGATTTCTTGTTTAAAAACCCACGAACTATATTATATCTGCCTTCCTTAAGACATTCACAGCCTTTATGCAATATGGGGCCCACGATGAATATGCTGAGAATTCCAATCTTGAAACAAGTCTTTGTCTTTGAAAACTATATTTAAATCTGACTGAGCAATACCTGTCAAAGATTGTCTCCTCATTTGAAACAATACACAGTCAAGAAAACTCTAAAACTATTCGATATTTATCATAAATATCTGCACAATAAACATATTTTCAATGATAGCATTGTAAAGGGAATGCAGAGATGAACAATGATATGGATAAAACAATCAAATCTGCATAAAATATCTTCAGTTTATTCAATAATGTCTGCAACATAGATCTTCAATGAAACTCACAAATGGTATCCGACCAAATATTGAAAACCCAAATACAATGAAGCACAATTGTGAAATCTGAAGCAATTTCACCTCTACAATTCACCAAGGGAACATCTCCTCGGCTCAGCAAATGCAAGGGAACATCACCTTGTCAATCAGCTGAATACAATTTGTCAAAAGACAAAAACCCAAAACCAAGTATCTGAAAAATATTTAGACATTTAGACATGACTTCAAATGACTCTCAGGCTTGCTTTTAAATCCATTACATTAATTAGGGCCAGCCTAATTTTATTAAATGAGAGTTTACATGTACACATCAGACCCAAGCATTTTAAATGCTTTTGCATGAACTTTATTAAATGCTTGCATTTGTACTTTTTTTAAATGCTTGTTCACAACAACATGAACTTTATTAAATGCTTGCATTTGTACTTTTTAAATGCTTGTTCACAACACTTTTTAATAAAGTGTAGTACTACTAACTTAGTAACTTAAATAAAATATTAATTTTATAAAGTAAATAAAATACTTTACAAAATTAATTTATAATTAAAACAATTTTAAGTTACTCCAAAATTGGGGACATGACAAAACCAAACTCCGCTTCACTATGAGAACCAACAATTACACGAAGCAGGTGCAATCTTCTAAGGTTACCCAATGATTTTCATATTGTGAAACACATATTCAAACACCCACAGCTGGCGCAATTTGAACAAGTACTCACAATCGAACTAAAGCAAATGAAGGTTCAGTCTAACTTTGCAAAGTGAGTTGCCTTCGACAAACCACGAAAAGTATGAACCAAGAAGGAATTCATCAAATATCATTGCATATATTCATTACATCAATGAACTTCTAATCTACCAATTAAGCTAGTTGGAAACACATCTCCATCATGTTCGAGAATTGGAAACCATGCTAACATTCCACCATCACATAAATCACCGTGAGAACAACAATGAGCTTGTATTGTCTTTTTACAATAATTTAATGATCTCTTCCATGATTTCAAAGAGTCTCCTCTAATCTACTTCTACTCTACTTCTACTCTTGCGTGAGCTAACAACTTTTAACCTTACAAATGAGAGAAATGGGCCTTATATAGGCTCCAAAATTACATGAACGGCCAGGATTGATTTGTAAACCAATGGCCAAGATTGAGACAAGGCATAACCGCCCAAAAGAGAGGCAATGAAGGCACGTTTTCCAATGTGATAAGCTTGAAATGGAATCTTTGGAGCATCTTCCACATGGGCGCCCTCCTTGGCCTTTTCTTGATGTACATGTATTGAACTTGGATGGATGATGTGGCAAAATGTGATTGATTTGCGATGTGCACATGCCTCCTCAGCAACTTCTCAAGCAAACTGGTTTGATTCTTTTTGCGTTCACACTGCTTGGGATACTTTCCCAAATTTTATCATTTTCCTGGAATAGTCTTCGAACTTGGATTTTCACCTTTGGAACTTAGCTGCTTTTGAACTTGTAATTTGGGAATTCTGGAATTTCTTCATGTTGTCACTCATACCTTAGTACTTAGAATGGAATTCATGGATTGCTTGATGTACATGCTCATTTCTCTTCTCATCATGTTCTTGTGCTTGTTCTTGTGTGGGATTATATCTCTGAATGGTGCAGGAAGTAGACCTTGGGTGTGAATTGTTGGAGTAGACTTCATGATTGAAGTGGATGGCTTTGGAGCTTGAATGTGAAACTAGACTTTTGGATTCCTGGACGTGAGCTTCTGGATGATGAAGTGGTGTTGTGCAATGGACCTCCTCCAATGATGACCTTGGTGTTGGATTCCTCCGTGTCTTGTCGATCTCGAGCAACACTTCTTCCACGCTCTGAATGTTTCCGGTGCAAGCTTTTGCCATTCTCCTCCTTGAAGTGACCTCCATCCTTGGATGATGAAACTAGATGCCTTCTCTTCCTTGTTTGAGTTGAGGGGGCTTGCTACTAGAGTTCTTCGTGTGATGAAATCTTCCCTTGATTGCTTTCGACATCTGATCTTCCTTGAACAAGCACTTCTTGCCTCCAGTTCCTGCAAAAGAGAAACAAGTTTCAATTGCAAAGATGATAATCGTTAACAATATTTCATCATAGATCTCCTAACATTTCACTTTTAGACACCTTGCAAAGGTCTTGGGTTAGATCTTACTTGTTTTACACAACGAAGAAGGTTTTGTTCTCATGTTTTAAAACTTGCCATTTATCCCCTTTTGGACAACTTGGTAGTTTGACAAGGTTTGAGCGCCCTTGAGGCATGTTGAAGAAATTTCCTCAGCTAGAGTGCATATGGGTGATGTTGAGGAAATTTTCACTAAGGAGGGCGCATTTGGCAATGGATGAGGAAATTCTTGATTGAGGGCGCATTTGAGACACGTTGAAGAAATTTCATAAGCTGGAGCGTATATCATGAAAGTTGGAGAAATTTCCTTAAGTTGGGCGCATTCCATGAAGGTTGGAGAAATTTCCTTATGAAGGGCGCATTGCTCGAGTGCTGAAGAAATTTTCTTCAAGTTGGGCGGGTTCCTTGAGTGTTAAAGAAATTTCTCTCATGAAGGGCGCATCTGAGGTAGGGTGAAGAAATTTCTTGTTTGGCTGAGCGCATTTCATGAAACAAGAAGAAATTTCACAAGGCAGAGCGCATATCCTAGAGGTTGGAGAAATTTTCCTGAGTGGGAGCACATATGAGACGTGTTAAAGAAATTTCTCCATGTTGGGCACATTCCTTGAATGTTGAAGAAATTTCTCCAAGTAGGGCGCATTCCGCTCATGGAGAAGAAATTTCCCATACTTAGCCATTTTTCAGTGCTCGAAATCAAATATATTTCAAAATATATTTAAGTATAGGAAATTCATCCTATACTTTAAATATTTTGAAATATACTTTCAAGATGTTTGAGATAGGTCTTGGATCCATGAGATTTAACATGCAGATTCTAAATTTTTGAGGATCCACCAAATTTTAGACTTAGTCAGTTTTCAAGATTTCAGGACATCAGACTTAGTCAATTTTCAGTATCTTAGGGACATGCTTAAGTATTCTCAATTGCATCTTGTTAAACTCACTTGATTCATTTCACGCTGCTCCGGAGAGGCTCATTCTTCATTTAATGGAAGAGACTAGGTCTGACAACACTTCCTAAGGATCCTACAAGCTCAAAATTGCAAAAAAAGGTGGGTCCCCATTTGCAATGGGGTGATGTGTGATTACATCACAACACATACCAAATGGCTTTTTTGTATTTTCTTGTTAACACAGCAATCAGTCAGCATGATCGAAGTTTGTTTATCAACATATTGAATATCTTGTATCATAATACATTTCTTCTTTTAACAAACTCATCTTTATTGGATAAAATTTTATCACTAAGTTTCAAACTGTTAACTTCTGATTAATCTTTGATTTTGGTCTGTCTTTGAATCCCAGCATTTCATATAATCCAATCTCATTTTTTAGTATTACTGTATTTATTGTATTCTAATATCATTTTTTCACAAGTGGTTTTTATTACACTTTCTTAGGTTGTAGTAGTCATTTGTTTTTCCACGCTACTGAGTATACCATTTATGTCATTTGCCATCAAATATA
This sequence comes from Cunninghamia lanceolata, assembly GCA_027924645.1. Lineage (NCBI taxonomy): Eukaryota > Viridiplantae > Streptophyta > Pinopsida > Cupressales > Cupressaceae > Cunninghamia > Cunninghamia lanceolata. The sequence continues at coordinate 11,919,141 of BSBN01001101.1, forward strand.
ATGTGTTAAAGTTTATAAAGTCTTATGGTAAATCTTATGAAAGTAAAGATCTTCCATGGTACTGACATTATCTTATTCGAATTTCAACTATATGTAGTTTTTTCTTAATCGATTTTTATGAGTGAGCTTCTTCTATTTTTTAATCAAATGTGAAATCTTAAAGAAAGTGGTTTTGAGTCTTCTCCATTGAGGAATCACGCTTGATGCTGTTAAACAGATAGCTGCGATTACAATGCATGTGCAATGAGTGCCTAAGGTTGTAAGTGTTTCTTGAAGAATGCCAGCCAATGTGAGGTGCACAACAAATGAACAGAGTGATGTGGCGTGGAATGTGTTATGATATTTCTTGGAAATAAATGGAAAAATCAATAAAATAGCAGACCACTTCGAGGGGTGACCTCCAATAATCAGAAAATAATAATATGAATTAAATATAAAAAATTATTATTCTTTGGGAGAGTCTTTCTCTTCCTTATTTATAGGCATAACTATGTAGGGACACACCCCTTCATCTTAAGTCAGCTTAAGGAATAACTAAAACTAATAAATGAAACTATTAAGGTTAAGTGTGCTACAAGTGCTTATCCTTATTACACTTAGGAATATAGGATATTATGACCATAACATTCTCATCCCCTTAAGAAAAGCATTGCCCTCAAAGCTTAGCAACTCTATAAGTTTTTATATGAATTGATCATCATTCCATGTTTTATTATAGATGAGGATGTCATCAAAGAATACCAATACCAATTTTTGAAGAAATGGGGGGGACATTGAATTCCTGAGACTTTGAAAAGTTGATTGGGCAATAGTGCTATCAAATGGCATAACTAAGAATTCATAATGACCGTCATGTGTTCTAAAGGTAGTTTTATGTACATCCTCTTCCTTTAGTTGAATTTGATCATAACCTAGACATAAATCTAACTTAGTAAATAAAACTACATCATTCAATTCATTTGATAATTCATCAAATTCAACTAAAGGAAGAGGATGTATTGATGATAACCTAAACATAAATATAACTTAGTAAATATAACTACATCATTCAATTCATCTGATAATTTATCAAATTCAACTAAAGGAAGAGGATGTATTGATGATAACCTAAACATAAATCCAACTTAGTAAATAAAACTACATCATTCAATTCATGTAATAATTCATCAATAACAGGGTTAGGAAACTTATCTTTAAGAATGAGCTTGTTGAGCTTCTTGTAATTTGGCCACATTCTTCATGACTCATTCTTCTTGTTAACCATAACCATTGGAGATGAATAGACAATTTCGTTGGGACGGACAATGCCTGAATCCAACATTTCCTTGGCTAATTTTTTTTTATTTCAGACTTTTGCTGATGGTGTTGATTGATGTCTTGAGGCTTTGGTGGATCTTGAGTTTTTGCGTCTTGTGCTTCTACAAAATATGGTTATGCCACAATACCATAAGAACCTTTCTTAAGTACTTCCTCCATCCTATGGGAGCTGATAATTTGACTTGGTTGTGATTGTATCCCTATAAGTTTATACTTATGTCCAATTGTATTGAAAGCCTTGAAAATTGAAAAACACCATTCCCAATTGTTTAAGCCATTGCACACCTAGAACTACATATACTCCCCCAATTGGGATAGCAAACATTTATGAATCGAGTTGATAATCACCCATTGAGAGTTTTATATGATGACAAAGTTTGTTTCCCATTGACTATCATTACTTGAAAGTTAGAGATTGGATACACAAAACAATTGAGCTTTTTAGCCAATCTTCTATCAATAAAGTTGTGTGTACTATCTGTATCAACCAACACTACCACCTTTTGTTTTTTGATATAACCAATCACTTTAGTGTTTGTGGTGTGCTTGTACCGTTCAATGCATGTAGGGAGATAGTAGCATTTTCTTCTTCCTTTGAATTCTCATGCTCAGGTTCCACATTTGGTTCTTCTGTAGTTGCTTCTCCCTCTTCTTCAACCTCATTCTTGATAATTATGTCTTTTCTCACTATTAACACACTTATGACCCCTAGACCATTTGCTATCACAATTCCAACAGACCTTTTTTTTTTGTGCCTCTTGTTGAGGAGAGAGCTTACTAATTTGTCTTGGGTTAAAGAAGTTGTCCCCATTTTTGTTGACATGATTAGTCACATTTCTATCTTTCCATCCTATGGTTTGACCTTGTGTGGAACTTCTAGTGGCGGAATTATGTTGCTCAATATGCAATGCATGTTGCATAGCTTTCCTAACTATACAAGGTTCCAACAAACAAATGCCATGCTTAATTTGGTCTTTAAGTCTGTTGATGTAGAGTTGTAGCCTTTGATAAGGTGTCACATTCTATATTCCACTTGCTAATATAATATGCTCAATATTATATTTCGCTGTAGACCTTATTTGTTTTAAATTTGTTAGTTGGGTGAAATAGCTTCCCTTCCTTGGCTGCTCATAGTGGGTTGCTAAGTCATTACTAAATAATTTCCAACTAAGCACTTGGCCTTGCTCGTCATTCATCATCTATTGGTACCATTGATAAGGTTTAGATTCTAAATGTAGCAAGGCTATGTCAACCATTGCAAGTTGTTTGGTATATTATGAAGTTTAAAATATTTTTCCATGAGACTTATCCATGAAGTCACATTTGTTCCATCAAACATATGGATGTCTATTTTGACTAGGCTCAATTTTGGAATTTGGAAAGACTGCCTAATTATTTGATATTGTTTGTTAGGGTTGTACTTGCCTAGGTGGTTTTGCTGGAGTGTTAATTTAGACTAGTTCGTGTTTAAACCTATCTAAACCCTCATTTAAAGATGTTGCAAATGGGTCAAACAAATTATCCTTAGTAAAATGTACCATTGTTTCACACATAGTTACGAGGCTCGGACTCGGCAAGCTGATTTTGGACTGGGACTGGGACTCGACGCCTAGAATCAACAAAAACTCGGCAAATTGAAAAACCCAAGAAATTCAGAGATTTTTAAGGATTTAAAACTTTCATGCACCCTTTGATAAATAAACCTTAAAGACACAATAACATCATCAAATAGAAGCTAATTTGATCACATACACAAGTATACATCGATCACATAAGTATAAACGCAAATTGTAGCTGAAGGAAATAACACACTTAGATATATAAATATTGTCAAATGTATACAAAACTCATGGAATATGAAATCCACGGCATCAAAATTTCCATACAAATATCAAAACAAAAACTAGAAGTCTATGGCTCAGAGGAACCTGCAAGTGCATCCTTCCTATGAAGGCGTCTAAGATAGGTTTTGGATGATGATGCAGCCATAATATCTGCTTCTGTCTCTGTGCCACCCACACCAACATCCATTGTGTCTGCTGACTCTGCTCGTGCTCTAACCTCCTCCTCTGCCATGGCTACAACCTCAGCCTCTCTATCCACCTGGTCAACTCAATCGAGGTCCTCATCACTAAAGATAGGATCCTCAGCCTCAGTGATCCAATCAGATTGTGGATCGACCTCCTCTAGCATGATGGGGTGGAGTCAGTGCCCAAAATTTGTCTGTGGCGAAGACGAAGGTTGTAATGAATATAGACTAGATCATTCAACCTCTGCATAGACAGTCTATTGCGCTTGTTGGAGTGTATGTGCTCAAACATACTCCAATTGCGCTCACAACCTGAAGCACTGCATGGTTGGCTCAATATACGAATTGCAATCCTTTGAAGATTTGGTACCTTAGCACCAAACATATCCCACCATGCATTTGAGATGAGAAAAAGAAAAAATTAATCTCATTATCCAACTTTAAGTTTCAACATTTAATAATAATATAAAAAGAGGAAAAGTTTATTAGATTTTTAAACTTAAATTATGCCCTTAATATAGTTTTACCTGGCTGCAATGTTGATCGAGTCTTTTTGCACATCTCATGAGAAAAGAGATCTCCTTGCGCAAGTCTAAAGGTCTCAAGCTCATGGACTATCTGTGTTGAATCAACTGACATCCGCTCTAACACTGTGCAGAGCCCACTCAGAACCTCCTCATCCGCCTTGAAATCAGGGTGGAATTGAAATGCCGGATTGAGGTAATAAGCGGCTTTGTGTAGGGGCTTGTGAAGTTGGAAGTGCCATCGCCTATCAATGATTTCCCAAATGGGACAATACTTAGCCTCAACTCCCGCATAGATGGATCTAATGGCCTCCTTGGCCCTATCCATGCCCTCATATATGTAGCCCATTGCGGGCTTCTCCCCATCAACAACTCGTAGGAGAACTACTAGAGGCTCAGTGAACTGCAATTATTGTGAAACATTAACTTAAGTGTGAACAAAAATAAGCAAATAAAAGAAAAATATGAATAAAAATTAAAACATAATGTATAATTAGATTTTCATTTACCTTTACAATCTCCTCAACAGGTGTCCAAAATCTTTGCTCATCAAAGATCCAATTTGCCACATCAACCCCTGCATTGGTCTTAGCATAGGATGAGGAAGTCCACTCCTCATCAACAAACATGCGCCTCAAAGCTTTTCTTGACTGAAGCAAGGATTGTAATGTGATGAAATTTGTTGCAACTCGGGTTATGCCAGGATGAGCCAACTCCTTTTGCCCCGTGAATTGCCTCATTAGGTTGAGGACATGTGTGTGATTGTATATGAATTTACAAATATTTTTTGCCATCTCCACAAATGTTTTGATTAATGGAATCTTGCCAAGATCCTCCAATGTGAGGTCAAGGCAATGGGCAGCACATGGAGTCCAAAATAATGATGGGTGCCTCTCCATCAATAGTCTACTCGCAACAACATAATTTGCTGCATTATCCGTCACCACTTGCACCACATTCTCCTCACCCACTTTAGCTATGACTTCCTCTATAGCTTCACAAAGGAATGTGGCATTTTTAACATGCCTGAAGCATCAATAGATTTGATGAATACGTGGCACCTGAAAAAGAAACAAAATCAATGATTCAATAAAGCAAAAATTAAAAATATTAATCACTAAATCAATGCATTGTAGGAAGTAGAATCACCTGAGGAAGAAACAAGAAATTTAGCAATGTCCTATTTCTTCTATCAGTCCAACCATCGATCATGATGGTGCAACCCTTCGCCCTCCATATCAACCGTAGCTCCTCTATTGTGGCTTTTACATTGGCCACCTTTTGTGTCAAAATTGGGCCCTTTATGTCATCTTCCTTAGGGGCTTTGAACCCCGCCCCACAAACAGTAATGGCATCAACCATGTTTTGCCAATAAGGAGACCTAACACATCACAAATAAATTAAATAAAATAAGTATTGTAAAATGGAGAGTTTAAATTTGAATTCGACATACCTCTAAATATAAAAATTCAAGAGACAAAGAATCAAGCTATAAATTTTAAAACAATCAAACAAAAAAAAATTACCTGGTTGCATGGAATGGAATGATGCAATAGTACCAAAAGTCTCCAATTGCACGTCTAGCTGCATCATGTACGTCTTTTTTCCAACCCATGCTCTCAAGTGACAGTTGGGAACTTGGAGTAGTGCGTGGCAAAATATATGAATCAATCCTAGATTTATGAACTCTAGGCCCAATAACACTGCCGCTGGCAGTGGCACTAGTAGTAGCAGTAGTAGGTGTTCCACTTCCAACACTAGCACCACTAGGCCCAACACCTGGAGAAGGACGAAATGGAGGCATGGAAGAAGACTCTCCACTACCACCAATTATTGCCATCTCCTCTATTTGCCTCCTTTTCAATTCTTTTTTTTGCTCAAATGTCTCTAGTTGCACTTTCACCTCTCGTACAACCTCAAGAGGCACACTTCTGCATGGGACAACATCATGGACTGATATTTGTGCAAGATGGTATTTCAATCTATTAATGCCTCCTCCACGATAAATTGTTTTGCAATAAAAACATTTTACTTCTCCTTTCTTTTGGCGAGGCATAATTTTAGCATGTTTCCAACAAGGGTATCTTCTAACTAGGTTGTTGGACATTGTGATAAAGACGATTGGAAAATCTCAACACTGATACAATAACATATAAAATTTATAAATACAAAAAAATTAACATTTGTGATTTATAATTATTAAAGTAATACAAAAAAATGTAGTTTTGCTTACAAAAACACCTAGGGTTTAATAAAAAAAAATCAAAACACTTAGGGTTCTTTTTTTGATCTACTAAAATAAAATAGAAAAAAGAAAGGAAATGTAAAGAAAAATGCAATTTTTGGTAAAAAAACACAAAAAAACCTTCAAAATACAAACTTACCTCTTAAATCTAGTTTGAAATCAATAGAGAGCTCCTTCCAATCCTTCGTAGACACCTCTAGATGCACCAAAAGTAGCCACGAACTTGCCCAAATGCAATTCAACAATTGATTTTTTGCTCTACCTCCTTGCCGGTTTCCCTACAATGCACTCCAAATTTTGCTCACAACTCTCTTTTCTCCTTCCCCTTTTAGGGTGGAGGAGGAAATATAACTAAAAAAAACCAATTGAAAGCATTTTTTTTATGTTTTTTTTTTTTACTTTTTACTTACTGCTGTGCGACAGAGTCTGATCAGTGGGACTCGCCTAGACTCGGCGAGTCTGGCGAGTCTGGGAAAAAACTCGGCCAAGTTCGAGTCCAAGCCTCCCAGACTCGGTCAGCCTGGCTCGGCTCGGACTCGCCGAGTCTAGGCGAGTCTCGTAACATTGGACTTTCACATTGGTGGAATTTTTCCATTGATTTTAGGTGGTGGACAATAAAGAAAGTCATTGGATTCAATATTTGTAGAGAAGTTCTCTAATCTTACAGATGACATGGTTTCTAATGTGTTTGTTTTTTGAACTCTAGGTTTTTTATTATTAGGTAAAGGAGGAAAGTATTCGATGCGAGTAATAACCATAAAATTCTATAACTAAATTTGATGCTCGTCTTTTACCAAACTTTGACCACTAAAATTTGGAATTAATTTTTAGTCTAATTAGAAGTTATTAGGAACTAACCCTACATAATTTTTCATGAGCTTTGCAATTTTTTTTTAATTCCAAAAATTGTGGTGTGTTAAGTAAAATAATAAAATCTTTTGACCTAACTTTGACCACTAGAATACGAAATGTATTTTGCCACTTATAAGAAATTATAAACAACCAACCACACTTGATTTTTCACAAGCTTTCCAAAAATGTAAAAAAAATTGATGTGCTGTAAAATCGCCCTTTGAACTAGAAGGGAAAGCTCCTTGTAAAATAAAACTAACTTAAAACTACACAAAATGTACTTGCACTTTACAATCTTTACAATGATTTTCGGGGGGGTTCACGTTCAGGCTAAATTAACTTTAAATGTGTCTTTTTGGGTTTGTCTAGTGTAAAAGGCTGAAACACTTTTTGAACATCAAGCAAAGGATTTTATGCTTTTTGACTTAAAATAAATCCTACTGCTAGACGCTTACATTGTTCAACTAAAATCAGAGACTGAACAATGCAAGAACATAAGGAATGAATAGGTTTAAACATAACAACACAAATGCTTTGGAAATTAATTAAAGAAATTGGTACAAAGCCACGATTTCCAACTTCGAATAGATCTGCAATACAAAGCTTGCAAATTTGTTAGAAGCTATTTAATTTACTTCAGCATACAACAAAACATCTCAATAGACACTTAGAAGCAAGATAGGCATAATAAATCCTATTGAGCGTATAAACATTAACAATCACAAATACTCTAGTGAACAATAATTTCAGCATAATGCAGGGATGAGAATTACCATTCCTCTATATCCCACTAAGTGCAAAAAGACACTTATTTATACTGTTTACAAACAATTGCATGAAATTAAATAAATAAAATAAAATGCACTTCTACCCTAACTATGACTACTTGCATGACATGCAAGCTTTATTACAAATTATCTCATCTACTAATTCTAAAATTACAATCATGCAACCTCTAGTTAAGCTGTAGATTGAATTTATTACAAACTATGACCTCATGCTCACATCTCTCGCACAACAAGAGATCTAAAACTAGATGATATAACAATAGTTTGACTCCAGACTATAAATAGTGAATGTTAAAAATAGCACAAGCTCCTCGTGCAAAAAATAGAGACTCCTAAAAATAGCAAATCCTTGAATATGCTCCTCTTTGAAAATGGCGATGGTTAAAAATAGCGCGGGCAAAAAATAACCTTTTCATTAGGCGGCTCTAGATGATGAAGTTGGTGAATTTGATCATGGTGCACCTTCTAACAATCATTTGATGCCTTGAATCCAAAAATCCTCCTCTGTCAATTTGCACATTACATATCTTCTTCATCATCTAGAGATGAAGCTGCAACTTATATACTTTTTAGATTGTTGTAGACTTTGCCCTATGTATTTGTGAGTTTTTGGCTAACTGAAGAAACGTGTTGAGCAGTTGGATATCTAGCCAACATTATTATGATTGCACTTGAATATAAGATTAGACTCTTGCGGTGACTTCATTTTAGAATTTCTAAAAAGATATCTACTCATAGCATTTTCTGCTTTAATTCAAGCTTTTGCAATGATATAATAACTTTGTCCTTGTTCTACAATTACTGATAATCCATTCTTGTGTGGCCCTTTGTATAGGTGCACACCTTTCATAAGGTGCGTGTCTATACTCTAAGAAATTTTTTAAAAGATGACACCCATTGCATGAGCACGTGTCTGCTCCTCTGGCACGCAGCTATAAATTACATAAAAAATTTGCTATTTGTTTGCACACATTTCCTTCTCCCATGCGTGCCTATGAACAAAATTTCCATTCTGCCTCTGTTTGCCCATGCGTGCCTCTATGGCTGCGATTTTTGATTTAAAAATTCTATTTTGTGCCCTCATTTGGCCGCACGGCTATATATTGCGATTTTTGTAAACAAAAACCATCCTAAACCTGCATTTTGCTTGCACGCACCTTTGCATAGTGCATTTTTGTAAATTAGAACTCGTCATTGTCAGGGACTTTGCCCTAGGCCGCGTGCTTGTAGGGCTGTGATTTTTGTTTCTCATTTAGTTGTGTACACAAAATCTTAAACAACAAATAATTCTCTTCGTATGCTACAATACAGAAATGGATGTTGTTTATGTTTACTCCAACAGAGGCATGTGATGGCTTTAACCTTTGATGATATCAAGCCAAAAATACCAAGAATGGTATTAGACCTCCTTCCAAAGCATGAAGGGCTCTACCACAAAATGCAGTTTGGATGCAAATAGCAGCACATTCTTCTTTACCTGTCCTTCTAGAGGAGCATGTAGAATTGATTGAAGTGTATTCAACTAGAAAATTGACAAAATTTGCATTTACCTTGGAATCAATATTAGATGCAAGATCAATGGCACGCTGAATTTCTAAATTCTATATAGATCTTGTTTTTTCTCTCCAGTATGCTTCCTTTGCTCGCACTCTCTAGGCAAGGCTTTAACAAGATTTTGACATGATACAAAATTTTTCAGATTGAGTATAACAGGGGCACAAATGACAAAATGGGCATACAGAGATGCAAGGGGATAAATATAAAGACATGGGAAAGATGCATCTGAAAAGTGAAGTGCACGAAGAAAGCGGTGAAGTGGATGTGTAAGATTAGTGTGGATATGGCCTAGCAGAGGAGAATGAGAGTAGGGAAAATAAACATGTAGTGGCACTATATGTTGAATAGATGATGTGGAGTGGTTCATAGAGTTGAACTTGGGTCATGCAGGAATGGAGGCTAGCGGAAGAAAGGACTATGGATGTTGAAGAGAGATTAGGTTTCTGTACAACAAGATAGAAACTATTTGAAGGATGCATGGGGAAAATGGAGGTTCATTGTGAGAATGAGAGAAAAATTAATCAGATGCGTGTTGGTAAATAGACTTGTCGTTGTGATGTTCGTTGAGATCAACATGAGTCTCCGAATAGGCAGTGGCGAGTGTATACAACAATTGTATAAATCACCATTAAATGGGTGATTTTCCTTTGTGTTTGAGAGAGGCACCTTCCTCGTACGTTTTTTTGGATTTTTTGTGTACTTTTTACTGGAATGTATAGAAGGGCACAAAACAAAAAATGGAAAATACACAGAGAAACCCTAGATGATAAACACAACAAAAACCATCTACAGATTCCTCGAGAATAAATGAGAAAACAATGGATGAAAAGTGGAAAGTATGTAAAGTTAAATAGAAAACAGAGTTTAACCCTAGACTCATGCCAACAACAAGAAAGATGGAGGTTCAATTGTTTAATACTTTTCATGAAACACACGAGAAAGGAATGAAGAAACACATTTACATGCTAGACTTAAGAATGGTGTTGAAATTTATGAAGAACAAGAGAGACACATAATGTTCTGCAGACCATTCGTCACATATGTTGAAAATTGAACACAAAGTTTCAGTTCTTTCCCTGCATTTTAAATATAGAGAATTAACAAAGAAGGGACTTCATATCAGACATAAGGATACAAAATCACTCGAAGAATTTGAAGACACAAAGTTCCTTAGAAATCCTCTTATTTCTTCGCATATGGGCTCAAAGTCCCATAAAATTCTCTGTACAATCTGTTGTGTTTTGCAAAATGTAGTTTCACTCAACCCCCAGTTACGAAACCCCATTACAATGAATAGACTTTACTTTTTACAAGGAAATATTTCCCTTCCTTCCTGTAACCATTTTCAATTGCCCTTTTTGGGGTTTACAAATATTTTGGAAATAAAATACAATTAATTCCCGTGAATGGATTAAAAGTATTTCCTTACAAACATTAGAAACAATAACTTTTATAATAAAATATTAAATCTCCATGTAATTTGATGGGCATACAGCTATCGCATCATTTTGTCAAACATTTGGCATGCACTGGCTGTAGATGCACATTCCTCCAAAGCATTTGGTTAAACAGTTTGCGAATATGTTGTCGTTCTGCCTCTTTGAAGTACTTCGGACAGCTTATTTTCTGATTTCACATAAATCATTCAGTGGTTCCACATCTACAAACTCAAATTGGCCAATTGTCCCTTGAAGACATTCTTCTCTAGAAGCATACTTCTCTAGCCTCTTTTCAATCTGAGAAGTAGGTGCATCATGTTTACTAGCCATCTCTTGTACCCTTCTCTCAAATTCCATCTCCAAATAAGACTTCAATTTTGGAGCCTCAATACTTCATTCCTGTGAGCCCCTTTCAATTTCTCTCAAGCTCATCAATCTCTTTTTCAGTTATCTGTAAAGTTTCGTGTAAATCTTCTTTTGATTTATCTCTATATTCTATTATATCTGACAATTGTCAACTATGCTTTGAAATGACATTCCAGCCAAATCTAGAAACATTCAATTCAGCACTATTCTATAGGCACACAGTCCAATTCCTGCAAACGCAAACCTTCCTATAGAGACCACTCGGGGTATAGATTCTTTAGTTTTAATTTATTGCTTGATGTGTTTAATGCTCATGTCATTGTGGGTAGGAAGATGTTATTAAGTATCATCATGCTGTAAACACCAATAATATCTATTGTAGAGAATAATGCAATTTCCCCACCATAATCAAAATCATTATAGGTGGAATTAACATTAATGTCAAAGATGTAAGATGCAAACCAATACTTAGCCACCATCTTTCGAAAACTGAGCCCATTTTGCTTGCCCTAACCATGGTATAAGGAAGAGATCCCCCAAAGCTTCCTCGATAAACCAAATATGAAATTTTGTCTTTTAAAGTGTTCAGTAATGTGATAAAATGTATGACCTTTGGGTATATCATACAGACCTTTGTAGTCCGTATATTTCTTCCTAACACTGCAATCATTTTGTATTTGCTTAACAGCTCCAAGAAAAACTCTAGCAATTCTTATAAGAAAATCTGAAAGGTCTTCACCATCTGAAGCTGGAGCAACCCCAAAAGAAACAGTGTCTCAACAAGAAAGGATGCTAAAGGCACCATGTTTCCAATAATGATAGTCCTGATACACAATATGTCCCCACCTTATTTGTGGCCTTGGTTCCACCAAGACAAGGATACTAAATATAGATACAAACAATGCCTCCATTATGCTTTGAGTAGTGCATAATCTATTCCTTTGCTTGTTAACCTGAAGACTAACAACATGTTGATCATCTGGGTGTTTGATTGATAGTTACCTTGTAGGGGTTAGAATAATTTCCTGAGAAACAGGGTTCTTGTAGGAACAAGGGACCTTCACCACTTTTGTTTCATTAGAATAGTTGCCATCTGCAAGTCTTGTAAAAGCTGGAAGCTTAATGTTGACTTAATGTCTCTCTCTTCTGTTATGCTTTGACGGGTGTCCATACCCAGTTCCAACTGTGCTTGTATGAAATCTTCTAACCCATCACGAATCAATTTTGAATATTAACATGTGCCCATGGAGTTCGTTGCATGACAGCAAATTGTATTTGCTTAATAGTTTCTAAAGCCTATTCAACAAATCCACTTGTCAGTTTTCTGCAACAATGGCGTCCAACAAGGCTGCGACCCCTTTGAGGCATTTGCTAGATAGTTCGCATCTTGTTTCTGCTAAGACAAGTTGCATACATATCTACCAGGGTAAATGCAACTACAATGTTTGACAATAATCCATTACCATTTGTTGTATGGATATCCATACACTGTTCAAAATTTCTCATTTTGGCATAGGTAGTGGGAGGAGCCGGGCCAGGTCGTGGAATATGGGTTTGTAGTTGCAAATGCATTTCCTTAAAAGTTTCTAAAGACTCTTCAACAAATCTATTTTATGCATACCTTGCTATCATTGCATTCCATCTTGGCATGAACAGAGGAGGGCATAGTGGAAAGGAGGCTGAGGGAAGCGAAACTTCCCTTGCAACGTGCAATGTTGCATATCTATTGTGCATACCCGCAATGTTTCAAAAACGAAATAGAACAAAATATAATATTCTATTAACTTGGATCAACGATTACGAACATGTTACACGTCTTATATAGAGTTCGAAGTGAACTTACATTATTGCATGTCCAATGCATGTAAACTTAACTAAAAATAAAAAAAATAGACTAATCTATTTTAAGCAATTAAAACTACTTTAGTATAAAAGTATTAAATATCTCTAATACCCCCTCTTAAGACTTACCGTACTTAAAACAAAACAAACTAACATAAGCAAACTAAAATCACTTAGAATCATGAATTCTTCATAAGCTTTTCTTTGAAAATGATTCTTCAACCAGGTATACCTTCATCAAGTTGCCTTGTAACCCTCGTAAAGGCATAGCTCATGAGCTGAATTCCCGAGTTCTCGGATTACCACCTCCCCAAATTCCCAAATCATTGGACAACAATCCATGCTGAGCTACACTCACAGAGCTTCATCCTATTTTCTCATGATCCTCGTAAAGGTATGACTCCCCAGATCCATAGAATCTCAAGCTTACTGGGCAACTATCAATATTGAGCTTCAACTACACTGGATTCCTTCCTGTCTTCAAAGAACCGGGCTTCTTTAGAATGCATAAAAAACTTCACCTTCTCCATCATCGTCAGCAACCAGAGGATCTTCAACAATGGCTACATTAGCTTCTTTGATCTTTCCTTTAAAAACATCAATTGCCCGATTTCTACAGTTCCAAGCTGTGTGACCCATCTTATTGCAATAATAGCATTCTGCCCCCTTTTGTCCTTATCTGATCTTCTACGATTTGAGTATAAAGCTACCTTAGTTTGAGGTCCATCTTCTGTATCTCCTACAATAGTCCTCTTTTCTTTAGCTATGAGAGCTGAAATCATATCTTCCAGAGTGTTAGTAGAAAGTTGACTAAGAGTAAAGATGACATTGCTGAATTTTGAAGGCAAACTGTTCAATAAAATAGCTTTAGCATTCCCATCATCCTGAATTTTGACTTCAGCTAGTTGTCGAAGAAGAGATCTTAGATTGTTTATGTGGCTTGACATAGTGACTCCGTTAGCCATCTTGAACTTGAAAAGATGAAGCTTTAAAGAAAACTTAGCATTAACCGCTTCTGCTCCAAACAGTGTGTTCAAATCTTCCTAGATTTCCTTAGATGATTTTGCGAGATCTATGTGATGTAACTTTGAATCGGAAAGAGCAAGGCCAATAATGGCTTTGGCTTTATCATCTTTGCTTTGCCATTCCAATACTTTACTAGCATCCGTAGGGAGTTTCTCATTTCCATTTATGATTCCCCACAAGTTTTTGTGCATCAATTGCATCTGGATTTTAACTGTCTAGGTGTGAAAGTTGAAACCGGAATATTTATTCAATGGAAATTCCATTTCCGAAAAATAATAAATTATTTAAAAAAAACCCTTGTCAAGGAAAACAAATGAAAAATTTATGTGCCCTAGCTGCTATTAAAGCAACCTGCATAAACTGAAAACTATGCTTATTTGTGTGCCCTAGTCATGAAAATCACCCACGAACAAGTTTGAAATACACCCAAAAACCCTAGGTGTCATCAAGAAATTGCTGAAACCCAATGGCTAAAAAACGAGGCAAAATTCTTGTCAGGCATTGAGCCTGTGCTTAGTCGATGTGACTCCACAAATCCGCGATCTAAGTGAAGAAAAACGGCTCAAAAAGACATTTATCAAAAACCCTGGTCGCGTCAAACGCGATTTGTTGGTAAAAATGGCTCAAATCACGAGTTTTAAATTACATAAACCTGCGATTTTTGGAGATTCCGAGTCGCAATTTTAAGAAAAAAATCTGCCGAATCCTCCAAAAAAATATTGGCACGATTTCACAGAGAACACCCACGAACACCTTTAGAAAACATTCAGAAAACCGTCCAAAATTTTCAGAAAATTACTCAAAATAATGACACGATTTTTCGAAGGAAACCCTAGCTGATGCTGTCCCAATCGACTTGGGTGTTGATACCATATTTCGGAAATGAAAAAGAACAAAATTAATATTCTATTAACTTGGATCAACGATTACAAAGACGTTACATGTCTTATATAGAGTTCAAAGTGAACTTACATTATTGCATGTCCAATGCATGTAAACTTAACTAAAATTAAAAAAACTAATATTAAAAATAGACTAATCTATTTTAAGTAATTAAAACAACTTTATTATAAAAGGAAGTATTAAATATCTCTAATACGCAACTCCTCAGTAAAACATTGTTTTGTCCTTTTCCTTATAACTTGTGGGCAAAGTTGCAGGATACGCCAATGCCCCTTCCCTTGGTACGCGTACCACCGTACCTGGTACGGATTCGCGTACGGTATGGCATAAATATGCTTCAAATACCGTACCCGCCCGTACCGAGGGTTAGGGCAAATACAGACCCGTGCCGAATATGTTTGGATTCGGCGTCTACAAAGAGGGTGCCGTATCTAAAAAAATCAGAAATAAAAACCCTCAAACGTTTAATTTTTTTTAATGGATCGCTAGAAAAACGCCATTTGAATCTGTAACTTATTTAGGGTTTTCTGCGGGCGGCCTCCACATTTAAGGACAGAGCAGGCATGCAAAAAAAGCAGAGAATCACTGTATGAAATCCAAAAAACATGCGTACGGCGGAGGTAAAAGGAATATGCGGATAGGAACAACCAACGAGTTTAGAAAAATTTCTAGCGCGAATTTTTTTTTTACAGGCGTGAGACAATTCCAAGCACTATACTGCGCACATATAAAAACCTATCGGCTAATTAATCTATAGACTATACTTCATAATTCAAAATGCCAATCATAAAATATACTTAATAATGCGAATCATAAATTATTAGGTATGAGTTCAAAAAAAAATTTGTGCGATGCCGTGTTTGAATCATACATTTAAAAATAATAATTTTTTAAACTATGCTTAATAATTTTTTTTTAAACCATACTTAATAAATTTTTAAATTATATTTAATATAGGTATAATATTTATTTTTTATGATTGGTAATATAGGTATAATATTTATTAAATATAATAGATAATATATATATATATATATATATATATATATATATATATATATATATATTAAATCATACATTAAAAAATAATTTTTTAAATATGCTTAATAATTTAAAAAAAAAAACTATACTTAATAAAATTTTAAATTATACTTAATTCAAGTGTAATATTTATTAAATATAAATTTTTATTTAATTATATATATAATTAAATAATCTTAATATATATATATAATTAAATTATTATATTATTAATTATATATAGTAATATTATTATATTATTAATTATTTTATACATACAAAATAATATAATAAAATTATTATATTATATTATATATATATATATATATATATATATATATATAGAAATAGAAAGAGAAAGAGAGCCGTATGCAGCCGTATCCATATTAGGCGGTCCTGAAAAATAGCCGTATCCATATCAGATACCGTATCTGTATCGGATACCGTATCCGTGTATGCACTTTGCAGTTTTTATTTTTTTGCTAGTGTGCACGCAACCTTCGCAATTCAAACTTTTGCTTTTTAAAACCAACATATAACCCTCTTTTTTGTCTTTGCGGGATTGCGGGAATTGGAATCATGATCGCAACTTGAATTTCTTTTTTGCTTGCTTGCACGATGAGTCTGCCTTTCTATGTTTCGTCTTTTATTGCAGAGTTCTGAGGTGCGGAAGCAAGTGAACATTCCTTATACTTTGTGCAGCTGCATGCCAAGTCTGCATTTCCACTTTTTGAATTTTATTAGCAATTTTTTTGCTTTCAAAAGGCAAATTTTTGCATCGTTGCATGATAATGGAGTCTTGTGATTTTATTTTTAAACTCCAAAACTGATTTTAATTACCCTCTCATCGTGACTGCGAACGTACCACCCAATTTTTAGATTTTTGTTGATGACTTTGCAAGAACACCTTTTAAATGCCATTGCGGATGCAATTTAAACATTGTGACAACACATTTAAGCCTGATTGAATGATTCAATTGATTGCACAATTTAAATTTTGGCGGGTTTAATAAAATCACACTCGAAAATCAACTTGCGATCACATGAAAACTGCTATGTTCGGAGTATGATTCCTGAAAGGCAAATTGTAAACTTCTTTGAAAACCCGTATTTCTGTCATTGGAGTTTGATTGGCATTTAATCATTTTCGTACAAAATATCAAGTTGACAAGATTTTACTTCTTGACTTGAGACTTCGACCAATGCTTGATGACTTATGGCTTAATAAGCAGCTCGACACACTTCAAAACAATTGAGGAACATTTGTGACCAAGACTCATTGACGTAGACATCAATGTGTTTGACTCAACCAAGCCAAAATGATGAAGAGGTTTTTACATGTGACTCAAAAATTGACATGACATTTGGAACAACGATTCAGTGATGCATGTTGACCTAGGGAATGTGAAAAGATCAAAAAATTTCAAGGTCAAAAACATGGGTAACAAGGTGAGTGAAAAAGTGTTTAATTTTTTAATCTTGCTTTTATTAAATTTTAAATTATATATATATATATATTTTTTTAAGATATTAATTTCAAAATTATTGTTTCATTTTAATTCTATGCATATGATTTTCTATTGCCTAGGATTTTTTTTTCAATTTGGTTTTTTGGAATTCTTGTGTCGGTGGCGAGCATTGCAGATGAGTAGTAAGTGGTTATGTAAGGTTTTGATTTTTGGTTTTTTTTTTGTTTAATTACAATGTTATATAATTTTTTTCATTTATTTTAAAAAATTTGGTTTGTGCACTCACAGGGAATGGGAGTTGTTTTGGTCACGAATCTGTAGGCAAAGGGTTCCTTGTTGGCTCCTATAACAATTGTGATGCTCTAAGGGTATTATATACAATAGATACGATGTATATACATATTGCATAAAAAATAGAATTATAAATATCATACAAGTGGCTAGATGTGATAGGATTAATCAATTTGGAAGATAGGTTGGGACTCTTAGTTTATAACTTTAATTGACGAGGTTTAATAAATATACACATTACATAAGAAATATAATTATAAATATCATACAACTGGGATAGATAATGATAAATTTGATAAGATTAATAAATTTGTAAGATAGGTTGGGACCCTTATTTAATAACTTTATAATGACTCCTGTAACTGATGAGGTTTAATTAGGTACATACATAGTACATCAATTATTAGTTTGCACTTGAAGGTAACTTTATACTTCATAGTGATGCCTGGTAACTGATGATGTCTAATTAAGTACATAATGTTGTTAAATTTTTAGACCATGGTAAGCAGATTCTGCACTTAGAAAGTTAACCCCAACTGTAAATGAAAACTTCAATCAAAATAACAGACCTGAGTACGATAACCTGCAAACACAGACTGCTGAAAATATTTACAGCAAACACTCAAAAATCTATCTTCTATTTGTAAGAGTCAATGTGACTTAGCAAGCCAGGATCCCTGCAATCAAGACAACCTTCCACACAAAGATAACAGAGAAGATGCTAAAACAATGGAGTAAGATTCTATACAACAAAGTGTATGAAACTGTATTAGACTGTCATGAAATACAATGATAGATAGCCTTGCTTATAAAGGCAAAGATGACAACCAAGGAGTTGTAGTCATGTGTCAAGTGTCACAATCCTATCACATGTGACAACTAGAGGATAAGATGCCAACTAGAGCACGTGTAGGATAAGACAATTCACTACAACTATCAACAACTAGAAACAACTAGTGACATCTAGAAGACTCACTAAGTCAACTTAACATGTGAATTATGTTTGATGTGTGAATATTATTTAACTAATAAATAGCTAAATGATATGAATTATCCACACAAGGGTAAACCGGTTAGGTGATAACCCTATTCACAACAACGCTATTAAACTAAAGTGAATTGCATAAACTGAAGTGAATTGCACTACACCATAGTTACTAGGAGATGTGAGCATATGGGGATGAGGATGCCAATCAAATTAGTGTATGTGACTAGATGAATAAGGAGACAACTATATTATAAATAAATCTAATCACCGGAAATTGTGGGTATGGGTATGGGGATGGGGATGGGGATGGGATGTGGTCCACGTTCCTATAATGTAGTTTCCTAGCAACTATGTGTAATTGCACTCAAAACAGCCCTCACTCTATTTTTTTTGGCTCTTCTCTCAATTATGCGCCTTAGGTCTCTCTTAAAGAATAAGAGAAGATTTATAGGCTTTATAAACATCCATCTTAGTGGAGTGCCAACTTGAAGAAAAGAAGCTTTGTTCTAAAAAAACTAATGTAGAAAGTGAATATTAAAAAAAAATACTAAAGTAGAAAGCGAATAAAGTAGAGACAAAAATTGCCTTGTTCTAGAAATAAGACCAGCAACTAATCTTTAGAGTTGCTCTAAATATAAGAAAAGCGATTTCATGTTAAATAGAAGATCTGTGCTTAGCTAAGGATAGAAAAAAAGAAAAGAAAAAGAAAACAAAGGCGCTGATTTTTGTGCCGCACTGAAGGAGAACAACATCCAAACAACATATTTAGAAAACTAACACTTGCACTTTGCAAGGAAGGTGTTCTCAATCAAATCTAGTCTCTCCCTCAATATTTCAAACTTCCCATTTGCGAAGAGTTTTGTGAAAATATTTGCAACCTGCGAATTTGAGGGTACATACTTAAGAACTATTGCTCAATTTGAATGATGTCTTTGAGGAAATGCTACCGACTGTCTATATGCTTGGAGAAATCATGAAACATTGAATTCTTAGAGAGCTTGATGCAACTCTGATTGTTACAGTACACTACAGTTGGCTCCAACATTTGAATTTCTCCTATCAACTTACGAAGCTAGTTGGCCTGACAACTAACAAAAGAAGCTGCTATGTACTTTGCCTTGGCTCAACTCAATGCCACCATTGCCTGCTTCCAATTGAACCCGGATATCAAACCTAATTCAGAGCTGAAACAAAAACTTGAAGTGCTTTTCCTAGCAATGGCTTCACTCACCCGACTTGAATACACAAAGCCATGTAACATCAACTCTCCATCTCCAACTTACCTTAATCCATAATGAATTGTGCCCTTTAAATGTCGAAGCACATGCTTTGCAACATTCTAGTGAATCTACCTAGGCTCAACCATGAATTGACTCAATGTATTCACAACAAAGCAAATATTAGGTCAGGTATTCACCAAATACATGAGGGAACCTATCAATTGCCTTTCATTGAAGGATCCATCGAATTTGGTTTCGAATTTGCTGTCAACTTCAAAATCAAAACCATGGGAGTATCTAGGGGGTTACAATCCATCATTTGAAATCTCTTTAGACTCTCGACTGTGTACTTCCATGACCAAGGAAGGCTTCTCTTGTACCTTGCCACACCTCAAGACCCAAAAAATAGTGCATAAGGTTGATATCATTAACATCAAACTTGGAGGCCAACTCCTTGCACCATTCTACGAGCTTCTCATTGCTCCCCGTAAGAATTAGGTCATCGACATACAAGACTAAAACTAAAAGATCAGATTGTCAAATAGATAGTAAAGATTAGGATCTACAACAGTTTTGGTGAAGCCCAACTTCAACAAGTACTCATCAATCTGTGGATGCCAAGCATGTGGTGCTTGCTTCAGTCCATATAGGATAGTCATCACCGTACATACATGGGTCTCTCAACCATGCATTTCAAACTCCCTAGGTTGATTGATATGTAGTGTACACTTCTTCCTCTATTTTACCATTCAGGAAAGTTGTCTTTACATCCATCTAAAGTATACCATTTAGGAAAGTTGTCTTTACATCCATCTAATGTAAAGACCAACCAAAATAAGATGCAATAGACATAATTACCCTGCCAAAAGTGTATCTTGCAACCAAAGCAAAGGTCTCATCATGGTCAACTTCCTCTCTCTAAGAGAACCCTTGTGCAACAAATCTGCCCCTGTACTTCTTTATGCTCCCATTTGTTGCATGCTTCATCTTGTACAACCACTTGGAATCAATCATTGATTTCCCATCTGGTCTTGGCACAATCCCCCAAACATTGTTATTTATAATGGAGTTATACTTCTTTACCATGGCATGTCGTCATTCTTGCTCTGAATTTGCCTCTTTAAAACTGGAAGGTTTTCATCAATGAAGGAAGACATCAAAGCAATATAACTCAAAAACTTCTTAGGGGGACGACTCACTCAAAAAGAAGTCTTTGGTGCTCCTACTTGTTTTTGTGCTTCTTGCAATGTTTGATTAAGCCATCTGGGCTTCTTGGTTGTACAAGAAGTTAATGAGATATATGGTGTTGCATAAGAACTTGATTGAATTGTAGTTGGTACTGTTGCATTTTGCTAATCAGCACTTGGGACAACAATTTGTTCACTCTCATCAACTTCCATAGGAGGCTCTTGAGACTTGGACTAAGCATCCATATCAAACTTCACATCTCGGCTCACTTCTATCTTTCATTGTGATGAAACATAGGCCTTGTAAGCCTTGGAGAATTCACTGTATCCCACAAACACACCCTTCAAGCTGGAGGGTTCAAGCTTCGTTTTCTTCTCTTTTGACACATGAATATAAGCCAGACTCATAAACACTTGAAAATGGGAAACATTTGATTTCTCTCTTGTGAAAGCTTCCTTTGAAGTCTTGTCCTTCAATACACTATGAGGCAACCTATCTAGAATGTAAACAACACAATTTTATGCCTCTACCCAAAAACACATGCTGAAATCTAGATCATGAATCATGGTCTTTGTTGTCACTATAATGGATTTGTTCTAACTCTTTGCAACCCCATTTTGTTGAGGGTTGTAAGGCATGCTTAACTCCCTCTTGATTCTTGTTTCTCTGTAAATGGCATCAAAGACCTTGGGGGTATACTCACCTCCATTGTTAGACCTAAAATCTTAATCTTCTCGTCTGATTCTCCACAAGAGCTTTGAACTCTTGGAACTTCCCACAGGCCTCATCCTTGGTCTTTGTGAAGTAAATCCAAGTTTTCCTTGAAGAATCATCAATAAATGAAACATAGTAAATGTTTCCTGTCAATGAAGTTGCTAACACAGGTCCACACACATCTGAGGGTATCAGATCAAGAACCCCTCTTGATCTATGTTGACCATTAGAGAAAGCAATCCTGTCATGCTTTCTGAGTGCACAACCCTTGCACACTCTTGTCTTCTCTATCTTGAAGTCAAACAATCCTTGCACCATATCCTTCAAGAGAGTTAATGCTCCATAGTGCAAGTGACCAAGTCTCTTATGTTAGAGCTCACACAACTTGTCACTGCCATGTATCGAGGCTCAATGTTTGATCTTATTAGCAGTTGACTTGTAAAGACCACTCTCTTGCATACCTTTGGCAAATACTGGATCAGGATCTTGGGTGTGATCTCTGATAATGACTTGCTAATCATCGAACAAAGACACACACTTAAGATCTGTCGTGGCTGACATAGAAAGTAGGTTCTTAGTTAAACTAGAATCATATAAGACATCTTTGAGTTAAAGAACATTGCCTGAAGACATGCAGAAGGAAACAAATCCTATCCTTGTAACAAGATATGTAGCATCATCCTCGAGCTCCACTTGTAGATTTGTTTTTTGCTCTCGAATTCTGTTGAAAGCCCTTTTATCGAAGGTCATGTGTCTTGATGCTCCACTATCCATATACCACCCTACACCCAAAATGATGTTAGTGGATAGGCATGACACCATAGAGAAGGTTGTCTGGAGCTTGGATGAAAACTCATCGACTATTGAAGCTTTTGCACTTCCAACAAATTGCTTTTACTATTATTGCTATGTGCCCTTATCTTTCTTTTTAGGACACTGAGAAGCATAGCGGGCATTCTTGTGGCATTTGAAACACTTGATATGCTTCGAGTCTTTCTCCCTTGTTGAGAAGAATTTGAGTCCTTTCCCTTCTGACCCTTTTTGGTTTCTTGCCACCTTTCCTCATCTTCTTGAGGAGGGCCTGGTTTGATTCCCTTTCACTTTGGATGAAATAGTCTCTAGTCTGGTCTCTACCTGGATAAAATCATCTCGAAGCTTCTCAAAAGCGAGAAGCTTCTTGTGTGTGCAAACACCTTGAACAAATGGTTCCTATGATGAGGAGAATCCATATAGAGCTATGAGCAGCAACTCATTATCATCCACTCGCTATTGCAGCAAGTTTAAGTGGCCATTGTGTTTGCATCATTCATGCATGTGGCATTGAGCTTGTTCTTTAGTAACTTCTTGTGGGAAATGATAACACTTTGATATAGACTCATCTCCTTTGCCATCTTCTTCTCTACAACGTTAGGGATGAAATGGTCCTTCATGGCCAATTGTTTGTTATGTTCGGCCAATTGAACAGGATTGACAGGAGATGCAACCTTAGTTTCCACAAGAAGCCAAAGATCAACTTCCTCCAATAGCATTTGCAGTCTGAACTTCCCAGGTGTAAAGTTGGAAGCGCTCTTTAGGCAATCACACTCTTTGAGACTGAGACTAGTCATGACTGCAGCTTCTGAAACATGTTGAAATCAGATAGATCAATTAGGAATAATTCAGATCAGCAGCCTATGACAGGTGTAGATCAACATTCAATCACTAGAGCACTTAGGGCATCACACACTAAACTTCGCGCAGGTCCAAATTGCTTCAATCAATGAAGCAACAACATTGTACCCCTGAAACCCTCTGACAACTCCCTCTCATTGGTAGCAGTATACTTCATACTCAGAAATGGAAGATTTCAGATAACACGCTCTGATACCATGTTATATTTTCAGACCATGGTAAGCAAAGTCTGTACTTGGAAAATTAACCTTAACTATAAATTAAAACTTAAATCAAAATAGCAAACTTGAGTATGATAACTGACAAACACACACCATGGAAAACATGAATAGCAAACGCTAAAAAATCTATCTTCTGTTAAACTGAAATAAATTACAATGCACTCAAAACTGCTCTCACTTTGTTTTTTGCTCTGCTCTCAGTTATGTGCCTCAGGTCTCTTTTATAACATAAGAGAAGCTTCCAGGCTTTACAAACACCTTTCTCAGTGAAATGCTAAGTTCTGGAAAAGAAGCTGTCCTTAAAAAGCTAAAGCAGAAGATAGAAAGCACCTTGTTCTAGAAATAAGAACAACAACTAATCTAAAATCGATTTCATGCTAAATAGAAGACCTATCGATTTCATGCTAAATAGAAGACCTGTTCTTGGCGAAGGATAGAAAAAAACGTAAAAAGAAGAAAGCTGTTGATTTTTACGCCCTGCTGAAGGAGAACAGCAGCCAAACAACATGTTTTGAAAACTAACAAATGCAATAACCATCAAATAATATTTGTGCGTGAAAGTTGTAAATCATATGGTGGTGGGTTTGATGTGCTCATGTGGAGCATTGTCAATGAACCAATTTTTTTATCGTAAGACTAATAGCATGTGCTAAAGCTACAATTTTCATTTTGGGCATTTATATTGTGTATAAAATTGTTTTTTAAAGCATTTGCTGGAGGAGATCTTAAATATAAAGGAAAAATGGGTCCATAACTTGTACATTTAGTCATGTCTTTTTGGTGTGCCTATGTGTTATTACATGATTTGTTATATTTTTGATGTGACTTGTTCTGAATGGTACTTTTTATTTAAATACTAGTTTTGAAAGTCATATCTAATAGTTTTTAGTTTCATTAAAAAGGAAACATTTCTTTAATTTCTGAATTATCTCACAACTATTGGACCCTGCTTAAATATTGGGTATTTTTCCCTAGTTAAGTGTATAACATGGTGACCATCAAATATTAGTTTGATCCTAAAAGTCTCATTTTAAGTTTTGCAGGTGGATCAAACAGATAGCTTGGTTGGTGGCTGTTATACTCAGCCTTCTGATAATAGCTTCTCGCAAGCACTACACTGTTGATGTTGTTGTTGCGTGGTGAGACAGATGGTCCCTGCTATATTTCCTTATTGTACATGTCTTGTTCTGATATTTCTTTCCTAAATGCCCATGTTTGGAACTGCATGACTTTAAATTCAAGTTTAATTCATTTTCGATATTGTTTGTTATTTTTCTTGTATGGCATATGTAGGTACACTGTTAATCTGGTGGTCTACTTTGTTGATCGGCAGTTGCCTGAAGGTTTATATTCCCTATTGCTTTCTTTGATTTTTGGGTTTCAAGATAACTTACTTTCTAAACTTTGTTTAAATAAATTTAATCATATAGAGCTTTTGGCCTGAGCATATGTTTCACATTTGCAGAAGGGATGGAACGGTCTGGCCCTGGTGGTGCTCTACCCTTAATATCTATAAATGGCAGAGACAAAGACAGCAGAACAAAAGAAGAACACCATAAGCTCATGAATGGAAATTCTGGGGATTCACCTGATAGGGTATGTGAGTGGTGTATTTGGTTGGTTCAATAATTAATTTCTTCTTTTGATCCATTTTGTGTTTCCATCTTCATCTTTCAGTTGGTAATTTGATTACGCATGGTCAATTTTATCATTACCCAAGTTACTGAGTAATGTACCCTCATTAAAAAGTCAGAATCATAAATTTATTAGTCAAAAGTTTTATTTAAACTTCTACGAATAATATTTTACAGAGGCAGAGGTCCCAGGTGAATGGGAAGCTCCTTGAAGATGGAAGTCCCACTGTTTCTGAAATCATCATGAATGGAACTTGAAGAGTGTTTCTGACATGTCGTATTTACCTTTGGGAAAGGGCTAAAGGAGCTGTGGATGCAAATTTCTATGTGACAGGCTGATAACTTTCACCCATCAATCACCAGAATAGCAGGTGACGAGAAATACTGCATATTCTGATATGTTTATTTCTAGGAAACAGAAAGTTTCCTTGCCGATAATGCACATCTTTGGCTTCAGAAGCTCCAATGAGTTCGGGCCTTCTTTGCAAGTTGTATTTTATTCTGCGACTGGGTTTTGGGTGTCTAAGTATTTCCTTTTTTATTGATGCTTTATACATTATTTTATGTAAAATGCATTTTTTGAGCAAAAGCTAGCATTGCTTAAATGCTCATTCTTCTTCACAGATATGCATGATTATCTATAGTTTTGTTCAAGTTGTATCTTATAACTGTTAGATATTTGTATTAAGTCAAAGTACTTCTGTTTTTGCTCTGATTAATTGTCATTTTCAACTAGGGAGTATTTACTCTTTAGTACTACGGAAAATATTTTTGTGTTTGCTCCAGTTTTCATTTCCAATTAGGGAGTAATTACTCGAGTCTTGATTATGATCTATTCCAGCTTTAATTTTACTAAAATGGCAATACGAAGCAAATAAATTGAGACAATGTAGAGCAGCATGGATGTTGGTACAATACATTTGCCAAATTCCATTGCAAACGTCAATATTCAAAAGTGCATTGAACAGAGTTTATTTAAATTTAAGAATATAATAAAGTGTGAAGCAACGGGGTTCTTGCTAACTTGAACAGGTTCTATGAAAACGACACATTGTGTAACTTATGAAGATTCAGTGTATTTTGAATTTCGAAGATTCTTAAGAGTGATTTTTTGTTTTAAGATAACCAGGATTATGGATCTTGGATCCATAAATAATTGAGTGCATATGCTGGCTCCATTATAGTTATACATATTAAATTGGAGCCACAAATATAGCTAAGGAATGTAAGTCACCTTTATCATGAAGGTGCAAATAAGTAAGCACTTATTTAATGCTATTGTTTCTTTTTCCTCAAAAACACTAATTGACTGCTGTACTATCGTTTAAGCAGCCACATGTAGATATATGAGTAAAGGTGAAGTGAACAAAACTTGAGCCTATTTTGAAATAATTGGGTTCTTTATAGGGAGTTTTTTTGTTTAGGATAACTAGGATTAGATCTGTGAAAATTTGAGTGAAAATGTTGGCCTCAATTGATATTATACAAATAAAATTGAAGTAAAAAATAGATTGAAGTTTTTTAAAGCATCTTCATCACCAAGGCACAGAAGCCAAATTTTGATTTTATCACTTCTATCTCAAGCACTAATTTGTGGTAGTCTTTCTATAAACTTTTTTAAGCACGCACACATTGTCATAGCAACAATGACTTGAACTTAGATATATGCTGAAAAACATTTTGTAACTAGTCTTTGAGTGCTCCGAAGCACCTTTCGGCGAGGGCAAGGTTCGTCGACAAGCTCTTTTGATGAGAAGAAATCAAGAACTAGGAGAGTTGTTGAAACGGAAAGCTTGAGAAGCTCTTTCGGCGCAAAGAGTGGTTTGAAAACTTGTTCTTTCGGCAAAAAGAAAAGTTTACGAATTGTAGATTTTGCCAAAATGCTCTAAACTGCACCAAATGACTCCAAGCTTCGCCAAATTGAAACTATAGATACCCATCGGGCCTTTCTGTAAGATGATGCCTTCAACCTGACCAATTTTGAATTTGAAGAATACCCTTGAAGCCACTACCATAAACCAACTAAAACATAACAAAACTGGACTAAAACTGAAACATAAACTTGATATATATTTGGTTGATACGTGATAGCTTGTGAGCCAGAATGTATCTGCATCAGACACGTCGGGTAAGATGTTTGTGAGCATGACTCGCAAAAATGGAGTTGGATAATAGAATCACCCTTGCAAGTTGTAAACAAACTGCAACAAACTCCATCAATGCAACAGGTACATCAGAGTACTTCATTCTCCTCTTCCAACGTTTAATTGAAACTCGTCCTATCTTCCCTTGCCAAATCTGCTCACCAATCTCATTTCTACTTCTGAACTTCTGTCCACCATTGACCGGCCTCCTCCTCCAAATATACTTTTCCCTTTTCTCTACTCTAGTGGGATTTAACCCACCATAATTTGACCTCCTCCACCCATTTCCTTCTCCATCTTTTACTACAATGCCCGCACTCAAATCAACATAAACAATATCAAAGAAATCAAAATACTCCCATCATTGTTACTTGGTACTCCACTTCCACATTCTCCTATTTTATGTATACTCACAATTTCATCAAATCACAAATTTTAAGGAAACTAAAATTTCCAACATTACCTCTTCTTTTCTTTCTTTTGTATTAACCACTTTTTCATCCTCAAATTTTTCTCTATCCTCTTCCTTTACACGCAGCTGCAACATTTTCTTCAACATTATTATGTCCTTCAAAAGACCAACTATTGTTATAATCTCACTCTTCCTTGTCTTTGTAACCTTTTCTTCTTCACTAACCTTCAGGGCAACATTTGTATACAATTCATCATCATTTTTATCATCATAAAAATGCGAAGTATTAATCATTACCTCTGTTTTCACTTTTTCTTCTACTACTGCAAGATCTTCTTCACTATCGTCTGCTACAACATCTTCTCCACTCACATCCTCATCCTCTTTTACCAATTGCTCTAGGCCTTCCACTAGACATCTTCCCGCTGCAACTTTATTCTTATTTTTATTCTCAACTGCAACTTCAATTTCGACCACTTCTCCTGCTATCAACTCCTTCATGCCTTCACCAAGACATGCTTCAACTACATTTTCATTCTTTTCTTCTTCATCCTCTTGCATGAGGATCTTTTCTTTAATGCCATCTGTGTAACATTATGTTTTATTTCCTCATCTGCACGCAAAATATCCCAACTAAAACTATAGCCAGGGAATGCTTCCACAAGTTCCTTCGTATCTTCTTCTTTGATACTATGATTCTCTACTTCATGTCCTTCACTTGTACATAAACCAATGTTAGAAAAATTAAAGGATTTAACTTTTCCCATCTGCTTGTCCTCTTTCTTTGCAATAATTTGCATTTTCTCCATCAACTTATCAGGTTTATCTGACATTTGTCTTTCTGATAAACTATCTTTCTCATCTCCTCTCTCAATAGGAGATTATACTTATCATCAACTGTCTTGTCAAGCAGAGGACCCTCAAAGTTCATTATCTCAGCGTCTACATTTGTTCCATCCTTCTCATTATTCTCCTTTATGAGGATTTATTTCACTCCTGTTTTGCTTTCTTTAATGTTACTTGCAAATAAATCAATGTCATGAATTTCAATCTTACCCATTTGTTCTTCCTCTATTTCACACTTTTCTACCTTTGCATACACTTCAGATTCAATACCTGCAACCATACCTTCTACCTTCTCATCCTCCTCTTCATCTCGCACGACAAGAAGTTTTTTCATGCTTTGCTGCACCACATTTCTCAACTCTTTTATGTTTCCCAAAGGGGACACAATTGTTGCTGCTCTCTCTTTTCTTCTTCATTCATCCTTTCTCTATCCTCTTCCAAGAGAATTTCCTTTTCACTACTCTTCCATTTCATCACATTCACTCAGATCTTCTCCTTCTTCCGGGTAGGAATATCCTACCTCTCTTTCATCCATTTAGCATCTTCTTCCTTCACCACGCCATTTTCATATAATTCTTTCTCATATTGTGTTTTGTCTACATCATTGCCTTTATTCTGATCAATTTCCAATGAAATCAATCTAGTCTGGACTCTCCTTAGCTCTTCATAAACACTTTCAACGTACCTTCTTTTTCACTGTTCCATGAATAAAATTCTTGTCGGTCTCTTCATGACCTTTTTCGTCCCCCTTTAAAAAAAAAACTCTTCCTTCACTTTTGCAGTCTTGTGCAAATTCTCCAGATACTCACACGTCCCCGTATAGTCACAAGATTTCACTTGCAACAATCTCTCCAACCTCTAGGGTATTAACCCTCTACAATTACATGACTCTACTTGGAACAAATCTTTGACAATTCTCAATCAAATTTTTGAAAACAAACATACCTTTTCAACTTCTCATGCTTCCTCCTCTACCCTTTGCAGTTACATGGTCGTTCTCATACCTGCAACAAATTACTTAGAGCATCCAACGCTCTGCAGTCACATAACTTCCTCTTCTGCGGCAAATCTCCAAGGGTTCTTTGAGACACCTTCCAGCTTCCAAGACTGTGCTATCTAATGATCTCTTCAATTCCTTTTCAATTCCATATTTCACCCAATATACCAGTAAACAATTCACACAATCATTTCTGATCTTTTCCAACGAGCTTTTCCTTGCACTCTGATCCAACTTCTTTACTTTTCCAACTTCTCTTCTTTCTGCAACTTTTTTTTGTTTTTTAACGAGTCTTTTCTCTTGCTCTGAACCACTTAACGCAATCTCGATCTAGGGGTCTTATTAGACTACCAAAATCTAGCAACCGACAACACAAAAATTTGCAAATGACAAATTTTCACAAAACATCATACTTCAGTCTGAGATTTTATTCATTTCACCAATTTACATTCTTGCAGTAGCCATTAGGAGTACAAACAATGCAATTTCAATCAATTGATTCTTCTCCAGGTACCATACATTCTATTCCAAATCAACAAAAACACCCCAACAAAATACAAATACATCTTTATATACATTCAGTTCAAAGTAGTTGAACCATTTCCAAGCTTTGGGTAGTTACAAAATTGAATTGACACCAAAACGATACGTTTTGGGTCTTTAGACAGTTCATGAACTAAAAATTATCACTGAAATGATGACTTTCAGTGATTTGACAATTTATTGAACTTTCCTTTACCAAGCCTTTCAATGAATCAAGTCTTTCATGAACTGTTGAACTTCTTCGTCGGTGTTGTTTTGATGAAGCGACCCTTGTTGAACTTTTGAACTGCTTTGTCGGTGATTCAGATCCTCTACGAACCGTCGAACTCTTCTTTGACATTTTTTCCGGTTCCCAAACTTGAAATTTTGGTGAATCAGAACTTTCATGAACCTGTGAACTTTGTCTTTGGCATTTCTCCAGGTTTAGGAACTTAGATATCTGCCGAAAAACATTTTGTAACAAGTCTTTAATTGCTCCAAAGCACCTTTTGGCAAGGGCAAGGTTCATTGACAAGCTCTTTCAGCGAGAAGAAGAGATCAAGCACTGGGAGAGTTGCCGAAATAGAAAACTTGAGAAGCTCTTTCGATGCAAAGAGTGGTTCGAGAACTTGTTCTTTCAACAAAAAGAAAAGTTCATGAATTGTAGATTTCGCCAAAATGTTCTAAACTGCACCAAATGACTCCAAACTTTGCCAAAGTGAAACTATAGATACCCATTGGGCATCTCTACAAGATGATGTCTTGAACTTGACCAATTTTGAATCTAAAAAATTCTCCTGAAGCCACTATCAAAAACCAAAACTAGACTGAAACTGAAACAAAACCCAAAATATGTTTGGTTGATACAAGATTGTTCGTGAGCTCGAATGCTCTCGCATCACAAGTATGAGTGTGCTTCCCTCAAATTTTGATCCAGTTCCTTTTCAAAATTTGTAGCAAGCTATTTTTCTTTGGTTGAGATAACCTTAGTGAGTTGAAAGCCTTTGTTATCATCTTCAGGATCACTTGCAATAATTCTATTTTTGGTCATGTTCCTGTTGCTTCAAAATCTCTAATTTTCCCTTTCATTTTCAACAAAATTGAGTTTTCTCTAACTTCTTAATAGATTTGCAAGTTCGCGAACCTCTCGACAATTTGATTAGTTATATTGTTTTGCCAATCTTTCGGAAGGTTCAAAAGCTTTCAAACCTTTTGAGTGGCCGATATAAGTGTTTTATTTATTTTTTGGCAAGTTCAAAAGTTTTCAAATATTTTGAAAAGTTGAAAGATTTATGTGTCAGTTGTTTTGAAGGTTCTAAAACCTAGAGAAGTATCGAAAAAGTAGTTGATTTCTCAAATGTTCCAATAGAGTGAAGATAAATGTTTCGAGTTTTGGTTAGATCGCAGGTTCACAAACTTCTCGAAAAGCCAAAATGGTTCAGAAGTACGTAATTTTGCGGATTTATCAAAAAGTTGAGAGAGATTCAAGATTGTACAGAGAATTTAGAGCCAACCTTATTCGAAAGTTCTCAAACTTTCATAAATGTTGAAAGGGGAGTTTGAAAGTTTCAAAAATCTTCAAATTGTCGAAAATGTTTTCAATGGCTTAAAAATTTTGGTGTTTCGGAGGATTCTACAAGTTTCTACGTTTCCGAAAGGTTAGAAGTTTTTCAAATGACCTATTTTAAGGTATGCACAGAGATTTGCGCGCCTAGTTGTGCTATCATTTGCATTTTTGAACAAGAGCTTTGCCGCAACCCGTTGCTTTAAGCATCATGCAAATTTCAAGGTGTTTTGCTCTTCTTAGTAAGGGAAGATTACTTGCATTCTGAATTAGAATCTCGGTATAAATTCAACTGCGCATCAATAGCTTAGAATTATGATTGAGTTGTTGAATTCCCACTTATCCTGTTTGCATTTTTATGAATTGCACGCATTCTAGTCATTGCCCTCTCTCCAATACATTATATTCGTTGCTACAAATCAAAACCTACTTGAAGCATTAACTTGTTTGATTTGGTTGTTATGAAAACTATACAAAATGAAGTATAAATATTAAGGCTATGAGCATACTTCCATGCTTCTTAACTTGCTAGCATAGGTAAAGGATAGTGATTTAGGGCATATTGACTTGCATAACTTCTTGGAAAGCATGAGAGAAAACTGAAGGGCTCCCATGGCTTCCATGGATGTAGGATGTTTTCCAACAGCGATCTAGTGCCCCGAGTTAGTCCTTGACTATGTAAAGAATTATCATCTAGAATCCAAGGAAGTAAGAGCTCCTGATGGCACAGTAATGGCAAGGCTAGATGGTCCGTCTCTTGGCATCACGTTAAGATTGCCAGTTAGAGACGAATATGTAGATATGGAAGGGTGGGACTATTTTCAGGATAAGAAGGATACATGCCTCATTAACATTGCTAGACATTGGTTGAAGAATCATAAGAAAGGGAAATCTCAAATTCCAAAGAATGTACAAAGGGCCCATTTTCAAGAAGACATTTAAGACATAATTATCCTATTACATAGGATAGTGGGAAGTAATGATACCAATACATTTGAACATTGAATGTACCCGTTTGTCATTACAATTGGGTATGCTTCCCAATTTATGGATTGGGCCAAAATGATAAGTGATCATTTGCATGATCAATTAGTGAATTTCCAAACCAATCAATGCTTTTATATGTTTTCCTACCTCTTTTATGCCATTGCAAGTATAAATGTGTGACCTCGCTTGCAGACTGTTGGGATATTTGATAATGCAACATAGATTTATGATTTTTACCCACAACTTCATATGGAAGTTGGGAATAAAGATTACATGAGAGTAAATGATGCTTTTAGCATTTTGAATGTAAGGGTATTAAAAGGAGAATTGGGGCTTAGAATTTCTCCAGAAGCAACTTGGTTGATTACTAATTTTGGTAGCTATTTCATTCAGTATAATAGGTTCACATACCTAAGAATAAGTGGTTTTGAAGGAATTGCCTGCAAATTGTCACATTATGCAAGTAATTACCTCATTTTTCTCAAAGTTTGCAGGCAAATGAGAGAGGTAAGAAATAAATGTAGTAAAAAGAAAAAGGTAGGATATCCTTTCCTTGTGAACCTAAGTTACTATACATGCAAATTAGTTGTAGATGCATAGGATGTTGATAGAATTCTATCAAAGTTGAACTTCTATCTTTTTACAGGGCTATTTTATGACAACAAAAATTATGTTTAAGATAACCTATATGTTGGAACAACATACAATCTTGATTCTCACTTGGAGGACTATTGGGAAGACTGTATAGATCATTGAGGTTAGGAGGAGGGATTGGATGAGATTAACAATTGATTAGATGAAAGCTTTCAAATAAGGATGGGATATTCCTGATATGGGGATAATGGCACCAAACTAATTGATGAAGCCTACCCTTCTATCCAATCACAACCACTATCCCCAATCAACTGGATTGATAAAAAAAATTGTTGACATAAGGGAAAGGTCTTTATTTGTACTTAGGAAGAGCCAAAAGTGGATAATGGCTAGGGTTGCAGAATACAACCACTAAACCACCACCAAAAGAGTATGTATCTAGGAAATAGAAGTAGACTGTAGCATCTTCTTCATCCCAACCTCTTATCATCACATATTCTACTAGGGCTAAGTCTACTCCTAGAAGGGATGGTGATGATGAAGACCCAAGTAAATGAGTTGGTTTGAAGAGTCAATGTGAAAGTGAGGACTGAGTACCAAGGAAGAAGGTGGAGATAAAAAGGCCACCTCCAGTATAGAAGGATGATGACAATGTACAAAATCCTATTGGTGAGTAGCAATAGGTAAATCCTGTTTATCTCCTATTCCTCCTCATGTGCCTAGTCCACCTTCTCCTCCCATAGCACAAACAATTGTCAATACTATTGTTGATTCTCCTCCAAAGGTCACTCTTCCTCCATAGACACTCAAGTCCCAACCAGTGTCATCACCTGTTAGATCTAGGGCACACAACTGAGAGGGGGGGGGTGAATCAGTTGTACAAAAACTTGCTTTTACTTCAGACACTTGATTCTTCTTTGTTATTTAATAGCATATTAATTAACCATTCATGAAAGCATAAAGCATAAACACCAGAGCAGATAAACATCAACACATTAGACACCAAGATTTTGACATGGAAAACCCGGTCAAGGGAAAAACCACGGGGTGATTAACCCAAGGATTATTCTCTGTTAGAAGAATAAGAAAAATAGATGGCACATGCCAATTAGGGCTCATTGCCTAAGCACACTGCTCACAAGAGGCACACTGCCTACAAGAGACACACTGTCTACAAAGTAACAAGTATTACAAACTTGAATTGGAGAATGACATCTTTACCATACCTGGATCAGTTCCATTTAAGCCAAAAACTCCTGCTCTGCCTTTCGCACTTCCCTTCGCTATATTACACTCATCCCCACAAGACACACTTCAAAATGAATTCACAAACCCTTATTTATACAAGGCATCGACTTAGGAACAATCATCTAAGTCGGCAAACACCTACAAGATCATTCGCAAGACGTGTAATACATCCGGTCGGCCAGTCTTAAGAAGAACACCAAAATTTGTGGTTATTCTTCGAATGCAAACTCTAACTTCAATGCGGACCGCCAATAAGAATAGAACACGATCCAAAGATCACCAAAACCTTTCCCGAGTCATCAAGAATATCCACACTTTATTAGCTTACTCGAATTCTTCTGTTCTTCATCCAGAACTTCAAGAACACAGTCTGTCATTACTGTCATAATGCAAAAGGTTCTTCCGGACCTCCAAATCATTCACAAATCTAGTTGTCACTTCACATTGACTTCTTCAACACTCCTTCCAATCCGCAGAATGAGATAATGTAATTCCAGATCTCACCGGACCAATCTATGACACTCTGTCTCCACTGAACACCTGCCGGAACCGGTTCTACACAAGCAGCCATAACTTCTTCAGATCTTTATGCAGACCTCTAAAATCTTAACTGGAACATCTCAAGACTCATATCTACAAACCCTTTAAACCACATCCTCTGATCCTCAACCTATTGAGTACTTTTGCCTTCTTCTCATCACTGTTCTTCACTGTTCCTGATGGAGACTAGTTTCCTTAATAACCTCAGCACATAGCTCATCCAATCCTTCTTATCAATGCAATATAAGCATGTTGACATCAATGACAACACTGGTTAACCTCATACTTGCAACATCACCATGTCCTTGGCTAAAAGAGGTGGTGTCCAAGAAAAGGAAGCATTTCCAAATGATAGATCTTGGTTTTGACGCAGTAGCAAAATTGTTGCAAGCTACTCATCAAATAGTGAAACTACATACAACTTCCAGAATGATGATAGATCTTTCTATAGGCGACCAATATGTAGAGATTACAAAGCCCGTAACAAAAAAAAATGAAGATGAGCCAACTGAGGTAGACTACAACATCACTAGAGTAGACCTTGGTCCATCTACGCATGAAGGTGATATTTAGAATGCTAAATTATCTATTGAGAAGCTAGTTGAAAGAGTAGAAAAAGAGAAAACGACAAGGGAACAACTTGAAGAGCAAGTAAAAACTTTGACTGCATATATCAAGTCTCTCATATATACTTCTACTCAGCCCCTTGATGCTTTGGAAACAAATCCAACCAAGGTCCCACCAAAAGGAATAAGCTCTAATGTCATAGACAAAATTGGTAAATACCAAGCTTATGGAAGGGTAGTTGAATCTTGGGTGGAAAAGGTAACTATTAGTGATCTTCTTTACATTGAAGAAACCATGAAGCTATATGAACTGTTTTGTGGTGAAAAAAGGATGAGGATTAATGTTTTCTTTAGTTTGAATCCTCCTTTACACAAAACATTCCAAGGGCTTGTCAACCGAGTGCCTCACCTATCAAGAGGAGAGTCAGCTATCAGATTTGAGTTGCCACTTGGTTTTCTGCTGGAAAATTTAGATGTAATCACACAAGTTTGCCAATTAATGCCTTTATGCCCTTAAAACCCTACTTTAAGAAAATAGTAATCAAATCTGTAAATTACGACAAATGCTACAGGAAATAGACAGAAGGCAGAGAACCTTTACTCACTATTTTTCGCAGACAGAGAACGAAGAAATCTGGGACAACGGTGATGGCGCCCTAGTCCAATGCACAACTTTTTTCGCATATTCTCGATCTCCTTCCAACACTGATCTCTGCTATGTCTTCTGTTTCCAGTGACCAGAAATTTGAGGACAAGGTTGATGGTGCCCTTGTCTCGAAAAGTTGAACAATGTCCGCTTCTTTCTAGATCCAGAATCTTCAATGTCTGCCTTCCTGCTCTGCAACTCCACTTTCTCCAGATCTGACACCTATAACCTGCAATCACAAGGAGTGTGGGAGGGGGTTGTGGTGTTTAGAGGCTTGCCTTAGTCAAGCCCTGAAGAGACATTCAAGTCTTCCGAACACCGTTATCAGAGAGAGTGCATGCCCTTGGGAGGCAGAGGCAAAAACAAATGATAATGATTGAAAAAGAACAATTAATGATACCTTGATGATGAAGCTCTCATGGAAGGAAGAAGCTCTTCAATGCCATGAGAAGAAGATGTAATCCAACTTGCAAACAAACACAATAACAATGCTATGCTCTGCAACACAATGATGATCACAAGTATGGCAATAGCTCATGAAACAAAATTGCCATCTAGTTTGCAAATGATAACCTAAACATGCTTATATATGCAACTATTAAGATTCTCGCTAAGAATTTCATAATTGAAACTTATGATTGTTCGGCCTGGAGACCAAATAATGGTCACAAAACTGACATTTCAAATTAGGGCAGACCCAAAAGAGGGCTGGACTAGGGTGCTAGCACCCATGTCCATCCCCTGTTTTTGCTCAAAATTTAATGAAGTGCAGCCCCCTAGGTCCGAATTGCCACAAGACCCATGGGTTTTCTCATCGGGAGTCTGATTTAACATGCAAAATGCTCTAAATGCAAATCTAAAGACATGGGAGCTAAACCTTTAGGAAAAAGCCCCCAAGGGTGCATTTTTCTGACATAACATTTAGCCCCCACTTTAATGTATGCATTAAACGCAAGGCCAATACATGCATTAAAGTAGGTCCACAAACACAACAAACACAACAAGCATGGAGAAGACACGCCAACCACATTAAAGACAATGACATGCACACAAAACACAGAGAAGACAATTACAGTCACACAAAACACAGAGAATATAGCATCAAAGACACACAGAGCATAGAGAATACAATGAATGTAGTGATTATTTTCTTTTTCATTTTTCCATATGAAATGCAAGGTGCAAGTACAGGGAAAGTAAACAAACAAATCCCAAAAAGTGTAGAGGAGCTATTCACCACCGGTCTTGCACTTTTTGAGAACAAACACGCCAAACAAAATCCCAAGGTGTAGAGGAATTGTTCACCATCGGTCTTGCACCTTGAGAAAAAACACGCAAATCAAATCCCAAAGTGTAGAGGAGCTCATCGCCACCGATCTTGCACTTTGAGAACAAGCACGCCATACACACACACGCTAAAGACATGGAGAAAACATGACAGACAAGCGATGGAGTGTTCCTATTGCTAGGCTCATCACCTTCTCAGGCACACATCGACGATTGGGCTTCGCCACAACAACCGCCGAAAACATGCTTAAGGGTTGAGTTAGTCACAGAACCGCTCCCTGTCTCGTGATGAGGACTTTTGAAAATGACAGGATAATGCAATCTGCTCTGAGAAATACACCATCCCCACCTTGTGATGAGGGATTAAGATAAAAGGATATACTCGATATCTTGCCTCCGCAAAGGGCTTAAATGATTGATTTGATTGATTTCAGATTGTTCAAACACACTTTGCTATGATCTAAAGCAGGCAACTTACCTTATATATGCCCCCACCTTAAGGTGGTTGATATCACGTACTGATATCAAGCATGTTAAAGTAGAAAGAAAACACACAAGGGAACAAGAGCTCTTGCAAAGTCCATGCCCCAGAGGTGACATGTACTTTATGGTCGCCGAATGTTCCCACAAACACATCCCTACAAGAAAAGTGTTAGTGCCCAAATAATCATGATAAACAATAATGCATATGATCAACTACATGAAAGAGCCAAGCAAGGCGATATCCATGATAAACAAAGTGCACAGAGTAGCAGTATTGTTAAAGTGTTGTTAGCAAGATAAGGTAACATCAACATCAAAATCAAGATAGAGAAATCACAGAGTGATTCCACTAGCCAAGCGTCGGATAATTTGTTACAACCCCGTTGTCATATAGGAACTAAGTCCATTTTTTGATTGCTCTCGAAAGGGACACTAGGTCTGCATCAGTATAGATGTTTTTCGTCATCCACCCGCTAGATGGAAACACTAGAGGAAGGTAAACAATAACCCAGAGAGGAGAACAAGTGCCTTAGGGACAGTCATGTAGGAGGGTGCCCCCAATTCACCAACCACAACGCTATGTCCATAAGACACAACACATAACAATGAAATTAGAGGAGAGGAGATATAGAAGAATGATGATACAAATAGAAGAATGTCACGATAGAAGCAGTCTCCTAGTATCCTTGACCTTACAAGAGAATCAAGGGTCATCCTAGGAGGCCTAACAACACATAACACATCACGAGAGATAAAGGGTTAGAGATACTTACCTGTAGAGATGCACATGCTAGAAGTCATCATCAAGGAGGTCATCATCCTTGCAATCCCGAATGCTATATGAAAGAGGTGTGTAAGGCACTAAAGCCCAACTGTTGTTCTTGTTTTCAACTTGTTCATCGTTAAGCTCTTCTTGATTCTCAATGTTAGGTTGAATGTTCTCTTGTTCATTTGCGATCTGTTGGGCATAAGCTTCTCTTCTCCTCCTTTCTTTTGCTATTCTATTCCTTCTTGTCTTGTTTCTTATTTCACCATTGTTATATTTTTCCATTGTTTGCACAGTAGAGGAGGAAGCACCATGTTCGAATGTCATTGGTCTAGGTGGGATATTTTGTTGTCGATGAAAGCCTCCCGATCCATTGAAGGATGATGGGGGAGGAACCTTAGCGTAGATGCCATCTCTCCATGGACGAGGTGGGTCATGAGGCCTTTCCTTTTCCATATTTCTCTTGTCAAGAATTTCATCGAAGCCATAATAGTCTTGTTTAATGCTTGTTTCTTGTTCTTCTCTTATTGGTTGCAAAGTAGACTTGGCCACTCGAGCTAGTTGTTTTGCTTTGTATTTTCTATATTCTACGAAAGTTCTATCTCTTCGTGGCTCAGGATCTATCTCAGGTTGCGGCAAAAAATAATCAAGAATGAAGTTCTTGTCCTTTGCCGGAGGTTGATACTCATTACGACGGATAGTACGGAACTCTCCACACAAGGGAAACTTTATACATTTATGAATAGTAGAAGGAACACCGTTCATAGCTTTAAGCCAAGGATGTCCAAGTTTTACATGGAAGAGGTCAGATAACGGGATTATATCAAATGATTGATCCACAGCTTTATCATAAACCGAAACCAATAGAGTTATCTTGCCAATCAATTTCATGAAAGCTCCATTATGTGTTTTAATTCTCAAATCAGATGGTTCATAAGATTCTTGTGCCATTTGATGTTTAAGGAGGAAGTCTTCCGTGACCACATTTGTCATGAAATTAGGATCTATGAGTGTTCCATGCACAGGTTTTTCCATAATTTTACTATTATATAAAGAGGCCCTTCAGTATGTACCATTTCTTTGTCATGAGGTGTGAATGTTATTTCAAGCTCAGGGGCTCTTCTTTTCAAATGAGGCCTAGGAACAAACCTAGCATTATTATTATGTTGAGAATCTATTTGTAAGTTTGCAAAAGAGTGTCAAATCAGATTTTCAAGATCTTCCAAAACTTATGCAACAACAAAATGCAAAAATGATGTCAAATATGCTCTAAAATGCTTGATTTTTCAACTTTTCTCAATGCAAACAAATGAAAGAAGGGGTGTTGTAAAGATTTTCAAGAGGGAAAAAAAATTATATGCCTAAAAACAGTTCACCAATGCAAGAATACCTTTCACAACACACTTTTGAAGCAACTCTAGAAAGTCGATAAGCCAAAACCTAGTGAAAATATGCGATTTTTCACCAAATCTTCATGCAAACAAATGAAAGAAGAGGTGTTGTGAAGATTTTAAAGAGGGAAAACAAATGATATGCCTAAAAATAGTCCACTAATGCAATAATACCTTTCACAACACGCTTTTGAAGCAACTCTAGAAAGTCGATAAGCCAAAATCTAGTGAAAATAGGCCAAAATATGCGGTTTTTCACCAAATCTCCATGCAAAAGAGTAGGGCAGCAGGTGTTGTAAAGAAAATGATGATGGAAAGAAACTTATAACAGTAATAATAGTCACCTAATGTAAAAAAATCCATTACAACATGCTTCTAGTGCCTCTCTAGACCAAACCCTAGTGCAAAGATAGTAAAAATATGCCAATTCTCCTAAAATTTGAATGCAAAAGCCCAAAATAAAGGGCATTGTAAGGAAATTGAGAAGGGGCAGAAGATGATAAGGTTAATAACAGCCAAGTAGTGCAATAAAATCCCTAACAACA
Organism: Cunninghamia lanceolata; assembly: GCA_027924645.1. Lineage (NCBI taxonomy): Eukaryota > Viridiplantae > Streptophyta > Pinopsida > Cupressales > Cupressaceae > Cunninghamia > Cunninghamia lanceolata. The sequence goes on from BSBN01001101.1 coordinate 11,959,983, forward strand.
TGCTTGGAGTGCAAATCTAACAAGACGATAGGCTCAAATTTAGTGAAAAATGCAAGTTTTCAAACGTTAGACATGAAATTTCACAAGGAGGCCACTATAATGTGACACTACCATCAGAGATCAAACCTAATGAGTGTTTTGACAAGGTAGTAAAATTTGAGACAATATTTTGACTACAACCCTAGTTCATGCAAAACTAGGTTTTCACAAAAAATGCAAGATTTCAAGCAAATTTCGACAAATCAAGCATGCAAAGGAAATGCAAATGAATTGTAATTTATGTATTTTGGATCAGATCTAATGTAAATGATAGAAATTAATTTAAATTAGATGCTAGTTAATTCAAATTTCACAAACATGCAAGCTTAATATGCCAATTTTTGCAAGTATTTCAATTTTTTCAATTTTTTGTAATTTTTTAAATGCAATATTGAAAATGATGAATTGAATGATGATGAATTTCATATTTGATGTAGAAATTAGAGAATTAATTAAATCCAATTGAATGAATGCAAACTATGCCAAAAATCAAACCCTAGAATGCACTTTTTTTTTCAATTTTTCCAAATATATCATTTTTTTTGTAAATTTTCCAATGTAATAGAATGAATGAATGCAAATTTGTCAAACAACACTCAACAAGGTGCCAAAAAGTTCCAAACATGGGTTCACCAAAATGTTTTGTGGTGAAAAAAGGATGAGGATTAATGCTTTCTTTAGTTTGAATCTTCCTTTCCACAAAACATTCCAAGGGCTTTTCAACCGAGTGCCTCACCTATCAGGAGGAGAGTCATCTATCAGATTTGAGTTGCCACTTAGTTTTCTGCTGGGAAATTCAGATGTGATCACATAAGTTTGCCAATTAATGCCTTTATGTCCTTAAAACCCTAATTTAAACAAACAATAATCAAATCTACGAATTACGACAAATGCTACAAGAAATAGATAGAGGGAAGAGAACCTTAACTCATTATTTTTCGCAGATGGAAAACAGAGAAATCCGAGACAACGGTGATGGCGCCCAATGCACAACTTTTTCCATACAGTCCTGATCTCCTTCCGACATTGTTCTCTACTATGTCTTCTATTTCCCGTGACCAAAAATTTGAGGACAAGGTTGATGGTGCCCTTGTCCTGAAAAGTTGAATAGTGTTTGCTTCTTTTTAGATTTGAAATATTCAATGTCTGCCTTCTTGCTCTGCAACTCCACTTTCTCCAGATCTGACACCTGTAACCTACAATCACAAGGAGTGTGGGAGGGGGTTCTGGTGTTTAGAGGCTTGCCTCAGTCAAGCCCCGGAGAGACATTCAAGTCTTCCGAACACCGTTGCTAGAGAGAGTATGTACCCTTGGGAGGTAGAGGCAAAAACCAAATGATAATGATTGAAAAAACACAATAAATAATACCTTGATGATGAAGCTCTCATGGAAGGAAGAGGCTCTTCGATGCCATGAGGAGATGTAATCCAACCTTCAAAGAAACACAATAACAATGTTATGCTCTACAACACAATCAAGATCACAAGTATGCCAATAGTTCATGAAACAAAATTGCCATCTAGTTTGCAAATGATAAGCTAAACATGATTATATATGTAACTATTAACATTCCCACCAAGAATTTCATATTTGAAACTTATGATGTCAGCTTGGAGACCAAATAACGGTCACAAAACCGATATTTCAAATTAGGTAGACCCAAAATAGGGCTGGACTAGGGTGCTAGTACCCTTGTCCACCCCCTGTCTTTGCTCAAAATTTAATGAAGTGCAGCCCCCTTGGTCATAATTGCCACAAGACCCATGGGTTTTCTCATCGAGAGTCTGATTTAACATGCAAAATGCTCTAAATGCAAATCTAAAGACTTGGGAGCTAAACCTTTAGGAAAAAGCCCCCAAGTGTGCATTTTTCTGACATAACATGAACAATTTCAAGTAGCCAAAAAAGAATATGTTGTATTATAGATCATTGTTCAAGATTTATAGGAAATGATCAAAGTTGATATCAATATTTTGGTTGTTGAGAAGGTCTTCAACAAGCCTGAAGAAAATGATACCTATTATCACCCAGATTTGCACCCTTTGCTGCAGTTGTGAAACTTCAGCAATTTGGAGTAAGATGGGAATGATCTCGAAGTGTGGGACCTTGCGAAATAAGATCAGACCTCCGGAGAAGGTCAGCTTCCTCTTTCTAAGCCTAATGCTTAGAGAAATGCATCTAAACCTAGTGCTAATGCTTTGCTGGGAAAAGGGTTAGAAGGAATGCTGAAATGAAATAAGAAAGTGATACACCAGATTTAAATGTGTTTGGATGCAACTGAATAGACACAGTAATAATCTCACAGTTGGGAATACTTACACAGACTCATATTAGTTCTAATAGAGGTCAAGCTGGAATAATGGAGGAATGAAAGGGACTGCTTTGTCCACAATACATAGCCTATCAATCCAAAGAGTAGACACAATGCTAAAAAATAACAGAAAAGAGGCAAAAATACCAGTTTATATCGATTATCGAGGCCAAATAGCCATTACAAAGAATAGCCCAGAAGAACAACCAACAACCATATACATCTGTTTTACATGTATATATAACATTTTCATTTGGCCTCAGTCGGTTACAATCAAATTACCCATGGACGCTGATAGGAAAATATCTACCTGAAGGGACATCCACCTACATAAGTTATGGCGAGAAAATATCTTGAACATGGGCAGATGAAAGATATTTCTCCTCTTTAATGTGGTCTGTAGAGTCATCGATTTGTAGCAATGAATGCAACACATATCTTTAGTTGAATATGCAACTGTCGCTGGTGAAGTGTCATGTTGGCCAAGCATGCAATGCCAGATCTAAAATTTGAAAGTGAGGAAAAACAAACCCCTGAAAATACCACCAAATGAAAGAGGAGGCAAAAACATACACTTTTGCCTTTTGTAGCATATGGAAATTTGCTAAAATAGAGGAGATACGGGCGGTCAAAGTTGCAATCAACTGTGTGTATATATCGCTTTGCATCTGCCGCCTGAATCGGCATCTAAAACGACCTTGAAGTGCCTTTGTATATGCATGCGCCTACATACAACGTGGGTCTTTCTCTTTTGAGTTGGCCTTGTATCTCCCCTGACACGTGGCACCACCTAATTCGTCGCTGAAATGAAGCTTGGGCTTGTTGCTGAAAAACTACATGTTCCTCTTTGTATGTTGGCCTTGTATATCGTGATTGTATATCACATATACAATCGCATGTATACATACAATGCAGACTCCAACATTTATCTATTGTATTTGATCTCCAATCGGATCCGGACCCTGTATCTCTCCCCTTTGTATATTGCAATGTGCAACACAAAATATACAAGCCGCAGACCTGAACCTTGTATTTTGCCAAAATTGACTTCTGGGTCGGGTCCGGCTTGTATATATCCCTTGGTATATCGGCTTGTATATAGCAAATATACAATGAACTTAATATACAAGTCGCGGACTTCAGGAGACTATCAACTGCTTTTGATTGATGGGTCGGGTCCGACTTGTATGTTTTCTTTGTATCTTCGCCTTGTATATCGCAAATATACAATCACCTTATATACAATTGGCGGGCCCCACCAATTGTATCTTTCTTGCGAACTTTTCTTGTATGTGCCCGAGATACATTCTCCTTTGTATATGGCCCTTTGTATATTGCTTGCATCTTTTTCCTTGTATATCGCATTGTATATGCGAATATACAATAGCGATATACATACAACGCATGGTCCCCACCATTTGTATCTCCTTTAGTATCTGCGACTTGTATATGAGATACAAGTACCTTTGTATGTTACTGATGTATCTTGCTTTTGTATATGGAAACATACAAGCAAACATATAAACAAAGAAACATACCATTGCTTGTGCCTTTGGTGGACCCCACCAATTGTATCTGTCTTTGTATGTGCAAACATACATGTAACTTTTCCGTGTATCTCGGATTTGTTTTGTGTGTCCCTTGTATATTCATCAGCCTTTGTATGTGCGGACCCCACCAAATGTATGTCGGCCCTGTACATTTTTCCTTGTATGTTTCGATTGTATGTTGGGAACATACAACGCAAAATATACATTCTCTTTTGTATGGGCCCCTTTGTATGTGCGTTTGTACATTTGCCAATGTACAAATGCGAACATACATTCTCCCTTGCATATTTGTCGATGTACATTGCACTGTTCATTCACACTTTTATGTTTCGATTTGCATATACAAACTGATTTGTATATTGACCTTGTATATTTCGATATACAAAGGCTTTTGTATGGATCTCTTTGTATGTGCCTGATGCATGTCGAATATACATTGCCTTTTGCATGTCCTTCCTTTGTACATCGTTGCCGATGTACATCAACTGTAGCCGATGCATATTATCTTTGTATATCGGCCTTGCATGTTGGACTTGTATGTTGGCGATATACATTCCACTGTACATTCTCACTTGTATGTCAACCTTGTATGTTTGCCGATTGCATCTAGGCCTTTGCATATTGCGAATGTATGTTCCAAACACACAATGGCGAATGTATATTCAAATATACATTCAAAAATGCATATTGAAATACAAGCATGAAACTGAGAAATCCTAGCGATAGAAAATACTTGAAGCAAAAAGATTTCTGGGTTTTTCTGGGTTTTCTACAAAGATTTTCAATATGAGATTTTTAGGATTTTTTGCAAGGCACAACATGAGTATTTGAAAGATTTAAGCCTTGTAGGGTCATTTCGTAAAGGATTTTCAAGGAAAATACAAAGTGAACTATTTAACTCTGTACAGAGGAAAATGGGTCAACAATTTGGTGACTTTTATGGGATGTTTGCCTGCTAAACAATTAGATTAGTGGCCTTATGCATCATTAGGCATGGAGTCAAGCCTAAAACATGCTGGAAAACTAGGAACTGCCTCCAAAACACAAAAAGGGGAAAAGGCCTGCATTCTCCTAATGACAATGCAGCCTGTGCAGAAGCACTTAGGAAAAGGGAAAACTAAAGTAGAAATGAAACCTACTCTAATCCTAAACTAACCAGTCAGACATGACCTTAAACAAAGCCATTAACTAGTTCTTGAAAGTAACTGCCCTTTCTTAACAATTTACAGTGTTTCTAATGCATGTGGGCAGTTAAAAACAGATAAGGGGGAAATGGGCATATGAGAAATGGATAAAACACCTCCCACAAAATGGAGATAAACTCACCTATCCACCTGGATTGATTGCTGATGCTGCTAACTTGTGGTGAATAAATGGGTTGATCCCACTCATTTTGATGCTCAACTTCATGCTTAGAGGTAAGCATGACAAGTGGTGACTCCTCTTGATGTGTCTCCAGCTGGGCTAGATGCCTGATTGGGCATCCCCTTGAAGTGACATGCAAATCATGTTTAATCTCATGTCTCTGCTCTGATTCTTTCTCTTCTTGCTCTTCATTTGGCATGATGGTGTCCTCCATTTGACTCTCATGTTGTTGTTGTTGTGTGTGAAACAGCTGACTTGGGACCCCATGGCTTTCTCCTTCTTCCTTCAAAGAACCCAAGAAGGTTGACATAATGTCATCATGGCTACATTCTTCCTCTTCTTGCTGGTCTGAATATGCTAGCTCCTATGATTCTACCACAAATATGGCTGCCTCCACCTTATGAACAACATGTTCATGATTTTCTGACTTAGGCTCAGAAAATGAGCCATGCGCATGCTCAAAAGAGAAAACTTCCCCACCAAGAAGCTAATATCCTTGCTAGATAATAAAGAACAAATCTTCAATTTGCCATTGTCCATGTTCAGTCTCCTCATTATTTTTAATAAAGCATGGAAGCTCCTCAAGCATATCAACATAATCAGGTAGCTCATGAAGTAGGGAAGCATCATCCACCTCTGTAGTGACTATAACAACCTCTTTCCCCATGCCCCCATCCTTTAGCTACAGCTCCACTAGATTTTGCTCAAGTTGTCTCTGTAGCTGAAGGTTTTCCCCATGCACTTTTTGCATTTCAACTTTGTTTGCTTGATCTGATGCATGAGAAAAGGCTTCAAAAGAACTAAAGTCTAGAGGACTCCATCCCTTATTTGGGTTAACATTATTCACATGTGCAATAGGTTCGAATAAGTCTATCTCTGTGAGTGTGGGAACAAACTGCTCCTCATTAGTTTTATCTTCTTCCACCTCCTCTTTTGGCTCATCTTTCCAATTATCTCGGTATACATGTTCACCCATGCGGATTGAAATATCATTAGGGAAAGAAGCCTGAATACCTTCTTGAATTTCTTGGAGGGGAGAGGGTTCTGGACAAATTTGTTCCTGGGGAGTGACAATCTGAGTTTGCACAGGAACAGGGACTTGTGGAAGGATAAAGGCCTTGAAGCCTGAAAACTTGTGGAGTCTATGTTGCTCTTGGTCAAGTATAGGTTGTTGGGTCGGATAAACACTCCTAAAACTTGGAATTATGTTAGGCTTGGATTCTACAACCTTTTCCTCTGCTTGATTTTGAATTGGTATGAAAGGATTGGCCTTTTCAAGGTTTGGCATTTTGTAACTAGGATGCTCGATCTAAGAAGGCTGCCATGATAGAGAAGTTTGAGCCACTTTCATAGATTCACTTTGGTTTGAAGGATGGACTTGTTTGAAGCTAGGAATAGGCTCTTGTGAAGGCTGAGGGCCTCTAAAACTTGAAATTTTAAAACTGGGAAGCATTTTTTGAGGTACAGATGGATTATCCTGCCTAAAACTTAGAATTTTAAAATTTGGGGCTTCTTCAGCAGCAAGCTGAGAAGGTGTCGTTCTTATAGCAAGGTTTTCCTGAAAAACCCCCTCTTGTGCCTCTTGTTGCTGGTCACGTTTTAAAATTTCTATAAATTCATCAGCCTCCCTATTTAGATTTAGAGACAGCTTCTGGAGACCATACATGCTTATGATGCTGAGATCATAAAAACGCTGAGGCCGACTGTACCCTGCTGCTCTTTTGGCTTTATCTAAATTTCTGTCCAACTTTAGAAAACTGCTCATGAGCTAATTGAAAGCATCAATATTCTCAGGGGCAACAACTTGAGTTAGATTAAGAGGGTAAGCATCATAAGGATGCTGATATTCTACAGCGGCAGGGCTGTATGGCATAAAATTAGAAGCATTTGGGGCCTGGTAGTGCCGATATGGGGGCCCATAGCCTATATTTGGATTAGGGGTAGGGGAATAGCCATGATTCCCATAAAATTTTGACATTCTATAGCATCTAAATGCTAAATAATCATGAAAATGTCAGAATAAGGGCAAAATAGGTTTGCAACTAAAGAGAAACTGGATACATACCAGAGAGGAAGTCGCTAGGTAATTAAGATGCTTCTGGAAGATGAATAGACTAGGAAAACCACCAAAATCCTGATCTTTAATAAAATTTTAGGTACTGGGGCTGCTGAAACCAACTGATTTGTTTAGTAGAGTCACCATGGTGTTGAAAAAATTTCCTTGAAGGCTGGTAATACCAGGAGAAACACCAAATCTCTTAGTACTTTGATAAGAAGTTCATCGAACTGGTCTCACCGGGTGTGCCAGAACTGTTATCATCCAGATTTGCACCCTTTGCTGCAGTTGTGAAACTTCAGCAATCTGGAGTAACATGGGAATGATCTTGAAGTGTGGGACCTTGCGAAATGAGATCAAACCTCTGGAGAAGGCCGTCTTCCTCTTTCTAAGCCTAATGCTTAGAGAAATGCATCTAAACCTAGTGCTAATGCTTTGTTGGGAAAAGGGTTAGAAGGAATGCTAAAATGAAATAAGAAAGTGATACACCAGATTTAAATGTGTTTGGATGCAACTGAATAGACACAGTAATAATCTCACAGCTGGGAATACTTACATAGACTCATATTAGTTCTAACAGAGGTCAAGACGGAATAATGGAGGAATGAAAGGGACCGTTTTGTCCACAATACACAGCCTACCAATCCAAAGAGCAGACACAGTACTAAAAAATAACAGAAGAGGCAAAAATACCAGTTTATATCGATTATAGAGGCCAAATAGCCATTACAAAGAATAGCCCAGAAGAACAACCAACAACCATATACATCTGTTTTACATGTATATATAACATTTTCATTTGGCCTCAGTCGGTTACAATCAAATTACCCATGGATGCTGATAGGAAAATATCTGCCTGAAGGGACATCCACCTGCATAAGTTATGGTGAGAAAATATCTTGAACATGGGCAGATGAAATATATTTCTCCTCTTTAATGTGGTCTGTAGAGTCATTGATTTGTAGCAATGAATGCAACAAATATCTTTAGCTGAATATGCAACTGTCGCTACTGAAGCGTCATGTTGGCCAAGCATGCAATGCTAGATCTAAAATTTGAAAGTGAGGAAAAACCCCTGAAAAGACCGCCAAATGAAAGAGGAGACAAAAACATGCACTTTTGCCTTTTGCAGCATGTGGAAATTTGCTAAAATGGATTAGATACATGCGGTCAAAGTTGCAGTCAACTGTGTGTATATATCGCTTTGTATCTATGTATATATCGCTTTGCATCTGCCACCTGAATCGACATCTAAAATGGCCTTGAAGTGCCTTTGTATATGCATTTGAATATGCATGCGCTTGCATACAATGCGAGTCTTTCTCTTTTGAGTCGGCCTTGTATCTCCCCTGACATGTGGCACCACCTGATTCGTCACTGAAATGAAGCTTGGGCCCGTCGCTGAAAAATTGCATTTCCTCCTTGTATGTTGGCCTTGTATATCACGATTGTATATCGCATATACAATCGCATGTATACATACAATGCGGACTCCAACATTTATCTGCTGTATTTGATCTCCAATCGGATTCGGACCCTGTATCTCTCCCCTTTGTATATCGCAATATGCAATACAAAATATACAAGCCGCGGACCTGAACCTTGTATTTTGCCAAAATTGACTTCTGGGTTGGGTCCGGCTTGTATATATCCCTTGGTATATCGGCTTGTATATAGCAAATATACAATGCACTTAATATACAAGCCGCGGACTTTAGGAGACTATCAATTGCTTTTGACTGCTGGGTCGGGTCTGGCTTGTATGTTTTCTTTGTATCTTCGCCTTGTATATCGCAAATATACAATCACCTTATATACAATTGGCGGGCCCCACCAATTGTATCTTTTTTGCGAACTTTTCTTGTATGTGCCCGAGATACATTCTCCTTTGTATATGGCCCTTTGTATATTGCTTGCATCTTTGTCCTTGTATATCGCATTGTATATGTGAATATACAATAGCGATATACATACAACGCGTGGGCCCCACCATTTGTATATCCTTTAGTATCTGCGACTTGTATATGAGATACAAGTACCTTTGTATGTTACTGATGTATCTTGCTTTTGTATATGGAAACATACAAGCGAACATACAAACAAAGAAACATACCATTGCTTGTGCCTTTGATGGACCCCACTAATTGTATCTGTCTTTGTATGTGTAAACATACATACAACTTTTCCTTGTATCTCGGATTTGCTTTTGTGTGTCCCTTGTATATGCATCAGCCTTTGTATGTCTGGACCCCACCAAATGTATGTCAGCCCTGTACATTTTTCCTTGTATGTTTCGATTGTATGTTGGGAACATACAACGCAAAATATACATTCTCTTTTGTATGGGCCCCTTTGTATGTGCGTTTGTACATTTGCCAATGTACAAATGCGAACATACATTCTCCCTTGCATATTTGCCGATGTACATTGTACTGTTCATTCACACTTGTATGTTTCGATTTAAATATACAAACTGATTTGTATATTGACCTTGTATATTTCGATATACAAAGGTTTTTGTATGGATCTCTTTGTATGTGCCTGATGCATGTCGAATATACATTGCCCTTTGTATGTCCTTCCTTTGTACATTGCTGCCGATGTACATCAACTGTAGCCGATGCATATTATCTTTGTATATCGGCCTTGCATGTTGGACTTGTATGTTGGCAATATACATTCCACTGTACATTCTCACTTGTATGTCAACCTTGTATGTTTGCTGATTGCATCTAGGCCTTTGCATATTGCGAATGTATGTTCCAAACATACAATGGCGATGTATGTTCCAAACATACAATGGTGAATGTATATGCAAATATACATTCAAAAATGCATATTGAAATACAAGCATGAAACTGAGAAATCCCAGTGATAGAAAATACTTGAAGCAAAAAGATTTCTGGGTTTTTCTGGGTTTTCTGCAAAGATTTTCAAGGTGAGATTTTTGGAATTTTTTGCAAGGCACAACATGAGTATTTGAAAGATTTAAGCCTTGTAGGGTCATTTCGTAAAGGATTTTCAAGGAAAATACAAGGTGAACTATTTAACTCTACACAGAGGAAAATGGGTGAACAATACCTTCAAATGATTAAGGGAGATTGGAAGAAAATTTTAGTAATCAAACAATCCCTAACCGAATTTAAGAATCTTATCAAGATATGTGACTCAATCTTGATGGACATTCGAGCCAATTGCCTGTCAATAAATGTTGATATTTTGAAGGAAGATGAGATCAATTTGTTTGAGGTTGATGTTGTAAAGAAAAGTGTCAAAGATTTGATTTCAGAGGAGTTTTTTAAGGACAGTGTGGATGGTAATGCAATGGAGAAGTTGAGCAACATGTCCTCCTCTTTGATCTCCTTCCAAAAGGAAATTTTTGATTTTTATAAAAGAATTGAGGATGTTAATGAAGCATTATCTACATGGAAGGTATGCCTCTACACTATGTCCATCCCAAATGCGAAGGCTATGGCTACAACAGTCACTAGTTTTAGAAATTACAAGGCAAAAATGGCCTCTTCTCAACCAAAGTCTTCAGTAGATGATGTAATCAGTGGTTAGAGCTCCGATAAAGATAAAAAAGTTCAAAAGTAATATGTTTCTTTTCCTTTATCTTTTATTTGTAAAGTGACTTTTGTAAGTCACATTGTAATAAATTTAAAAAGAATTTTATTCTTATAATAAAAGAAAGGAAAAGAATAAAGTTTGTTTCATTTAGTTTCCTTTTTCAAGAAGCAGTTACGAATCAAGAAACTGTTTCATTTGTACAAATATATAAGGTGGACTAGGAAAAGGAAAAAACAAATCTTCTTTTTCTTTTTGGCACCTCTTCTACTGGCTTCAGATTTTCCCTCTAAGGTTATCCCTTTCTATCTTTTCTACTTCTCGGAAGTATTTTGCATAGATATTGTACAAAAATTTGAGAAGAGAATTTGAACTCTTAAATTTTGAACGCTAAGAATATAAATGAACTTTGGGTCATTGGTTCTAAATTGTTGTGAATTTTTCTTATGTTAAATTTACAACATATTGTGGATTTCTTTTACAAGCTCTCTATGGAATATGAATTGTCATCTATAGATCTTGAGTTTAGTTTTTCATCTAGATATTCTTTTTCTTATGTTTGAACAATTTCTAGTAAATCTTCTATATTTGCATAATTTTAGTTGTTTCTTGAATAAATTATGTTTGATATGAGACTTTGTGCTCATACCCTGAAGTCTTCTTTTATCCTTTAGTTTAGCTAGTGTGCCTTTCCCGCTTTTTGGTTAAAAGCATATCCCAAAAAGGTGAAAATCAATCATACGAGGGAGCTACCCCTCTCAAACACAGATGAAGATTGACTGTGGTAGACTTTATCATTGCCCGTTGGGCAAGTCAAGATGATTTTTCAGCAAAGAATTATAGTGACAAATCTATTTACCAACAGAGTGACATGATTTCCTTTTGTTCTCTTCCATATAACATTATTATCTTCTTACTAATCCTACAGACTAATTTGTAAGGAAACTTAAGCAAATGAAATCTAGACATCTTTATTAAAACAAGGCAGGGTAGTGATATCAATATGTTGCCATTTTCAATAGACTCTAAGTGATTATAGAGCATCTATATAACATTAATGAAGTGGTCTCATTTATTAAAATAAAATTGTCACATCATGGGTACCAACCAATTACACCTAGGGTCCCCATAATGGTTCTTTTACTCTGGTGTAATCCTAGGTCAAGGTAGGGAAAACACACATTAGTCAAATGAAATCTAGACATCCTTATTACGATGATGAGGGAGGGTAGTCAAATCAATATGTTGCCATTTTCAATAGACTATTAGTGATTGTAGGACATCCATATAACAGTAAAGAAGTCTCTTTTATAAAAATAGAACTGTTGTATCTTGGGGGTTTAGCAAATTACCACAGCTATTCCAATCAAACTCATCTGTGTATTGAGTTACTACACCAAGCTTATTCTAATATAGTTTTCTTGTTTTTAAGTGTTTTGGGGGTTTAGCAATATATGTAGGCCTTGCCCACCAACCATTATTCTTTTTAATAATTTCCAATAAACTAGTATCATTCTTTTTTTGACAAGGTTATCCTAGTTTGACTTTTCAGTGAGTGATGGAACACAAATTTAAGGGATTGGCTTTGAAGCCTCAAAATACAGATCCAGTCCCAAAATTTTTGCCATCTTCATTTTCCCTTGCAGTACAACTCGTAAGCTATCAATGATTAGATGTTGATGGTATCTTGCTCCTTAGGAGTGGAGGGCAACATTATTTGAATAGAGGTATTGTCTTCATTAGAAGGAAGGAATTGGAAGTGTTTTGAGAGTATATTTTTGTAAGAAAATTAAGCCATGTGAGACACTCTTCATACCGGTAACTCTTTTGTTAGTCTTGCAATGTTGTCCCCACATCATTTGATTTCGTCAATACTTCATACAATTTTGTTAACTAGATTCTCATATAAGGGTTTAGCATCTCTAGGTTCATGTAGTTGGCATGAACATAGACAACATTCATAAAACTATTTCCACCTTGACCACTACTTGCTTGGGCTGTATTCATCAAAGGGAATCCTCCATCATATTTGTTTTCCTTATAACATATGCCATTCTATACAAGACAACCTTAAAGGTGAGGTGCTTCTTTTAAAAACAAAAAAAGTGACCGATTGAGTGTAGGTTAATGCTATCAAAGTTAAGAGAAAATTCAAAAACATTTATTTTATTTTATTATAAGTGACTAGACCTATATCCTATGTGCTTTTTATTTCTTCTATGTAAAATCATATTTAATGAATTATTTGAGAGTTAAGAGGAAGGGATTTTTGTATGTTGAAGTAGGCCTTAATAATGTGCAAGTCGATGAAGTGGTGGCTCTATAATGAGATTTTTAGGCCATGTCAAAGGAGAAAGCAAAGCTCACCATGTTTTGTCAAGATTTGACATAATACATTGATGGGTTGCATGTTATCTTGTGGGAAGGATGCTTGGAAGTGTGATGCAGTGCAAGGGGTTCACTTCACTCATAAGGAGGCATATTTCAAAACAATGGGCTCAAATAAGTAACTTCTACAAGTTTCACAAGCAATCTCCTTAAAAGAAACTTCCTTCTTCAAGGGCATAACTTGGATTTCCAACTACTCTGACCACGTAAGGTTACCATAGATCTCTTTACACTTCAAGGGCCCCAACACAACCAAAACTAACTCCTTACCAAAGTCTGCTCCTTCAATTATTGTCCATCTCATGTATAGGCTGCTCAAATGCAAGTAGGTCTCCTCATCATGTTTTCTAACCATATCCTTCTAAGACAACAACAAACTCATAAAATAAATAGTATTTCAAATACCCTTTATGGCCTTACTCATTGTATCAAAAACTTAGATAAGGTTACTTTGGAACACCACAACTAAAAATGGACTGTTACGCTTGAAAAGAGGGGCAATTAGCCCTATTTTACAAGGCATCACCTATGTAGACACTCAACCAACCCCAAATCACCTTTGACAATCCTTGACCAGGTTACAAATGGGCTAAATCAATAGGTTTTGGCACAAGAAAAGTCTTTAGGATCATCAAACCACTAAACCCTTAATTAGGTTTATTAGCCTTGGTTCCAACTTGCCACCTTTGACATTCAACATAAAAAAGATTTCTCATGCTTCAACACAACTTTATTGGCATTGACAACACCTCAAATGAGTGACCTTCATAAGGGTTTCACACCATACAATATGGAATACTACAAGGGTTTACCAAACATAGTTTGTCTTGACTGTCAATACTATCATAATAGGACAGGGGTATAGAAGATCACAAATTCCTTTTGTTATTAACAAACCCTAGTTCAAAGAGGGTTCATAATGCAACTTGTCAGCATGTTCGAGCCAGTTCCACTTATAATAAACACTGAACTTATCAACAATATTCCAAAACCTTACTCTACTGCCTTACCAGTCTGTCATACCTGAAAATACAGTCCTAGTGTTGGAATTAGGGAAAACAACTGAGAGGGGGGGGTGAATCAATTGTCTTAAAACCTTAATACTTGTAGCAATTAATTCTTCTTTTCTATTCAAACTAGATTAATGATGAAAACATTAAAGCATGAATCAACAACACATGAGCAGAAACAAATGAACACAATTGACACCAAGAGTTTTGACGTGGAAACTCGGTTAAGGGAAAAACCACGGTGGGGGTTAACCCACAAAGATTATACTCTGTTAAAAGTATTACAAAAGGGGAAGGCACATGCCTTCAGGCTCACTGCTAGGTTCACTGCCTACAAGAATGATTACAAAAGTATTACATATTGTTTGAACTGATGAGTAACATATACCAATGCACAAATTTAGTTCCAGTTAAGCACATAATATTGATCTTACACACTTCATCTTTATTCTGCCCTAGTTTCCTATTTTACCATAATCTGGGCCTTATATCTCTTCTCTTTCGCACTTTAATCTGGCTTTTTCGCACTTACTCCATTATCGCACACCTTCTCTGTCCAAAACACTTGAATCCATTGGCTCTATATATCTACATCAACAAATTCAATCAGCTGTAGTTGGCTTTAATAAAACTTAGAACATTTATTAAACACTTTGCTATGTCGGCTAAATCCATGCACAAATATCAATGTCAACCAAAAACTTGTGTTTCCAGATCATCAATCATGTCAGCCAATACCACTGATTATCACCAATTGCTTATCCAACAACTTTTCTACATCTGGACCAAGATCAAATACTACGTTGCCCTGTTCTTCTTCTGACTATACTGACTGACTGGAACCCGATACTCAGGTCCTTATAACTTTTGAATCCTTTATCACCGGAGGCTAAATCTCTGGATTTAGATAGTCCTAACAATCCTTATCAATCCCTCAGATCTGTAGCACACTATGAATTACCACTGGAGAGATCTGGACCAAGATACCGGACCCTGTCACATGCTCTATTTCTGACTACCCAGACTTAACCAAATCTTCATTCTAACTTCCGGTATGAATAGATTATGCAATGTGGATTTGCAAGGTAGACTTAGTTGCCATCAATGACAACACTTGTCATGCGTAGCAGTGTCTCTTTCCAACAATCCCCCCCTTTGGCATTGATGGCAACACTTAGTGAAAAATGACTAAGTGTCGGAACAACTCCCCCTTTTTGTGTGCACTTATGCTTTTCACTATTCTCCAATGTTCCCCCTTTGCTGGATTTCCCATTTTTCACTGCTCTTCACTCCCCATTTGACATCAATGGCAAAGGGTGAGATCCACAAACCAAAATTTACATAAAAATACCAGGCCACATATGTACAATCTTTGAGTCTTATTTACATATACTTAAGTACATCAGCAAAAATGTTCTTAAAATTTGCCAGATCATGATGAGGAGTCTTATATCCATTTGGTTCAACCCTCTAGGTTTATAAACTCACCTAGAGTAGTACCAACTTGACTCCAAGCGGCTGGGAGATTGATTCCAAGTGGCTGGGAGACAACCGTATTAAATAACCTCCAACTGCCCAACTGCCTATGCTATTTTTGGCAAATGCGACGTAAATACTTGGGACTTACAAACATAAATCAAAGTGCATTGGTCAAATAGACCTTATTACAACTCAAAACATGATTTCAAAGCCAAACATGATTTAAATGCCTCACGGAGGCCACCTTGTGTTAGGTGCTCCTGCACCATACACCCCACCTAGAAAAGAACTCATGTCCCATGAGTTGATTCGTTGTCTTGTACCACCTATATCCATTGCTCTTTCATGCCTTCCCCACGATCTTTGGACTGCAACTTGCTTCCATGGAACCAAAAATTCATGCCTAGCATTGTAGGCTCTACTCACACCTTGCCATGAGTGAGTGCTTGCAACCAAACCCAGACTTTGTTCACCATTCTTCCTTATTGTCATCTCTGTCTGAACACCTGCATTCAAAACCTTGTTTGATGCTTCCTATACTGCTTCTATGGTAGAATATGTTTGCCTTCCAACTCCTGTTGGTCCTAGAGGACAAACAATAGTCCCTACTATGATAGCATT
This sequence comes from Cunninghamia lanceolata, assembly GCA_027924645.1. Taxonomy (NCBI): domain Eukaryota; kingdom Viridiplantae; phylum Streptophyta; class Pinopsida; order Cupressales; family Cupressaceae; genus Cunninghamia; species Cunninghamia lanceolata. Next base: position 11,976,369 of record BSBN01001101.1, read on the forward strand.
TTCTTCTTTCCAATCAACCTGTGACTGCTTTCAGTCTAGCTCTTTGACCTCCTGTTGATCCATTTCAGTTATTACCATCTGATCTTCATCAATCAAAACTGAAATTGCCTTCAAACTTTGATCTTTGGCATCCTCACTCCTTGAGGTATCTTCGACTGTCCTTGTCTCTGCTTCAGTGCTGTTTACAAACTCTTTCTTACCCATCAAAATAATCTTTTCTACCTTCTTTGTTTCAGCATCCTCCCGCAATGGTGTCATCACAAAAGTCTTTCCATCCTTCTTGATGGTGTATGTGTTAGCATATCCATCATACAATGCTTGCCTATCAAATTGCCATGGCCTACCTAAAAGTAGGTGACAACACTCCATGGGCAAAATGTCACATAAAATTCTCTCCTTATATTCTCCAATTTGAAAATCAACATATGCTTGTTCACTTACCAAAAGTGATTGACTGTCACTTACCCAAGATGCTCTGTAAGGAGTTTGATGAAGAATCCTTTCTATGTTCAATTTATCCACCATTTCCCTAGATACCATATTATTTGTTGAACTAGAATCTATGACTACCTTGCATATTTTACCTTGGCTTCTACAATTGATCCTGAAAAGAGCTCTCCTTTGTGATGGTTCAGCATTCACTGGTTCTTTGAGCAACATCCTCTTGATCATCATACTTTCTCCCGTTTCTGATTCTAGATTCACTTCAGAAGTTGGCACACTCACCGTATCCTCTTGAGTCAATGTGGTTCTTCTCTCATTACCATGAGAAGTTGAGGCCTTCTCTGACACTTATAAGCTGGGTGCCCTATCTGATTACAGTTATAACATCTCATATTGGAGAGCTTGGATTCTCTACCTGATCCATTTGTCCCACCTCTTTCATTTGGCCTTCTGCCTTTGTAGCCTCCTCTGCTACTTGAGTCCCCAACTTACTCTTCTTGGGTAGACTCACCACTAGGCCACTGGTTAGGACTTCTTCCTCCAAAACTACCTCTAAAATTTTTGTCACCTCTTCCTTTACTCTGCTGCTCACCTTTCCTCTTCAGCTTCTCTTCAGCTCTTAATGCTACTTGAAAGCATTTTTCCACAGTTTCAAGGGTAAATAAACTTATCTCATCTTGAATATTGATCCTCAGACCATTTAGATACCTTGCTACCTTGGTTTTTTCATCCTCCATGTGCCCACAACGAAGAGTGTATATGTGAAACTCCTCGGTGTAAGTAGCCACATCCATATCCTTTTGCTTGAGATTCTGCATTGTCCTATAAATCTGCACCTCATAGTTAGTTGGAAGGAACTAGGACTTGATCTTCTCCAGCATTCTGCTCCACAAAGATATCATACTCTTCCCATTCTTTACCCTCTCTCCTTGGGTGTAATTCCACCATGTAAGGGTAGTACCTTTGAGCTTAGTTTTGGAAAACTTAACCCTCTTACTGTCAGGAACTTCTTTGTACTCAAAGTAGTTGTTCAAAGCCTCAATCCACTCCATGACTTCCTCAACATTCATCTTTCCACTGAACATGAGAACATCTATCCAAGCCTCTGAAGAGTCCTTGCCAATAGCCTTAATGGCTTCCATGAATTATTTTTGTTCAGCCGACATCTTTGTCCCTTCTTGCTCCTCTACTTCTTGTTCCTCTTCCTCTTCTTCTTCATCTGAATCTTCCTCTATCCTTTTGCCTATGTTCATTGCCTTCAATTATGCTTGGAGTGCTTCCCTGACTCCAGTCTTGATCATCTCTTCCATCTCCTGGAATTTCTTGACCACTTCAGTGGTCATCCCCTTTGGAGGCATATCACTAGCCTCTCCTTCGCTGTCTCTGTCTGACATAAACATTCACAGACAACACCCAAACGCCAACACTTCTGCAAAACCTCAATTCACCTACAACACAATGCTCAATCAGATGTCGTTGCTACAGACCCATTCTTGTCATCCAATAGCAGATTCTAGAGGTGCACTACCACTCTCTCTCGTAGTGGCTTTACTCTGCACCCTCTTCCAGCCAGATCTCTATTGGTGAATGGTCTTGAAAGATCTCATCATCGTCTGCCCACACATTATAGGAATAGGATTCATCTGCCTTCAGAAAATCAAATACACAACACCTCCACCCAGAGCTTTCACTAGCTCTGATACCAATATGATGAGGAGCAACCAGCGGATACCAGAAATTGATGCCCTAATCTCTCACAGCTGACGAACTAACAAAGCAGCACTCGTTTCAACTCCATCAGCCAAGTCTCACGTCCCTACTAATACCTCGACATCACCTTTGATCTCTGCTTGTCGGTGAACACTTGCATTCCTTGGCGATGCGCCGATGAACCAACACCGCGATCCCTGTTAGGGTTTTCAACTCTCACGCGGCCTGAACTACACTCTATGCCTAGCACATCGAGATGCTAGGGCACACTACTGTGCACCTTGCGCCATCCAGATCCTCTACATCGATGAACAATGAAACAACACAGGAACAAATGAAATATGATACAACGAAGCCATTCCACTAATTTCGACATAAATCTTATCAGTGGAATGCTTCACATCGACATAATGCAACAACGAGAAAATAGAGAAAGGAAAAGAGATCTACAGCTATGCAAAGTATTTACAGAGAACATAAAACAACTTGATGGAACAAAAAAGCCTTTATTTCTCCTTAATACAATGCGTGATTACATTTAATCAATCTGATTACAATGAAAAATGATATATCCATTTGGTTCAACCCTCTGGGTTTATAAACTTGCCCAGAGTAGTACTAACCTGACTCCTAGTGGCTGGGAGATCGATTCCAAGCAGCTGGGAGACAACCGTATTAAATAACCTCTAACTGCCCAACTGCCTATGCTATTTTTGGCAAATGCGACCTAAATACTTGGGACTTACAAACATAAATCAAAGTGCATTGGTCAAATAGACCTTATTACAACTCAAAACATGATTTCAAAGCCAAACATGACTTAAATGCCTCACGGAGGCCACTTTGTGTTAGGTGCTCCGGCACCAGATCACTATCCCAGCTCTTATTTATAGTGTTCAAAATTGAGATGTAGCCACTAAAAAGGAATGCTTGTGACTCTGCTGTTCGCAGATCAATGGGGTCACTTGATTGAGCTGCAGCTTGGGCTTCAGTCATAGCATTGAACATGGCTTCCATTTTGGGGGGAAGTAGTCCCCGGAGCTCACTCATTCTTGCCTCTATGCTCTCCTCTTTTATCAATTTATTCATATCTTCAATCAAGTTGATCACTTGACTCTCCTTGCTTCCCACTGATACTAATACCGGATCAAAAGAATTGGATATACTAGATAATTTTTGCTTAGACACTTTTATTTTATCTTCAATATCCTTTATAATTTTAGGACAAGATAGATAAAATTTATATACATTTCCTCCTTCTATAAGAGCATTTTGAATACTCTTAACACTGGCATCCAGCACCATTTTATCTACTCCAATCAATCCCTTAAGAGCATCAAATATTTTATCATTGAATTCTTTTTGAACCTTGACCTTTGCAGACTTCTCTAGAGACTCAAAATGAGAACTTACCGAGTTTATCAGGTTCTTTAATTGTTTGGAGGGGGATGCTGAATAATCCTTCTAGTATGTTGGCATGATTTTCTCTAAAATTCCTAATGCCAGACCAAGTAGCTCACTGTCCTCTATGTGAGACTTCAAAATGTCTTCTCTATTCTTGGCTTAGGCTATAGAAGCTAACTTAATCTTCTGCACTGGAGATAATGTGTCAAAATTTATTGGACCTTGTATAATGTCCTGATCTTCTTCAATTTGTTTATCTCTTTCCAAAATTTCCTTTACTACCTCTGCAGTGTCTCTTGCCCAAAATGATGATGTGTCTATCTGATTCTTGTTGGTACTGTCAATCGGATTGTCTTGCTTGTGCTTTTCATCATCCTTAGTAATCTCTTCTTCTTTTTCATTTTTCTCCTTGACCTCTTCTGCTTCATGGTCCTTATCCTTTTCTATTTCATGCTCTTCAACCTTTAATGAGTCATCTTCAAATTGATCATCTGCTTCTGTATTCATCTCTGTATCTTCTTTGTCAGAATGATTTAGAGGAGCTAGAATACCTCTTGCATCAGCAGTTTCATCTATCATTTTTTCTTCTTCCCTGCTTATTGCTTCCTCTTCTAGGATGGAGGAATCATCCACTCTAAATTGTTGCTCATCCTTCTGCTGCTCTTCTTCATCCGGGACTCGTGTGTCATTAGCAGGCTCATCTAACACAACAAAGAACTTGTTCTTGTCCAATGCTTTTCTTTAAATTTGTTTAGTTTCTTGGACTACTTATATTTCTCCAATCATCAGTTTGTTCATTCTTGTCTTACTCCTGAATTCATTTTTGACCTCCTTAAAAATCTTATCTGCTTCTTTGCTAGAGATCACCGGACATAGGGTGGTTAACACATGTTCCCTCAGCTCCATATCTTTTGACTTGGTAGCTTCTTTTCTTATTTCCAAGATGCCTCTTAAGCCTTTTGGAACATCTGACAAAATTTCTACCAGTGCTCGATTGAATACATTCAAGTATTTGATAGTGGCTTCTTCCAAAAGTCTTTTCTCAGCGTCATTGTAAAGATCATAGAATTTAGTCAATTGTTTTAAATTCCCTTCAATAGAGATTGTCTTGACAATGTTTTTCATAGAGGGAATTTGCTTCTTAACATCAGCCTCTAATTTCTACCTCTTATTTGTCTTCTTGCTTTTGGAAGGCTTCTCTTTAGATACTTTAACAACTTTAGTACCTGTGGCCTTTAGCTCCTTAAGCCCATCATTTGAGTCTGTCTTTTCTTCATCCTCCTTTTCCAAACTGTCATATGATCTCTTTGCCTTTACTTTAGTTCTTTGTTTTTCCTTACCAGATGATATGTCTTCCGGTTTCTCAGATTTGGCAGGTTTTGGGGGAACAAGGGCAACACCAGAGCTCCTAGTAGACCTTGGAGTGGAGGAGGATTCTACTGGAGTACTTCCTTATTTCTTATCCTACTTCTCCTTCTCATCTTTTTCTATTCTTTCTCTGTTCTACTTCACAGCTTTCTTTGTTATCCCAATGCTTTTAGCATACATTTCTACTTGCTTCTGAGCTTTTCTCTTAATCTTTGGCTTCTAGAGTTCAACATGTAGCTTTTCATCAAGCTCTTTATAAGTCCCAAACCTCTCAACAGAGTCATCCTTGGGTTTGCTCAAGAGATGTTAAGCATACATTTCCAAAATCTTCTCATCAACCTCGTAACCCATATGCATAATCCAAATAGTTCTGGGTTCTACAACTTCCATTAGGCACTAATCAGTGTCCACCATGAAACATATGTCATTCTTGTATTTTTCAACAACTGATTTAGGGATCCTTTCCCTAGAATGTATCATACTTTGAAAATTTTTAAAGTATCCCTAGATTGCAGTTTTCTATGCATTAGAGTCTCCAATGCTGTGTAGATGATCTCTTATTTGAGTAGCAACTAGCTTGTCACTGGTCCAGTGCACACCTTTTACACCAGGCTCTTCATTCATGAAGTAGAAGAACACACATATAACCAAAGAACCATATTTGAAGGTGTTTTTCTTGTCCTTAATTTTGTTCAAGTTCTCAATTAGTTGGTTCTGCAATAATTCACACAAGTCATAATCTGTATTTTCCTTTAACATTTTGTATGCAACATATATGGTCGTTCCAGAGATAGAGTTCTCCTTGCTGGAATGATAAATTTTGTAACCAATTACCATTGAAGTAAACTTGACATTTGGATCAATAATATCATTGATGGTCATTGCCCTTTTGTCGAACTTGGCATCGGTTGCATCAGTAACAATTTGGTTTTTCACAGATTTCAACATAGGTAATCCACCAATTGAATTCAACCGAGTCACAATTCTGATAACATCATTTGTAATCTTGAAAGGTTTCAACAACCATATGAACTCATCATGCATTCAGCTCAAGATGTAACGAACCCACTCACTCTCATCAAATGTCAGAAATTCAATGACTTGTAGAAAATGTTTGCTCTCTAGGGTTTTGAATTCCGATTTCAAATCATGGTTGTCATCTTTTAGATGGTTCTTAAACAATTCCAGCAATCTCAGATTTCCAAATTCATCCACGTTGCAATGGATGTATGCCCTAATATCTTCTACATGTAGTACTCCGTATGGGACACCAGAAAATGCACCTAACGGTTCGACTTCAACTGCCTTGTAAGGATGCTTCTTAAATTTTGAACGGGGCCTTTTAGTAATATAAAAAACAAGAGTAGCCATCTCAACAAATTATAGATTCAAGTTTTCATAGAAAAGTACCTTTTTCTTCCACAGAGTTAGGGTTGATCAATTGTTGGTTGAATTCATTCTTCATGCTTCAATCTCTGGATTTTTAGTTCAGATGCTCTTCTTCTTGTTCTCTTCAAATGCACAGTGATTCAAATGCTTGAGCAAGTGACCTTTTATTCTCTGCAAAACCTAATTTGTCATTGTAATAAATGTGTTGCCCTAACTTCATCCGGTTACTCTATTTCTTGATGCAGTTTCTCATGAATCACTCCATAAATTGCCATATCCACTTCTTTTCTGTTGGAAATCCTTCCAAATGATCTGTGATAATCCAAAATATCTTCTCTTATTGTGCCAGATCTAGGCATCCACTTACTAGCTGGGGGAATTTGATTTTCAATTAAGTTCCCCCTGAGCCATAGCTCCTAATTCAATTTCTGGAGGCATTACCGGTACTGGATTTCAGCGCGGACCCATTATCGTTATTCATTTCACCCTTTTTGACCCATGTCATGTTCATTTCATTCTAGATTTAATTCATATCAACTTTGCCATTGCCTTTGATTTGTCTCTGCTCATCTGGTTTTCTGTTTACCAGACCTCTTCTTTCATTATTCCTACTTCTGCAGAATCTTGCAATATGACTAGATCTATTGCAATTAAAGCACACAACATTTCTTTGCTTATTTATTTGATTTCCTCTTGATTTGCACTGATTAGCCATGTGTCCAAATCTATTGCAAGCAAAATAGTAGCCATTGAAAGAATTGCCATTTCCTCTATTGTTAGAGTTATTTATTATCATACTTCTGCATTCATTGGATCTATGACCATACCTCTTACACTTGAAGCATTGACCGGAGAAGGATGAACCATTTTGATTTACTCTGCTTCTGCACTGAGTAGTTCTATGACCAAATTTACTACAATTGAAACAATTTCCATTAAAAGATGGATACCTTTGAGCATTAGGCTATCTTACCGGAGCTCTTCTAGGTCTGTTTCTCCCATTCCTTGATTGAAAATTTCTTTGTCCGGATCCGGAGCTTTCACCTTTCTCATATCCAAGCCCATGCTTATCATCAACTTTCTTTTGACTCTCAAGAAACACTTCAAATTTAGATGAGCTTATCTTGAACTTCTCTTTGTATTCATTTGCAACTTCTAGGTCATGTCTGAGAATGACAATTTGCCTTTCAAGTTCCTCCTCATTATATCTGCATTCTTGTAGATTAGATTTTAAGTGGGCAATTGATCTGTCCATTCTGCAACGCTCTTTAGTTCTTTCCTTCAGGGTTTGATTCAATTCTTCTTCAATCTTCTTTCTCTGCTCAATTTCTTTGGTTACCCTCATTACCCCATATTCCATCTCATGTTTTAGAATAGAGACTTCTCTTGACAGCTTCTTACATTCCTTTGTCTTTTCTTCCAAGGCTTCATTCATGCCACTTTCTTCAGTAAGATTAGATAGCTGTAGAAGTAGTTCCTTCCTCTTTTCCATAGATTTCTTTAATTTATCTTTTAGCAAATCAATGCAATCATCAGCATCCTTAAGGTTTGCTTTCAGTTCATCTACTTCTGCTTTGGACCAATCAAGATCTTCTAAAGCCAATTGAAGTTGTTCTCTAAGTGAACCCATTGAAACTTCTTCCCAGATCATCCTCAAGCTATTAAGCTTCTTCCAAGGAACCTTTCTCTAATACCAATTGTTAGAATTAGGGTAGACAACTGAGAGGGGGGGTGAATCAGTTGTCTTAAAACCTTAATACTTGCAACAATTAATTCTTCTTTTCTATTCAAACCAGATTAATGATGAAAACATTAAAGCATGAATCAACATCACGTGAGTAGAAACAAATGAATAAACTTGACACTAATATTTTTGACGTGGAAACCCGGTTAAAGGAAAAACCATGGTGGGGGTTAACCCACAAAGATTATACTCTATTAAAAGTATTACAAAAGGGGAAGGCACATGCCTTTAGGCTCACTGCCCAAAGATCATTGCTCAAAAGAGGCTCACTTCCTACAAGAATGATTACAAAAGGATTATAGATTGTTTGAAATGATAAGTAGCATCTACCAATGGATGAATTCAGTTCTGGTTAAGCATAGAATACTGATCTTACACACTTCATCTTTATTCTGCCCTGTTTACTGTTTTGCCATAATCTGAGCCTTAGATTTCTTCTCTTTCGCACTTTAATCTATTTTTTCGTACTTACTCCATTATCGCACACCTTCTCTGTCCAAAACACTCAAATCCATTAGCTATATTGGTGCAGGAGCACCTTCATAAATTGATGCTTCATAGACTAAATTTTGAGTTTGATTAAATTTTTAGTGATTCAACATTGAAATGAGGTCCTTCAAGTCATTTTTATGTGTTTAGGTCAATAGGAGTTTCAAATATGCAAAATATTGCAAGCCATGTAAAGGTTGCCATTGTAAAATTGGAAAAAACAGTCAAATTACTAAAAAGATAGTTTTGGGATGGAATACCAAAGGTCAGTTCACTTGAGGAAGTTAAAAGTCAGTTAGACATGAGTGTAATGCCTTTAAATAGGCTTTGTAACCTTTGAAAACTTGGAGGTGACTGAATGTGTGAATGGGATCAATAAAAAGTACTGTTTTTTATGCATTTTCTTCATAAAAATGCTGTTTCCAGGCCTTGTACGGCTCTGTACGGGCATGCATGGATGTCTTAATGTTTGTAAGTGTTTGATCCTTCAATCACCTTCCTGTTCTATTTTATTTCATGAAGATTGGTGCAGTTTTAAACAAGATAGTGCACTTTTAGTGAAAGACAGTCAAACCTTGATTTAGGGTAAATAGCAAGCTAAGATAACTGTGTTTCTTCCTTTTTGTCAGTTGCATGTTGCTGATCCTTGGTGGAAAATTCTTGTGATAGTATGTGCCTCCATATCCTAGAGGTCTCTGACCAAATATCCAAAGTTGATGAGAGAAAATTCAAGTTTTATGACTGTATTTCTGTCACAGTCCAGAAAACAGAGTTTAGAGGGCAGTCAAGGAGGTAAATCTTGGGATTTGTGCTCATATCATTTCAAGATGGACTTTTGATGAATAAATAAGTTTATGCAGACCTTGTGTGAAGTGTTCCATGCACATGCAAGGTGTGGGGAGTTGTGGTATACCCTTTTCCAATAAGCATTGTGTGCATGCAAGCCTATTAGGCCTATTTAGCACAGCAACAGTCATGTTTTGGGCAGTTCCTCCCAAAGTAACATATATTGATTCTTGGATATGTTTTAAAGCTCAGTAATGGGTATTTGAAAGTGCCTTGACAGTCTTGAAAGGAGGCCTCCACTGAAAATTATGAGTGACTGTCCTTCAAAGAAGGGCTACAAGGTTTGACAACCTGTTAATGGTATAGTGGGAGTTTGAGTAGTGCAGACCTAGGGAATGGTTAGAGATCATTGTGTTGGAGTTAATGAAGGGTAAGAAGGCCTTTGATAGTCTTGTTTGGGTCAGAAGAGTTAGAAACTCCAAATGGTGCCTTTGTGGAGACCCTTGTCTTGAGAAGTTCTTGTGAAACTTGAAGCATCTGAGTGATTGTATCACATTATCATGCAATATGCTAGTATGAAGTTGTGTTGTGTTCTTTTCCTCTGCATCATATATATATATCTGCATCAACAAATTCAATCAGCTGTAGTCGGCTTCAATAAAACTCAGAACATTTATTAAACACTCCGCTCTGTCGGCTGAATCCATGCACAAATATCAACATAGACCAAAAACTTGTGTTTCTAGATCATCAATCATGTCAGCCAATACTGCTGATTATCACCAATTGCTTATCCAACAACTTTTCTACATCCGGACCAAGATCAAATACTAGGTTGTCGTGTTCTTCTTCTGACTGTGCTGACTGACTGGAACCTGATACTTAGGTCCTTATAACTTTTGAATCCTTTATCACTAGAGTCTAAATCTCTAAATTTAGATAGTCCTAACAATCCTTATCACTCCCTCAGATCTATAGTACACTGTGAATTACCACCGGAGAGATCTGGACCAAGATACCGGACCTTGTCACATGCTCTGTTTCTGACTACCCGGACTTAACCAAATTTTCATTCTAACTTCTAGTATGAACAGATTATGCAATACGAATGTGCAAGGTAGATTTAGTTTCCATCAATGATGACACCTGTCATGCGTAGCAGTGTCTCTTGCCAACACCTAGGATATCAAGAAACCAATAACAACACTCATCTTTCTTATTTGCAACTTTGGGAATATGAAAGTGTGTACAAAAAAGGAGCATTTTCATCAAAACTAGAATTTATCACTTGGTCCAAAATTAGAGGAACACAAATTGGGTTACTCACTGTTACCCTAGTTAAGGGTTTTCAATAGTCTGGGGTAGTTTTAGAAAATCGACCATAACTAACTCATTTCTACATGAAATTGAATGCTACAAAAACCAATAGAAAGGGGATTCAACATACTTCCATCCCAAGTCATTCTCAGACCCTGACATGTCCATACAGGGCCGTAATGTCTAAAGAAATAGTAAGAAAATAGTAAAATCTGCAGAGAACAGAGTTTCTTAACATCATTTTCATTCAAAACTGTCTTCAATTCATCTTTGGTATGTCTTCAATACATCCTCTCTACTTTTCCTCAAAGATCGAGGCATATTTAAACATGTTTTTAAAGAAACCCAATGGTCTCAACCGACTTTTGAATGCCATGACTGTTGGGCTTCCACACTTTGTATTTTTTACATTTTTCACATGACAACCTTGACCATATTTATAAAATTTTACAATATGAAGACTGAATACATGATAAAATGACCTTATTGGACTCACAAGATACAAAACATTTTAAAAACCTAGTTTGAGACCATATTTACACAAGTTGACATGGTGCTCCTGCACCATACACCCAGATAGAAAATAATTCAAGTCCACTTAAATAAGGAATATCAACATGAGGAGTATGTTTGAATTTTTTTTTGACTGATATCTTGAAATCCCATCATTCCATCCACCTTGAACAGTTCAATATTTGTTTCATCTTCACCTTAGGTTTTCCAAACTTCTTGCTAAGGTGCTTAGGTTTGTCAAATGGAAAAAGCTACTTCCTATTTGCATCTCTGGACACCTGCACTTGAATAGTGACAACATAAAAGGTAACTTGATCAACAATGGGTTTGTTGCTCTCTCTTGGTGACACCTGTAACATTACCAAATCAAACTGAAGCATCTTGGTCTACAACTCTTCATCAGCAACCTCAACACCCTTCTTTTCTTGTTCATCTTGCTCAAACAACTCCTCTATTGCTGCTGTCATAGCATCCTCTTGTACTGCTGTCTCAGCATTCCCATGGTTTGAAAAGGCTGCAATGTCCATAACTTCTTCACCTTCCTTTTCTTGTTCACTATCTTTTTCCATCAAAGGTTCTTTTCTCTTCACATCTGGTTCTAATGCCTTCATTCGGCTTCTCCTTTGCATTAGCCTTTGAATAGGCCATACAACCTTCTTCTTTATTGTTAAATGCCAATTTTGCAACTGCTTCAACTTCATTTGGAACTCCCTATTTGTTCTTTCCATATCTTCTTCCATCTGTTTCAAAGCTTGTTTCAATTCTCTTATTTCTTTCTCAACCTCTATTTGCCTCATCTTTTCCTCTTTGCTCTTCCTCTCTTTTTCTTCTTGCTTCTTCTTTTGCTAACCCTTCCCCAGCAAGTACCTCTCCAACAAATCCATTTCTCCTTCTTCAAGAAAGTCCCTTTAACCTTGCTTCCTCTTGTCTTTGCCTCACTTAGGTCTCTTCTTTTTTCCTCATGTATACGCTGCTCAAATGCTAGTAGGTCTCCTCACCATGTTTTCTAACCATATCCTTCTAAGACAACAACAAACCCATAAAACAAATAGTATTTCAAATACCCTTTATGGCCTTACTCATCATATCAAAAACTTAGATAAGGTTACTTTGGAACAACACAACCAAAAATGGATTGTTACACTAGAAAAGAGGGGCAATTAGCCATGTTTTACAAAGCATCACCTGTGCAGACACTCAACCAACCCCAAATCACCTTTGACAGTCCTTCACAAGGTTACAAATGGGTTGAATCAATAGGTTTTGGCACAAGGAAAGTCTTTAGGATCATCAAACCAGTAAACCCTTAATTAGGCTTATTAGCCTTGGTTCCAGCTTGCCACCTTTGATATTCAACATAAAAAAGACTTCCCATGTTTCAACACAACTTTATTGGCATTGACAACACCTCAAATGAGTGACCTTCACAAGGGTTTAACACCAAATAAATATGGAATACTACAAGGGTTTACCAAACACAGTTTGTCTTGACTATCAATACTATCATAATAGGACAGGGGTATAGAAGATCACAAATTCCTTTTGTTCTTAACAAACCCTAGTTTGAAGAGGGTTCATAATGCAACTTGTCAACATGTCTGAGCCAGTTCCACTTATAATGAACACTAAACTTATCAACAATATTCCAAAACCTTACTCTACTGCCTTACCAGTCTGTCATACCTGAAAATACAGTCCCATGATATCAAGAAACCAATAACAACACTCATCTTTCTTATCTACAACTTTGGGAATATGAAAGTGTGTACAAGAAGGAGCATTTTCATCAAAACTGGAATTTATCACTTGGTCCAAAATCAGAGGAACACAAATTGGTTTACTCACTATTACCCTAGTTAAGGGTTTTCAACAGTCTGGGGTAGTTTTAGAAAATTGACCATAACTAACTCATTTCTACATGAAATTGAATGCTACAAAAACCAATAGAAATAGGATTCAACATACTTCCATCCCAAGTCATTCTCAGACCCTGACATGTCCGTACAGGGTCATACTTCTAAAGAAATAGTAAAATCTGTAGAGAACAAAGTTTCTTAACATCATTTTCATTCAAAACTGTCTTCAATTCATCTTAGGTATGTCTTTAATACATCCTCTCTACTTTTCCTCGAAGATCTAGGCATATTTAAACATGTTTTCAAAGAAACCCAATGGTCTCAATTGACTTTTGAATGCCTTGACTGTTGGGATTCCACACTTTGCATTTTTTACATTTTTCACATGACAACCTTGACCATATTTACAAAATTTGACAATATGAAGAGTAAATATATGATAAAATAACCTTATTGGACTCACAAGATACAAAAAATCTTAAAAACATTGCTTAATACCATATTTACACAAGTTGACATGGTGCTCCTGCACCAAAGTGTCTAGTCTCTTCACCCAACTTGTGCTCTCCAAGGGTGGTGTAATTTGATCCAAGAATATATCCTTTCTAGAGATAGGGGTCTAGGTGGCTTTGAGAGATGCCTTGTCAGTGGATTTGCCCCCCTCAAATTGTTGCTAATGATTTGACATTGTGTTTTTTTACTAATTGTTTAGATGCATTTTTTTGTTGGGGATGGTTTTTCAATTTCCTTGAGGTTGTCTTTTGTATGTAGTAGGGGCAATTCCTTGTTAACCATGATTGTTTCTATCATAGCCAATATTTTTGTTTAGGTGGGTCTTAGCCAATTTATTTTGACTCAAGTTGTCTCTAGTGTTCTAGCTCCTTGTATGTATGTGCTTAAGCTTTCCAAGGGAGAGGACCCAAATAAAACTCTCAATTTAATTTTGAAAAGGTAATATTTTTTTAATGTTTGCATGAACTCAATCCCATTAAAATTTAAGGTATAATTATAGAAGAGAAAAGTGTATAATTCACTCTTGTACCTCTAGGATATATGCCAACTTTTATGGATGTCTTCAATGGATGATTCTAGCACTTGTTTTGGAACCATTGGTGCACTCACCAACCCCAAACGTGAACCCATCATTCTATTATGCAAAATCATCCTTATCAAACCATCTATGATATTTTCCCTTGGATAAGATCATGGACATGATCTATTCCCCAAATTCAAAACTTAAATTTTTCTAATTGCAAGATCAATCTCAAGATATGATCGTTACCCCTTGATGTGGGTGTCAAAAAGTTAAATTGTGTGTCTAGGGTTGAGTATTTAAAGACATCATATTAGAAAAATTTCAATCATCAAATGATCACAAAATTGCATCTCACTTCACATGGAATCGTTTTAATTAGCATTAGACTTAGGTTGCATTAGTCTTAGTTGTATTTGGACACAACTCAACAATCAACATCCATGACTTCCCTATTTGTCACTATTTCAATTGTCAATCATAGATTGCATTGAATTCACATTGCATCATCACTTAGATTGCATCGGACTCAACTTACATGACAATCAATTTGCATTAGACCACCTATTCAACATCAATTGCCCCTTTTTTATCTCTCTTTTAATATTGTTAAATCAATATATGGGCCTGATTGTCATCAAAGAAGATTTATTTTTTCTTTGTACATAGAAGGCTCCCAATGATTCTTTTGGCACCACACTATTTCCAAACATAGCTATACACCTAGACAAATATGTTTTGCAAATATTAAAGGATAAATTCTACATTGAGTGAAATCATGCCACCTAGGATAAAATCACCTTAGTTGAACCAAATTAGGGGTTGCAATCTAGTCCCACACACTTAAAGTCTTAGATGTCAGTGATCTGAGGTCTAATTCTATATCCAATATTAGCTTTTAGTTTATAGGTTTCCATCATAGTGTCACTGAAGTCAAAATCAACATCACACCAACTCCTAAGAAAACCCTAGTCCCTCTCATTTTCATTTTTCATTTCTATTTATCATCTCAAATCATATTATTTTTGGGTTTAATTACTTGATTGACTTATCATGTCTATTTATAACATCTAATCTAAACTATAGAGTTTATATTATTTCCCTTTTTCATGAACCCATTACTTCCACTCTTATCCATTATGGTTGGATTTTATTTCTTTTCCAAGTTTCAAATATGTTTGCCCCAATTTTCTCATTATTTGTCAAATTTGATGGCTCCTTATGCATTTAGCACGTCATCTAGGGTTTAGCCATTTATTGATTGTGGATCCCCTCTTTATGTACTTTTCGTTGTTAAACTCTAGCCATAGATTCACATAAACCCTTATTTTTGGCCTCCATTCATGCATATATAAAAGATTTCAATGTGTTCTTACAATTTTTTACATCCATCCTTTGATCTTTAATGGCATCATGTCTTTCTACCACAAGGATGGTGGTGTATGTTTCGTGGATGTATTATTTTATTTTGTGTGATTTTTAATCCTTTATGGAACTTGTGATTGCTTTTTCTTCTCTTTTGGATGCTTTCACTTCACTTGTCCATGATCTTAATGTTGATTATACTTTTCTTATGATAAGTGATATTGATTTTCACGAGCCTAATGTTGAGTCAATACTCTTTCTATGACTAGTGATGATGATTTTCTTTAGTACCTTCCCCCCTTTTTCATGATATATCTAATGAGTAAGACCAAGTTGATTGCATTAGTGATGTCTATTATTTGTTCTCACCTTCACATGATGTTACTTTGCTTAGTGATGATTATACCTTTTGTATGATATGTGATAGTGACTTAGCCCTAAGTTTTATTGATACATCTAGGGATCATACTTCATGTGGTGATGTTGTTACACCTAATGATGATATTCATCTACATCTCATGATGATCTCTCCTCCCCACCCTCGAACACCTCTATGCATGCACCTAATGATTCATGGTTTCTTGATGATATATCTAATGAGGATCTTAGTGATGCTTTCTTACTTGATGAACATACAATACTTTCTTGTTTACATGATGTTGCTATGGATAATAAAAAGGATTATCATTGTCACTTGTGATAGTTCTATAAATGTTGGGAATGTTTTAATGTCTCATGATGTATTGCAACTTTCTCTTTATAATGCATATATTATTAGGGATGCAATGATAGATGGATTTAACAGAGATCAAGATGCATATTTACATGTTACATAATTTTTCTTCATATATTAGAATCCCACACATGATGATAGGTTCCTAGTGAACGCCTCTAGAGAAAATTTAATTGATGAGGCTTTACAATGGTTTAATGTGTCTCATACTTCTTATAGTACATTCATTACTCGTGGTTGTGATTTTATTGAATACTTTACTCCTCACCCTATAGTGTGCTTTCATAACAATTCTATTCTCTCAAGCACTAGTTGCCATTTATTAGGAGGTATTATGGGTTAATCTATGCTTTCTAGTGATATAATGGTTATGATACCCATAATGTGTCTCTTGGGGAACATTATATATCATTTCATTATGTATCATATTTTGGGGACCATAGTATACAATTATCATTTTGTTCCATATTTATATCACACTAACCATTATATCACTAGAAAGCATAGATTTTAACCCATAATATTTTGCTTTTGGTCTTCATGTTTGTGTGATGTTTTCTAGTGATATAATGGTTATGATACCCATAATGTGTCTCCTAGGGAATATTATATATCATCTCATTATGTATCATCTTTTGGGGACCATAGTACACAATTATCATTCTGTTTCATATTTATATTGCACTAACCAACATGAGACTACACAGTGCCAATACTATCCCCACTTCTCATGACAACATGATTCAAGTAAAACAAAAAATGTAGCAAGTTCACTAGATTGACAATTCCTCCACATATAATGATATAAAAACTTTATCTCTCAACCTTCCATCAAACTCGTATATACATCTAAAGGTGTCTCAAAATACTTCAATGCTAACTTCTTCTGTGATTATCATAGGATACATGGACATATTATTGGGCAAGTGTATCACATTAATGAATAAAATCCAAGATCCTTTTGACAAAAATGAGATTCATGTTGAAGATATTAATGATAAAGGAAATCAACTTGTAGAACCTCAACATGATAAAGTAGAAGTGGATAAGGAGGATCCTCACAAGCCTATTCATAAGAAACATACTATTTTTACCCATAGTTCAAGGATACAATTAGATCATCTTATGTTTTACACCCAAAGACATCACATAAAATGACAATGAGGGAAAGATTTACATAGTAGTGAACATCAATGACATATCATGTGGTGGTATGATGGTTGACCTAAGTACTCCAATGAAAATTACAATATGAACAAAGGTATGTAAAAAGGATCAAGATGAGAAAAAAGATATAAAATCTACGTCTTTAGATATACATTCTTATTATCATGATCAATGTGGTAACAATTAAGAATCTACCATAACATTTAAAAAATAAGGGCATGAAACAAAAGTGAAATATCAAAAGTGCCATCTTTATAAATGACCTTTGTTCACAAAGGGATGCTATCATCACCACATGTACAATCATAAGGGATTACCATGGGGCACATGGATTATGATGACACATCAATTGACTCTATTGACATGGGCATGTTACAACCAAATTTCACTATCATTCTTGGGTATAATCTTCATGTATATCATGTGCTTGTTGGAACTTTAGTTTTCTATTCACTTACATAGAGTTCCTGGTGAGAGAAGATGGTGAATTGTTTGAGTTCATGTTGAACTATTTGATTGCATACTAGTAAATAGCTACAGACTTAGTTGTGGTGAGTTTTAGATGTTATAGGGAAGAGGGTATAGGAGTTGACCATAGTGGGGCCAACTGTAATCTTTATTTTAATGAAATAATATTCAAAATATTTCTAAAATATGTACAAATATGCACCAATTAATGTTTAGATTATATTTGTTTACTCATTAGTATTTATTTATTCATATTAGGTGGCATAGAGAAAAGTTTTACAATGATTTATAAACATAAAAGCAACTGACATGACTTGTACATATACACTGCTGAGAAGATCGGGATACTTTAAAATTTTATATTGTCTATATATAGAAATATAGAGTACTTGATAAATAGGTACAAATGCAGTGACCACCCATTTGAGAGTGTTATTTTAGTTCAACAAAATGCATCAGAAAGTGTCCCATCATAGTAAATGATATGTCCCAGAATAAACTACTATTTTTGAAATTTAGAGTCCTAAGTAAATAGAAGTCAAGGTCAACTGTCACATCAAACAAAATCTTCCGTCCCATATCTCCTCACTAAGTGCACACTTTCAAGTGACACTCAACCAACTATTGGTCTCTTCTCCATGAATACCTATACCTGCAATCAACAACACAAGTGTAAGGCTCACCAAACAAGCCACAAAATAAGAGGACAAAAATTAAAATTTTCAGCCCAAACAAGCTTTCAAGCAAATCAAATCAACCAATTCAAGAAACACAGTCAAAGGTTTAAGGCTCACAAATCAAGCCATCAAGAGAAGAGGACATAAATTTAATACTCTAGACCAAACAGACATTCAACCAAATCAATCACCTTTGAAACTTATGACCAAATTCATTTTTTTTGACAAACATCAAATCAATCCATTTATCTAGAATGAATTGATCCACACTAATCAATTAGAACCAATCAAATTAAAGTGCACGTATCACTAATATTTCCTTCTACATATTCCTACATATACCCCCATTTTTCTAGTTCAATTTTCCTACATCCCATACATAAAAGTCCTGTAGAGTTCAAATTGCACAGTGCCATCAACTATCAACAAAATTGTAAGTTCACACTATACTTTAAATGCCTTCCTATTCTATATGATGTAATATGCTATTTTTTCTAATGATGAAAATGCCTATATGTTCTATGGTGTTTTATTTATACTCTAAATTCATATAGTGTTAAGTGCAAATATCCCATTTTTTTCTTATACTGTAAGTGCAAATATGTTGTTAATGCTTATATTGTTAGTTCAAATGTAATAGTGACTCTAATGCATAGAATATGGAACTCATAGAATATAACTTTGAAGAACATGTTGAAGATAACTTTGAAGAACAAAATATAGGCAACACGAAGAATACAATGTTATTGTATAAAAAAACTACAGTAGAATACCATTGACTAGAACATGTGAAACAAACATTGGGATATCATCATGAATAAGAGGATGTATTTTTTTATTTTAGGGAATGAGCTTCATATTTTGAGTATACCATCATTAATTCATAGAGCCTGGCCTTAGGGTGGTTGTTAGGGATATGCTGAGTTGGTGGCACAAGTAGAGGAGTCCACTGGGGTAGTTTGGCCAGGGGCATACAGGTGAGTGCAACCAATAGTTTAAGTGTTAAACATGTACATAAGCCTGCAGTGACTTCTACAAGCCTACAATATGCATCTTACCAATGTTCACTCCTTTGTTATAGATAATCTCAACCTAAACATTGAACAAGACTCATCTATGGATGCCTAAACACCAATTTCTTGACATATGGTTGTCAAGTATTATTTTCCAAATGAATGTCTAGATTTAGATGAGATCAATCAAAATAGCACGTGATGAACCAATAGTTTGAAAATGGTTAATTAATCATTTTTCTAAAATAAGACCTTTCCTTTGGGGATAAAGTCATGGAGATCAACATGCACCACTTGTAAGTACATTTCACATAGAGTTCTACAACAATGATGCATGAAAGAACACTGTGATATTTAGAAATTAATGGGATCATAGTGAACATTTGTATCACTGTCATTCACAAAGTCCAAAAAAGATTTGTATGCAAGTGATTGGAATTTGGTCACATTAGGGACCTCCAGACTAGCATAAGTGATTGTATTCTTGAATGTTGTTATTGTTCTTTATACACTTCACTTATCAAACTTGACATTATGATAGTAAACTTAAATCAACATTTCATGGCATCGCATGTGTTCCAATAGTGCTTCCACCACATGAGATATTTAGTTATTAATAATTATCAATGACATATAGTAGTAATATGGAAACACTCACTATAAACAATTTCAATACAGACTGTCAAACACATATACACCAAATTGTCAAACTTTCAAAATCAAATTCAAAAAATAATCTTCTGTTCAGAGCATCACTGTGAACTCTCAAACTCAACTTATAAACTACATTTTCAAAGGTGAAGAAAATGGTATAACAAAAGCTCTATTGAAGGTATTGAAAACTTGTTTTCGTTGCTCATATTATTAAAACCATTTAAGCTAATTGTTACTCTTCACTTTTAACTTGAATAAAAAAGTTTAAATTGTGAACCTTACTGCACGTGTGCCTAAGTAAACAATATTTCTCTACCTATCGCGTATTAGCCCAAGTGGAACTTGAAAGTTAGGCTGCACCACCCTCCACACCTCTCTCCTAATCAACATAGGTTTGGTATAATGTCTAGTTTAATGCTTAAGGCTCTTTGTTGTGTTAACTTTGTACTGAAAAGATTCAAAATATTCCAAATTTCAAGTGGTGTTCAAAGGTGTTTGTTCCAATGTGTAGATGAAGAACAAAGCTCAAATGTGGACTCGACATGGCACAAAGAGATTGAGGACAACCATGCCTCCACAAAAAGACTCCCACCCCGCTGCCACAATAATGGGTTACACTTTCTGGGACATCCTGATTTTTGCTGAAATCACATATTTTTAGAAAATATAATGATTTAAGCCTTGAAAGGTTCCATTTAAAAGATTTTAATTGAAGAGGATTTGATCAAACCTCCTTAGATTCAAACCCCCTTGGATAGAACCCCACTAGTTTTAAACCATACCTATAATGGAGTCTCCTCTACACCTATCAAAGTGCTGATAAAAAATTACTTTTGATTTACCTTTTGGGGGATCAAATGAATTCATTTAAAATTTATGTTTTGTATGTAGTCCTTATTATAAGCTTCCCAAAAAATATAATTTTAAATATATTTAATTTGATTATTATATTTATTTTTTATTTCTTGTGAATGTAGGTTTTTCACCAAACATCAAGTTCTTTGTTCTACACACATGGAAAATTAGTAAATTAGTGAAAAAAATTCTAAAAAATATCCATGCCCTAGGTATTTATGTCCTTGTTTCAACAAAAAAAGAAAAATTGATTTTCGATACATACGAAAAAAATTATGTTTTACGGACTACACTTAAGTCTAAATTATAACTGGTTTGACTTCAAAACTTAATTAAGAAAAAAATATTCACAAAACATTATGAAACCAAATGCATGCCCTATATATTGGTGTTACCAATCTAAATTCAAAAGAATCAGAATTTTATCCTTTTTAGAAAAAAAGTTATGTGCTACGGAATACACATCACTTTAAAAAATGTTGTTTACTATTAAAAACTAGTTATCAAAGGAGACGCAAAACATTTTACAATTTAACTCTAAATTTTTTTAAAAAAATATATTTAGAATCTACAATCAAAATCTCACAAATCAATAGTTCACATCATCTTCAAATTTCTAACGGTTTAGCAGCTATAGGTGTCAGAAAGTGAAGATCCCTACCACCACACTCAACAATTGGTTAGGTGGAATAACTTTAACTTCCAAGAAAGGTCCACCTATAGTCTTGACAACAGATGAAGAGACTTTAATTGTCCAATGGTGAAAAGAGATGGCTGCAGTGGGCCATGGGCTTGAGATTATCAATCTCAAGGCTGAAGTTGCACAGATCTGCCAGACTCGATCGAACCCATTTAAGGATGGGCTGCTTGGTAAATCATGGTGGATTGTGTAGACACCCAAAATTGACTCATTATCATTAGCATTCAAACATCGCATTACACATCATCTGCATTTGTCTAACACACTTGAGCAATTTCCCTAACACACCTATTTCTTCTATTAATTAAATAAATTTATATTTATTTAATTAATTCATTAGCTATTTCTTCTAAGCTATAATTAAACAATATTTAATTATTTAATTATCTTCATTCTATCTATTTTTAATTAAATAAATCTTATTTATTTAATTAAAAATTTGTTTCACAAGCCCACTTTCCAATTAATTAAATAACTTGTATTTGTTTAATTAATTTATCTTATCATTTATCTCATGAGCCAACATGTGTGCCCCTTTCATTTAAAAAGATAAGTGGTACTACATCTTTTTATTTAATATCTTTCATATGTAGTATTTTTTATGTACACAAGCACGCATGAGCCCTATCTTCCCGCCACTTGTCATTTTCACATTCACCTATGTCTATTATTCAATCTAAGCCATTCACATAGCCATCGAATCTTCATTGTTGATTGATTTTGGTTGAGTTCTATATAAACACCCTCATTCCATACTACTTAATCCAGCATTCATATAGCGTCTCTTGAGCATATTGAGCATCCATAGCATCCATTGAGCTTTTATCATTATCATTCATCCATCATGGCAACTTTTATTTTCATAATTGTTCATTGTTGAAGAAGCAATCCACATCATAAACAAGGAATCACACAATCTAGGTGATGTTGTGCTTGAATTGCATACTTTGGTTTCATTTGGATTAGATTATTTGATGATGGTAGGGTTAGGTTTTCATGGCTATACTTGATCTTATTAACCTGATTTTTTACCTATCACATTTTGGCACGTCCGGTGGGACTCACGTCCTTGATTAACTTTGCTGTTTGAAGTTGTTTTTATGAAGATTAGATTTTCTGAGTGTTTACGACAAGTTCCAATCACTTTTGAGCAAAAAACTGTCGCTGTTTGCATATCCGCGTTGCTTCTATGCTGAAATCTGCTGCCTATAGCATTTTTTGGATCACTTTTATACTAACAGTGGTCGCTTTTATACTAATAGTGGTCGCTTCTTGTTTGTTCTACATCGCTTTTATATTAACAGTGGTCGCTTTTGCATTTAATTGAATCGCTTTTGATTTGATAGTGATTGCCTTTAGCTGACCACATCGCTTATTGTAGAACTAGGGTTTTTGTTGCGTATTACTTCTTTTGCAGATCCAGGTCACTTATGAGCTGAAACCAACCACTTCATGCTTTTTCGCATCACCTTTGAGCCTAAACAATTTGCATCTGGCACTTTCGGCATCACTTATGATCTATAAGATTTCGCCTGTGAGAAAATAGAGATCGCTTTTGACAGATAGTGAATCGCCTCTGGTAAACTGTGTCGCTTTCAGTCTATATCATTTGTATTTTGTTTTCTTGGCTACTAAGGGTATTTGTGCAGCATCTTATTGATTGTTCAAGAAAAGGAGGTTATCAAACTAATAACATATCTGTTGCAACTCCGATTAGTCCAAGACTTGTGGTTTTTCACTAAATTAGGAACATTTGGGCTTGGTGTTTAAAATGAATCATTGCTTGCTCAGTGCTTGATTTATCTTTTTTGATTGCTTGCATGTGATTGATTGTAACCCAAATTTAATAACAAAAGTATCCTCTCCCCTTGCCTATCAAATGGATCTTGGGTGTATGAGAACTTGTTATTATTGTGAGGGTAAAAATATGGATTTATCAATTTAAGAATATAAACCCAAACATCAATGAAATATGAAGGAAAAGGAGATTTAAAATAGCAAATAGAAATACTTACAACCTTTACCTTACACCTTCCATTGTTTGCCTTTTCTTTCTTGATCTTGATGGAGATGAATGTTGGCCCTTAGAAAGCTTGCTTCCTCACTTCGAATCCTCAAGATGACAAGGAGAAGTTGGCTCTAATACTTTGTGTGATTGAAGATGAGCTTCAACACACTATGAAATGGATGATAATTGATGCGTGGAGTGATGATAGTAGTGGTGCCAAAGGTGCGCTAGTGTTTCTGCAGCATAAGTTTACTCAAGCGATGGATGATGAAAGATAAAAGAAGAGGGTTGTATTTATAGAGTTGCGCGAGGGAAGATCAATGGCTGAGAAGAAATAAGAAGATCAACGGAGGAGAATGTTCGTGTGAACGTGAGTGAATAGAAGGACATGTGTCATTCAAAAAGAAGCTTTGTTGAGTTAAATGCTTTCTTGATGAGGATGAGTTTTATTTTTCTTAAATTAGAATTTATTTTTTTAATTTAAGAGAAAAGTTGTTTTAAAGTTGCTTTAACTCAGCTTTTGCTTTTGTATGACAAGAGGGATTTATTTTTAGAAGATATTGAAGATTTTTAGAAGATAAGAAAGTATAATTAAATAAATAGATTTATTTAATTATTTGTGGATAATTTGGAGGAATAAATAAAATATTTAATTATATTTTATTTTTGTGGAGATTTAAGATTTTATTTAAATAAAATTTGCATTTTATTTAAATTTGGAAGAATAAAAGGTTCAATTAAATAATTAAAATTATTTAATTATTTTTAGAAGAATAGAGTTGATGTAGATGAAATTTAATTAATTAAATAAATGTAATTTATTTAATTAAATGGGAGGAAGTGAATCAGATAAATAAATAAATTTATTTATTTATTGATAGAGGACTATGAAGATGAAATAAATATTTAAAATATTTATTTAAGTAGAGTCGTGTCATTTTTAGGTGTATACAATTATCTTTAGAGGGTCTGCCTTCCCGGTGTGAGAAGGGATACGACCCAAGTGGTAACGGGCTAAAACCAAGTCCTTCCGAATCGCTATATAAGAAAAGTGTTTGTGTCGAAAGCCACAAACAACGGGTGTTGTTGAGTTATACTAACAGCCAACCTCCCCCAAAACCCTCCAAGGCATAACCCTTGAAGGCTGGGAGACTCCATAACAGAGAGTAGCACTGCCGCATGTATAGCCACCTGAACGGATGCCCTCATTAACAATTTTGTGTAGTAGCCAAAAACCCTCTATTTGTTGACGCAAAAGGTGGGACCTTTGAAGCCTCTCTGATTCACATGGTTCTTAGAAGAGATAGCAGGGACAATCCTAAGGTTTGGTGAGGGACATGCCTTACAGGAAACCTGGATCTTGGTATGCGTGAGAAGTGTGTGCCGTGGAGGGGAACTGGTGCTACCAAGATCTTGAAGCTATCTTCTTTGAATAAGCACAACCAGGGGATTCAACAAATACAATCCTTTCCTAGCCTAGGTTGGACAAGTTTGTGATTGTTGTGAGTGACTGCAATTACTATTTTCTTGTCAAAAAAATCACAAATCAGACATCTTTCCTGATAGACACAGTCACTTTTAAGCCTAAACTACCCGCATATAGACAACATAATCGCTTTTGAACCACAGTTAACCACTTTTTGCCTAAACAAAATCCCTTTTGAACCATAGTTAATCACTTTTTGCCTAAACAGAGTCACTTTTAAACAATAGTTAGCTACTTTATGCCTAAATCAGTTCACCTTTAAACAACAATCTGTCGCCTTTGGCATAACTTGTGTCGCTTCCAATCAACAGTAAATCTCTTTTGAGCCAATAGTTGTCACCTGTGAACAATCGGATTGCCTCTGGTTAACACTGTAACCTGCTGACATAAACTTTTCAGTTTGCATTTAAGCTATTACCAGTCGCCTTTAGCCTTTTCTAAGTCGCATATGAGCTATCACTTGTCGCCTATGGTCTAATACCAGCAAATCTTATTGACTCAGTTGATTTAGCCACAAATCCAGCTTGCTCAGCTTCAACATTAGCTTTCAGACCTGTCTTTGATCATTAGCAGATACCTGTACTTTGTCTCCTATTTTGAGCTTACCAATCAATCACATTTCATGAGCTTTTCATCTTTTTGAGATCCCAAACTAGCAACCCAAACATCAAACCAATTGTTTCGATCAATCAAGAAAACATCAGCTTTAGCTTCAACAAACATCAACGACATAGCAACTTTTAGCAAACAACTTTTCCCTTGAGTGTGTGAGCTATTCTCTAGGGAAAACCAACCAACAACTAAACAACAACCAACCAACCAACAACTAAACAACACATCAACCAAAACCAACCAACCAATCAACAAATCATCATCTTTTGGGTCTCAAAACTTTGACAAGATAAACTTTAGTTTTCAACATCAACGTCATGCCTCAAACTAGGAGTCAATATAGAGTTGAAATGGAAGCCAAATTGCAAGTTGAGATGCAACAACTTAGATCAACACCTCTTAGGGATGCAACTCAATTCACGACTGGTATGCCTCCTCATATGTTTATGACTCATGGGTATATCATTGGAGAGTCATCTTCACAACAAGTGCAACCTCAAACATCTTTGGAGACTTTTGAAGAACAATCACAAGAAGACTTATCAGAATTTCAGGACACCCATGGGTGGGATCAAGTTGAGAGACTTGTTTTATCTGAGCCTAATCACTACTTCTTGCAACTTGCTCTCATGGGCTTTAAATTACCAAGAGATTTTGACATATCCTCTATTAGAGAGAATGATCCAAATACTCCCACTATTGTTGCAAAGGACCATCCACTATAGTCACACCATCTCCCACCATATCACAAGCTCTATCTTCCACCATATCTCTTTCATTGCTTATCGTTACTTCATTTGATCTACCACGCTTAGAGCACACTCTAGAACCTTTGATAATGCCATCCAATGTGCTCCCTCTCATGTCACAAAAGATGAACATTCCACCTTTCCATCTTCCTCAACATACTCCTCCTACCATGACCGTTTCCATGCCTCAAGTAACACAAGCTATCCATGTGGCCCAAACACAAACTTCCCAAACATCACAAGCTATCCCCATATTCCATAGTGTACAAGCCTCCCAAACTATCCCAACAACACCAATAGTCCAAGCTTCACGACCATCACAATCTACTATATCCCATATGAATCCCATATCTCATATACTAGCTGCTAATATGCTTTCCACTGTCTCTACTAATCCCTCCATTACACCATATAATCCCAATGTTTGTCTTATTGATATGAGTGACCCTCCTATCGTTTCTCAAGCCAATCCTAGTTCTATGGTCACTTATGTTGAGCAACTTACATCCATTCCATCATACTCTTCCAATCCTTCACACACCATTAATCCATCTTATGCTACCCAAGGCTTGCCTATTATCACCCAACACATGACACGTACCAATCCTCA
This sequence comes from Cunninghamia lanceolata, assembly GCA_027924645.1. NCBI lineage: Eukaryota > Viridiplantae > Streptophyta > Pinopsida > Cupressales > Cupressaceae > Cunninghamia > Cunninghamia lanceolata. The sequence goes on from BSBN01001101.1 coordinate 12,003,519, forward strand.
TGTTGTCCAAAATACAAACCCAAGTGTCCATCCTTCTTTCGCATCTACCAATCCTTCCATCACTTACCATGTCACAAATCCAACTCCAACTTCCCAACCATTAACTAGTGTCAATACATCTTCCACTTTGCATGTGATACAAAATCTTGGTGCCCATTCATCACAATATACTCAACCACCGCTTGTGCCTCAAGGATAGTACTCCTCAACCACATATGTGTCCCATACCAATCCTTTGACATACATTGTGAGCACGCAACCTCAACAAATGGTCATGGCTTCACATATCCCACAACAACAACCCCAATATACATCATACCATGTTTCACCCCCTTTGCAACAACAACAATTATCTTTAGTGGATGTTCAAAAAATGATTAACCAAGCGGTAGGACAAGGCAAGAAGACATTTTCTCTAGAAAACATATGCGCTTATCCATTTGACAAATCTCTTCATATGATACCTTTTCCACCACACTTTGAAATTCCACAATTTGATAAGTAGAAAGGAAAAGGAAATATGGAAGACCATCTTAGAGAATTCTTTGTGGCATGTCTTGATGTTGCTTATGACGATACATATCTTTTGAGACTATTTCCTCGAAGCTTAGCAGGACAAGCCCTTGAATGGTTCTCCCATTTACCGTTGGGAATTAAGTCTTTTTCAGAGTTAGCTAATAAGTTTTGATCACACTTTGCTTTTAACATTGAACATGAGGTAAACATGAATGACCTTGTCAACAATAAACATCGCGATGGTGAAGCCTTTTCTTCATTTACTCAACGATGGCGTAATATGGCTAGCAAATTATCATGGGAAATTCCTGAAAAACAACTCGATATCTTTGTTCAAAATCTTCATCCTGAGCTTTCATTTCAAATACAATTGCAAAGTGCTAGCACCTTTGATGAACTTGTTTCCAAAGGAACCATCATTTAATGAGCTTTAATTGCTAAAGGAACTATCAAGATCTTTTGTGATAACAAAGACTATCCTCAAAACTCCAACAATAAGTCTCGCTTTTGGAACAAAAATAAAAATGTTGTCAATGACGGTGTTGTGGATGCAAAGAACATCTAAACTATGAAAGATCCCATCAACATCCAAGCTGCTTCTACAACAACACAACCTTTTCAATGAATGCAACAACGACAAACTTCCAATCCATGTCGACAATTTACACCATTAGCAGAACCTATGGAAGTTATCTTTTGAAAGCTTCTCCAAGCGGGTGATATTATCTTACCGGATGCACCACCTAATGGTGAGCCACTTTTCAAAGCTCCTTGGTACAAAGAAAATGAGTATTGCAATTTTCATAGAGTTAAAGGACACAAAACAAATGGTTGTATGTGCTTAAAACATGTTATCCAAGATTGCATCGATCAAGGTTTAATCAAAGTTACACCTTCAACAACTCAACCTGCACAATAATCAACATCGAACTATGATGTAAAGACTTTCAAGAATCCACTTCCATCTCATGACAAAACAAGTAACCCTCAAGCTGGAAATGCCATTCAGTACAACTATGAATCATCTACCATTGGCCGCATTGACCATGCTCACATTTCTACCATTACTATCCAAGGCAAAGCACCTGACTGCATTGTAACCACTCGAAGAGGTTGCGTCACTATTCAAGGAGCACCTGTACATCCTCCTCAACCATTCTCTAACTTTAATATCTTGGATCACCTTCGCAAAACACTCGCGCACATATCCTTTCTTGAGTTGCTTCACATATCCCCTACTCACAAAGCTATCCTTAACAAAGCCTTACAAGAATCTTTGGTGCCCAACAATATTGACATCACACAATTCCAATCTATGGTCGCTAGCATTGGAGCCCCTTGTCATTTAACATTTTTTGACAAAGATCTTCAGCCCTCCATCTATCCTTCACACAACGAAGCCCTTCACATTGAAGTGTTTGTTAAACAACGCCGTATCAAATGAATCTTGGTAGATGGTGGAGCTAGTCTTAACATATGTTCTTTGAAATTAATCAAACAACTGGGATATTCTAAGAAAGATGTTGACACCTCCAAGGTTATTACTATTAGAGCATATGATGATGCCGAGAGAGATACTGAAGGAATTATTTTCTTGCCTATCCAAGTTGGGCCGATTACCACAGAAACCTGTTGTCAGGTTCTTGATATTGACCTTCCCTATAACATCATCCTTGGTCGTCCATGGATACATGCCCTCAAGGCAGTTCCTTCCACATACCATCAATGTCTTAAATTTCCACACAACGGTGTTGAGGTTACTATCCAAGCTGATCCCAATCCATTTGAATTTTGTCGTGCTTTCCAAGATAAATATCAGAGTCTAAACCACATTCCTATCAACACCGAGGCATATTCGTCTTCATCCTATGTAGACCCCTCTGATCTACTCAAGCCATCATCTAGCAAAGCTGCTTTCAACCTTCGTATCAAGTACACCGAACATGGCCCTGGTGAATACACACTGCAAGAATTTTGTTGTGTGGGCACCCTTCCATTATCTCCTAAATCCTATGGTAAATCTTCTACATCCAAACCAACTTCAGCCCTCATTGTCATCAAAGCTCCACCTACAATATTCATTAAAGGCGGATTCCTGGATGATGAAGACATTGATGATATAGACTCTTGGATATTCTTTGATGAAAATGACCAAGTTCAACTAGAAGTAGAGAGATACAACAATGGGTTCCACATCATAAAGAACATGGGCTACAAAGGACATGGTGGATTGGGATCATAGGAACAAGGACCTATTGAACCCATTATTTTGTCTAAGAAGTTTAATAAGCAAGGCCTTAGTTATCAGCCGGAGGTACCGCGACTCAAGGACATTAAGTGTATTTCTGATACTAACGCTGGACCTTCCTCGGCAGGAGAGACTTCTAATTCGGATACTATCGATGACTCCCCCCTTCATATTACCGACCTTTTCCAAGAACACTCCATCTTCATGATTTCCATAGCCTCCTCTAGCCATAACAATTCCTCTATTAACCTTTCACTCGTATATCCTGACCTCGTCGATTGGGACCAACAGGGGGCACCGATATTAGATACATTTGAAAATGATGAAGCTATTGCAGAATTCATGGGCTTGCGACAAGGCATTCCATTGGGTGATCACAAAGCAGGTTTCATGATGGACTTACCTAAACTAGCATATTTTGGCGGAAGTATCAAATCCTTTAGTGGCAAAAGTGAAATAAACAAAATCAAACAAAATAGGTCACTAGGTGAAAACTGAAAGGTGCCTCTTGACCGTGAAAAAGTAAAAATAAAGGATGTCTCCGAAGGTGAAAACCTCTCTGAGGCACCTGAGGATGGGGGATTTAATCTTCCTGTTGCCACTGATTATCATGAGAAATCAACAGTGCTAGTTGAACAATCACAAGACATGAACTTGGGTACAGAGAAGAATCCAAAGATCACTTTTTTGGGAGCATCATTATCAAAGCAAGAAAGAAGAAACTTCATAGCATTTTTTATGAAAAGAGCTATAAATTTTGCATGGACTTATGCTGACATGCCAGGTCTAGATCCATCACTTATGGTACATCATCTAGCAATATCTCCTAATGCAAAACCTATCAAACAAAAATTGTGCAAAATACATCTATAGGTAGCTTTATTTGTCAAGACAGAGATTTAGAAACTGTTAGAAGCAAAGTTTATAAAGCCTATTGATTATCTAGAATGGGTTTCAAATTTGGTACCTGTAGCAAAACCTGACGGACGAGTTCGCTGTTGCACAGACTTTAGAGATCTTAACAAAGCATGTCCTAAGGATGACTTTCCATTACCAAGCATAGACAACATTGTAGATCTTACAACCGGACATGAAATGCTATCTTTGATGGATGGATTTTCAAGGTATAATCAGATCAGAATAGCAGAGGAAGATCAAGATAAAACATCTTTTATTTGTCCATGGGGCACATATTGCTGGGTTGTAATGCCTTTTGGTCTTAAGAATGCTAAAGCTACTTATCAACTAGCCATGACAATTATCTTTCATGACCTTTTTCATACTATCATGGAGGACTATGTTGATGACATCTTGGGAAAATCTAAAACAAGAGAAGGACATCTACAGGTATTAACACAAATCTTTGATTGATTAGAAAAGTATCAAGTCAGACTGAACCCAAAGAAATGTGTATTTGGTGTAACATCTAGAAAACTTTTGGGATACATTATGTCTCGATGAGGGATAGAAGTGAACCTAGCTAAAGTAAAAGCTATCATAGAAATGCCTTCGCTAACAAATCTCAAGCAGCTCCGCAGTTTACAAGGCAAGTTACAATTCATCCACAGATTTATCTCACAACTAGTAGATAAATGTCATCCTTTTCAGCATCTTCTTCGTAAGGGTGAACCTTTGAAGTGGGATGAAAAGTGTCAACAAGCTTTTGATAAAATAAAGGAATATCTGGCAACACCTCCTGTGCTTGACCGCCCATTATTGTTCTACATATCATCAACAACATCAGCATTGGGTGCCCTTCTAGCTCAACATGATGATTCAGGAAAAGAACAAGCCATCTATTACATCAATAGAACTCTTGTGGGATATGAAATCAATTATTCATCTATGGAAAAAAACATGTTTAGCATTAGTGTTTGTTTCCCAAAAGTTGTGACACTATATGTTGAACCAAACAACCAAGCTCATATCAAATGTTGATCCAATCAAATATCTTCTTTCTAAAGCAATTCTCACGGGAAGATTAGCAAAATGGGTCATGATCTTAAGTGAATTTGACATACAATATGTGGATCGAAAAGCCATCAAAGGACAAGTCATCGCTGATCAATTAGCTGTAGCACCTATCACAGATATTCATCCAATGTATCTAGAATTCCCTGATGAAGGATTGTTCAATTTAACTTCTCCAACATGGTGGCAGCTATATTTTGATGGATCATACACACAACACAGATCAGGAGCAGGCATCTTGTTTTTTACCCCTCAAGGAGTTTATATACCTAAATCATATAGAATTGCATTTATATGTACCAATAACATAGTAGAGTATGAAGCTTTAATCACAAGATTGTTCATGGCAGTACAATGGGCTATCAAATAGTTACAAGTCTTTGGTGATTCTCAACTAGTTATCAAACAGGTCTTAGATGAATATAATACAAAAGATGAGAAGCTTCTTCCATACAAGCTAATGGTTGATGATTTTAAAAAGTATTTTGACAATATCACTTTTGAACAAATCCCAAAACTACAGAACAGAGTAGCAGATGCCATGGCCATGATTGGGTCTCTCCTAGACATGCCATCTAATACACATAAATGTGAGTTTTTGGTCAAACAACTTTTGATTCCAACATTTGAAGTTCCACAGTCCGAGCTTATATGTGACATTGTTGGTCCCAATTCACCGTGGTATGAGGATTTGTATGAGTATCTCCATAATCAAACTTTTCCACTTCAACTATCTATCAACCAACGCAAAACCTTTATCTGTCGAGCCTCTTGTTACACTATTTTGGGAGACACCCTTTATCGCCGGAGTCTTGATGGTATCCTTCTTAGGTGTCTTGATTCTGAGGAAGCAAAAGTGGCCTTATGTGATGTACATGAAGGTGTCCATGGATCACATTCCGCTGGCCCTGGCCTTGTTAAGAAGCTTCTATGAGTAGGATACTATTGGCCAACCATGGAAAAAGATGCACAACAATTTGCAAAGAGATGTCTACAATGTCAAAAACATGGAGATTTAATACATGCACCAGCACATGAGCTTCAGCCTATCACTACTCCGTGGCCTTTTTCGCAGTGGGGACTTGATCTCATAGGTAAAATCCATCTTCACAAAGTGGGTGGAAGCCATCCTAATGACTTATATCACAGGCAAGCAAATATCCAAGTTTATTCTACATTTTATCATTTGCCGTTATGAAGTTCCTCAAGCTATTATCATAGATAATGGTCGTCTCTTCAAGAATCAAGAGGTCAGAGATATTTACAACAAGTTTCATATCCAACATCGATTCTCTACCCCTTACTATCCTCAGAGCAATGGCCAGGCTGAAGCTTCTAATAAAACAATCATCAAAATTCTCAAAAAGATGGTCAATGAAGCTGGTTGGGATTGGCATCTACAACTCTATCCTGCATTATGGGCATATAGAACAAGTATCAGAACTTCCACTGGAGCCACACCTTATGCTCTTGTGTATGGCACTTAAGCTATTTTACCTATTGAGGTGGAGATCCCCTCACTGCAAGTATCCTTACAACATACCATCTTAGAGGAAGAATATCAAGTATCCAGACTCCATGGTCTTGAGCTTCTAGACGAACGACGTCTTACAACACTCAACCATCTCCAAGTCTCTCAAAACTGTCTACACCGTAGCTACAACAAGAAAATTAGAGAACGCAGATTTCAAGTTGGAGATCTTGTCCTTAAAGAAAATTAAAGGAATCAACAACACCGTGAGAAACAGAGCAAGTTTGAACCAAATTGGCTTGGTCCTTTCATCATCACAGCAGTTATGGATTAGGTGCATATACTCTTTCAACACCTGAAGGCATTCCCTTGGATGAACCAGTCAACAACATTCATCTCAAGAAGTTTTATCCTTAAAGCTCAGCTATCCCCCCCCCAAAAAAATCCATCCAATAGTGAAAACCACTTTGTGGCACTTTGGATAACAAAAAAATAATAGTATAAGATAAATAATCCGTCCTATGGTGAAAACCTGGTAAACAGGTGCCTTGGATAAGTACCATAGTGAAAACCTGGCAAACGGGCGCTATGTGTAGTGACCAACTTCCATCGTCTGCTTGGTTTGTTTGATCATCACTCTTCCTACTTTCGCCATCCTATCCCACATAGTCTATATCATAATCCACATTTCATCGCAATAAATAGCCTTTCCATCTTCACCTCTATCAATGCTAGCTATCATACTTGAGACATTGTTGCGATAATCATATCTTTTTGGCACCTTAGCATCTTGACCGCACACCTTCTCCATCGTCACTCCTTCATAATAAACCTCATCCCGCACTGGGGGCATTTGTTGAGTCTTCTTTGGAAGTGGATATCGCTATCTCTAGCTCATAACACATCAAACACTTTAGCTCACAACACAACAAACTTTCAATTTCAACCATAGCGTTCATCCAACAACAAACGTGGCAAAACATTTTGTAACCAGGATTTATATCTTTCCAATCAATTCACACACATCTAATATCCAAAAATTGCAAGACATCGCCAACGCAAACATTCAAGCAATCACGCCAGTCTTTCAACATCACTCACCAGTGTAATAAGTAAGAACTACATCCCAGCTCTATCGTTAAAGACTTGATCCCGTGGATATAGGGTATATAGGCAATCTGAGATGTGAAGGAAGCACTCTGATTTAGGCTAAGACAATAGCTCCTTCTCTTCATCATCCATCTTTCATCTTTCTTCTAATCATCATTTAATCTTTCATCACACATTCTTCTATCTTTTCATCACATATATCATCAATCAAACCTAAAACTACATATTCATCATGTCTCATCTTCATCATAAATGTGCTTTGATCCCGTGGATACAGGGTATGTAGGCAGTCTGGAATACAAAGGAAGTTTCCAGTACTCAAGCACAGATGATCCTCCCTATCTTCTTCATCTTCTTTCATCTTCCATCTTCTTCTCTTTGATCAGGTCAAGTAGGAAGCAAACTATGTGTATACTGAAAGCTCAAGCACTTTAACCAATCAAGAATAAGCCAGAAGCTAATTGTTCGTATGCCTTAAGCCAACATTTGCTATAGCAGTTTATCAACATCTTTAGCCTTCAACAGGATGCAGCTTTCCTCTCAACAAGGTGCTAACTTAAATCCATCCAAGAGCACCTAAATTTGACAAGAGAATGTGATGACAGTATCTTTTGTTTTATCTTTTGTCCCTTTTCTATGCCTAATCAAGAGTGCCTTGATCCATCTATATCTTGGTATGTTGTGACGAAGTAAGGAATGGGGCATGGTCATATTTTTTTCGTATGCTGTGTTTGCGGGATGATCTTATTCTCTTCCTATGTGTATTGGTATCTTATACGTGTTGGGATTAGCATCTTACATATCAATATCTCTAGCATCTGAGAAGCTAAACAGTCTCTTATGCACTTGAGACTATTCTATGTCAAGACTAGCTCCATACATATAACCAGCAAGCTATCACTATGTGTAGTGGAGATAAGCTCAAACCATTACTTGTAGCATCAAAGTCCATCTCGAAACACTAGCTGTTATTCATATCTTGTGCATGTTGGTTCAACATTTTGACCTCATGCGATCAGACAAGATTGTAGCATGCTAGTTGCGCATTAGATATCTCGACACCTTGGTCTTCTATACCCTGGTGCATAACATCCACATGTTATATCAAACATAAGGATTGCATTTCTTTTCATTTTGAGAAATTACTTTAAAAGCTGCCCATCATCCCACCTATTCATCTAGTTATTCGCCTATATAGTCCTCAGCCAAGATCAATCATTTCCATCATCCTTTGTCCACATCTTGTATCCTGCAAAACAAGTGTGTTAGACATACATAAGTTCATCATATATCAACTCATACCATCTATCTATATGCATAAGTCCATCCATATCGTTACCATTTACATATTTGCATTGTCATACCATTTCCATCCATATTGTTTGCATAAACATCCATACATAATCCATGAAAAATAAATACAACATGCATAACCGTCATAATACCAACAATGCATCCATTATAACATCATATCGATCAACAATACTCCATCATATATATATACATGTGTCAATATACAAGTGTCTACATATACAAGCTGAGCCATAAAGAATGTATGTACAATCGGCTCTAGGCCTCATCATGATACAACATAAACATGGTAGCCCTAGTGATTACTGGCAGCTCCCTCACCCTGACCACCACCACTGGGTCTTGCACCTAGCCCCCTATATCTCAGTGGCCCCATCACTGAGACTACTGATCAAGATCCACCTGACCTCCGTGAACCTGAAGCCCCTGACCTGCTCTTGAAGCTAGGCTACCTCTGCTCTGCTGGCACAACCCCATAGTATAAGCCTCTATAGTACTCAGCCTCACCCTGTACTCTCTGTAGCTTTGCCTATACCTGTGTCAATTGTGTGGCCAAGTACATCGTAGCCCCATCTGTCCCTAGTGCAGTCACTGCTCTATCTCACTCACTTGTCATCCCCTACAGTTGCTGCACAGCCATATCTCTCTCTGCTCGCAGACCATCTCTCTCTGCTCTCATAGCCTGCACCTGCTGTACTACCATATCTCGCTCTAACCTCATCATCTGCTCACTCTGTCTAGTTGCATCTCTCTCCCCTATCACCCTAGCCAATGTACCATCATCCTGTCCATCCCTAGCCTGCGCTCTCAACTATAACTGAGCATGGTATGTCTGAGCCTGAGCTCTCGCATGCCACAAGCCAATCACTGCCTGGTGTCTATCTATCTCCACCCTCCTTAATCTCATCTGTGCTCGCTGCCTCCATCTCCTCTCCTCTCTGATCCACCTCCAAAGCTGCTAAATCCCAACATCATCACCCACCAATATCTATCCCTGAGGCTGTGCAAGTATCTGAGGCTATCCTGGCATCTGTCCCTACATCTGTATCCCTGGTGCTGTTGGTACAATAGCTTGCATTGGTGGAGCCCATCGTCACCTCCTCCTAATCGGTCTCTCCATCCCTATCTCTCCAATTTCTCCAACCCTCGTCAGCCGAGTTGGTCTAGCTATCACCCAGTATGCATCATAGTCTGGTAGAGTCCCTGGATCTGCAGGACCCTATCCCCACTACCATACAACTGGCTGTAGCCCATCTCTCTTTGCCAAATCTATCTCAACCACAACCTGTAAGCCCCAATCAAAAACCTCCTGCCGAGTCCTCCCAAAAATGGCATCACCAATCGGTACTACCTATGGCAATCCAAACTGTCTCAAAACCCTCTTTGGCAAATAGCGCTCTATAATGTATATGCCATATCCAAAAATATATCTCACCTGCCTAGCATAGACAAGCTCAGCATCCTCCTCATCCCATCTCTCACATCCTAGCCATGGCCTCCATACAAAGCTATCCACCTCATCCAATCTCCTCCGCTAGTACACTACTCCTTGACGCTGCCAATATGTCAACGCTCCTCTGTACATCCTAGCATAAGGCTCTCTTGCAGCTCTAGCCACCCATCCCTTTGGTCTTGTCACTGGGATATGCTCATAAGCCCATACATGCAAAACTGTAACTCCTGCAGACATACTCGCTCCAAACATATAAGCACAATCATGTAGGAAATGGTAGAGCTGTCCTAGCACACACTCTGCCCATGCATATCTTGTACCATAGGAGAATATGCCCTCCATCATTATCCCCCATCCTACTGGAAACCCTCTCGCTCGCCTATCTCCCACTAGCCATCTGATGATAGCCACTACAACTCGTTGCAACCTGTCACATAGCTCCTCCATCCTTGCCATCGGGATCTCTGAGCCCTCTACTCCAATGACTGGTGTCCTAAATAATCTCTTGAATGTAGCTAGACCCATATCAGGATCATAATCAACTCAGTCCCCATCTATAGGGATCCGCAAAATCTGAAACACATCCTCTAGTGTGATCGTAGCCTCTCCTGTTGGCAACAAGAAAGAACTATGCTCGCTCATCCATTGCTCCACCATCGCTGTCATCAGTCCTCGATGTGCTTGCACTGGCTCCAATCTCGACACATGCTCTAACCTGAGGATCTCTAACACTAGCCACTCCTTTGCATCCAACAATCTCACTAATCACAAATCCTTAGGATGTGGCTCACATGATAACAAAGGCGGTAGTATATCTTGCATCATGTCAGTCCCTTGCACTACTTAAATGCTATAGCAATTTGATCATTTATTGCTATCCTGGCTTCTATCTACCATACGTGGTTCATTTTACCATCTGCTCCTATCTACTAATTAAAAGCAGCCTCTTTTACCATATGCGCTTATCTCTCGATCATATGCGACTAATTCTGCCTATGCACTCACTGCTTGACCACCTGTGAGATAAACTTCTACATGCGTCTAACTTTAGCCTATAAGTGAGCCATATCTCATAAGCGAGCACTTTTTCTTTCTAAGCGAGCTTAACCTCTGCATGTGCTTACTGTTTGCCCATAAGCGACTTAATTATACCTATATGCGTATTTTACCTCTATATTGTCTAGCTGACTAAAAGTGACCTAGTTTTTCTATATACGACCAAGCCGCACCTAAAAGTGATCTAAACTACTGTAAGCGACTTATTTTCCTACACAAGCGACCTGAACTACGTATCCTAAGACCTAGTCACTTCTGGTGATGTGTGTGCATTTATGACGCTTCTAGCTTATCAAAATCACATTTTTAGCAAAATTTTTGATACATGCCGGTACCTCTGATCCCTCTGGTTGCCCATGTGTCCTCACTCACTCAGCATGATGATCTCTACATGGAATCACCATCCTGATAGCTCTCTAACTCTTGTCACCCACCAACTCTAAGGAGCTCTAGATCTCTATAGCTTTTTGAGCACAAATGAGCACAAATGAGCACAAATGAGCCCATTTGCCCTTGCAGGACCTATTTATAGCCCTATCCAAACCCTAATTCTTCTGTGCCAAAGCCTATTTTCCTCTACATCATCTCATTTGTTCCCACCCAAACCCTGTTTTCTTCATGTCAACCTTGTTTCTAGCCTTTCATCTATTGCGAGCCAACCCAGCCCTTCCTGGTTTGCCTGGCTTACCTCTCGAGGGGGCATCACCTGCCAGTTACACTAGGGCATAACCTTGTGTATCAAACACATATTGTATCTTTCTTTGACAAAACACTCTATTGAACATTGTATCAAAGATGGGCAAAATGTAGACACCCAAAATTGAGTCATTATCATTAGCATTCAAACATCGCATTACACATCATCTGCATTTGTCTAACACACTTGAGCAATTTCCCTAACACACCTATTTCTTCTATTAATTAAATAAATTTATATCTATTTAATTAATTTATTAGCTATTTCTTCTAAGCTATAATTAAACAATATTTAATTATTTAATTATCTTCATTCTATCTATTTTTAATTAAATAAATCTTATTTATTTAATTAAAAATTCCTTTCACAAGACCACTTTCTAATTAATTAAATAAAATGTATTTATTTAATTAATTTATCTTATCATTTATCTCATGAGCTGACATGTGTGCCCTTTTCATTTAAAAAGATAAGTGGTACTACATCCTTTTATTTAATATCTTTCATATGTAGTACTTTTATGTACACAAACACACATGAGCCCTATCTTCCTGCCACTTGTCATTTTCACATTCACTTATGTCTATTATTCAATCTAAGCCATTCACATAGCCACTGAATCTCCACCGTTGATTGATTTTGGTTGAGTTCTATATAAACACCCTCTCATTCCATACTACAAAATCCAACATTCATATAGCATATACATTATCATCTTGAGCATATTGAGCATTTGAGCATCCATAGCATCCATTGAGCTTTTATCATTATCATTCATCCATCATGACAACTTTTATCTTCATAATTGTTCATTGTTGAAGAAGCAATCCACATCATAAACAAGGAATCACACAATCTAGGTGATGTTGTGCTTGAATTGCATACTTTTGGTTTCATTTGGATTAGATTCTTTGATGATGGTAGGGTTAGGTTTTCATGGCTATGCTTGATCTTATTAACCTGATTTTTTACCTATCACAGATTGGTTTTAAAAGGTGCCATCCTGAACTAATATTGAGGACAATAGAAGGCCTTGATAGAGACAGAGCACTAAACCTTAGACCTGTAGTTGTATCTGAATTCTACACCACACTGGCTAAAGCATATGATGTCAATCTATATGGACCTCATAGAATATGGAATTGTGATGAAACTGACATTCAAGAAGGGAGAAATGGAGCCATGCGGGTCTTGGCTATAAGAGGTAGTAGAAGTGTTTCATATATCATACCTAAGAGTAGGGAATGGATCACGATTTTGTACTTTGTGAATGCTGCTGGACAGAGCATACTAGGATTTTACCCGTTCAAGTGTAAAAATTAGCTAAAAAACTACATTATTGGGTAAAATAGAAGCTTGTTTTAGTTTTTTGTGGTTGTAACACCATTGAAGTGACCCAACTAGTTGTGTAACCATGAGGCTTCTCGACATACATATACATATACATGTATATATGTACATACATAGACATATATATATATATACACACACACACACTCTCTCTCTCTCATACATATGTGTGTGTGAGTATAGATATAGGAGTTTTGTCTCATCCTGTAGTAAACTCATACATCTTATAATTATATATACACAAGTAGTAAACTCATAATTCTATCAGTGTGTATATAGATCATATGAGATTAGTCTCATCCAATAGTAAATTTTATATAGGTGTGTGTGTAATAAGTATGGTTTTTTTTGTTTATATAAATTTTCTAAATTTACAAGTATTGATGCAGGAGCATTTAGGCGGACTCGTAATCGACATCACCCAAAAACAATTTCAGGCAGTTTCACATAAACAAATGTTCCCAGAGATCCATAAGATTTGGGCAAAAATAATTTTAGGGGAAGATTTTTTATTGTATTTTTCCTAAAGTGCAAAAATAATTGCAGCCAAATTCTCAACCGATTGGGAGATTTTAATGCTAGAAGTTTATGTCAGCTATTTTACGGGAATTTTAAATTCTCAATATTTTTAAAAGCTGGAGAAAAATAATTTTAATGGAATATTAAGGAGGTCATCACACACATCTTGACAAGTTTTCGGGCAAAAAGGAGCTTCTGGGTAAGAGTTATGCAAAAAGTCAGTTTTTGGGTATCCCAACGCATAGTGGAAGTCGCGAAGTGAAAATTTCTTCTTCAAATTTGTTTGAACAAATTCTAAATGTGATGTTCAAGGTATTTTGATTATTTTAATTAATCCTTGAAGCATTTCAAATTTCAATATGGGTGGAGGCAGAAATTCTTTAGTTTTAATAATCAATTTCTCAAGTAACTCTCTCTAGTAAAATAAGAAACATTTCCGGTAACGAAGAGGCATTGAAGACAACTTCTAGCCATATTTATCAGGTGTGAGGTGTCCAAAAATTGAAGTCATATGACAAGTTTTAAAATTTATTAATTGCAAATTGGAATGAGGAACCCAAATGCCTCTTTTGAGGTTAAAATAGCCACAATTTAAAAATTGTTCTGTAACGTCTCATGGGAAGACAAATAATAATAAAGAGAGACATAAAATATGAGAAAGGAATGGGGGTGACTAAGTTTTTTTCAATGCCTATGAAGAGGATTTAAATCTGCCAACAAAAATAAGAGAAAAAAAGCCCGAAAAGAGATTGATATTTGAAGTCGCTGCCAAAAACATAAAACAAGATGGAAGAAATTGCAATTCATTACTAAGAAGAGGAGTGAATACCTACAGAAATTTTCTGCCATATGGGTTGGAATGAAAATGAACAGAGTTGCATTATGGACATAAGATAATTTGTTTGTAAAAGGAAGGAACAATGCTGTGAGAGCATGAGAGGTTGAGGGTTTGAATGTGTGTATGTAGATTAGAGAGAGAGGCGCCATGTTTGTAATAATGCCACAGATTTGTTTTACGAATTAATTAAAATTGAAGTTAGTTTTTTTGCAATCTTTGTGTTGTTGATACTTTAAGTTTGTGGGCAGAGAATTGCATGTGAGATTGATTGTGATTTGTGAGTGTGTGTTTGTTAGAGGGGAGTACCCCTTTGCATCACTTATAAATCATACATTCATTCATATAAATTTAATAAATTGCTTTACATATATTATATTATAAGTAATATACTGTAAGTAACCTTGTTAAATTTATATACAATTAATAAATTGCTTACCATAAATTATAAGTAATATAATCTAAGCAATATAATGTAAACAATATACTGTAAGTAACCTGAGATGTAATTTCTTTACGCCGAGAGGCGTTCTACACTCACAACAAGGGCTGAAAGATTCAGATTCCTAAAAACAATTAAGATTCAGATTCCATGTAAACAAAATTCATAAAATGTGTAAATAAATAAATTTATTGAAGCCAAATGGATAGAAAAATAGAAAAACTTGGGTAGTTATGGAGTGAAATCTTTATTACGTTTGAAGAATATGAAAAGTCTTGCAGCATAATCTCTTTAAATTAACTCATGTGAGCATATCAAGTATTCTAACTGCAAGTAATTTATAGATGCCAGCAAATTGGAAGATATCTCTTGGCGTACTGTAGATATATTTTTTTAAATATAAATATTCTAGTTGATATTTTTCAATAAGACCTATAATTGAGAATACATGAAGGTAATTTGGAAAAAACATAATACAATAAAGCTTTGAAATTTCAATTTGCAGATGAATATAAATATTAGAAATAGAGTTCTACATCTGATTTTGTAAATAGGTAAAAAAATAACATGTCTCACAGATGAGGATACATAATATATGAAATTTTTACAATATCCAGTGAATAGTGAAGCCAACTTTACAATATATTTTGCAACCAATAAAACTTTTGTCAACCCATTTCCACAATTTTCTTAGTCCTAATTCACCAATTGAAAAATTGGAAAATTAAATTTGTAACCTAAATTGGAGAGGTCACAGTGATGCTCGAACAAAAGAATTGAATTTCCACAACCAATAAATGTGTTACAAAACACAATAGACGACCATTAAGCTATGTTGATAAACACTACTCAAAAAAGACATTATTCCAAGAAACACCCTTGAACATCAGTTTTGATCTTTGGAATCTTTGTAGTACAAAGTTAAAGAAACAAAAATCCTTAAGCATTCAACTAGACATTTCACCATTATTGTGACTTTGTTGAATTTTAGAATGACCAAAAAGAACCAAAAAACCACTAGGGACACATCATTAGTGATACAACCACAAATCCAGAAAACCAGTCTGGTCACTTCATTAGTGATACAACCATACAATAAACAAAAACAACCTTCCATTTACGACCACAAACAACAATGCAAGGAAGAAATCCCATCTCAAAGAGTAAAGAATGTTAAAACACATGGAAAAACAAGAACCCCATTTACAAGAACCCTCATGATAACACAAGCAGCTGGGTCACTTTAGTAAGGATACAACCACACAAAAATGAAAACAACCTTCCATTTAGGACCACAGACCACAATGC
This sequence comes from Cunninghamia lanceolata, assembly GCA_027924645.1. Lineage (NCBI taxonomy): Eukaryota > Viridiplantae > Streptophyta > Pinopsida > Cupressales > Cupressaceae > Cunninghamia > Cunninghamia lanceolata. The sequence goes on from BSBN01001101.1 coordinate 12,019,806, forward strand.
AAGGAAGAAATCCCATCTCTAATAGTAAAGAATGTTAAAACACATGGAAAAATAAGAACCCCATTTTAATATAGAACACTCATGATTACACAAGCAGACAAGTCACTTTAGAGGTTCTCAAACAAAAAAAACCAAAACAACCTTCCATTTACGAGCATAGAATGCAATGTTACAAATAAATTCCATCTTAAGCAGTAAATAATGTTAAAACAAATAGAAAAACAATAACCCCATTCAAATACATAACCCTCATGATTACACAACTAATTGGGTCACTTCAGTAGGGAGATAACCACACAAAAAACTAGAAGAGCCTTCCATTTATGACCATTCCATTTACGACCACAAGTAGCAATATAACAAAGAAATCCCAACTCAAACAGTAAAGAATGTTAACACAAGAACCCCATTTAAATACAAAACCCACATGTTTACAAAAGTTGTCAGGTCACTTCAATAGTGATACAACCACATAAAAAACCCAAACAACCTCACATTTATGACCACAGACACCAATGTTATGAAGAAATCCCATCTCAAACAGTAAAGAATGTTAAAGCACATGGAAAAACATGAACACCATTTAAATACACAACCCTCATGATTACACAAGTCGTTAGGTCACTTCATTAGTGATAGAACCACAAAAAAACCAAGAGAACATTCTATTTATGACCACAAACAATAATCTAAGGAAGAAATCCCATCTCAAACAATAAATAATATTAAAACACATGGATAAACAAGGACCCAATTTAAAATATAGAATCCTAAAGATTAAACAAGCAGTCAAATCAATTCAGTAGTGATATAATGACAGAAAAAACCAAAAGAACCTTCCTTTTTTGACCACAAATAGTAAACATTATTTAAACACATGGAAAAAAAAGAGCACCAATTAAATACACCTGAAAAAAACCAAGAAGAGAAACATAACAAAGACCTCATAGTTCTGAACAGTGCTAGTTCATAGCCTTAGTAGGTTGTCACATCCTCACATCGTTCTAGTAGTTGTAGATGAGGGTGTGGAAAACCATCAATGAAGAGTGAGCAATGAGCAACGAGTATGTGTTTCCAACCTCCATGTCTCGCGGAAGCCGTTGGGAGAATAGAGCCAAAGCAAACATCTTCTGGTCCATATAGCAACGAGCATTCTTGAAGATGAGACTCGGTAGTGGGGTGCCGATGATAAGTTAATGATCTATACTAGAGCATTGAACACTCCATTTCTTGGAATTCACATGGCACAGTGAACAACCAAATGCAGATGGGAGAGAAGTAAATGCAGCAAGTGAGAAGAGAAATAGGCAGCGTTGGGCATTTAATGTTAGAATGTTGGAGGAAAAGGTGGTGAGGTGTTTTATTTGCACACGACATGCTGACCACATAGCAAGAGTTATTGGATTATGACTGGGGGTCGTCATGACCAACTGTCGGTCAACCTTTGAAAATTCTTAGAAATTTGATCTTGTGAAAATTTGTCGTCATCCATGTGGAAAAACAATTCCAAACCCCTCCAAACAAAATAGTCAACCTGTACACGTCATTGCTTGCGTGGAGGGGGAAAATGTTTTTAAGGTTGATTGATGCGGCGCTCTAGGTGGACCTTGAAAGTTAGGGTGACCCACTATAGAGCCCTCTCCCCTAGTTTAGCATGGAGATTTGTCTAAGTTTAGTGTTTTTATGGTTGTAATTGCAAGTCATTTGGAGGAGAGATCACAATTGCATTATTATCTTAGTAGTTATTGGATTGTGTATGACAAGTGCAAGTGTACATGTAGAATTGTTGAAGTACATGCATTGATGACTATGGGCATTGCGATGTTCTAGGGGATGCTTAAAGGTACTATAGGTAGTTGGAAGCAATCAAGTGTTTGTTTCTACAATTTCAAACCATGGTTGGTGTTTGGCTAACTATAGGAAGACACATTTGTGATTAAGGTGAAGATGGTCAACAACCTTTGACCAAGTGTGATTAGAATGGCTACTTATATATAATGATTATCCATGTGAAGAAGTCATGGTTGGTATAATGTGTGGTATGTAGACATCATGGTATGATCAAGTTTTGGTTGTGTGACAGTTGGTATTCCAAGTGGCAGTTAGATAGTTTGATTTCTATAAGAATATTTTAACAACTAATCTGCTTTCTTGTATAGATGGAATGAGGTTTAGTTGGTTAGATGATAGTTGGAGTTTGTATGCTATAGTTTGTAGATTGAGATACTTAGTAAAATAGACTTATTGTATTAGATGTTATTTCTTGTGAATACAATTGTTTCCATCCTTTTGTTGGTGGTTTTTTCGTAAGGGTTTCCTGTTGAACACAATGAATACTGAGAGGGGGGGTGAATTAGTATTCTACAAAATCAGTTCTTCACATGATCTATAATCCAATTATCAACTTCAATAACATGATAGCAGAATAAACATAAGAACAACAACCATAAAGTCATTACACATAGACACCAGGATTTTTACGTGGAAAACCCAAATAGGGAAAAACCATAGTGAGTGTTAGCTCACAATATATTATGATAATAATACCAAATTACATGAAGGCTCATTTCCTTAGGGCTCAATGCCCAAGGACTCACTGTCCAAGAAGTGCTCACTGCAAAAGGGATCACTGCCAAGAAGATAGAAGATAAGATAGAAGAAGGATTGGCTCACTACCAAGAGATGACTGCTATAAATGCATCTATCAAATGTTGAGGTGTAGTTTCATTTACAGCTCAGTATACAGAATCAAATGTCTTCATAATGTTTGCTCTACTTTTTTTATTCTGCTTCACATATGTTCTGCTTTTCTGCCCTTACTATCTTTTTTCTGGTCATAAGACTACCTTAGATCACACATACATTGAATTCACACATTTGTCACACATCACCACCCTCTAATGACAAAATACATCAAGTATATATATTCACATCAAGAATTATCTCACAATCAGGTCAGCAAGCCAAACATGAAATGTGTATGCAAATGTTATACCTTGTCGGCTTGAAATTGTGCACAAACAACAATGTGGACCCAAGTGAACATACAAAAGTCTTCATATAGGTCAGGACTGTTGGCAAGAGACACTGCAAGGCATGTCATGTGTTGTCATTGATGGCAACTAAGTCCATTCTACACATCCGCAGTGCAGTATCAGATCATACCAGAAGTTAGTTCCAAGATTTGTCAAGTCTGGATAGATAGGAACAAGGTATATGGTAGAGTTCAGTATTTTGATCAGCAGATCTCTCCAGTTAATCATTGTGTGTTGCGAATCTGAGAGAGTGTAGAGGAATGTTAGGACAATCTAAATCCAAGATTTTAGCCTCCAGTGACAAAGGGATTAAAATTTATGAGCATTTGAGTACTGGGTCCTAATATGACAGAATAGTTCAGTGAAGAACATGCTGACTTGTGTTAGATCATTGTGCGGATCTAGTAGAAGTGTTTTTGTGAGTTGTGTATGGGATATAATGTTAGTGGCTGACATGTATGGTGACTTGCAAGTGTTATTTCTGGTACGCATCAATATTGGTGTATGGTTTCAACCGACAAAACATAGTACTTGTATTGTTTGTTAATTTCTTCACAAGGCTGACATAAAGGTGATTAAATTTCTTGAGACATATATATATATATATATATAGCCAATGGATTCAAGTGTATTATGGTGTGTTGGTGTACAATGATGTAGTAGTGTGAAAAAGGTAGATTAAAGAGTGAAAGAGAAGACATCTAAAGTCTAGATTATGGAAGAGCAGTAAATAGGGCAGAGTAAAGATGAAGTGTGTAAGATCAGTATTCTATGCTTAACCAAAACTGAATTCTTGCATTGGTAGATGCTATTCATCAGTTCAAACAATTTGTAATCCTTTTGTAATCTTTCTTGTAGGTAGTGAGCCTCTTTTGAGTAGTGAGCTCTAGGTAGTGAGCCCGAAGGCATGTACCTTCCCCTTTTGTAATACTTTTAACAGAGTATAATCTTTGTGCATTAACCCCCACCATGGTTTTTCCCTTAACTGGGTTTCCATGTCAAAAATCTTGGTGTCAAGTGTGATTCATTTGTTTCTGCTCATGTGTTGTTGATTCATGCTTTAATGTTTTCATCATTAATCTAGTTTGAATAGAAAAGAAGAATTAATTGCTGCAAGTATTAAGGTTTTAAGACAACTAATTCACCCCCCTCTCAGTTGTCTACCCTAATTTCAACAATTGGTATCAGAGCAAGGTTCATTGAAAGAAGCCTAACAGCTTGAGGAAGATTTGGGAAGGTATTACAACGGATTCATACAACCTCAAAGATCAACTTCAACTTGCTTTAGATGATCTTGACTAGTCCAAAGCAGAAGTCAAAGAACTACAAGAAAATCTTAAAGATGCTGAAGACTGCATTGAGATCTTAAAAGAAAAATTGAGTAAATCTAATGGGAAGAGAAAGAAGCTACTTCTTCAACTAGGAAAAAAGAATGAGGACAATGACATGGATAAGGCCCTGAAAGAGAAGACAAAGGAATGTGAGAAGTCAGCAAAAGAAGTTGTTATTCTAAAACATGAAATGGAATCCTGGGTGATGAGGCTAACCGAGGATATTGAAGAAAGAAAGAAGACTGAAGAAAAATTAAATCACTCTGAAAGAAAGAACCAAAGATTGCTGCAAATTAGATAGAATAATTGGCCATATAGAGTCTAATCTACAAGAAATTAGGGAAAATGAAGAAGAACTTGAGAGGCAAATTGTTATCCTCAAACATGACCTAGAAGTTGCAAATGAATACAAGAAGTTCAAGATAAGATCAACTAAACTTGAAGTGTTGCTAGAGAGTTAGAAGAAGGCCAATGATAAGCATGGTCTTGGATATGAAAAAGGTGAAAGCTCCAGATCCAGACAAAGAAATTCTCAATCAAGGAATGGGAGAAATAGACCTAGAAGACCTCTGGTCATTTTGCAAGATTCTGCAGAAATAGGAACAATGAAAGAAGAGGTTTAGTAAACAGAAAACTGGATGAGCAAAGACAAGACAAAGGCAAGGGAAAAATTGATGTAAATGAGGTCCAGAGTGAAATGATAAAGACATGGGTCAAGAAAAGTGTTATGAACAATAGTAATGGATCCACACCAGAATCTGGTGTTGACAATTCCTCTGGGAATTGAATTAGGAGCTCTAGCTCAGGGGGAGAAGCATTAAAAATCAAATTCCCCCAGCCAGTAAGTGGGTGCCTGAATCTGGCATGTTGAGAGAAAATAATTTGGGTTATTATAGATCATTTGAAAGGATTTCTGGAAGAAAATAAGTGGATATGACGATTTGCGAAGCAATTCAAGGTCGACTGTATGCACAAACAATGTAACCAGATGTGTTAGGACAGAGCATTTATTACAAAGGCAAATTAGGTTTTGTGGAGCATAAAAAGGTCATTCACTCTTCATTTGAATCACTTTGCATTCGAAGGGAACAAGAAGAATAGCGTCTGAGCAGAGATTTCAAGGATTTGAAGTGTGATCGACGAATTTGCCCACCAACCCTAGTTTTGTGAAAAAGGTATTTATCTATGAAGCTTTGAACTTGAATCTTTTGCAAATGGATACACCTTTGGTTGTTGATATTACTGAAAGGGCTCGACCCAAATTTAAGAAGCACCCACACAAATCAGTAGAAGTCGACCCATTAGGTGCATTTTCAAGTGTTCCATATGGTGTGCTGCATGTTGAAGATGTTAGGGTTTATATTCATGCGAGCATAGATGAATTTGGGAACTCAAGGTTTGTAGATTTGTTTGAGAGTCATCTAAGGGATGAAAATCATGATCTTAAACCTGAGTACAAGGCACTGCAAGATAAACATTTTATTCAGATTATGGGGTTTCCAACATTCGATGAAGATGAATGGGTCCGGTATGTTTTAAGCTGAATGCATGATGTGTTTTTGTGGCTGTTGAAACCATTCAAAATTACAAAGGATGCTATTAGGATTGTGACTGGGTTGAATTCAACCGGTGGTTTACCCATGCTAAAATCTGTGAAGAACGAAACTGTAACTGATGCAACCGGTGCCAAATTTGACAAAAGGGCAATGACTATCAATGATATTATTGATCCAGATGTCAAGTTTGCATAAATGGTAATTGGCTACAAAATTTATCATTCTAGCAGGGAAAACTCTATCTCCAGAACAACCATATATGCTGCATACAAAATGTTAAAGGAAAATGCAGATTATGACTTGTGTGAATTATTGTAGAACCAACTAATTGAGAACTTGAACAAAATCAAGAAAGATAAGAAAAACTCCTTTAAATATGGTACATTAGTTCTATGTTTATTTTTCTACTTTATGAATGAGGTACCTAGAGTAAAAGGTGTACACTGGACTAATGATGAGCGAGTTGCTATTTAGATCAGAGATCATCTATGTAACATTGGTGACTATAAAGCACAAAAAATTGCAATCTTGGGATACTTCAAGAATTTTTAGAATATGATGCATTCCAGAGAAAGAATCCCTAAATCAGTTGTTGACAAATACAAGAATGAAATATGTTTTATGGTTGACACTGATCAATGCTTAATGGAAGCAATAGAACCCAGAACTATTTGGATCATGCCCATGGGGTATGAGGTAGATGAGAAAATCTTGAATATGAATGCTCAATACCTCTTGAGCAAGCCAAAAGACACAACAACTGAAAGATTTGGGACATATGAGGAGCTAAGTGTAAAACTGCATGTTGAGCTCAGAAAACCTAAAATCAATAGGAAAGTAAGAAAAGAAGTTGAGCAGTTGGCCGAGAATCTAGGCCTCACAAAGGAAGCTGTGAGGCAATTCAGGGAAAGAACTAAAAAGGTAGAGAAGGAGAAGTAGGATAAGAATCAAGGAAGTGCTCTGGTAGAATCCTCCTCCACATCAAGAACTACTAGAAGCTCTGCTGCTGCCCCTATTTTCCAAAAACTTGCAAATCTTGAGAAACTGGAAGGAAAATCATCTGGAAAAAAAGGGAAAAGAGTAAAAACTAAGGCCACTTGACTTATAAAAGCATGGAAAATGATAAAGAATAAACTGATTATGATATTGAGATCAAGGAGTTGAAGACCTCAGGTACAAATACAACCAAGGTAACTAAAGAAAAACCCTCCGGAAGCAAAAGGGCAAGCAAGAGGCAAAAGACCGAAATATTTGTTGAAAAGCCTACTCTCTATGTGGATGACATCATCAAATCAGTCACTGTAGATGGGAATTTAAGGCCAATGATTGAATTCTTTGATTATTTTAGTGAGGCTGATAAGAGAGTCCTAGAGGAAGCCACTGTCAAATATCTGAACATCTACAATAAGGCTTTGATTGAAATAACTTTTGAAATTCCAAGAAGTCTTGCAGATATTTTGGAGTTAAGAAAAGAAAATGCTAAAGGTAAAGACATTGAGATATAGGGAGCAGGTGTTGATAAATCTGTGCACTTAGATTACTCCAGATCAGATGAACATGATATTCAGGGAAGAGAAGGATGACTTTAGGAGCAAGAAAAGAATAAATAAACTCATGCTTGGTGAAACAAATGAGATAGTCAAAGATACTCAGGATATTGTCTTGAATGCTTTGAAAATACACAATCTTCCTATTGTTGAAGAAGGGACTAATGATGGAATTAACTCCTCAATTTCGGATGTTGAAGAATTGAAGATCAATGAGCAACAAACCTATGTGGAGACACTAAGTCCTACTCAAGATGACTCTGAGAAGAATGAGGATCATAAATGAGAAGAGGCTGAAGACAAAAAGGATACTTAGGATCAAATAGATGGAGTTAACATAGAAGCAAACATGGAAACATAAATTCCCACTAAAGTTGACTCACAGCAAAAGGAAGAAGAAGAAGTCAAGGGTAAGGAAGATAAAGCAGAAGAAGATGGTGCAAATGTTGATACACCCAAACAAAATAGTCCTGATACTAACACTGAGAAAACTCAAGGAAAGGAAGGTGGTCCATAAATTGTGGCAAGAGACACTATAGATGTAGTGAAGAGTTTCTTGAGTAAAGAAATGCTAGAGTTTGATGAACCGGAATTGATTCAAGGACCAATCAACCTGGATACTCTCTTTGGTCCAAATGATGAAGATAGAATCTTTCACACAAGCTAAGGCAAGATAAAAGATATTGAAATCTCACATAGAGGACAATGAGCTGTTAGACCTTGCATCCGGTATATTGGTGAAGATAATGCCAACTTTTTAGAAGAATCCATCTGATTCTCCCTCTAGAAATTTGAAGAGCCTTGTAAATTTTGTAAGTACACACTTTGAGTCCTTTGAGAAGTTTGCAGAGATTAAAGTTTGGAATAATTTTTTGGATAAGAGATTTAGTGAGCTAAAGGGCTTAATAGGGAATGATATAAAGGTACTTGATATCAGTATAAATAGTATTCAAAATGCTCTTAATGATGGAGGTGATGTATACAAATTTTGTCTATCTTGGCCCAAAGTTATTGAAGATATTGAGAAGAAGATAAAGGAGCGGGAACAAAAATTGTTGAATCTATCTCAAAATTTTGATCCTCTAACAATTTCTCCGGTAAGTCAGGAGTGTCAAGCAATCAGCTTGACTGATGAAATAAAGAAACTTGTTAAAGAAAAGAGCAATATTGTGGAGAGAATGTGTGAGCTCTAGAGATTGATTGCCCCCAAGTTAGAAACAATGTTTACTACTTTATCAGAAGCTCAAGTTGCAGTCCAAACAAGTGATCCTTCAAATCTAAAGAAAGAAGAAACACATGCATTGCTATTAAGTGGATACATCTCAATTTTGGATGGCATGAAAAGAAGTTGGGCCTCTAAACTTGTGCAGTTGAAAAATAGTTTTGTAGATTGTTGGTTAACAGATTCATCACTTAACTCTATATACTCATGCCTGGACAAGTGACAAATGTAATCAACAATTGAGTTTGATTTATTGGTATTTTATATGGACTCTGCTTATTTAACAAGGTGCAACTACCTTCTACAGATGTTCTGAGGAATATAAAGCAAGATAAAGGCAAAGCTTTTGACCAAAAAGCTGTAAAGGTGAATTAATAATTCTAATACCAACACAAGAAGTTCATAGATTTCCAATCACAACAAAGTAATTTAGAACACTATACATACAGATAAAATCACCACCTTGAGAATAAAGACCAACAAATAGATTATTCAAAGTAGTGAGCAAGAATCAAAATCATACAACCACCATAATATATGAACACCATTAACATCAATAGAACAATATTCAACATAGGAAGAACATAATTCCAAATAATCACAGCACAAAGTCCATAATCATCCGAACTCCATTGTATTAACTATATTTCATATATCATAGAAGTCAGAAACAACAAATTGTTATCACCCTTCCTAGAGAAAAAGAAAAATTTTTACCAAAAAGAAGAGTCCTCCGTTCGACTAGCCATTCAAAATATATAGCTAAGCCAAACCATAACCATCCAGAAAAACCATAATGACTTCTTGAAACAACCGATCAAAGATTGTTTTTAAACAATAATAAAAGGGCCCTCCAGAGCCAATAGTTTTTAAGCAAATAAAAGATAACTTGCAAATATAAAATACTAAGCTAATTAAAGATTTGCAAGTCCATGTCACCATCATCCACCACATCCATCTCTTCATCTTCCTTTGACTGCTCACCTTTCTTATTGACACTTTGTGCCACTTGAGGTACTTGTACTCGTAACCTAGCTTTATATGTCCTGTATTTGTTGATAACTGGCATTAGTGTCATGCCAGGTGGAGATCCAGTCATACTAATTTGGTGCTTCTTCTTCATATTGATCTTGTCAAGGTCAATCACCTTTCGACGTATCTCCTCAATGTCATTTTTGCAAGTGTTGATGTAGGCCACCATTCTAGAAAGCCTGTCCAATGATTCCCCTATAATAGTATCATAGTTTACTATATCTTCTTTCACCACCTTCTTGAAATTTTGTTTGATTACCTTGGTGTCTAGCAACTTTTCATGATTAGACCCATTAGCTTCTACGTCCAAAGTAGCAAAGTCCCTTTTGATTCTCATCATCTCCTTATAATAAATTGTCACTGCCTTTCCTATTTCTTCTTCAGTTGCTGCGAACACAAAAAATTTCCATTCCAAAGCATCAGTCCACACATCGGTATCTAATTCTTTGAGATCATCTATGATCTCCTCAACCATTAGGATGCCAGGGTCCATATTGGCAATTTCTTGTACTTCCTTGGAGAGTATATTCAAAGTATGGTGATCGCTTCAGACTTTCTCAAATTCCACTATTAAAACCTCTCTCTTAGCATGAATAGAATCAAATAACTTCACTACTTCTTCAATAAATATAAGACCATCAAATATGATCTTTTTAGTCCATTGCTCCATAGATTTCCTTAGAGATAAAGAAGTTTTAATTTGTTGAAGTAGGTTTGGGTTGAGAGCAGGAATCTTAACAATAGAAGAAGTTCCAACGGAAGGGGTGATTATCTCAGAAATTGAATTGGTGAAGGAAGATAAAGAACTTACATGTGCTAACAACTTTGAATTTTCATCCTACAAATCTTTCACTCTTTTGGAAATGTTGCCCACTGAATAGTGCATGTGATATAGGTCACCTTTGGTGGTTGATGGTCCCAGATCCACCCGGCTTACTCTGAAATTAGCCTTGGTTATTTCATCTTCATTCTTCTCTACCAATGGGTTTGCAATTTCCAAAAATTAATTTCTTGAGGTGGCATCAGTCACCATCCTAGACATTCTTTTTGCATGTTTAGGTTTTGGAACCATTTGCAACAGACTGGCAACAGTATCGATACCATCCTCGGGTGGAACAGTACATCTTTTCTTCTTTTGAACTACCTTCTTTAACCAGTTAGGAGAAGAGACTGGTGCATTGACAACATCGGTAGTCATCACCATTTGTTCAGGATGAACCTCTTTTTGTTGTGGGGAATTAGGTGGACTAAGCAATGAATGTAATAAATTATCTCCCAGTTGTGAAAAGATAAAAGATTCAGAATCACTTGCCTGATTGTTTGATAAGGGCACATGATCAGCCTTAGATGATAAGGCTGTCAATTTGGTATTTCTTTTCATGGCTTGAACGTCTTGTTCACAAGCAGTTTTCAGCTTGCTAAGTCCCTCAGGTGGATCTTCACCATCACCATGTGGTGTCGAACCAACTCTTTTCAAAGTCGGGTTTGAACCAGGTATTCTTCTATGTGAAGTGGTAAACTGAGACCTGGCTTGATTCTAGGAGGCTGAGTCTTTAGGTGTCGATGAGCCAGCGCATTCTTTAGACTTTAGTTGCAACCATTTTTTAGTTCTTTTCAAAACCTGGAATGACAGCAACATGACATCTGTAACTTCCTTCACTGACCAATCTAACAGAGGTAGAGGATCTCCAGATACTTTACTATACTCTTCACTTAGGAGATCTAAAAAATCATTGATCATATCTGGGACCTGAATATTCAGCTTGAAAGCATGGACCTGATCAACAATCAACCTCATCAACTTCCTTTTTTGAACCTCTCTCTCGTCAATACAGTCCTCCCAAAAATCTTCAAGCTGAGGAATATGCAAATAAGAACCACCTCCGTGCATATGTTCTTTTATAAAATTCTTACTGTCAAATGCTACGCGAGGATACAAACTATGAAGACTAAACTCAGACAACAATTTTTCCACATTTTGAGCACTTTCATTATTTTTGTAGGAATAGGACAAAGATATAGGAAATGAATACCCTCTCTTTTTCATGGCTTGATACTTGACATTTACCACAACAATCTGACGACACACCTCTAATAACACCAAATAGTCAGAGAGGTACTGAGGCAATTTCAATGGGGCATTTTCATAACCCCTAATCCTTAAATAAGAGAAAAAATCAAACTGAACATAGACACTCTCAAATTTTGTGACCAATGAAAAGGCTTCCATGGAAATTCTCTTGTCTATTGAGCCATTAATTCTCTTAGCTAACATCATAGAAAATGCATCATTCACATGATGAAAATCTTTCATACCTTAAGTTCTTTGCAACTGACCGAAGAACTCCTCTGGGTCCTTAATTTGGGCCAAGCAGCCTCTTTCTGAGCTAAGATGTAGACCAGCTGAGAACACATATGGAAGTTTGTGCTTTGTGTGAAATTCATCAATTGTTCATATAAGCAATTACTGATGATCTTTGGCCAATCAATTTGGTGATCTCCACAAATTAACAGGATAAACCTGCACATCTAGAATTCAAAAACATCTGACTCAGGACTGCCAATCACTCTATTCAGGAGAGTTATCATATCTCAGACTTCCTCCTTGAAATGGCTCCTTTTCAAGTTAGCAGGTAGCCGAGACTTCCCAGACTTTTCTTCCTCCAATCAATGCTCGCAACATAGGTATGACACTAGTCTTTCTTTTCATTGTAGAAATTCTAGGCTGAGGACACAAAGACATCATCATCACCTTCTTACTCTTCCAAGTCTAAAGCTAGAGCAACAGACTCAGCATCAATTTTGGCCACTACAGTACCATTGGGAGTCTTTATCTCCTGAGAGTCTGGAAAATAACTATTTGCACATGCAACCATTAACTCAGGACAAGGCATGGCAAGAGGAAAGCCACTTGCTTTATGCAAACCGCTGCTGACAATTTTTCTTGCTAATGGGGTTCTTTTCTCAAATTGTATCCTTCCCCAGAAATCATTTAAATCAACATGGCCCAAATTTGTATCCCTTACTCCAGCTAGACCATTTTCTATAACAGAGGTTACAAGAGCTCCTTGAAACTTAAATTTGATTTTTGTATTCTCTAGAAACCAATAGAAGAGAGATTCAGAGATATATGTAGAGAGTAGGAATGAGGCAAAATAATCACAGAAAATTCCTTATGTATATTCATGGGAAACATAAATGTATAACTCTTTCGAGAAGATATGAGGTCTTTATAGAGAAGGAAAAGTTACTAGCTTTACTAACCTATGAGAGTATAATTGAGTTGAAATTCTACATGCAGCAAATTAGCTATTCATCCTTCTGCAACACTTCCTTCGGCTCATAATACCACCTTACTCGGCCTTCAATTCATTTCTCATAAACTTCTCATTAAATGCTGGCAGCGAATTTATCATTAGAAATCATAAATGCATGCCTCAACTTTCCCTTCGATAAATGTGCCACTATGCTTGCACATACCTCAAATTGAATGCACAATGGCAAGTGTCATTCCTCCGTACAACATGCCGGTGTAGCTAAGGCTTCTTGGGAAAGAGCGCCACATGAAGTTGGCGAGTCGGGTAAAATATGAACTTTTGAACTAGGGGTCAAAGATTCAAAACTTCAAAGAATCTCTGACCTCCTGACTACAAGGGAAAGACCTTTTATGAAGACTTGACTCAGAGTCATAGTACTGAAAATACAAGGCAAGTTGGCACATCAGGTACTTCATGAACTTGTGAACCCGCTGACTTGCGACACGAATACAAAGGATTACCGACTTGAGAAAAATGACCAAGTAAAACTGACCCGAGGGGGAAGGATAGATGAATAAAGTCTATGAAAACCACAAGGGATAGACAAAGATAGAACTCAGGGCAACACAGATATTCTCAAGTTCATATAAATATGATACATGGATTATTTGTACATATGCAGCCTTGTATACAGATTTTTTGTGTAAATTTTGGTTTGCGGATCCCACCCTTTGCCATTGATGTCAAAGGGCGAGTGAGAGATAGTGAAAAATGAAAGAAAATGAAGAATCCATCAAAGGGGGAGCAGTGGAAGAATATATAAGTATACACAGTAGGGGGAGTCAGCCATGACACTTAGTCATTTTTCACTAAGTGTTGCCATCAATGCCAGAGGGGGAGATTGTTGGCAAGAGACACTGCAAGGCATGTCATGTGTTGTCATTGATGACAACTAAGTCCATTCCACACATCTACAGTGCAGTATCAGATCATATTGGAAGTCAGTTCCAAGATTTGTCAAGTTCAGATAGAAAGAAATAGGGTATATGGCAGAGTTTAATATTTTGATCAGCGGATCTCTCTAGTTAATCATTGTGTGTTGCAAATCCGAGGGAGTGTAGAGGAATGTCAGGACAATCTAAATCTAAGATTTCAGCCTCCGGTGACAAAGGCATTAAAAGTTATGAGCATCTGAGTACCAGGTCCTAATATGACAGAATAATTTAGTGAATAATAGGCTGACTTGTGTTAGATCCTTGTACAGATCTAGTAGAAGTGTTTTTGTGAGTTGTGTATGGGATATAATGTTAGTGGCTAACATGTATGGTGACCTGCAAGTGTTATTTCTGGTATGCATCAATATTGGTGTATGGTTTTAGTCGACAGAACAAAGTACTTGTATTGTTTGTTAAGTTCTTCATAAGGCTGACAAAAAGGTGATTGAATTTCTTGAGGTAGATATATATAGCCGATGGATTTGAGTGTATTGTGGTGTGTTGGTGTGCAATGATGTAGTAGTGTGAAAAAGGTAGATTAAAGAGTGAAAGAGAAGAGATCTAAGGTCTGAATTATGGAAGAATAGTAAATAGGGCAGAGTAAAGATGAAGTGTGTAAGATCAATATTCTGTACTTAATTGAAACTAAATTCTTGCATTGGCAGATGCTATTCATCAGTTCAAACAATCTGTAATCCTTTTGTAATCTTTCTTGTAGGCAATGAACCTCTTTTGAGCAGTGAGCTCTAGGCAGTGAGCCCGAAGGCATGTACCTTCCCCTTTTGTCATACTTTCAACAGAGTATAATCTTTGTGGGTTAACCCCCACCATGGTTTTTCCCTTAACCAAGTTTCCACGTCAAAAATCTTTGTGTCAAGTGTGATTCATCTATTTCTACTCATGTGTTGTTGATTCATGATTTATTGTTTTCATCATTAATCTAGTTTGAATAGAAAAGATGGTGCAGTGCACCTAGTTTAAGCATTTAATCAAAATTTTAAAATTTAGTGTCAAAAGGCAAAATGAGTTTCAAAAAATAAATAAATAAATGTAATAGAGCCTTAAAAAGGCATAGGAGGATGATTTTAGTCATTTTATGTTAGTGGATTTTGAAAATAGTTAGTTTCTTCTAGTGGGTCTGCAGTCATAAAAAAATAGTGACAGTCTATTATTAGTAAAAACAATTTTTTATGAAAAATCAGAAGTTTAGGCTCTTTTGAGCCTTATTCCCATGATGGGAATCTTGTAGGAGGATACAAAAACAATTGGAAAAGCATTTTAAGGGAGAGTGTGGTCGAATTTTATGGTGAGTTGAAGAAGTTTGAATGAAAGAAAATGAAGGAAAAAGACTATTTTGCTGTCCCTAACACAATTTTTTGTATTTTTTCTGTTCCTCTTCATTTTCCTAAGGCCGTACTGTACTATTTTAACTTCTTTTGTATGGAATTTTAAAGTAGTTGGTATTACCTTTGTTTTGAATCTAGTTGGAGGAAATTTCATGGAGATTAAAACACTTTTTCAAACATTTTGTTATGACTGCTCTGTTTCCAGTTTTGTGATTGTTTTAGTGTTGTTCCCCTTCATGGTACCTACCTGTATAAGGATTCCAAGGACACAAATGGACATGGATGTGTAAAGGGTCAAATAACCTTTCATCTGAACCTGATTAGAGGATTTAAGAGTGGAGAATAAGAATTTTGTGGTTGTTTTTGTGAAATTAGGTCTGTAGTTAGGATTTTAGAGGATTTAAGAGATTTTTATGAAATCATTGGTTTGGAAGCCTAATCCCCAAACACCATGAACATGAAATGGATTCAATAAGTTTGGTTTGGCATGTTTTCAATTGGGTTTTTTCCACAGGAGCAAGGGAGTGGAAAAAGTTGATGTTTGAAGCCAAGGAGGCCTTATTTCTTCATGTGTTAGTTGAATGACATAGGTAGTGAGTGGTTTGATGAGAAAACCATACTTGCAAACCTTAAAACCCTTGAAAGTGGTCTATTTGGGATGTGTCCAAACTCACCAAAGTCAAATTTTGGTTGTGGGCTTGATATTTAGAGTACTTCCTTTGTAAAAGTGGGCTAATTAGGCCTCTTGGACAGCAGGGACAGTCCAAATTTGAGGTGTATGTTACAAAACAACCTACCTTGCATGTTCAGTATGTTTTATAACTCCATAATGGGTACTCAAAAAGGTCATTGTTTTGTGGGTTTGTCATGACTTGTGAAAGTTATGCTTCAAAAACCTCTCTGATAGGGCTA
Source organism: Cunninghamia lanceolata (assembly GCA_027924645.1). NCBI lineage: Eukaryota > Viridiplantae > Streptophyta > Pinopsida > Cupressales > Cupressaceae > Cunninghamia > Cunninghamia lanceolata. Next base: position 12,036,039 of record BSBN01001101.1, read on the forward strand.
CAAGGAGATAGGTCAATCTGTGAAGGAGGTGGTACAAGGAGGTATCCCCTGAGCATTTTGATGGTTTTGTAAGCTTGGGATAGTCAAACCTAGAAGGTATAGGGTCCCTAGAAAGTTTATAATTTTTTCCATGTATATGAACCTATAAATGGTGATATTGTGCTGTGTTGAAACCATGGAGTGTGAAAGGACTATCTTGTTCTGTTTGGTGTCAAGTGTTGTTATTTGGTCCACCAAGGCCTAGATGAGTTATTTTCCCTGCCATCCCTATATCCTCTTCTTTTGGTGTTGTTGTTTCTCATCCTTTGTGGTCTTTATTTTAGTGAATTCTGCATCAAAAGAAGAATTAATTGTTGCAAGTATTAATGTTTTAAGACAACTGATTCACCCCCCCTCTTAGTTGTCTGCCCTAATTTCAACAGGGACCAATCATTCCATCACTTAGATTGATTGTTCAAACAATATATCTTTTCCGCATATAGATCTAACATACTTGTCGGCTTATCCCTTAAGTACCCACTTGACCAATTCAACTGTCACATCATAACTTCCACTGTGGACCATATGAGACTCTAGAAATCATATCCAACATTCATCATTGACCTCTTAGCATACCTTTAGAACTGTAGGACATAATAGTCCTTTATAGTAAAATTTGGATCTTGGAACTATTGCTCTGTCACAGTGAAATACTGTCAAACTAGAAGCTGATACAGGAGAACTTGTAGAATGTGATCTGTTGAGCTTCAGAGCTATAACTCTGGATTTAGGTAGTGATTGTATGCATCTTTGCTTCCTTAGAACCACAAGAGAAAATATGCCACAATAGAGGAATGCAGACCCTTTTACTCTGGTACTATGCACTGTTCATGACTTAACTCTGTTCACCCGGACTTAGATATTTCACTATATGACTTCCGAAGGAAGTCAAGACTTGAACACTGGAATATGTGATCACTAGGTAGCTATGAGCAACATACCTAAACTACATGCAAATGTCTTTAACTGTGGAGGTATACCATTTCAAACATTGTCACTTTGTATAATGTATACTACCCATACTTAGTCATTTATTCTTCCGGAGTAAAGTCTCTTTGCCATGCCGGTAGAATCCATTTTCCTTGTTGCCATTAATGACAACATTCAACATTCATTAGAGTAGTGTCTCTTGCCAACAATATTTTCCTTTGGCATTGATGGCAACACTTAGTGAAAAGTGCTTATCTACTCCCCCTTACTATATACACTCTGTTTTTCTTCTCCTTCTTAGGTGTTTGTTGATTTTTCACTGGTTTTCTTCTCCCCTTTGAAATCAATGCCAAAGGTGTATGTATAAGAGTTAAAATTTTGTCAAGACAAAAAAACAAAACTGCAAAAATTGTCATACTCTGTCACATATGTACAAATATAATCTTCAACTTAATTTGATGTGGGTTGTAGGATGTCATTGAAGATGTTCTTGATTTGAGCCAGCTCTCTATCCCAACTCTTCTTTACATTGTCCAAAATTTGAATATGGCCATTTATGAGGAATACTAATTTCTCTGCCTTTTATATATCAAAGGGTGTGTCAATTAGTGTACTTACTTGCAGGGCTTCTATTGCAAGATTTGACAATGAATCAAGCTTAGGACTTATCAATCCTCTCAATTGACACATTCTATTTTTCTTTTGATCACTCTTATTCAGTAGATTACTCAAGTTATTATGAATGTTGATGATTTGTATCTCTTTGTTACTGACTAACTCAGTTGCCGGATCAAATGACTTAGATATATTTATCAATTGCAGCTCCAGATCCTTGATCTATTCTTCTAACTCCCTTGTAGCTTCCGGCCATGATAAACAAAATTTGTACAGGTCACAATCTTCTTTAATAGCACTCTTTATACCTTTTATTCCATTATCTAACAAAGTTTTATCATTTACTAACATGGTCTTCAACTCATCTAATCTTTTCTCATCAAACTCTTTCCTCACTTTTGTTTTTGTAGACTTTTCAAAAGATTCAAAGTGCATACTTACAGAGTTTATGAGTCCCTTGAGTTGATTTGTTGAAGACATCAATGTATCCTTTTGATACGATGGCATCAACTTCTCCAAAATGTTGGATGCTTCACCAATTAACTCACTATCACGTATGTGTGAGTTCAATATTTCTTCATGTGCCTTTGCTTGCACAATTGTTACCAATTTAAATTTCTGCACAGGGGACATTGAATCCAAGTTTATTGGTCCCTGCAAAAACTCAGAGTCATCTAAGACTTGTTTATCTCTTTCCAAGAATTCCTTGATAGACTCCATAGTGTCTCTCTCTATACCAGAGACTTCTTCTTGGTTTTGTTTTGGCAGATCTAAATCCATGGCCTTATTTGCATCATCCTTTTGTTCTAGTATAGAGTTCTCCTCAGCTTGTTCCTCTTCTTGACCATCATCTTTGTTTTGTTCCCCAGTCTTCTCCTTGTCTATTTGGTCATCAGTTTGTTGATCCAGAGGAAGACTTGTCTTAGATTGATCCTTTATAGTAGTATCCAAACTAGTAGCAGGGAGTGGATCTTCTTTCTTATTTAACTCTTCATCATTTTTATCTAACCCTTGATCCATGCTGACTTCTGGAATAGCTGTGCCATCTCCAACACCTGTTTCTTTATTATCATATATCGTTGGAAGATGAAATTCTTTCAATGCTTTCAGAGTAATTTCCTCAGTCTCCTTGACTACCTTCTCAATGTCATCTAACATGAGAGTGATCATTCTCCTCTTTGTTCTAAATTCTTTATGCAACACTTTAGATACTTTTGCTTTTTCTTGCGGTGTGATCTCCGGACATAACCTTATTAGTGTATGCTCTCTGAGTTCAACATCCTTAGCCATAGCAACTTCCTTTCTTACAGACATTATACTTCCCAAACTATCTGGGAGATCAGTAATTATCTCAATCAGAGCTTTATTATAAATATCCAAGTATTTGACAACAACATTCTCAATAATCCTTTTATCTGCATAATTATAATCATTATACAATTGGGCAATAGGCTTTAGATTGCCATCAATTATAATGGCCTTCAATACTTCCTCTAGACTTATTGTAGCCTGTACTTTCATAGGCTCTTTAGTCTTTGCTTTCTTTCTCTCTTTACCCTTACCAGAGGTCTTCTCCTTTGTGCTCCTAGAAGCTTTCGTAGTCTCTGCTTTCATCTTCTTTACCTCCTCATCTGTCTCAGTTTCTTCTTCATCAACCCCAATACTAACATGCATCCTTTTGGCTTTGGTTTTCACTCTTTTCTGCCTAGGTGTCTCCACACTTACAGATGGTGTGGGATTGGAGGATGTAGAAGCAACTTTTGTAGAGGCAGATCCTCTGGTTCTTCTTTTAGTCACTTCAAGCTTTTTTGATTTCCTTTTAGGTTCTTCCAGAGCCTTGACCGGTTCACTTTCTTTCTTCTCTTTTGCTTCCCTTTCTACTTGTGCCTTTTCTCTTGTTTCTCTGACTTGTACTTTGGTAAAACCCCTTTTTAGGACATAATCTTCTGCTATCTTCTGGGCCTTCTTTGAGATTTCAGGTTTTCTCACCTCAATATGGATTCTTGTAGACAACTCCTCATATGTCCCAAACCTTTCTTCGTTGGGGTCCCTTGGTTTGCTTAACATATGTTGGGCATAATTATCTAGTATTTTTCCATCAACTTCATATCCCATTGGCAGAATCCAGACAGTTCTAGGCTCCACAACTTCCATCATACACTGGTCCTTATTTATAATAAATCATATGTCATCTTTATACTTTTCCACAATGGTTTTTGGGATCCTTTCCCTAGATTGCATTACCTTTTGGAAGTGTTTGAAATAGCCCCATAGAGCTGAGTTTGGTGCATCAATATTTCCTATGCTGCTTAACTAGTTTCTAATTTGTATTGCAATAGGCTTGTCTGCAGTCCAAAATTGATTCTTCATGCCTGGTAACTCTTGCATAAAATAGAAGAACATGCACATAATTAACATATCAAACTTACAGGGATATTTGCTTTCTTTTGTCTTCCTCAGGTTCTCCATTAACTGCTGTCGGAATAGTTCACATAAGTCATACTCTGCATTTTCCTTAACCATTTGATAGGCAGTATATATGGCAGTACTAGAGATAGAGTTCTCATGTTTTTGTGAAGTAGACCTTGCAACCAATCACCATGGATGCAAACCTAATTGCATGATCATCAATATCACTAATTGTTAATGCCCTTTTATCAAATTTTGCTCCAGTAGCTTTCATCACTGTATCATTTTTTACTGCCTTTAATATAGGCATTGTACCAGTAGAGTTTAGTCCTGTGACCACCCTTATGGCATCTTTGGTGTTCATGAATGTAGAGTTAAGCCACATAAACTCATCATGAATTTGGCTTAAGACATACCGAACCCATTCATCTTCTGCAAAAACTAGAAAATCTATATACTGAATGAGTTTCTTCTCCTCCAATGCCTTGTATTCTTCTTTCAGGTCAAATGTATCACCACTTAGATGTTTTAGATATAGGTCTATGAGTAGACTACCTCTGTGTTCCTCTAGGACAACATGAATATAAGCCCTAACATCTTCCGCATGCATCACACTGAAGGAAATCTCTGAAAATGCACCATTTGGATCGACCTCTATTGATTTGAATGGATGCTTCTTGAATTTTGGCTGGGCTCTCTTAGTTATATCAATCACTTGTGGTGTTTCCATTTTCACAAAGATTCAAATAAATTCTTAGTAGGGTTTCGAATCTAAAAAATACCTCTTTTGTCGAATTAGGGTTTTGCTTGATCTTGCCTTGAACTGCTTTTGAAATCACTGTAGTTGCTTGGAATAGTTCACCTTAGACACTTGAGAGCTTGAATGCAAAATGAATTGTCTATCGAATGAACTCCTTTTTAACCCTTTATTTGTCTTGACCTTGTTGTAAATATGTGCCTAAGCAGTGTTGTCATTGCTGTCAACATAATCTTGTTGCGATTGGTGTCAACTGTGCCTTATTTTGTTTCCTGTTCAGGAGACTGGAATGTTGAGGGTGTTGAGAAAATAAATGAAGACTCAATGTTTATGGACCATATTTCTATGTAGAGGATTGTCAGAGGTTTCTCTAGTTAAGAACTGAGAAGTCCACATGAAGATTTGAAGAAGTTATGGCCATCTGAGTAGAACTAGATTTTGTAGTATTCAAAAGAGACAGAGTGGCAATAAGTTGGTCCGGATTGCTCCATAGTGAAATATTATGGTCTGCAGATCTAAAGGCATGTTTGGGAAGTCAGTGTGTATCATCAACTCCAGTGATTCATGGTTCGGAGGTCTGCAAGCTATCTTTCTAGTTTGACAGTCATGACAGACAATGTTCTTGAGGTTCTAGAGGAAGATACAAATGATTCTGGTAATTTGGTTTAGAGTGGATGTTATTGGTGAATTCAATATGCTTGTGGAGGTCTCTAGATTGTGTGGCTACTGTATTGGAGGTCCGCATTGAAGTTTGAAATTGTTGTTGAAGATTTCCTCTTTGAAGTTGATGTTCTTCCTAGTCTTGGCCGACTGGATGTTCCTAGCATGTTGCAGATGATCTAAAGATCATTTTATGATGCATGGCATGTTAGTAGAGGAAGATTCAAGTCTCAGCTATGTTTGGCCGACAGTGTAAAGATCTGCATTAAGTTTAGCCGACCTTGTTGATCATTCCAAGGTTGATAAAGTGTATAAATACTTGTTGAAGAGTTGTTAAAAATCATCCTTGTACAAAATGAATTAAATCCAAAGAAAGGATCTAAAGCAGAGCAGAGAAGAAGAGGAGTGAAAGGAGTATAAACTGAAGAATCAGTAAAGAAGAATTTGAAGATGGAAGCAGAAGTTTTTGTGAGCCTTCAATGGGATTGAATCAGGCATGAATGTAGATGCTATTTCTCAGTTTATTATCTATGTGTAAATCATAATTTCTTATAGGCAGTGAGCCTCCTTTTGAGCAGTGAGATCTGGACAGTGCGCCTGAAGGCATGTGCCTTCTATTTTCTTAAGTACTTTTAATAGGGTGCACATTTTTGTGGGTTAACCCCCACTGTGGTTTTTCCCTTAACCGGGTTTTCCACGTCAAAATTTTTGGTGTTGTGTGTTTATGTTGTTTCTGCTCATGTGTTGATTCATGCTTAAATGTTTACATCATTAATTTGTTTGTAAATTAAGAAAGAAGATTAAAAGTGTAGAAAAGGTTAAAATTTAGGGACAACTGATTCACCCCCCCTCTCAGTTGTTTGGACTAATTCCAACAATTGGTATCAGAGCCAAGTTCCTCTAAAAGAAGCTTGAGCGCTTGAGGAGAACCAAGATGTCGACTTATAAGAAGGAAAGTCTGAGATTTGATGGAACAAATTACTCCCTTTGGAAGGTACACATGTAGTGTCATTTGGAATGTATTGGTAATGAATTTTGGAGGATAACAAAGAATGATTATAAGATTCTGAAGAATGGCCCTACTACTCTAGATGAACTCTGGGAAGCTGAATGCAATATTTGAGCCAAAGAAGCTTTATTGAGTGCCTTGTTTGATACAGAATTGGCAAATGTCCTAGATTTGAAAACTGCCCATGAAATCTAGAAAAAGTTAGAAAATCTGTATGAAGGTGACAAATATGTTAAATGTGCCAAGCTACAAAGCCTGAAGGGTAAATATGAAAGATTGGTAATGAGGGAAGATGAAAACATTACTTCCAACATTCAGAAAGTAAATGAACTTGTGATCAGTATCAGAAATGCATGTGGAGTATTGGAAGAATTAGAAATTGTTGCTAAAGTGCTGACATCCTTACCTCTAGCATACAAGCATAAAGCTACAGCCATTGAAGAAATCAGGACAGTAACAACTGTCACAAGGGATCAGTTAGTTGGTAAGCTCTCAACATTTGAAATGAGTGAGTTTGGTGATTCTCTCCCTAAGTATGAATTTGCATTCAAGGCTAGTGTGTATGGATAGCAAAGATATGATCCGAGTGAAAGTTCTTTAGGAAGATCAAATAGATTTGTGAAGACAAGAAAGGATCTTGAAGATGATGAAATTGAGACTATAGATCTTGAAGCTCTTATTGCCAAAAGATTGCCAAGAGGATCTGGTAAGTATGAAGGAAAGTTGCCACTCAAATGTTTTGCTTGTAATAAGATTGGTCATTTTGCCTCAAGATGTCCAGAGAGGTTTTCAAAACCAAACCCTAACAGATATAAAGGTCAGAAAAAATGTTACTATGTCCAAGAAGCTGGAGAAGGAGTCACAGATGATGAATCTGATCACGGAGCTTCCACTAAAAGTGATTGGGTGCATTGCTATCAAAGAAGAAGATCCGGTGTCTACTAAATCTACTAGTTATGCAAATGTGTAAAGTGCCTTGGTTGCTCAGGTTGTTGAAAAGGATGAATGGGTGATTGATAGTGGATGTTCTCATTATATGATTGGTGACAAGAGTAAGTTTGTGAGTTTTGAAAAATATGAAGGTGGGCTTGTGAAATTTGGAGACAACTCAACTGGTAGAATATGTGGCAAAGGATCCATCTCTTTTGATGGTAAGAATTACACCAATGATGTTCTGTATGTGGAAGGACTGAAACATAATCTTCTCAGTGTTGGACAGTTGGTTGACAAGGGTTATGATCTTCATTTCAAGGATGGAAAATGCAGAATCTTGGAGAACTCTAGAACTAAAATTGCATCTGGTACTCAAACTAGAGGTAACACCTTTCATTTAAGTAGTTCTAGCAAAAGTTGTTTGATTGCTCAGATAGATCAAAGTTGGTTATGGCATAGGAGGATGTGTCATGTGAATTTTGATAACATTGTCAAAATAAGTTCCACTCAAGCTGTAAGAGATCTTCCAAGACTTGTAAAACCTGATAGCATATATAGAGAATGTCAATTAGGTAAAAAGAATAAAATTTCATGCAAAAGTAAGGAACAAGATTCAAGTGGACAATTGGAACTAGTACATACTGATCTCTGTGGTCTTGCTAAAATTAGGAGTGTGCAAGGAGACAGATATTTCATGTTGCTGATTGATGACTACTCTCGGATGATGTGGGTAACCTTCTTAAAAGAAAAATTAGAAGCTCTTGACAAGTTTAAGGTGTTCAAGGTGATGGTTGAAAATGAGATTGGTGAGAAATTAAAGTGTCTAAGATCTGATAGAGGTGGAGAATTTACTTCCGGAGAGTTTGACACTTTCTATGAAAAGCATGGAATAAAAAGATAGTTATTTGCTCCTAGGACTCCTCAGCAAAATGGAGTTGTGGAAAGAAAGAACTGACCATTCAAGAAGCTGCCAGGACCATGATGATGGAAAAAAATGTTCCTCAAGTTTATTGGAGAGAAGCTGTAAGTACTGCACTGTCTACACTCTTAACCAGGTGTAGATCAAAGGAAATTCTGGTAAGACCCCTTATGAACTATGGTTTCATCATCCTCCTACCCTGAGATATTTCAGAGTTTTTGGTAGTAAATGCTATATCAAAAAAGATGAGGATTTAGGCAAGTTTGATGCAAGAAGTGATGAAGGAATTTTTTTGGGATACTCTACTCAAAGTAAGGCTTACCGGTGCTTCAACAAGAGGTTGAAAAAGATTGTTGAAAGTGCTAATGTTAGAGTTGATGAGAGCAAAGGACATTCCAGGCATTGCGGATATGATTTAGATGAAATTCAAAGTCAAGAAAGGCAAGTCCAAACCTAGACTCAGATCCAGATTGATTTGGTAACTCCAGTAACTCAAGAGGTTAGTGCAGATGATGAGGAACAAGCTCAAGAAATAGAAGCTCAAGCAATTCCCAAAACCCCTAGGTATGTAAGAATGAATCATCCTGAAGATCAAATCATAGGAGATAGAAATAAAGGTGTTCAAACTAGGAGAAGAGTTGCTGAAGATCAAGAAGAGATTTGTTTGATTTCAAAGATTGAACCTAAATTAATAAGTGAATCCCGCAATGATGAAAATTGGGTAAAAACAATGGAAGAAGAATTGATGCAAATTGAAAAGAACCACATTTGGGATCTTGTTCCTAGACCTGAGGACAAAAATGTGATTGGAACCAAATGGGTCTTCCAGAATAAACTAAATGAAGATGGTGAAGTTGTAATAAACAAAGCAAGGTTGGTATGCAAAGGCTATTTTCAAGTGGAAGGAATTGACTTTGAAGAAACTTGTACTCTAATGGCAAGGATAGAGATAGTTAGATTGTTTCTTGCATTTGCTGCTTTCAAGGAATTTGAAGTGTATCAGATAGATGTCAAATCAGTATTCCTGAATGGAGATTTGGAGGAAGAAGTCTACATTGAGAAACTAGAAGGATTTTAGTTTTCTGATTAGGGAGATATGGTTTGTAGACTGAGAAAAGCCTTGTATGGACTCAATGGTGCAGGAGCACCTACCTGACAGCTGGCCTCCATGAGGCAGTTAGTTTGTTTTGAGTCTTGTTAATGTTTCCAAGAAGGTCTGATAGGACCAATGCATGTAATAAGGTCATGTTGACCATGCTTTGCTATTTTTAGCTAGTTTGTTAAGACAGCTGTTATGCTGTAGGTCCGGTTGGATCTCCCAGCCGCCTGGAGAGATTTCCCAGCCGCTTGGAGTCGAGTGGTAGTACTCGTAGGAGATCCTATTTATGCATGAGGATCGGTTGGTCTAGAGACAGATGGAGAGATAGAGATCGAGCTAGGTTGCACAGAGTGAGACAGGGAGAGAGAGACTGAACATCGTATTGCATCTTTTGAAATCAATAAGGAAGATCCTGTTTGTGTCAATCCTCTGTTTGATCTCCATTGTGAAGTCGATTTGCTGTTTTGGTGGTTTCATGGATTCGCTGATCCATTCCACCGGTTGATTCGTCGAATCGGTGGAATGGCCATGTACAGTAGGTTAGGTTATAGTTTGCATTTTCTGTGTGTTTGCATGTCTGTTTGCAGGATCGTCGTCGAAAGGTGTTGAAGACCCTAGCATGGGTATGTGCTAGGTCGTGCTAGTTGTTAGAGTTTGGAAGATCACCCTGAAAGTGGATCGAGTCATCCCAGGAGGTTCAGCGGATCGAAATTCGCTAAGGTTGGAAAATCCGTCGCAACGGCGTCATCAGGATAAACGTCATCAGGATATCGAGCAGCAGGATATTGAAGGAGCTGCATGTGATGTCATCGTCATCAGGATAATCGTCATCAGGATATCGGGGTGACGTAAGCATCGAAGGAAGGGTGCATGAGGTTGTCATCATTAGGATATATGGGAGGAACCGGATGTTCTTTATCCTGCTGATGAACATGATGTTGAACATCATGATGATGAAGAAAGAGGTTGGCGGTAAGATGAACAGTGAACATCAGGAGGATGTTCGTGCTTGCCGAATATGATGATGCTGCCGATAGTCGGATATGATGATGCTGTTGACATGCGAAAGGGTGAAGGCTTGTCTACAGGAGGATATCGGTCGGCAGAGTAAATATGATGATGCTGACAGTGTTGAGGAAAATATGATGATGATGAAGGGTTGCGGACATCCATGCTGTATGTCAAGGTTATAGTGTGGATGCCTCTGCATCATAGTGGTATCAGAGCTCAGCAAAAGGTCTGGGCTGTTGTGTGTTGATTCTGTCACCGAAAGGGCAGAGGTAGAGTTGATTCTGTCACCGAAAGTTCAGAGGTAGAGAAGTGAGAGGTTGACAAAATGCCTCCGAAAGGTAGTGGTACTGCAAGGGAATTGCAGGAGATGAAGGAAAAACATGCCAGAGAGATGAGGAAGATGAAGGAGCTTGCTGAAGCACTTCAAGCCAGGCTAGTAGCCCTGGAAAAGAACAAAAAGAGGGAAGTGGAAGACAGTGAGTCTGAAGAAGATGAAGATGCTGTGGAAGAGTATGAAGAGGTAGCTGAAGATCTGGATGCTGAAGACCAGAAATTTGCAAAACTGTTAAAGGCAGTGCAGAGTGATAAACCTAAGGTAAAGGTTGATGTTTCCAAGTATAATGGAAGTTTGAATGAAGATGAGTTACTGGATTGGATTGCTGCACTTGATAATCACTTTGAATGTGAAGATGTTGCTGAGGATCAGAAGGTAAAGATTGCAAAGACCAAGTTAGAAGGTCATGCTTTGGTATGGTGGGATTATGTACAATCCGAGAGAAGGAAACAAGGGAAGTCAAAGATCACTTCATGGGATAAGATGGTAGCAAGGATCAAAGGTAAATTCTTGCCTAGGGATTATGAAATTCAGATGTTTAAGAAGCTGCAATTTTTAAGGCAGAAGGAAATGGATGTGAAGGCATATACTGAGGAGTTTTATAAGTTGAGTATGAGATCTGGTCATCATGAGAATGAGGTAGAAAAGGTGGCTAGGTACTTGGCTGGTTTGAGATTGAACATACAGGATGAGTTAGTTTTAGCTAACCCTAAGAATGTGGAGGATTGTTATCAAATGGCAATCAGGATTGAAGAAAAGATGAATAGGGGACAAGATAAGTCCATGAGAGGAAGAGGCAGTCATATGAGGGGAAGAGCAGCAGCCCCTACAACAAGACAAACAAATGAGGGTCAAGAAGACACTGGTAAAGGACAGGGACAGTCTGATTTCAGAGGTGGATGGAAAGGTAATAGAGGTAGATTTGGAAGTGGTAGAGGTTCTACTACATTTTCAGGAAAGTGTTACACCTGTGGTGAGTTTGGTCATCCATTTTTCAAATGTCCAGAAAGCAAAGGTTCATCATCCAGAAATGATAGAACAAATGACAAGAGAGTACAACTTGTGCAAGAAGAGAAAGTAGAGCAAAGTGTGCAAAGTTCAAACACTTATCAAAGAGATAGGGAGCCTAACAATTATGCATATCCTGAGGATGGAGAAGCATTGATGCTAAGGAGAATTAGTTTGCAGGCATCAAAGGATATGATGCAAAGAAGAGCTCTTTTCAAGACCACATGCAAGAGCAAAGGTAAAGTATGTAAGGTTGTCATTGACACTGGTTCAACAGACAACATGGTATCTCAGGAAATGGTGGATAAACTGAATTTGGAAAGGATTCCACACCATCACCCTTACAAGGCATCTTGGGTGAGTGATAGTCAATCACTTTTTGTCTATGAACAGGCATATGTGGATTTTTAGATTGGAGCATATCATGATAGAGTTTTGTGTGACATTTTGCCCATGGAATGTTGTCACCTACTGTTGGGTCGACCATGGCAATTTGATAGGAGGGTACTGTATGATGGGTATGCTAATACCTACACCATCAAGAAAGATGGGAAGACTATTAGGTTGATGCCATTGCAGGCAGATGCTGCAGCACAGGGGCAGCCAAAATCATTTTAATGGGAAAGAAGGAGTTTGTGCAGATGCCTATAGGAGCAGGCATAAAGGCAGTTGAGGACACTGCAGGGAAAGGAGTTGTTAAGGACAACAGGTTGAAGAAAGTTTTAGTTGTGACTGACAGAGGTCAGCAGCAGGTGCAGAAACAGGTTTGCAAACAGCAACCAGTTGAGAGGAATGACAAGGATGTTGTCATAGTTGGGACTATTGTTTGTCCTATAAAAGTTGAAAGAAAGACAGAGTTGAACATTGCAGAAGTTCAAGAGGCAGTTCAGACAGAGGTTTTGGTCAGACAACCTGACAAACACAAGGTATGTGAGAGAAGGGCCTACATTGACAGGCATGAGGATTTACTTGTAAGAAAGCAAGTTACAGTTCAGAAGTCTTGGAGCAGCGACGAGCCAGCAGAGGACAAAGCTGGAACAGGTCAAAATACTGACATGACAAAGTGTAAAAGGTGGAGGACTTCCACAACTCAACTCATGGGACATGAGTTCTTTTCTGTTGGGGAGTATGGTGCAGGAGCACCTACCTAACAGCTGGCCTCCATGAGGCAGTTAGTTTGTTTTGAGTCTTGTTAATGTTTCCAAGAAGGTTTGATAGGACCAATGCATGTAATAAGGTCATGTTGACCATGCTTTTCTATTTTTAGCTAGTTTGTTAAGACAGCTGTTATGCTGTAGGTCCGGTTGGATCTCCCAGCCGCCTAGAGAGATTTCCCAGCCGCTTGGAGTCGAGTGGTAGTACTCGCAGGAGATCCTATTTATGCATGAGGATCGGTTGGTCTAGAGACAGATGGAGAGATAGAGATCGAGCTAGGTTGCATAGAGTGAGACAGGGAGAGAGAGACTGAACATCGTATTGCATCTTTTGAAATCAATAAGGAAGATCCTATTTGTGTCAATCCTCTGTTTGATCTCCATTGTGAAGTCGATTTGCTGTTTTGGTGGTTTCATGGATTCGCTGATCCATTCCACCGGTTGATTCGTCGAATCGGTGGAATGGCCATGTACAGTAGGTTAGGTTATAGTTTGCATTTTCTGTGTGTTTGCATGTCTATTTGCAGGATCGTCGTCGAAAGGTGTTGAAGACCCTAGCATGGGTATGTGCTAGGTCATGCTGGTTGTTAGAGTTTGGAAGATCACCCTGAAAGTGGATCGAGTCATCCCAGGAGGTTCGGCGGATCGAAATTCACTAAGGCTGGAAAATCCATCGCAACGGCGTCATCAGGATAAACGTCATCAGGATATCGAGCAGCAGGATATTGAAGGAGCTGCATGTGACGTCATCGTCATCAGGATAATCGTCATCAGGATATCGGGGTGACGTAAGCATCGAAGGAAGGGTGCATGAGGTTGTCATCATCAGGATATATGGGAGGAACCGGATGTTCTTTATCCTGCTGATGAACATGATGTTGAACATCATGATGATGAAGAAAGAGGTTGGCGGTAAGATGAACAGTGAACATCAGGAGGATGTTCGCGCTTGCCGAATATGATGATGCTGTCGATAGTCGGATATGATGATGCTGTTGACATGCGAAAGGGCGAAGGCTTGTCTACAGGAGGATATCAGTCGGTAGAGTAAATATGATGATGCTGACAGTGTTGAGGAAAATATGATGATGATGAAGGGTTGCGGACATCCATGCTGTATGTCAAATCAGTATTCCTGAATGGAGATTTGGAGGAAGAAGTCTACATTGAGAAACCAGAAGGATTTTAGTTTTCTGATTAGGGAGATATGGTTTGTAGACTGAGAAAAGCCTTGTATGGACTCAAGCAAGCTCCAAGATCTTGGTATGCAAGATTGGATAAATATTTGCTTAAGATAGGTTTTAACAAAGGTACTGCTGATAGTAATCTTTACTTCAAGATTAATCATGAGGACATCCTGATTGTTGAGGTCTTTGTTGATGATATCATTTTTGGTGGAAATGAATGTATGTGCAAAGCATTTGCTGATCAGATGAAAAGTGAATTTGAGATGTCAATGTTTGGAGAGATGAATTTCTTTCTAGGTCTACAAATTGTTCAGTTAGATAAAGGTATCTTCATATCTCAGTCCAAGTATGTGAAAGAATTATTGAAGAAGTTTGGAATGGAAGACTCAAATCTAGTAGGTACACCTATGGTAACCAGATGCAAGTTAAGTAAAGATGATGACTCCCCCAAGGAAAATTAGAAAAGGTATAGATCAATGATTGGAGGATTGCTCTATTTGACTCAGACCAGACCTGACATCAAGAATGTTGTTGGACTTGTTGCTAGATTTCAAGCTAATGCAAAAGAATCCCATGTTGTGGTAGTCAAAATAATTTTTAGATATCTCAAGGGGACAATTGAATATGGATTGTGGTATCTAAAGGAAAATGACTTCACTCTTCATGCATATACAGATGCTGATTGGGTAGGAGATGTGGATGACAAAAAAAGTACAGTGGTGGTGCATTTTTCTTGGGAAGAAGATTGGTCTCTTGGATGAAAAAAAAAGCAAGAGGCAATATCTCTGTCTACTGTAGAAGTAGAATATATATCAGCAAAAAATAATTGTACTCAGGTTTTGTTAATGAAGCAAATGTTGAAGGACATCAGAATTGTGTTTGAGGAGCCAATCACAATCTTTTATGATAATTCTAGTGCAATAAGCATCTCAAAGAATCTGGTGTTGCATTCTAAGACAAAGCATATATCTATCAAGTTTCATTTATTGAGAGAGAAGGTAAATGAGAATGAAGTCAAGTTGGAGTTTGTGTCTTCCAAAGATTAGATTGTGGATATCTTCACTAAGCCTCTTCCCAAGGATACTTTTGAGTATCTCAGAGAGAAGCTAGGGGTTATTACCCCTCCTGATTAGAACTAAGATGCACTTATATGCATCAGTCTGATGGATTTCTCAGTCATACCTTGAGATCCGGATTGATGTTGAGAAGATACTACTCTAAGGAGTAGTCAGTATGCAAATGTTGGAGATTAGTCTGAAATAAAAAGGGGGAGTAAAGATAGCAAATATGTGCCCTTTGCCATTGATGTCAAAGGGGGAGAGAAGACATGTGAAAAACAAATTGCTAATGATAGGGGGAGCATTGAAGAAAGTGGTTGCAGAAGTCAGGGGGAGAAGTTCTTGTCGTGATGGGTGAACCAGTTTTTCACATCATATGTTGCCATCAATGACAAAGGGGGAGATTGTTACAAATATGTGCCTAAGCAGTGTTGTCATTGATGTCAACATATTCTTGTTGTCATTGGTGTCAACTGTGCCTTATTTTGTTGCCTATTCAGGAGATTGGAATGTTGAGGGTATTGAGAAAATAAATGAAGACTTAATGTTCACGGACCATATTACTGTGTAGAGGATTTTTAGAAGTTGCTCCAGTTAAGAATTGAGAAGTCCGCATGAAGATTTGAAGAAGTTATGGCCATCTGAGTAGAATCAGATTTTGTAGTATTCAGAAGAGACAGAGTGACAATAAGTTGGTCCGGATTGCTCCACAGTGAAATATTATGGTTTGTGGATTTGAAGCCATGTTTGGGAAGTCAATGTGTATCATCAACTCTAGTGGATTGTGGTTTGGAGGTCTACTAACTATCTTTCTAGTTTGACAGTCATGGCAGATAGTGTTCTTGAGGTTTTGGAGGAAGATACAAATGATTCTGGTAATTTGGTTTAGAGTGGATGTTATTGGTGAATTCAATGTGCTTGTGGAGGTCTCTGGATCATGTGGCTACTATGTTGGAGGTCAGCATTGAAGTTTGAGCTTGTTGTTGAAGATTTCCTCTTTGAATTTGATGTTCTTCCCAATCTTGGCCGACCGGATGTTCCTAGCATGTTGCGGATGATCTAAAGAGAATTTTATGATGCATGGCATGTTAGTAGAGGAAGATTCAAGTCTCATCTTTGTTTGGCCGACAGTGTAAAGATCTGCGTTAAGTTTAGCTGACCTTGTTGATCATTCCAAGGTTGATAAAGTGTATAAATACTTGTTGAAGAGTTGTTAAAAATCATCCTTGTATAAAATGAATTAAATCCTAAGAAAGGATCTAAAGCAGAGTAGAGAAGAAGAGGAGTGAAAGGAGTATAGAGTGAAGAATTAGTAAAGAAGAATTTGAAGATAGAAGTAGAAGTTTTTGTGAGCCTTCAAAGGGACTGGATCAGACATGAATGTAGATGTTATTTCTCAGTTCATTATCTTTGTGTAAATCATAATTTCTTATAGGGAGTGAGCCTCCTTTTGAGTAGTGAGCTTTGGGTAGTGCGCTTGAAGGATGTGCCTTCTATTTTCTTAAATAATTTTAATAGGGTACACATTTTTGTGGGTTAACCCCCACCGTGGTTTTTCCCTTAACTGAGTTTTCCACGTCAAAAATTCTGGTGTTGTGTGTTCATGTTGTTTCTGCTCATGTGTTGATTCATGCTTAAATGTTTACATCATTATTTTGTTTGTAAATTAAGAAGATTAAAAGTATAGAAAAGGTTAAAATTTAGGTACAAATGATTCACCCCCCCTCTCAATTATCCAGACTAATTCCAACAGACCTAATCGCCATAAATGCTATCTTTAAAGAAGCTGTCAAAGCCTTCTTTGTTAAACACAGTCGATTTGGGTTGCTCGACATTGTTCTACATTTGATCATTTTCTTCTGAAAATACTTTCAAAAGATCTATCATTTGAAGTGTTTCATCATATCTTCGTGCTGGATCCCAGCACTAACTATCTAGCTAAGGGATTAGGATTTCCATGTAGCTCCCCCTGAGCCAAAGCTCCCAATTTACTTCTCAGAGGAAGTGTCAGCACCAAAGGCTAGTGCAGATTCATCCTTGACTTCAATCACATCTTTCTTTATTCAGATTTTTCTTAGTTTCTATTGAATACTAAGAGGGGGGGTGAATCAATATTCTGAGATTTAAACAATTGAACCAAATACCAACTTTAATAATTAGAAAGCAAAGTAACCACATAAATACAGTCCACATAAACACCAGATTTTTTACGTAGAAAACCCAAGAAAGGGAAAAACCATGGAGAGGATTATCTCTCAATATATATATATATATTGCAATCTTTTACAAAAGGTGATGTTTAGGCTTGGTCACTTCACTGGCCTGGAACATGCTGGCTCACTGCCATGAATTACAACTAGGTCTAGCAAGCTCATTGCCTCAACCCTAAACTTAGAAAGATTACAATGAGGGCTATTAAACCCTACTGGTTGCTTACATCTAGGCTCACTGCCAAGTACAAGTGAAATGTATGAGGAATATTAATACTACAACAACATCTATCAGTATGCGAGGGTACAGTCATTTAGTAACTGAATACTAAGTCCCGAGTCTTCATCATCACTGATCTCCTATCTTTGCTTTGCTATTTTGACTTCACATCAAGTACATTCACAATACTTCTTCACACAGTTCACATTCGTATCCCACCAAACACTAAATTTGATCCCATATATATATCTTGACAACACTTAAGATCTTCATATTAGGTCGGCATACTCACATGAAGCGTATAGTTGATAAAGTTGTAGCTTGTTGGCCAAATCCGTTCATCACAATACATATAGGACCCAAATAACATTTGAAACATCTTCTCATATGTTAGCTCCAACTATAGAACCACTTAGGATAAAGTTCTAATCAATAGAACTTACCACACATAAATCAAACTATCATGTCAGTCTCAAACTCAGACTGCTATTGGTTCAGTTCAACTGTCAGATCACAACTTTCACTGTGGACCACATGGCTTGTTCAAAATCATGTCAAAGACTTTTCAGAAATCACCCATCATACCTTTAGAACTACAAAACAAAATATTCTTTAGCGGCAGAATGTGGACCATGAGAACTTAGACTTTGTCACATTCAAACTCTATCAAACACTGTAGCGATACTTAGTAGCTTGCAACTATCTTTCTAGTGGACTTTAGATCTTACAACTCTAGATTTAGACACTTCATACAATTGTTTACAACACCTCAAAACTGCATAACAAAATATGCACTTGAGGAGAAATGCAGATCATTTTAGTTTGCACTATACACTGTCCCTGTCTTGCCTCTGTTCATCCAGACTTAGATATTTTCTTTAAATGAATTATGGAGGAATTCATTACTTGAACACTAGAGTATATCATCATCAAATAGCTATGAGTCAACATACCTGAACTACATTTACCGGTCTTTATCTGCGGAGGCATACTTGTTCACTTTCTGTTCCTTACTCTGAATATTGTCCATACTTAGTCATTTTGACCTTCCGGACTAGAATACTTTTGTGCTTTGTTGCCAATCCAAGTTGGTCTTCCAGAGTGATGTCTTCTTTGTCTTGTTTCTATCAATGACAATAGTCAATTATTCAACATAGCAGTGTCTCTTGCCAACAATCTCCCCATTTGGCATTGATGGGAACACTTAGTGAAAAATGCTTGACTGCCTTAACTTCTCCCCCTATCTATATACACTCTATATTTCTTCTCCCCTTGAGATGTTTGCCCATTTTTTACTGATCTTCTTCTCCCACTTTGACATCAATGTCAAAGGTGTAGGTTCCGGAATAAAAAACTGTCAAAACTACAAAATTTGCTATACTCTGCCGCATATGTATAAGTACAATCTTCAACTTTATTTTACATGTGCTGGAGGATATCATTGAAAATGTTAATTTGGACCAGATCACCATCCCAACTTTTCTTGACATTGTCCAAAATTTGAATATGACCATTGAGTAGAAAAACTACAGCCTCTACCTTTTGAAGATGAGAGGGTGTGTCAGATTGTAAAGCCACTTGTGCTTCAGCTAGTAGATTAAACATAAAATCTAGCTTAGGACTGATTATTCTTCTTAGATGACACATTTTGTTTCTAATTTTTATCCTCCTCACTTATTTGATTATTCAAGTCATCATGAAAGTTGATGTCTTGACTTTCCTTGTTGCTAACTGATTCTACTACTGAATCAAATGTATTGGAAGTGTTCATCAATTTCTGCTCCAAATCCTTGATCCTTTCTTCTGTTTTCTTTGTGACTTCTAGCCAAGATAAACAATATTTGTATATGTCACTAGCTTCTTTAATGGAACTTTGAACATAGTTTATCCTATTATTTAGCTGGACTTTGTCATTAGCTATCATTTCCTTCAGCTCATTCAATCTTTTCTCATTAAACTCCTACTTAACTTTTATTTTTGTAGATTTCTCAAAGGATTCAAAATGTTTACTTACAGAGTTTATAAGTCCTTTGAGTTGGTTTTCTAATAACAAAGAGGTGTCCTTCTGGAATGTTGGCATCAGTTTCTCCAAAATACTAGATGCCTCACTTATGAGCTCACTATCCTCCATGTGAGATTTCAACATTTCCTCTCTTGCTTTTGCCTATGCAATTGACACTAATCTGAGTTTTTGAACAGGGGACATTGTGTCCAAGTTTATTGGACCATGTAGATGTTAGTTTTAAGACAAACAACATAGAGGGGGGTGAATTAGTTGTCTCAACACTTTCTTTTCTTTAAACACTTAAATCCTTCTTATATTTCAATAGCATTATAATAATTCAATCATGGAAGCACAATGCAATAATTCAAGAGCAGAAACATATTAACACATATGAAACCAAGATTTTAATGTGGAAAACTCGGTTAAGGGAAAAACAATGGGGTGACTAACTCAAGATTGTATTCTCTGTTAAAAGAATATGACGAACAAAATGACACTTGCCAATTAGGGCTCACTGCTCGAGCACACTACTCACAAGAGGCCCATTGCCTACAAGAGACACACTGTCTACAGAATAATAAATATTACATACTTGAACTAGAGATTAGCATCTTCACCATGCTTGAGTCAGTTCCATTTAAACTCAATACTTCTACTTTGCCTTTCACTCTTCTCTCTACCACACTCTCATCTCCACTAGGATGCTTTGGAATGACTTCACAACTCCTATTTATACAAGACATCAACTTTGGGATAATCATCAAAGTTGACACAATACATACTTTATTTTATTATAGAGCAAATACATAAATACAACTTTATTTGTTACAAGATCTTCATGCGTATCACCACACTGTTGACCACACATATCTGGGACTTCAATCTTCTTAGAGGAACACACCATGCTTTGCAGAACATCTTCAAGATCATCCGCAAGATGTGTAAAACATCTGGTCAGCCAAGAGTAGGAAGAACATCATCATCCAAACATAAATCTTCAATTAAGAGCTCAATCTTCAATGCGGACCGCTAACATGAACTGGACACAATCTAGAGACCCACACAAGCTTGCCTGAATCACCAAGAACATCCACACCACTTCTGCTCACTGAAATCATTTGTATCTTCATCTGGAACCTCAAGAACACAATCTGTCATCACTGTCACATTGGCTTCCTAAGCACTCTACCAAATCCGTAGAGCAAGATATTGCATTTCTGAATCTCATCAGACCTATTTGTGTCACTCTGTCACCTCTGAATAGCTGCTAGAACCGGTTTAACTCATATGGCCATAACTTCTTCAAATCTTCATGTGGACCTCTCAAATCTTGACTGGATCATCTTTAGACACATATCTACAAACCCTTTGGTACTCATTCTCTGATCTTCATCTATTTGGGATCTTCGCTTCATAGAACTTCACTGTCTTCATTGTTCTTCTCTAAGACTAATTTTTTCAATATCCTTAGCACACAGCTCATCCAATCCTTGACATCAATGCAATAGGAGTATGTTGACATCAATGACAACACCGGTTAGGTCCATACTTGCAAAAATTTCCCCCTTTGTCATTAATGGAAACATATGATGTGAAAAATTATTTTAACCATCAAGAAACATACTTCTCCTCACTGATTGACATAGCTCCCCCTATCAACAACAACCATTCACATGTCTTCTCTTCCTTTACTGCTCCCCTTTGATCAACAACCACTTTTTGTTTTTCACATGTCTTCTCTCCCCCTTTGACATCAATGGAAAAGGGCACATACTTGCATCAATCTTCTAAATCATACAGACTGCTCCCCCTGAGTAGCAGCTTCCTACCACAAGATATGACTATGAGATCCATCGGACTGATGCACATTAGTGCACCTTAATTCAGAACCAGAGGGGTAATAACCCCTAACTTCTTTTGGAGATACTCAAAAGAGTCCTTAGGTAGAGGTTTAGTAAAAATGTCTGATTGCATGGCACAAACTCCAATCTGACTTCATTCTTGTTCAGCTGCTCTCTCAAAAAGTGAAACTTGATGGATATATGTTTTGTCTTTGAATGCAACATTGGATTTTTTGATATATTTATTGCATTTGAATTATCATAGAAGATTGTGATAGGTTCCTCATACTCCACTCTGATGTCTCTTAGAATTTTCTTCATCCACAATACTTGAGTGCAACTACTTGCTTCTGCAATATATTCTGCTTCTGCAGTGGACAAAGATATTGCCTCTTGTTTCTTGCTCAACTAAGAAACTAATCTTTTCCCCAAAAAGAATGCACCACCATTGGTACTCTTTCGGTCATCCACATCTCCTGCCCAATCCACATCTGTATATGCATGAAGAGAGAAATCATGATCCCTAGGATACCATAAACCATACTCAACTGTTCCCTTTAGATATATGAGAATTCTCTTGATTGCCATGACATGAGATTCTCTAGGATCAACTTGGAATCTGGCAACAAGACCAACAACATTCATAATGTCAAGTCTAGTTTGAGTAAGATACATTAGTCCTCCAATCATTGACCTGTACCTTTTTTGATCATCCTTAGGAGATTTATCATCTTTGCTCAATTTACATCCAGTTGCCATGCGAGTATTCATTGGTTTTGAATCTTCCATCCCAAATTTCTTCAACAATTCTTTCACATATTTGGTCTGTGATATGAAGATTCCTTTCTTTGTTTGAGTGATTTGCAAACTGAAGAAGAAATTCATTTCCCCAAACATAGACATCTCAAATTCACTTTTCATTTGATTTGCAAAGGTCTTGCACATACTATCTCTTCCTCCAAAAATGATATCATCAACAAATACTTCAACAATCAAAATATTTTCATTATCAATCTTGAAGTACAAGTTACTGTTAGCAGTACCTTTGTTGAAACCAATCTTCAAAAGATGTTTATCCAATCTTTCATACCAGGCCCTTGGGGCTTGTTTGAGTCCATACAGTACTTTGTTCAACTTTTAGACCATATCACCATGATCAGACAATTGAAATCCATCCGGTTGCTCAATGTATACTTCTTCTTCCAAGTCACCATTCAAGAAGGCAGACTTGACATTCATCTGATATACTTTAAAATCCTTGAAGGCAGCAAAAGCAAGAACTAATATGACTGCTTCAATTCTTGCCACCAGAGCAAAAGTTTCTTCAAAATCAATTCCTTCTACTTGAGAATAACCCTTGCAGACCAATCTGGTTTTGTTTCTGACTACTTCACCATCTTCATTCAGTTTATTCTAGAAGACCCATTTGGTCCCAATTACATTTTTGTTTCTAGGTCTGGGAATAAGATCCCAAGTGTGATTTTTCTCAATTTGCATCAACTCTTCCTCCATTGCTTTGGCCCAGCTTTCATCATTGCATGCTTCATTTACTATTTTTGGTTCAATCTTTGAAATCAGACAATACTTTTCTAAATATTAAGCAATCCTTCTTCTTGTTTGAACACCTTTGCTTTTATCACCTATGATCTGGTCTTCAGAATGATTTAGTCTTACATACTTGGGAGTTTTGGGAATTTCTTGCGCTTCTATTTCTTGGATAGGTTCATTGAAGCTTATCTCTTCTTCCTGTATTTCAGGATTCTCTGGATCAGTCTAGATTTGAATTTCAGAAGGGGCTTGAACTTCTTGGACCAAAACATCATTTTGATCATCTTATTCATATTCATAAAACATTGAGGATTTTTCAATGCCTTCATCAACCTTCACATTTGTACTTTCTATAATCTTTCTCAATCTCTTGTTATAACACCGGTATGCTTTGCTTTGAGTAGAATAACCCAAGAATATTCCTTCATCACTTCTAGCATCAAATTTGCCAAGGTCTTCATCTCTTTTAAAATAAAATTTTCTACCAAAGACTTTGAAATACTTCACAGTGGGAGTGATGCCAAATCAGAGTTCATAAGGGGTCTTACCAGTATTACTTCTAATTTGTACTCGATTAAGAGTATAGACAACAGTGCTTACAACTTCTCTCCAGTAGATCTAAGGAACATTTACTTCCATTATCATGGTTCTAGATGCTTCCTGGATGGTCTGGTTCTTTCTCTCTACTACTCCATTTTGCTGTGGAGTCCTTGGAGTAGATAACTATCTTTTTATCCCATGTTTCTCACAGAATTCTATGAACTCTTCAGATGTGAATTCTCCACCTCTATCAGACCTAATACATTTTATGTTTACCCCAGTTTCATTCTCTACCATTGCCTTGAATATTTTGAATTTCTCAAGAGCCTCAAATTTCTCTTTCAAGAAAGTCACCCACATCATCCGAGAATGGTCATTAATTAATAACATGAAATATCTATCACCTTGCAAACTCCTAATTCTTGCCGGTCCACATAGATCAATATGTACTAAGTCCAACAATCCGGTAGAAGATTGTTCCTTACTTTTGAATGTGACTCTACTCTGCTTACCCAACTGACATTCTTTGCACAAACTGTTAGTAAGTTTCACCAGCCTTGGAAGATCTCTTACATTCTGAGTGTTGCTTATCTTGATGATATTATCAAAATTCACATGACACATTCTCCTATGCCACAACCAACTTTGATCAATTTGAACAAATAAACAACTTTTGCTAGTACCAACCAAGTGGAAGATGTTATCTTTTGTTTGAGTACCGGATGCAATCTTTGTTCCAGAACTTTCAAAGATCTTACATTTTCCATTTTTGAATTAGAGATCATAGCCTTTGTCCACCAACTGCCCAACACTGAGAAGATTGTGCTTCATACCTTCAACATACAGTACATCACTGGTTTTGTTCTTTCCATCAAAAGAAATCGTTCCTCTGCCTTTGATTCTGCCAACAAAATTATCACCAAATTTTACAACACCTCCTTCATATCTTTCCAGATCTATGAACTTATTTTTGTCACAAGTCATATGGTGGGAGAATCCACTGTCAATGACCCAATCATCCTTTTCTTCAACTTGGGCAGCTAGAGCTCTTTCTATCATTTTATGATTGATAGATTCAGAGGGCATTGGATCTTCTTCCTTGATGGCAATAAACACCTAGTCACTTCCAGATTTGTTTCCTGTCTCTCATTCATCATCTGTTACTCCTTCACCATCATCTTCATGAACATAGTAACATTTCTTTTGGAATCTTGATCTGTTTGGATTTGTTCTTGAAATTCTTTTCGAACATCTTGAGGCAAAATGATCAATCTTGTTGCAGTTGAAACATTTGAAGGGCAATTTTTCTTCATACTTGCCAAATCCTCTTGGCAGTGTTTTTGCAATAAGGGCTTCAAGTTGAGCAACTTCCACGTCATCTTCTTCTAGATCTTTTCTTGCTTTTTCATACCATGATAGTTTCTTTGAGGAGTTCTCTCCTAAATCATACCTTTGTTTGCCTTTTATAGAGGCACTAGCTTTGAATGAAGATTCAGTCTGGGGGGGCATCTCCAAACTCAGCCAATTTAAATGCAGCTAATTTTCCAACTAATTGATCTCTTGTGATATTTGATAAAGATTTGAACTCTTCAATAGCAACAACCTTGTATTTGTAAGCAGGAGGTAGGGATCTGAGAACTTTGGAAACAATCTCATCTTCATCTAAGGTTCCACCAGCACACCTAATGCCACAAACAAGTTCATTAACTTTTGGCATAAATGTAGTGATATTCTCATCTTCATTCATCTTCAGGTTTTCAAATTTTCCTTTCAGACTCTATAGCTTAGCACACTTAACATATTTGTCTCCTTCATGCAGAAGTTCTAGTTTTTCCCAAATCTCATATGTAGTTTTTAAATCTATAACATTTGTCAGCTCTGAATCAGATAAGGCACTTAGTAAAGCTTCTTTAGCCCAAAGATTGTCTTCAGCATCTTTGATTTCATCTATAGTTGTCAGACCATTCTTTGGAAGAACATACTTCATTGAAGTTATGGTCCAATATTGCATTCCCATACATTACAAGTGACATTCCATGCGGCTTTTCCAAAGAGTGTAATTAGTTCCATCAAACCTCAGACTATCCTTCTTGTAGGAAGACATCATGGATCTCCTCAAGCGATTAAGCTCTTTTAGAGGAACTTATCTCTGATACCAATTATTAGTTTTAGGATAGACAACTAAGAGGGGGGGTGAATCAGTTGTCTCAAAACTTTCTTTTCTTTAAACACTTAAATCCTTCTTATATTTCAATAGCATAATAATAATAATTCAATCATGGAAGCACAATGTAATAATTCAAGAGCAGAAACATATTAACACATATGACACCAATATTTTAATGTGGAAAAACTAGTTAAGGGAAAAACCATGGGGTGACTAACCCAAGATTGTATTCTCTATTAAAAGAATATGACAAAAAAATGGCACTTGCCAATTAGGACTCACTGCCCGAGCACACTGCTCACAAGAGGCCCACTACCTACAGGAGACACACTGTCTACAAAATAATAAATATTACATACTTGAACTGGAGATTAGCATCTTCACCATGCTTGAGTTAGTTCCATTTAAGCTCAATGCCTCTGCTTTGCCTTTCACTCTTCTCCTCTCTACCACATTCATCTCCACCAAGATGCTTTGAAATGAATTCACAACTCTTATTTATATAAGACATCAACTTTGGAATAATCATCAAAGTCGGCACAATACATACTTTATTTTATTACAGAGAAAATACACAAATACAACTTGATTTGTTACAAGATCTTCATGCGTATCACCACACTGTTGGCCACACATATCTGGGACTTCAATCTTCTTAGAGGAACATGCCATGCTTCACAGAACATCTTCAAGGTCATCCGCAAGATGTGTAAAACATCCGGTCGGCCAAGATTAGGAAGAACATCATCATCCAGAAGTAAATCTTCAATTATGAGCTCAATCTTCAATGCGGACCGCCAACACAAATTGGACACAATCTAGAGACCCCCACAAGCTTGCATGAATCACCAAGAACATCCACACCACTTTTGCTCACTGAAATCATTCGCATCTTTATCTGGAACCTCAAGAACACAGTTTGTCATCACTGTCACATTAGATTAAATGCTTGCGGACCTCCAGACCATGAACCAATTGAGTTGTCAATTCACATTGGCTTCCTAAACACTCTACCAAATCCGCAGAGCAAGATATTGCATTTCTAGATCTCACCAGACCTATTTGTGTTACTCTATCACCTCTGAATAGCTGCCAGAACTGGTTTAACTCATTAGGCCATAACTTCTTGAAATATTCATGTGGACCTCTCAAATCTTGATTGGATCATCTTTAGACACATATCTACAAACCCTTTGGTACGCATTCTCTAATCTTCATCTATCTGGGATCTTTGTTTCATAGAACTTCACTGTCTTCACTGTTCTTCTCTGAGACTAATTTTCTCAATATCCTCAGCACATCGCTCATCTAATCCTTGACATCAATGCAACAGGAGTATGTTGACATCAATGACAACACTGGTTAGGCCCATACTTGTAATAGTAGAAAATCAAGCTCATCCAAAACTTGTTTCTCTTTCTCCAAAAGTTCTTTAACCGACTTTGCAGTGTCTCTTGGTGTAGTAGAGACTTCTTCCTTCAAGATTTTCTCTGGATCATCTAGATCCATGTCCTTATTAGAGTCTTCCTTCTATTCTGGTGAAGGATTTTCTTTAGCTTGTTCCTCCTTAGTCCTTTCCTTGTTATTTTTATCCTCAGCTTGATGTTTCGGAGAGGATCTTGTTTCAGCAGGAACTTGTTTCTCCTAAGTCACTTTGACACCTTCATCTATTTCTTGATCAAGATTTACTTCTGGAACATATGTATCATTTCCAACATCTATTTCTTTATTGTCATAAATGGTTGAAAGATTGAATTCCCTTAATGTGTTTAGAGTGGCTTCTTTAGTTTCCTTTACCACTTTTTCAATTTCTCCTAACATTAGAGCATTCATTCTTTTCTTTGACCTGAATTTGTTGTGAATTGCTTTGGATATTTTTACTTTTTCTTCCAGAGTGATTTCTAGACACAATTTTATTAAAGAGTGCTCTCTTAGTTCAACATCCTTTGCCTGGGTCACTTCCTTTCTTGTATCATTATGCTTGCCAGGATATGTGGAAGATCATCAATTATTTCAATTAGGGCCCTGTTGTAGATGTTCAGATACTCTACAACAACAGTCTCAATGATTTTCTTGTTTGGATCATTATATTCATCATATAATTGTGCAATAGGCTTCAGATTGCCATCCACTGTTATGGCTTTGAGAACATCTTCAAGACTAATGGTTGCTTCTTCTGTCTGAGGTACATCTTGCTTTTACCTTTTCCCAGGTTTACCCTTACCAGAGGGTTTCTTTTTGCTAGTTCTGGAGGCCTCTGTAACCTCATCTTTCATCTTTTTCACTTCTTCATCAGTTTTTCCTATACTGACATACATCCTTCTACCTTTCATTTTCTATCTCTTTATCCCTTTGTTAGTGGATTTCTTGGATGGTTGTTCCACACTTACAGATGATATGGAACCGGAGAAGGTATTAGAGCTTCTTGTAGACCTTTGAGGTGCTTTAGGCTTTTCTTGCTTCCTTTTAGACTCCTTCGGACCCTTAGCCGGTTCACTTTCTTTCTTTTCTCTTGCTTCCCTTTCTGCTTGACCTTTTTCTCTTGCTTCTTTGTCTTGTTCCTTAGTGAAACCATATTTCAATGCAACTTCATCTACCTCCTTCCTCACTTTCCTAGATATTTCAGGTTGTCTGAGTTCAACATGGAGTTTCACAGATAACTCTTCATATGTTCCAAACCTTTCTTCTTTTTTGTCCTTAGGTTTGCTCAGCATGTGTTGAGCATAGTTATCTAATATTTGTCTATCCACTTAATAACCCATTGGCATTATCTAGACTATCCTAGGCTCAACAACCTCCATCAAACATTGATCTTTTGTAACCATAAAACATATAGTATCCTTATACTTCTCAACAATTTTCTCAGGAATTCTTTCTCTTGAATGCATCATGCTTTGAAAATTCTTGAAGTACCCCCATAGGGATGCCTTTTGCTCATCATGGCTTCCAATGCTACTTAAATGATTTTTAATTTGGACAGCTACTGGTTTGCCAGTTAACTAGAATAGATTCTTCATCTTTGGCAATGCATTCATAAAATAGAAGAATAGACAGATGATCAGTGTACTGAATTTGAATGGATAGTTTTTGCTTTTCTTGATCTTCTTTAGATTCTCTAGTAGTTGGGTTCTCAGCAACTCACACAAATCATACTCAGCATTCTCTTTGACCATTTGATATGCGGTGTATATTGCAGTACCAGAGACAAAGTTCTCCCGGTTTGAGAAATAGATTTTGTAACCTATGACCATAGAAGCAAATCTTACCGCATGGTCTGTGATGTCGTTTATGGTTAATGCCCTCTTGTCAAATTAGGCTCCGGTAGCCTCTATAACAGTTTGGTTCTTTACAACTTTCAGCAAGGGCACACCTTTCGTGGAATTTAACCCCATTACTACCCTAATTGCTTCCTTGGTGATTTTGAAGGGCTGTCCTAACAACATGAATTCATCATGAATTCAACTTAGGATATATCAGACCCATTCATCCTCTTGGAATGCAGGAAAATATATATACTGGATGAATTTATTCTCTTCTCAAACTTTGTATTCTTCCTTTAGATCAAATTGATCATTGCTTAAATGCTTTAGGTATAAATATGAGAATTTGTCGACACCAAGCTCATCTAGGGCAACATGGATATATGCCCTAACATATTCCACATACAACACTTCATATGGTATTTTTGAAAAAGCACCCATTGGATCAACTTCAGTTGATTTGAAGGGATGTTTCTTGAATTTGGGTCTTGGTCGCTCAATAACATCAACAACTTATGGGGTTGCCATTGTAAATATTCAATAGAGTTTGAACAGTAAGTACCTTGTTATGTTGAATCAGGGTTTTCTTTGCCTAGATCGCTCTGACCACTTTGATTCTCTGTTGTAGCTTGAAATCTACTTCAATCTCTGTTGGATATTTGATAGCTTGAATGCAAAGTGAGTTATAATGCAAAAGCATTTCCTTTTTATCCTCTGCACTTGACCTACTTGTCATAAATGCTTATTCTCAAGAGCTACCCGACCTTACTATGTTAGATACAGTCGATCAGAATTGCTCTACAATGTACCACACTGACTCATTTTCTTCTAGATTTTCTTCCATAAGATCTTCCATATTAGATTTTACCACATATCTTTGTGTCAGATTCCAGCACTAACTACTTGGCTGGGGGTTCAGATTTTCAACACTGCTCCCCCTGAGCTAGAGCACCCAATTTACTTCCCAAAGGAAGTATCTGCATTAGATGCTAGTGCAGATCCATCCTCTTTAATTATTTCTTTCTTGATCGAGATCTTGTCCATTTCCTTCTTGGTTTCAAATGGATCAATCTTTTCTTTTCCCTTATCATTCCTCTGCTCTGTTTTCCTTTCTTCAACATAGTAATTTCTCTTCACATTCTTGCTTCTACAGAATATTGCAACATGTCCAAATTTGTTGCAATTGAAGCACACAATATTTCCTTGTCCTTGATTCCTTCCTCTGAATGAATTCATTCTTGATCTGCATTGATTAGTCGTGTGTCCAAATCTATTGCATGCAAAACAATTTCCATTGAATGAATGATTGTTCCTTGCATTATAAAACCCATTTCTTACCTGATTTTTGCAATCATTTGATTTGTGACCGATTTTCTTACAACTGAAACATTGACCAAAAAAAGATGGAACATTCTAATTTACTCTAATCCTACATTGAGTAGCTTTATGACCAAACTTATTGCAATTAAAACAGTGGCCATTGAAATATGGATACGTTTGAGCATTTGGCTGTCTAAACGGAGGTCTTCTAAGTCTTCTTTTTTGATTTCTGAACTGGTTTCCTCTATTTTTCTTTGACTCAGTGTTGGTTTGTCTAGATTTTGAGCTTTCTCTTTTCTCAAATCCCAATCCTTGCCTATCATCAACACCTTTTTGACTAGCAATCATCTCATCAAGCTTTGTAGAACTTAGCTTGAACTTCTCTTCATAGATCTTGGGTTTTTCCAAGTCTGCTTTTAGACTCTCAATTTCTTTTTTAAGTTTGGCACAATCTTCTGATTTTCTTTTCATCATTAAATTCAGATCTTCTTCTTCTTTTGTTCTTTCTATAACTTCTGCTTCCAAATCATTTAGGGTTTTATTTGCTGATATCAGTTGATCACTAACTTCTTTATATTTGTCTTTGAATTTCTTGCCTTGTCCTTTTAATTTTGAGATGCATTCATCAGCTTCTTGTAAGTTATCCTTTAGATCCCTAATTTCTACCTCATATTTTTCAAGATCAATAAGAGTTGCTTCTAGTTCCTTGTTGCTTTTATAATTTCTAGATCTTCTTGCTGCCATGATTACACTACCCAAGATCTTCCTCAAGCTGTTAGACTTCTTCCAAGGAACTTTGCTCTGATATCAATTGTTGAATACTGAGAGGGGGGGGTGAATCAGTATTTTGAGATTTAAACAATTGAACCAAATACCAACTTTAATAATCAAAAAGCAAAGTAACCACATAAATACAATCCACATAAACATGACACATAAACACCAGATTTTTTATGTGGAAAACCCAAGAAAGGGAAAAACCACGAAGAGGATTATCTCTCAATATATATTACAATCTTTTACAAAAGGTGATGTTTAGGCTTGGTCACTCCACGGGCCTGGAACATGCTGGCTCACTTCCATGAATTACAACTAGGTCTAGTAGGCTCATTGCCTCAACCCTAAACCTAGAAAGATTACAATGAGGGATATTAAACCTTACTAGTTGCTTACATCCAGGATCACTGCCAAGTACAAGTGAAATATATGAGGAATATTAATATTGCAGCAACATCTATCAGTATGCCAGGGTGCAGTCATTTAGCAACTGAATACTGAGTCATGAGTCTTCATCATCATTGATCTCCTATCTCTGCTCTTCTCTTCTAATTTTGCATCAATTACATTCACAATACTTCTTCACACACTTCACATTCACATCCCACCAAACACTGAATTCGATCCCATATATATCAGTAACACTTAAGATCTTCATATTAGGTCGGTATACTCAGATGAAGCATATAGTTGATAACCTTATAGCTTGTTGGCCAAATCCATTCATCACATTACATAGCAGACCTAAATAACATTTGAAATATCTTCTCATATGTCAGCTCCAACTATAGAACCACTTAGGATAAAGTTCTAATCAATAGAACTTACCGCACATAAATCAAACTATCATGTCGACCTCAAACTTAGACTGCTATTAGTTCAGTTCAACTGTCAGATCACAACTTTCACTACAGACCACATGGCTTGCTCAAAATCATGTCAAAGACTCTTCAGACATCACCCATCATACCTTTAGAACTGTAGAGCAAAATATTCTTTAGTGGCATAATGCGGACCATTAGAACTTAAACTTTGTCACAGTCAAACTCTATTAAACATTATAGCGATACTTAACAGCTTGCAACTATCTTTTCGGTGGACTTCAGATCTTACAACTCTAGATTTAGACACTTCATACAAGTGTTTACAACACCTCAAAACTGCATAACAAAATATGCAATTGCGGAGAAATACGGATCATTTTACTTTGCACTAGACACTGTCCTTGTCTTGCCTCTGTTCATCCAGACCTAGATATTTTCTTCAAATGACTTCTGAAGGAAATCATGACTTGAACATTGGAGTATATCATCATCAAATAGATATGAGTAAACAAACCCGAACTGGATTTACCAGTCTTTATCTATGAAGGCATACTGGTTCACTTTCTATTTCTTACTCTAAATACTATCCATACTTAGCCATTTTGACCTTCCAGACTTGAATACTTTTGTGCTTTGTTGCCAATCTAAGTTGGTCTTCCAGAGTGATGTCTTCTTTGCCTTGTTGCCATCAATGACAACACTCAATTATTCAACATATCAATGTCTCTTGCCAACATTTACAACTGGATCAACCTTTTCCTTTCCTTTATCGTTCCTTTGTTCTGTATTTTTCCCTTTTAGAGAGTTATTCCTTTTCACATTTTTGCTTCTATAGAATTTTGCAATATGTCTAGGTCTATTGTAGTTATAACACACAATATTCATCTGTCCTTGACTCCTTCCATTAAATGGACTCATCCTTGACCTGCATTGATTAGCCATATGCCCAAATCTATTGCATGCAAAGCACTTTCCATTGAAAGACTGAGTATTTCTTGTATTGTTAAAACCATTCCTTACCAGGCTTCTGCATTCGT
This sequence comes from Cunninghamia lanceolata, assembly GCA_027924645.1. Classification (NCBI taxonomy): domain Eukaryota; kingdom Viridiplantae; phylum Streptophyta; class Pinopsida; order Cupressales; family Cupressaceae; genus Cunninghamia; species Cunninghamia lanceolata. The sequence goes on from BSBN01001101.1 coordinate 12,068,910, forward strand.
TTGATTTATGACCAATTTTCTTGCAATTGAAACATTGACCAGAGAATGATGGATTAGTCTGATTCAATCTATTCCTACACTGAGTAGCCTTATGACAAAACTTATTGCAAATAAAACAATGGTCATTGAAAGATGGGTACCTTTGAGCATTTGGCTGCCTAACCGGAGGTCTTCTAGGTCTTCTCCTCTGATTATGGAACTGGTTGCCTTTGTTTTTCTTAAACTCAGTGTTTGCTTGGCCTGATGTTGAACTTTCTACTTTTTCAAATCCCAAGCCTTGCTTGTCATCTGGACTCTTCTGACTTACAATCAATTCCTCAAGCTTTGCAAAGCTTATTTTAAATTTTTCTTTATAGCTATTAGCTACTTCTAGATCATATTTCAAAAGTAAAACATATTTTCCCAACTTTTCACATTCCTAAGACTTGTCCTCAACAATCTGATTCAGATGTTCTTTAACCTTGATTTTTTCTTCAACTAGCATAGATAGACTATCTATGGATTCATTTGCTGCTTTTAATTGTTCACTTAGCTCTTTTCTTCTATCCTGGGACTTCTTGAATTGCTCCTTTAGTTTTAGAATGCAATCATCAGCTTCTTTGATATTTTCCACCAAATCTTTGATATCAACCTCAGACTTGTCAAGATCATTAAGAGCAGCTTGTAGTTGTTCACCAATGCTATTTGGATAACTTGTTTTTGAAGAAGCAGGATATCTTCTTGCTGCCATGTGTTCACCTTTCTAGGTCTTCCTCAACCTGTTAAGCTTCTTCCAAGGAACCTCACTCTGATACTAAAACACAATGAATACTGAGAGGGGGGTGAATCAATATTCTACAAAACCACTTCTGCACATGATTTATAATCTAATTACCAAATTCAATAACATGATAGAAAAATAAACATAAGAACAACCATAAAGTCATTACACATAGACACCAGGATTTTTATGTGGAAAACCCAAATAGGGAAAAACCACGGTGAGCGTTAGCTCACAATATATTATGATAATAATACTGAATTACATGAAGGCTCACTGCCCGAGGACTCATTGTCCAAGAAGTGCTCACTGCAAAAGGGCTCACTGACAAGAAGATAGAAGATAAGATAGAAGAAGGATTGTCTCACTGCCAAGAGATGACTGCTATAAATGCATCTATTGAATGCTGAGGTGCAATTTCATTTACAACTCAATATACAGACTCAAATGTCTTCATAATGTCTGCTCTGCTTTTTCTGCTCTACTTCACATATGTTCTACTTTTCTGCCCTTACTATCTTTTTCTGGTCATAAGACTACCTTAGATTACACATACATTAAATTCACACATTTCTCACACATCACCACCCTCTAATGCTGAAATACATCGAGTATATATATTCGCATCAAGAATTATCTCACAATTAGGTTGGCAAGCCAAACATGAAACGTGTATACAAATGTTATACCTTGTCAGCTTGAACTTGTGCACAAACAACAATGCAGACCCAAGTGAACATACAAAAGTTTTCATATAGGTCAGGACCAATCATTCCATCACTTAGATTGATTATTCAAATAATATATCTTTTTTGCATATAGATCTAACATACTTGTCGGCTTATCCCTTAAGTACCCACTTGACCAATTCTACTGTCACATCATAACTTCCACAACAGATCATATGAGACTCTAGAAATCATATCCAAAATTCATCATTGACCTCTTAACATACCTTTAGAACCATAGGACATAATAGTCCTTTATAGAAAAATGCAGATCTTGGAACTGTTGCTCTGTCACAGTGAAATACTGTCAAACTAGAAGCCGATACTGGAGAACTTGTAGAATGCAATCTGTTGAGCTTCAGAAGCTATAAATCTGGATTTAGGTAGTCATTGTATGTATCTTTTCTTCCTCAGAACCGCAAGAGAAAAAATGCCACAACAGAGGAATGCAGACCCTTTTACTCTGGTACTGTGCATTGTTCCCGACTTAACTCTATTCACCCAGACTTAGGTATTTCGCCATATGATTTCTGGAGGAAGTTAGGACTTGAACACTGGAATATGTGATCACTAGGTAGCTATGATCAACATACTCGAATTGCATATAAATATCTTTAACTGCGGAGGCATACCATCTCAAACACTGTCACTTACTTTGTATAATGTATACTACCCATACTTAGTCATTTATTCTTCCAGAGTTAAGTCTCTTTGCCATGCTGGTAGAATCCCTTTTCCTTGTTTCCATCAATGACAACATTCAACATTCATCAGACCAGTGTCTCTTGCCAACATTTCCTATGTAAATCTATGTTTCATGAGTATTTGTGATTTGTATATTGTTTCATGTGTTTCCTTTATTGTTCTAATTGAATTGGTATAACAAACATAATTGAATTTGATCACATAATATTAAGGTGGTCTAATATCCAATCTATTAGTTGACTATAATAAAGATTAAATTCCTAACATTTAGAATTAGAGTGTGTTTTCTTGGGTAAAGCCACATCATTTGGTGTCATAAGCATATGTGTGAGAGGTGAAGCCGTTATTGGATTACAATTTTGAAACCCTACCATGAAGGTTTGTTGTAGTACATGTATAAATAGTTTTAGTGGGAATTTTTGAAGGATCTTGTGAGAATACTAAGCATGTGTATTATGGGATTTATGGTGAGCATATCAAGGTCTAATATTGAGTGTTTTAATGGTTAAAACTTTGAGTTATGGAAGTTGAAGGTAGAAGACCTCCTTATGGAGAGATCAATAGACAACAATATTTTCTTTGATGAACCCTAGAAGTATGTTTGATGAGAAATAAAATACATTAGATAAGAAAACTATAAGTAATATTTGTATATGCTTTTTAGATTATGCATTAATTAATGTGTCAAAAAAACATAGCATATTTATTGTGGAAGAAGACATGAACCTTATATTAGTCCGAAAATCTTGTAAACAAACTTTTCTTGAATTTTTTTTTTATTCATTGAAGATGAAGGAGAAAGATATGGTAAATGATCAACTTAACACCTTCAATTTGATTATGAGTTAGTTAATGTCAATAGGAGTCAAGATAGAAGAAGAGGATAAGTGCATTTTTCTATTATGTTCCTTACTTGATTCATAGGAAAATTTTATTATGACAATCAATGGTAACTATTATTTACCCAAATTGGAAGAACTCATAGGGGTTTTGTAAAGTGAAAAAATCAATAGAAAGTCCATGTATGATTCCTTTAGTGATGCTTTGGTAGTAAGGGGTAGGTCAAAGGATAGAGGGGATAAGAAGGGTGGTGGAGATAAGAAGTTCAAGTAGAAGGACATGTCTAAGTCTCTTGGTAAACCTAAAGTAAAGTAACAAAATTGTGGCAGGAGAGGTCACATAAAAGGGAGTGCAAGTCCAATAAGAAGGATGATTTCTCTATTAGATCTTTTGACATTGTGAATATGCTTGTGAGTATCCTTTTATATATGTGAAAATTATTTATGATGATTCTTGGTTGATCGACTCAGGTGCATCATCACATGAATCCTCATATGGAGTGGAACTCTATTTATAAGGAATATGATGGAGGATAGGTTTCCCTTTGAAATTAAAACTCTTTTCAAATAGTTGGTCGAGGGAAGGTCAAAGTGTCTTTCATGGATGGGAGAGTGAGGACACTTTTGTTACACATATGGTTCCTAGGGTTGTCATTGATGTCAACATTGTCACAAGGTTGTCATTGATGTCAACACTATCACAAGGTTGTCATTAATGTCAACACTATCATGGTGGTGTGATGGTGTTCATGGTTGGATGTCATGCCTTGATTAATGTAGAGTTGAGTATGAGGAACATATTAATATGGGAATTAGAAGCACTAAGATGATCAGATGTGCTGTTATTGATTGAGAAGATACAATGGCCTGATCCAAGTTTCATGATGATTAGATTACTGGAAGAGTGTTCTACAATTTGAACACAATATTGAAGACAACTACTATACAGAAATAGAATGCTCTGCATTCCTCCACATTTATATATATGGTTATGCAATTCTAGAACTATGTTCACGGTATAGTGAAGGTCATAATCCCAAAGCTTTAGATCATTTGTCCTTCTATTGTGAAAGTTATGCATGATAGAGTATCGACATATGTTCTAGCAGAGTAAATTGGTATTGAAGGCCTGTTGGAATGCTCCATAGTCCTCCCAATGTGAATGTTTGTCTTTGTGGTTTTTTGGTCATGTTTATGAATGTGCATTACATGCTTCCTTCTTGGTGGTTTGCATGCTCAGTTTCTCAATGATAGTATGTTGCAGTGTGTTGTGGATAATAGGTTGTTCTCAGAGTTCATGATTGAAGATGTGCGACACAATATCCTTGATGTGCGGAGATAAAGGAGTGTTTGTAGATGTTGTATGACTCCTTTAGACTCATCTAAAATTTTTTCATGAAGATCTTTCTTGTTTCTAGTACCGCATAAGTTTTTCAAGTTGTTGTGGCAATTATGCTTCAAGTTTCATGTCTTTTCTTAAGGCTGTCCTATTTTCAAATGAACAGAGAGTGCGGATGTAATTCCTTGATGTTTGATGTTGTAAAGAATGTTTTGGACTTGATTAAGCAAATGTTGGTGTCCACAAGGCATGTGTCTTCTGTTGGTGTAGCATGTAGTCTTGTTTAGGACTTGTCCTCTACACATTTCATGTTGTATGTTGTCTAGCTGACTTGTAAATGTATTTTTCATATTGTCTATGGCCGACAAGCAATGTAACCAATGTAATATAATGTATAAATAGTAAATCAAATTGAGTTAGGTAGAGTGTGATTGCAAAGTGATTGATAGGGATTGCATGCAAGAGAAGGAGCAAAACGAATGCATTATGATGTGAGATTGAAGGAGAAAGAGCAGAAGTTGTAGATGCTATCTTGATTCATCTTGAATACATATTTGTGATAGTGATCAAGTGTAGAGTGTGCCTAACTAATCTTATCATTAGAAGAAAGTGTGAAGAGGCAGAATTGCAATCATCAAAGGTCTTTGTTTCAATGTTAGTTTTCAGACAGTAGAAGAACTATCATACTGTAATTTTTGTAAGTGTGTTATCAATTCAAGGAGTAGTAGCTTCCTTCGGAGTGACCCTAAAACAAAGTCTTTAGGGAGTAGAAGCTTCCTTGGGAGTGACCCTAAATCAAAGTTTTCAGGGAGTAGTAGATTCCTTGGGTTGTAGCCCTAAAACAAAGTTATTATTTTGAGCTTCACATATTGTGAGTTAATCCTCATCTTGGTTTTTCCCTTCTAGGGTTTTCCATGTATATCTAATGTTATGTGTTGATGTGCATTGTGTTAATCTTTCATGTTTATGTCAATGTTGTAATGCTTAAGTTTTAATCTTCTCTAGAGAAGTTGAAGTTTGTTTAGATACTGATTCACCCCCCCTCTCAGTATTCGGGTGTGTTCAACAATTGGTATTAGAGCCAAGTTCCTCTAAAGGAAGCTTAATCACTTGAGGAAGGTCTAGGATGACACATAATGGATCCAACAAGATACCTAGGTTCGATGGAATGAATTATGTTTTTTGGAAGCTAAGGATGGAAGGCTATATCAACTCTAAGATGTGGTGTTTGGAAATCATTCAAGACTGATTACAAAGTTCCTGCTACTATTCCTATAGATCTAGATGAAGTTAAGGAATATGATAACAATGCCAAGGTAAAGTTTGATATCATGAGTGGGTTTGCTGATTTAGAACTTTCAAAGGTAATGAGATGCAATTTTGCTAAAGATGTTTGGGTTAAACTTGAAACCATTTATGAAGGAGATAAGAAAGTAAAGCAAGCAAAGATTCAACTCTTCAAAAGAAAATTTGAGACCCTAAAAATGACAAAGGATGAAGACATTACTGGATATATGCTTCGGGTGAATGAAGTAGTCAATGACATCATAGGTCTTGGTGGAGAAGTAAAATAAGATGAGATTGTGAAGAAGGTTCTAAGATCTCATCCTAAATCTTACAGTCATAAGGTATCTACTATTGAGGAGAATGCAGACTTGGATACATACACTCAAGACAAACTATTTGAATCCCTTACTACCTTTGAAATGAGAGAGTTTGGCAGTGGTGTTCCAAAGAAAGAAGTTGCTTTCAAAGTTAGTATGAAGACAAAGGAAGAAGTTGTTGATGAAGATGAGAGCTCTGATGAAGTTGAAGAAAATTTTGTGAGAAGAATGAAGAAAGGCATAGGGAAATACAAAGGTAAGTTAGCCTTCAAATGTTTCAATTGTGGAAAGGTTGGTCACTTTGCTTCTAAATGTCCTTTTAAGGAATCAAGGGGTAGTAAGAAGAGAGACAAGTTCAAAAGAAGTCTATATTCCATAGGGAGGAGTTACTCTTCAAAAGATGAGGATCATGATGATATAAATGATGAGACACTTTTCATGGCTTTGAGTGTTGGTGACAAAAAGGATTAATTCTGGAAAATGGTAGAAGACTGATGCCTTGCAAATAAATCAAAACAATGACAGATCAATGGTTGTATGGATTGCCTTTCATACAAAAGAAGAAACTAAGGCTTGGGTAATTGACAGTGGTTGCTCAAATCATATGACTATTGACAAGGAGAAGTTTATTAGCCTTGAGAAGTGGGATGGTGGTGCTGTCAAGTTTGGTGGTGATGAGTCAACACAAATATGTGGAAAAGGTGCTATAAACATTTATGGAAAGAATAGGACTAAGGATGACCTCTATGCCAAAGGGATAAAATAAAATCTTCTTAGTGTCAGTAATATGTGCAACAAAGGGTATAATCTCACCTTTCATGCCAAGGGTTGTCAAATCAAGAAGGTAGGGTCCAAAAAACTAGTTGTAGAAGGTATCAAGACATATGGTGATATCTATCATGTCAAGAAGGTAAATGGAAGAACATGTTTGTTGGATCAATCTAGTGAGTGTTGGCTATGGTACAAAAGAATGGGACACAACAATTTTGATAATATGGTAAAGAGTAGTTCTACTCATGTAGTGAGAGACATGCCCAAGATAATCAAGCCTGTAAACACTATATGCAAGGAATGTCAAATGGGAAAGCAGACAAAGACAAGTTTCAAAAGCAAGGAGTATTCTTCTTCAAAGCCATTGGAGTTGATTCATACTGATCTATGTGTCCCTACAAGAGTCAAGAGTCAACAAGGTGAGAGGTATTTTTACTCATTGATGATTATTCTAGAATGACTTAGGTTGCTTTCTTAAGAGAAAAATTAGATGCCCTTGGTAAATTTAAGGTGTTCAAAGCTATGGTTGAAAATGAAGTGGATGCTAAGATCAGGTGCGCAAGGTCTGATAGAGGAGGTGAGTTCACTTTAATTTAATTTGAAAAGTTTTGTGAAGATCATGGTATTAGGAGACATCTATTAGCTCCTAGGACCTCTTAGCAAAATGGCGTAGTAGAAAGGAAGAATAGAACTTTGCAAGAGATGGCTAGGGAAATGTTGAAAGATGTAGATCTACCTGATAGGTACTAGAAGGAAGCCATTCACACTAATGTCAATCTAACTAATAGAGTGCAACTGAGGGTCAACAACACTAAGACCCCTTATGAGCTATGGTATGGACGACCTCCCACTCTCAGATACTTCAGGATCTTTGGTAGAAAATACTATATTAGAAGAGATGAAGAAGACCTCAGAAAGTTTGATTCAAGAAGTGATGAAGGAATCTATCTTGGTTACTCAACTAGAAGCAAGGCTTATAGATTCTACAACAAGAGGTTGGGAAAGATGATTGAAAGCACAAATGTCAAGGTAGATGAATACTTGTATTAGATCTCACAAGAATCAGAGGACTCCAAATTTGATATATTTCCATGCATTGAAGATGAAGAAGAAGTGAAAGAAGAAAAGGAACAAGAACTAGAGAAGATGCCTGAGACTCCAACAAAGTATGTTCGTAAGAACCACTCAACAGATCAGATAATTGGAGATAAGGATGAAGGCGTGCAGACAAGGAGAAGGCCTGCGAAGACACATGAGCAAGTAAACTTGTGTTTGTTATCAAAAGTAGAACCCAAAACCTTTGTTGATGCTAGAAAAGATGATGGATGGATAAAAGCCATGGAAGAATAATTGGATCAGATTGAGAAGAATCAGACATGGGAATTTGTTCCCAGACCAGCGAATAAGAATATTTTAGGAACAAAGTGGATGTTTCAGAACAAGCTCAATGAAGAAGGTGAAGTTGTAAGGAACAAAGCAAGATTGGTATGCAAAGGATATACACAAGTTGAAGGTATTGAATTTGAGGAGAATTTTTCTCCAGTAGCTAGAAAGGAGTAATTAGAATGTTCCTTGCTAATCAGATTGTTCCTTGCTCTTGCTGCTCATAAGAACTTCAAGGTATATTCGATGGATGTTAAGTCAACTTTCTTGAATGGTGATCTAGAGGAAGAGATTTAATTAAAACCAAATGGTTTCTAGATATTTGAAGATCCAAACATGGCGTGCAGACTTAAAAAGGCTTTGTATGGTCTTAAACAAGCATCTAGGGCTTGGTATGCTAGGTTAGACAAGTACTTATTTAGCATGGCTTCAAGAAAGGTACTACATATAGCAATCTTTGTAGGAGTCCAGAACAACACTGAGAGGGGGGGTGAATCAATGTTGTATAAATTTTAACTTTTTACAAAATTTATCTTGCAAGACAAATAGAGAGGACATTAATGATTTAGACTTATAATAAAAGATGTAAACAAAAACATGATCAAATGATTAATATGCACACACATAGAAGAAATCAATGAGAAGCATGACAAAAGCTTTTTACCGAGTGCAAAACCCTCAGGGGTAGAAAAACCACTCATGAAGTGCTTCACTGGCTTAACTTTCAAAACTTCTTACAAAGCCTCACTAGCTGAATATTATGTCTCACTGATAATTGACAGGTCTCACTGACCTATAAGCCTCATTGGCATACTGTGCCTTACTGGTAACAATGTTTAGAAGCACCAACCCCTAATACATACTCAAATTAAAACCAAGAATTCAGAGGGTTTCTCTGTTTCAATACAAATCACTTCTTTCACATGTGTCTGTCATATCACCATACTTCTCATCAACTCAAATCACATACAAAACCTATCATCTAATTTTTCTCTTCAAGAGGATATTCAAAATATATTCAACCCTGTATACTGATCCACACAACAACAATCCACCTGCATATTTATAAGATTTCAAAAGACCTTTGATCTTCCAGCTTGGTTGCATTTTCATCATTTTCAAAATTTCATTCACCTGAAGAAAATAATTTATCCTTGCACTTGAAACAAAAAACACATTATTTTCATCTTCCTCAGTCTGCAAAAATTAGGAGATAGATTTCATAAAATGACATTTATTTTGGCACAAATAATGTCTCTACAAAAATCCTTTCATATTCAATTTTTTTTGTCCAATCTGCCCTTTCAAACTTCATCTTCCCCTGCATTAAAAACCTTCAATCTGCAAAATAAAATCATCTTCAAGAAAAAAACTTTCATTCTTCTTTTCATTTTCTTCTTCCAAAAATCCATCTGCAAAAACTTTTAACCTTCTTATCAAAAGAAATATCTCTCAAAATAACTTCCTCCTAAATATTGTCTCTACAAAGGAAAGTTTAAAAAAGAATAATATCTTCCCATAAAAAATTGCCTTAAAGACTCCATTAAAAAATTTCCATAAAAATCTCCTTTAGAAAAGACTAAAAATAGTCTAAAAAAATCTTTTATATCTTTCTTCAAATTTGTACCCAAAAACCTTGTATGACTTTTAACGCTCAAAATATATAAAGCTTACTTTTATTTTGATGTCATAAAAATATGACATAGGGGCCGATATCATAAAATTTCTGATATTTAAAAAAGCGATAAATATAGCTTGGTTGATCGGGCTCCCCTCTTCAAGTGTTTCGATGCCCTTTTTTTTTATGCATAAAACACTTCACATATATTTTGATGCTCTTGAATAAATTTTGTTCATACTCCTTTTTGAATATGCTTATATTTGATGCTTTTTGAAAAAGTCTTTGAATGATGTTTAATTTATAAACTGTGTTCCCCTATGCATTGACCTCACATTAAATCAGGCTTCCCTAAAGTCATAAAATTAAATAATGTAAATCAAGCTCCATACAAATTCATGCCTTGCCTTTTATAATGAATCATGCTCTCCTAAGGATCTTCGAAAACTTTGACACCCAATTTAAATAAAAAGAAATTCGAAGCCCACATTGACTCTTAACATGTCGAGAAGGTAAACAAACTGAAAGAGGCCACTGATAAGATGTGTAAATACCCCTTTGATAGGTTACACTAAGTGGTATAACCTGCTCTTGTAGGTCAACATCACTTTATAACATAAAGTGCATTTACATGCTATGGGCAGAGAAAACAATTAGTGATTAAACATTTAACCTTGTAAACATCACATGTTTTGAATCCCATTAACTTCAAAATATCTATAACTCTGATAAGAGAAGGAAGACATGAAGTAAGAAGAGCATTATGAACTCTTGATATAAACCACATGAAATATACCAACTGCACATAAACACCAACTGTGAAGATATCATACCATTACCAAACATCAATGCAATCAATGATCAATGAAGCTTATGAGCAATAAGGCATCCTTCTTGTCATCACTGTATGATCTTGATAATCTGATGATGATCAACTGAGATCATAAGTACATTATGAACAATCTCCTGGCACATGAGCTTCCTTAAGTGAGGTATGAAGAATATCAAAATGATGAGAACCAATACTAAGACAATACCAACTCCTTTATGTCCTAATAGCACAACCTTTGACATTATCCTCAAACCATCTTCTTTATGTGAAGCTTCCTGTTGAAGCATGAAGAAAGTAAATCTAATACACACAAGTCCTCTTGTGAACACAAAACATAACATAAGCATCTTGAGAACACACTATACCATGACATCATCATCCTACAAACAATATCAAGACATCTTAATCAAGAAAATTCTTGATGAACCTTTTTGACATCAATGACAACCTGTTTCCATCAATCTTTACATCAAGGAAGAAGGAGACATGATATTGATAGTTGCAGTATATGTTGATATCATCTTTGGTGGAGATGATGATATGTGCAATAAGTTTGTAGAGATGTAAGAAGAGTTTGAGATGTCTATGATTGGTGAGATGTCTTTGTTCCTTGGAATTCAAATTGCTCAACTAGATGATGGTATCTTTTTTTCCCAAGTTAAGTATTTAAAAGAATTGTTAAAGAAGTTTAGTATGGTGGATTCAAAGCCAGTGAGTACTCCCATGGTCACTGGATGTCACTTGAGCAAGGATGATGAGTCTTCAGGGGTGGATCAAACTATCTATAGACCTATGATTGGAAGATTGTTGTATTTGATTGCTTCTAGACCTGATATTATACATGTAGTATGTGTGGTTGATAGATATCAAGCTAATCCCAAGAAAACACATGAGAAGGTAGTGAAAAGGATATTCAGATACTTGAAAGGAACTCTAGATTATGGCTTATGGTATCCAAGAGGTAATGACTTTAATTCGAGTGCCTAAACTGATGCTGATTGGGCTGGTTGTGTTGATGATAGGAGTACAAGTGGCGGTGCTTTCTTTTTAGGAAGCAAATTGGTTTCATGGCAGAGTAAGAAATAAGATTTAGTGTCCTTATCAACTACAGAGGTAGAGTACATTACAACAACATCCTGCTATACACAAGTGTTGTGGATGAAACAAACCCTAAAGGATATCAACGTACTATATGATGAGCCCATTCCTATTTTGTGTGACAATACAAGTGCTATCAATATTTCCAAGAATCTAGTGATGCATTCTAGAACCAAGCATATAGAAATCAAGTATCACTTTTTGAGAGAGAAGGTTGCAGATAAGGAAGTGAAGTTGGATTATGTTCCAATAAAGGATTAGATGGAAGATTTTTTCACAAAGGCTCTTGCAAAGGACACTTTTGAGGATCTTCAACAGAGGTTAGGGGTGATTGCCCCTCCTTCTTGCTAGATGCATAGTGGTGCTTCTGTTAAGAGGGAGTTCATATTATATCTTGTTCCTGGACTGATGGTGGCTACCTCTCAGGTGGAGTAGGTAGTGGTTGCTAATGATAGGGGGAATTTGTTTGTTGCAAGAAGTTATGCCCTAAGAAAGAATGTGTAGGTATGTGGTCACTGATGAGTAGGTAGTGGTTTCTCTTTGTCCTTGATGTCAAAGGGGGAGAAATTTGTAGGTATGTGTTGCCATCAATTCCAAAGTGAGATATTGTTACACACATGGTTCGTAGGGTTTTCATTGATGTCAACACTATCACAAGGTTGCCATTGATGTCAACATTGTCATGGTGGTGTGATGGTGTTCATGGTTGGATGCCATGCCCTATCCAACAAAGAAGGTATAGTTCATGGTTGGATGTCATGCCTTGATCAATGTAGAGTTGAGTATGAGGACATATTAATATGGGAATTAGAAGCACTAAGATGAATAGATGTATTATTGATGATTGAGAATATATAGTGGCCCGATCCAAGTTTCATGATGATTGGATTACCAGAAGAGTGTTCTATAGTTTGAAGACAATGTTGAAGACAACTACTATACGGCAATAGAATGCTCTGCATTCCTCCACATTTGTAGATATGGCTATGTAGTTCTAGAAATATGTTTAGGGTACAGTGAAGGTCATAATCCCAAAGCTTCAGATCATTTGTCCTTTTGCTGTGAAAGTTATGCATGACAAAGTACCAACATGTGTTCTAGCAGAGTAAACTGGTATTGAAGGCCTGTTGGAATGCTCCACATTCCTTCGAATGTGAATGTTTGACTTTGCAGTGTTGTGGTCATGTTTATGAACATGCATTACATGCTTCCTTGTAGTTTCAAGGTTCTTGGTGGTCCACATGCTCAGTTTATCAATGACAGTATGTTGCAGTGTGTCTTGGATGACAGGTTGTTATTAGAGTTCATGATTGAAGATGTGTAGCACAATATCTTTGATGTGCAGAGGTAAAGGAGTGTTTGAAGATGTTGTATGAGTTCTGTAGACTCATCTAGAAAAGTTTCATGAAGATCTTTCTTGTTTCTAGTACCGCACAAGGTTTTCAAGTTGTTGTGGCTGTTATGCTTCAAGTTTCATATGTCTTTGCTTAAGGCTGTCCTATTTTCAAATGAGCGGAGTGTGTGGATGTAATTCCTTGATGTTTGATGCTGTAAAGAATGTTTTGGACCTAATTAAGAAAATGTTGGTATCCACAAGGCATGTGTCTTCTGCTGGTGTAGCGTGTAGTCTTGTTTAGGACTTGTCCTCTACACGTTTCATGTTGTATGTTGTCTGGCCGACTTGTAAATGTATTTTCATATTGTCTCTAGCTGACAAGCAATGTAATCAATGTAATATCATGTATAAATAGTAAATCAATTTGAGTTAGACAGAGTGTGATTGGAAAGTGATTGATAGGGCTCACATGCAAGATAAGGAGAAGAATGAATGCATTATGATGTGCGACTGAAGGAGAAAGAGCAGAAGTTATAGATGGCGTCCTGATTCATCTTGAAGACATATTTATGACAGTGATTGAGTGTAGAGTGTGCCTAACTAATTTGATCATCAGAAGAAAGTGTGAAGAGGTAGAACTGCAATCATCAAAGGTGTGATTTTTAATGTCAATTTTTAGATAGTAGGACTATCATACTGTAATCTTTTATAAGTGTGTTCTCAATTCATGGAGTAGTAGCTTCCTTGGGAGTGACTCTATATCAAAATTTTTAGGGAGTAGTAGCTTCCTTGGGTTGTAGCCCTAAAATAAAGTTATTATTTTGAACTTCATACGTTGTGAGTTAATCCTCACCATTATTTTTCCCTTATAGGGATTTCCACATATATCTGGTGTTATGTGTATATGTGCATTGTGTTAATCTTTCATGTTTATGTCAATGTTGTAATGCTTTAGTTTTAATCTACTCCAGAGAAGTTAAAGTTTGTTTAGATACTGAGTCACCCCCCTCTCAGTATATGGGTGTGTCCAAAAACTTTTTGATGTTTTACATATACTAGATTTGGTTAGAAATCTAATTTTTATCTCTAAGATGATTGATTCTAAAGTGCATGTTACCTTTGATGAAAAATGGTGCAAGTTGGATATAGGTAATTTAGTGCTGGATAAAGTTGTGAGGAATGTGACTTTTTTAGTCCAAAGGCATCAAAATTATGTATCTTAAGTCAGTATAACTAAACTTGAACATAGTTATGGCATTACTAGTGTTATGTCGTAAAATGTCCCCCTTAGACTTTTACCGCCTAAGTTTAGTTCCCAGGTCCCTTAGCTTTAATCATGCATGTTAGAAATGAATCCTGAAACAAAATCCCACGAAACCCATGTCAAATGGGACCTAGGGGTGAACCTTGAGCTAAATCTAGACCCAAAATAGGCACCTGGGCTTAGGCACCCGTGCCCTAGCCCTGCCCTATTTTGTCAGGGTCCCAAACTTCTATGTCAGCTTGTGACTGTTAAATGATGTTCCTTATTGGCATCTTAAGTTTGAATTATGAAATATTATTGGGAATGCATATATAAACATGTTTAGGACTTCATTTGAAACTAGAAGATGATTTTGAGATTAGGGAAAACTTATGATCATAGAGCATTCAAGGCATTCATTGTGTTGCAGAGTAGAGTTGTGTTGTTGTTGTGTTTGTTGTTGCAAATTTGGCTTCATCTTCCAATGGCATGAAAGATCTTCATCTCCTTGAGAGCTACATCTCTGAGGTGCTATTTATTTTTGATTCAATCTATCTACTTTATCATTATTTTTGCCTCTGTCCACCAAGGACACACACTCTCTATCTAACAACAGTGTTGGAAGGCTTGAATGCCATTTCAGGGCTTGATTGAGGTAAGCTCCTAAACACCACAATCCCCAACCCTCTCTTGTGATTGTAGATGACAGGTGCAGGATTTTGCAGAGTGGAGTTGTAGAGAATCATTACAGAGCATAAGGAATCTAGGTCTAAAGAAAAAAGCATAGAATATCTTGAAAAGGTCAAGGGAACCCGCTCTTTTGACCTCCAATTTTGTAGTGCCGAAAATATCTGAAGTGATTGCAGTATGTAGTAGAAAATATTCAAAAGCCCTTAGAAAAAGTAGTACCTTGGGCTTGGGTGCCCGCTCCTTTGACCTTAAAGTTTTTGTTGGCAAGAGACACTGTGTGGCTGTTGGCAAGAGACACTATATGGATTCATGGTTGTTGTCATTGATGGCAACAAAGGTCATTCCACATATCCGCAAGTCATGATATATCTCTACCGGAAGTCAGATTGAAGATTGTTGTGGTCCGGTGAACAAGAACAGAGCATGTGGCAAGGTCCGACAGATTGGTCCGGATCTCTCAGAGGAAGTGTCTTGGCACAGTGCGGATCTGGGGAAGTCAAGAGGACTATCTTGAGTAGTATATTCCAAGGATTTAGCCTCCGGAGATGGACAAGGAAAAAGATATGAATAGTTGAGTACCGGATTCCTGAGAGACAGTGAAAACAGAGGAAGAACTGACTGACTGAGTATCAAACTACTTTCCGGATGTGTTACAGATGATGATAAAGGTTGCGGAGGCATGAATCATGTTTGGCCGACATAATTGATGATATCTACAAGTATATGCTTGATCCGCATTGCTTGGTGAGCAAGGATTCAGCCGACAGAACTAAGTTTGTAAGAAACTAGACTGTTCCGGATGCCGACTAGAAAGATGATGAAATTACTTGTGCGGATATATATAGAGGATGGATTTAGTTGTAAAGTGGGTGAATATGTGAAAGGATATGCGAACAAGTCCAGAGTAGAGCAGAAGTAGCAAGAAAGATCCGGTATGTGAAAGGATAGCAGACTAAAGAACAGAGGAAAGATGAAGTGCAGCAGATCAGTATACTGAACTTAACCGGAACTGAACTCCAGCATATGCAGATGCTTCCAATCAGTTCAAGACTGTGATTCTTATCACTTTGTAAGACAGTGTGTCTTCTTGTAGGCAGTGAGCCTCTTGTGAGCAGTGTGCTCGGGCAGTGAGCCCTAATTGGCAAGTGCCATTTTTGTAATTTCCTATTCTTCTAACAGAGAATAATTCTTGGGTTAATCACCCCGTGGTTTTCTCCCTTAACAGGGTTTCCACGTCAAAAATACTGTGTCATGTGTTTCTTATTTCATGGTTAATGTTTTGTGTTTGATTTTATTAAAAGGAAAGTTCAATAAGGGAAATAATTAGGATAACTGATTCACCCCCCCCCCCTCTCAGTTATCAACAATTGGTATCAGAGCTAAGTTCCTCCTAATAGAGCCTAACAGCTTGAGGAAGATCTGGGATTTCAAATGGATGCATATGGTTTAAGGGAGCAACTCAAGACTGCCCTTGAAGATCTTGAACAGTCAAATTCTGAAGTCAGTGAATTAAAGGAAAGACTCAAACAGGCTGATGAATTCATGAGAGAATTAAAAGACAAATTAAGTCTCTCTATGAAAAAGAGAAAGGAGCTGCTTCAACAGTTGGCAAGACAAAGTGAAGAAAGCAATACAAGTGAGGAATTGACTGAGCAAACCAAGTTATGTGAAAAGTTATCAAAAGAAGTCATTATGTTAAGACATGAAATGGAATCAGGAACTATAAAGTTTACTCAAGAGATTGAAGAAAAAAGAAAGGCTGAAGACAATCTAAGACAATCTCTTAAAGAAAAATCAGAAGAATGCCACCAGATGGACAGGATTATCAGACACCTTGAATCTGATCTTGAAGATTCCAAAGATAATGAAGGAAAACTTGAGGATCAAATTGCCTCTCTCAAAAGAGACCTTCAAACAGCAAATGAATATAAAGAGAAATTCAAGATAAGTTCTGCTCAACTTGAAGTTCTTCTTGGAAGTCAAAAGAGGATAGATGACAAGTATGGCTTGGGATATGAGAAAGGAGAAAGCTCCGGATCCGGTCAGAAGAATCTTGGATCAGAAAATCCAAGGAGCAGGCCTAGAAGACCTCCGGTAAGACAGCCAAATGCTCAAAGATATCCATCCTTCAATGGATACTGCCACAGCTGCAACCACTTTGGTCACAAAGCTAATCAGTGCAGAATGAGAATGAATCAGATTAATTCATCCTTCTCCGGACAGTGCTTCAACTGCAAAAGGTATGGACACAAATCCCATGAATGCAGAATTATGCAAGTAAACAAATCATTCAAAGGTAGATGCTTTACATGCAATAGAATAGGTCATATGGCTAATCAATGCAGATCAAGGGGATATCAGTTAAATATGCAAAGAAATGTTATTTGCCAAATCTGCAATAGGTCCGATCATAATGCTAAAGTCTGCAGAAACAAGAATCAGGACAAAAGAGGTCCGGTGTATAATCAGAATCAAGACAAGGGTAAACAAAAGATGAATGCGGATGAAGTTAGGAATCAGATGAGCAAGATTTGGGTGAAGAAAAGCTCAGAGAATGTAGAGGTTGGATCCGCACCAGATTCTGGTGCTGATATTTCTTCCGGAAATTAAAAAGTGAGCTCAGGCTCAGGGGGAGACTCAAAGAAGATTCTGTTCCCCCAGCCAAACAAGTTGTGCCGAATGTGGCACAAGATGCGGATTAAAGGGTTTGTAGATATAAGTCCTGAGATGCTTCAGTCAAGTTTTCAGAGGTCCGCATGGAGTTATGAAGAAGCTGTGTTCGATTAAGTTAGACCTGTTCAGGGAGGTGCTCCGGTATGATAAAGGATTACAAAAAGGTCCGGAGAGATCCGGAAGTGCACGATCTTGTCTTGCGGATTGGACAGAGTGTTTGGGATGTTCTTGTAATATGTTACCTAGATTTATTCATGATTTAAAGATCCGGATGATATTCAGTGATCAGGACTAATCCGGGATACTCCAAGCTGTCCAGACATGGTAAACCGAAATAATGCAGGTGAAGCATTTATTGCAGACAGATATTAGGGTTTGCGGAGCAATATAAGGGATTTCTCAAAAGTTATCTGCTCATTCTACACTTGAGAAGAAGCGAATAGTGGAGCTCTGCAACAAGGTTCATCAAGCACACCAAGGATCTCCTGCCGAAGCTATTGCATAAAGAAATCAATCCAACCACTCCGTGCAAACCGAAGGCGCATAAGGTATTCTTCGTTTTTCATTGCCTCACTGCAAATCTTTGAAGAATGGCTACTCCAAACATAGTTAAGATCTCTGATAGACCTCGCCCCTCATTCAAGAAACATCCCTACAAATCATTGGAGGTAGATCCACTAGGAGCCTTCTCTATTGTTCCCCACGGAGTCTTACATACTGAAGATATTAGGGTTTACATACACGCAAACATTGAGGAATTTGGGGAATTCAAATTAAGAGACCTCTATCACAAGCAACTGATAGACAATGCTTTTGAGCTCAAACCAGAGTATAAGGGTATCCAGAAGAAACAATTTGAGCAATTCATTCATTTCCCTAGCTTTGAAGAAGATGAATGGGTCCGGTATGTACTGAGCAGGATGCATGACAACTTCCTTTGGCTAGATAGACCCTGTAAGATCACAAAAGAAGCAATTAGAGCAGTAACTGGTCTATACTCTTCCGGGGGGGTACCTATCCTCAAATCTGTCAAGAACAACGTTGTAACTGAGGCCACCGGATCAAAATATGATAAGAGGGCAATGACCATTGAAGATATTTCGGATCCGGATATCAAATATGCATCAATGATAATAGGATACAAGATCTATCACTCCAGCAGGGAGAATTCTGTATCCGGGACTGCAATATACACAGCATATGAAATGCTAAGAAAGAATGCAGATTATGATCTTTGTGAACTACTACTAAGCCAATTAATGGAAAATGTACAGAAAATCAAGAAAGACAAGAAGAACTCCTTTAAGTATGGTACTCTCATTGTATGTCTATTCTTTTACTTCATGAATGAGCTACCCGGAACAAGCGGATGGGTATGGCAGAATGACAAACCTGTTGCAGTCCAGATAAGAGACTATTTGCATGGACTTGGGGATGCAAAAGCGAGAAACACAGCTCTATGGGGATACTTCAAAAACTTTCAGAGCATGATGCAAGCAAGAGAGAGAATTCCCCAGTCTCTCATTGAGAAATACAAGGACTCAGTATGCTTTATGGTTGACACTGATCAGTGCCTAATGGAGGCAGTGGAGCCAAGGACTGTCTGGATCATGCCCATGGGGTATGAAGTTGATGAACAGATAGTAGAGCTGCATGTTCAACACATGCTAAGTCAGCCCAAAGATCCTAAGGCAGAAAGGTTTGGAACCTTTGAGGAGCTGAGTGTGAAATTACATGTAGAACTCAGGGAACCTGAGATTAAGAGAAAAGTGAGAAAAGAAGTAGAGCACATTGCTCAAGGCCTAGGCATCTCAAAAGAGGCACTTGATGCCAGCCGGGAAAAGAGGAGAAAGGCTGAGGAAGAAGAGAAAAGCAAAGAAAGTGCTCCGGTTGAAACCCCCACCCGGACCAGATCATCAAAGAGATCTGCACCTTCCACAACCAAAAGCTCAAAACCGGAAGTCCAGGCATCCGGTAAAAGATCCAAGACAAAAGCATCAAGGGCTTATGAAAGCCAAAAGGATGAAGAGGAAACAGAATCAGATGAGGAAGTAAGAGAAGTAAAGAAACAGAAGAAGAAAGGATCCGGTAAGCCCTCCACAGGCCAAGACAAGGATGAAATGGCAGAGGTAACTGTTGAAAAGCCCACTCTGTCACTAGAGAGCATAATCAAGTCGGTCACGGTGGATGGAAACCTTCAACCAATGACTGAATCCTATGATGACTTCAGTGAGGCAGACCAAAAGACTCTGCAGGAGGCCACAGTGAAATATCTTAACATATATAATAAGGCTTTCATTGAAATAATATCTCTTATTCCTAAAAGCCTAGAAAAGGAAATGGAAGTGAGGAAAAATAATGCTCATGCTAAAGATCTTGAGATCCGGGAGCAGATAGCTATTCAGCTATATCCTCAAATTGATCCCAAGACAATGAACATGATCTTCAAGGACTGCAAAGATGAGTTCAGAAGTAAAGCCAGGATGAATCAGCTCATGCTTGGTGAGACTGACAAAGTGGCACAAGAGACAGAAGAGATCCTCCGGAAGGCCTTCAAAAGGTTCAATCTTCCTGTTGTAGAGGACTTAGGTGCAGAAACAGCTGCTGATTTGGAATCTTCTGTTCCGGAAGAAGTGAGCCCTGAACAGACAAGTGAGGACTTGGGACCCTCTGCTCCAGAAGAAGTGGCCCATGAACAAGCAAGCATCTCTCCTCCGGTTTCCCCTACAGTCTCCGGATCCAAAGAAGAAGAGCAATTGCAGGAGAAGGAAGCAGTGGTGACAGACAAAGAGGTTGACAGTTCTAAGACTGCAGAAGAAAAGAAACATCTGTCTCCGGCAAGAGACACTGCACTAACTGTTCAACAATTTTTGAGCAAAGAAACTCTAGAGATTGATGAACCGGAGCTTCTAAAAGGTCCATTTGATTTTGACTCTCTCTCTCCGGTACAAACAATGAAGATAGCTTCATTTGCAAATGCCAAGGCAAATGAAAAGCTCCTGAAGTCTCATATGGAAGACTGTGAGTTGATAGAGGCTGCTTCCGGAGTACTTGTAAAGATCATGCCATCAATCCAAATAGATCCGACAGCCTCCACTTCCGGTAATCTAAAAACCTTAGTCAGCAGTATTGATACACATTTTAATTCTCTAGAAAAATCAGCTGAAGAAAAGGTCCGGAAGGAATTTTTGGATAAGAGATTTTCTGAAATATTAGAATTAATCTCTAAGGATAGGAAGATTGTAAGCATTGGAATAAAGAGCTTAGAAAATGCTCTTAAGGATGGCGGTGACATATACAAATTTTGTATATCTTGGTCAAAGGCAACAGCAGCAATTGACAAGAAAATAAAAGAGGAACAGGACAAGCTTCAAAGCTTATCTCAAAGTTTTGATCCTCTCTCTTCCTCTATAATAAATCAAGAATGTCAGACTATTGCAGTCTTGAATGAAATAAAGAATCTTGAGAAGGAGAGGAAGAACATTACCAACCGGATGGGAGAACTTAGAAGGATTATAGTCCCTAAGTTGGAAACTATGCATGAGGCCATCAGTGATGCCCAGACCACCGCCCATACAAAAGATCCGACAGATCTCAGGCGGGCAGAAGCTTTTGCATTTTTGTTGAGTGGTCACATTTCAATCTTGGACAGAATGAAGCTAAGTTGGGCTACTGAAATGGTTCAACTGCAGACATCCTTTGCAGACATTCTGCAGTATATGTGAGTATGTAAATATGCGGCTATATATAGAAAATTTTTTGAAAATTTTGGTGTGCGGACCCTACCCTTTGCCATTGATGTCAAAGGGGGAGTGAGGAGCAGTGAAAAATGAGGAATCCAACTCAGGGGGAGTTCCGGAAATTGTATATAAAGACAGAGCATCAGCAAAGGGGGAGCATAGTGTAAACACTTAGTCATTTTTCACTAAGTGTTGCCATCAATGCCAAAGGGGGAGATTGTTGGCAAGAGACACTATATGGATTCATGGTTGTTGTCATTGATGGCAACAAAGGTCATTCCACATATCCGCAAGTCATGATATATCTCTACCGGAAGTCAGATTGAAGATTGTTGTGGTCCGGTGAACAAGAACAGAGCATGTGGCAAGGTCCGACAGATTGGTCCGGATCTCTCAGAGGAAGTGTCTTGGCACAGTGCGGATCTGGGGAAGTCAAGAGGACTATCTTGAGTAGTATATTCCAAGGATTTAGCCTCCGGAGATGGACAAGGAAAAAGATATGAATAGTTGAGTACCGGATTCCTGAGAGACAGTGAAAACAGAGGAAGAACTGACTGACTGAGTATCAAACTACTTTCCGGATGTGTTACAGATGATGATAAAGGTTGCGGAGGCATGAATCATGTTTGGCCGACATAATTGATGATATCTACAAGTATATGCTTGATCCGCATTGCTTGGTGAGCAAGGATTCAGCCGACAGAACTAAGTTTGTAAGAAACTAGACTGTTCCGGATGCCGACTAGAAAGATGATGAAATTACTTGTGCGGATATATATAGAGGATGGATTTAGTTGTAAAGTGGGTGAATATGTGAAAGGATATGCGAACAAGTCCAGAGTAGAGCAGAAGTAGCAAGAAAGATCCGGTATGTGAAAGGATAGCAGACTAAAGAACAGAGGAAAGATGAAGTGCAGCAGATCAGTATACTGAACTTAACCGGAACTGAACTCCAGCATATGCAGATGCTTCCAATCAGTTCAAGACTGTGATTCTTATCACTTTGTAAGACAGTGTGTCTTCTTGTAGGCAGTGAGCCTCTTGTGAGCAGTGTGCTCGGGCAGTGAGCCCTAATTGGCAAGTGCCATTTTTGTAATTTCCTATTCTTCTAACAGAGAATAATTCTTGGGTTAATCACCCCGTGGTTTTCTCCCTTAACAGGGTTTCCACGTCAAAAATACTGTGTCATGTGTTTCTTATTTCATGGTTAATGTTTTGTGTTTGATTTTATTAAAAGGAAAGTTCAATAAGGGAAATAATTAGGATAACTGATTCACCCCCCCCCCTCTCAGTTATCAACAGTGGCTTCATTGGTGTTGTCATTGATGGCAACAAAGTTCATCCCACACATCTGCAGGACATGGTGTGTCTTCACCAGAAGTTAGATTAAAGAAGTGTTGTGGTCTGGTAAGCAAGAACAAAGCAGGTAGCAAGTTCTGACAGACAGGTCTGGATCTCTCAGAGGAAGTATCTCGGTAATGTGTGGATTTTGGGAAGTCAAGAGGAGTACCTTGACTGATAGATTCTAGGGATTGAGCCTCCAGTGATGGAACAGTGAAGAGACATGAGTACTTGAGTATTGGGTTTATGTTTGGTAGAGTAGACAAAGGAAGACCTAACCGGCAGAGCATCAGACCTTAATCCGGATGTGATATTGATGGCGATTAAGTTTCCTAAGGTATCATTCATGATTGGCTGACATGATTGATGACTTTTATAAGCATCTCTTTGATCCGTATTACTTGGTATGCAAAGATTCAATCGACAGATCAAAGTTTGGGAAAATATTGACTATTCCAGATGTCGACTAGATAGGTGTTGAAATCACTTGTGCGGATATATATACCAAATGGATTTAGATGTGAAGTTGGGAGTTGTGTGATGCGTGGTGCGAAGAAAATCAGAAAAGCTAAGTTTTAGCAGTAATATAGGTTTGGTATGTGACAGGATAGCAGATCCAAGAAGAGCAAGAATGAAGTGCAGCAGATCAGTGTATTGAGCCTAACCAGAACTAAACCTCAGCATGTGTGGATGCTTCTCTTCAGTTCAAGTATCTAGTTTCTTTGTACAAACTATGGTAGGTAGTGAGCCTCTTATGAGCAGTGTGCCTGGGTAGTGAGCCCTAATTGGCAAGTGCCATTTTGTACTATCTTATTCTTTTAACAATACAATCTTGGGTTAGTCACCCCGTGGTTTTTCCCTTAACAGGGTTTTCCACGTCAAAATCATTGTGTCATGTGTATTGATGTTATTTCCATTTCATGGTTATGTTTGCTTATTTGACTTAATGCTGTGGCAGTGAGCCCTAATTGGCAAGTGCCATTTTGTACTATCTTATTCTTCTAACAATACAATATTGGGTTAGTCACCCCGTGGTTTTTCCCTTAACAGGGTTTTCCACGTCAAAATCATTGTGTCATGTTTATTGATGTTATTTCCATTTCATGGTTATGTTTGCTTATTTGACTTAATGCTGCATTAATTATTAAGGAAGTTCAGGAAAGCTGAAATAATCAAGATAACTGATTCACCCCCCCTCTCAGTTATCAATAGTTTTTGCCTTCCGAGACCTAAAATCTATTATGTATCTGACATGTATTTAGTGTCCTATGCAATCTTTTGTTGGGATTCATCCGTTTGTTTATGATTTTGCATAATTAGGGTTTTAGGCTTAATCAAGATAAGGTTTAACAAATCAATCAACAAATTCTAAATTTCCTTATAATTCCAAGTGACAGCAAACCTGATAGTTGAGTCCTCTTGCAAAAGTTGTGATTCAACTAGATTAAATGTCTTTGAATATATGTAGTGAAAGGAAGATCTAATCAAACAATTAACCAAACTCATCTTCCCTCTTTTCCCACATTACATTTTGGTGAACTTGTGTTTTGTTGAGAATTGCATCTTGATGACTATTGTACATCAGATTTGCATTCATACATTTCATATTTATCATCTTACATTTGAAAATCTTGCATAAAAATTGAAAAAATCAAGCATCCTAGGCTTGCATTTAGGCATAATGTGCACTATTTTCATTACATTTCATTTAAATCATTTGAATCTCTAATATTTACATCAGAGCTGAGATAAATTATAGCAATTCATCACTCTATAATTGTTTATCTTACATTTACAGGCTTTATTTTCTAAGGTTTGCTTAAAATTAGGCATTTTGCATATAACCTAGTAATTCCAAAAACTAGGGTTTGTAGCTAAAATCTTATTTCAGATTTTACTACTCATTGTTAACATTCATTAAAATCTAATTTTGATAGTAGTATTTCATCATAGTGTGTTTTTGCATCTACATTTCAAATCTTGCATTTACACATTGTGTATTCCAAAAAGCATATCTTGCTCCTAGGGTTTGTTCTATTAGTTTGTGCATTGAGTGTTGTATGCTTTTGTATGAGTCTTATAACCCGCTACCCTAATAGAAATATCCCTCTAAGGAGATGGTGTAGTCTTGGTGGGAGGGTTCATAGAATGAACTATCCAGACTGTGCAACAAGAGTAAACACAACAGAAACAACTCAAATAAATGGAACAAATGTAGATTCAGTGATTCAATATATCATGGAATTCAAATAGAGATAGGCCAACAACATGCAAGCTTCCAATTAGGGCTCACAGGCCTGATTACGTACATGCACTAGATAAAGCTTTAAATCTCCTTCACACAAAATCTAAACTACCAATCTTCTAAATCATAAGAACTATATGAACTATTTTCCTAAGGATCTATTACATCAATATATATCAAGTCTGGATCGATAGATTCCTCCGTGTCAGCCAAGGAAGATCACTAATTCCAAAGAAGAGCTGTAACGTGTGTACACAGATAGGTCAGACCTAAATGCATAGAACACTTCCTGAAAATGAATGGAATGATATGTGGATCTCCTGGGAAGGTCAGACACGAACCAAAGATCATTGAATGATGTGTCATTAGGCTCCACAGATTAGGAAATGCTTCCACAAGTTTCTCCTTCAGCTGATTGTCTGTCATTATTTGGATGCTCTGCTATGAGAAATAGTCAAACTTCTAATAGCAATATCTTTCTGGTATTGAAGTGCGGACCTCTAAATTTAGGATATGATGTAAATGAATGAATGTAGATGCTAAGTCCAACTCCACAAGATCTGAAAATGCTACTAGACCAAAATACAAAATATGCTTATGACTAAATTGGAAAAGAAACAAACTGAAATGCAAATGTTTGGTTGATACAATATTTCTCTTGAACCAAGGATGCTCTTGCATCAGGAGAAGTTGTAGATTAATGGGTTCTAGTGCTCCCAATAGAAACAGTGTACCTACATCAGAAAATCCATTGAACACTTACTTTACAAAGGAGAAACACAAACTTTGCAAGATATCATACCTCCTTCAACTACAATAGAAGAACAAACATTTCATGACTTCAAAGATCCTATTGATATAATAGCACATGTACCTGATGAACAAATAAACAAACTTGATAGAGAACTAGTTGATTTTCAAGCATTTGTGGAAAAAGGAAGAATAACAAAAGAAGCTTTGCCTATTATTCATAATATAAGAGAGTTGTTAAAATAAGGACAAGATGGTGTTAATACACTACATGGACTAGCCCATATAGTGCATAACAACATTATGCCTATGACTGAATGTGCAAATGTTATTAATAATATGTCATCACCGACTCATACACAAGTATCGACACCTATATTGACTACTATAATGTCTACTTTTACATCATCAATTCTCACCACTAATGCACATGTCTATAGTAATGCTACCACTAGTATTGTAGTATCTAATGGCATTAATTCACAAAATTACAAATCCATGGGATTCAACTATCACAATCAACCACCTAGGGTGACTTCTTTTATGAATAATCACTCTCAACCATCTATCCATTCCACTTATTCTCAACCACCTTTCACTTACATCCCAACCACCTTTTGTTACCACTCACAATCAATCACCTCAAAATTTCATGACCATATCTTCTAATTCTCAAATCGCATCTCCTAATGATGCCCTCCTAAACCAACTCTTACAAGGCATGACCTCCTTACAATAAAAGGTGACAATCTTGACATATTCTTCTCAGCCTAATATACCAACTTATCATGCTTGTAATCATCTATCTTATGCAATCCTAAGAACTCCTATGCCTGATAAGTTTGAAACCCCCCGCATTGAAAAATATAGTGGTAAAGGTGATCCTAATATTCATGTGGCAGCATTCATGACAATGTGTAGTGATTTCTTCTTTGAAGAGGACTTGTTGGAAAAACTCTTCCCGTGATGTCTCATAGACACTACTTTGGAATGGTTTTGCTCTTTTCCTTTGAATTTTATACATTCCTTCTCACAACTCATTGGTTAATTCTTACAGCATTTCCAAGCAAACATTGGACCTCAGGTCTCATTGTGATGCAGGAGCATCCAGTGGTGTAAGGGTAATCTTGCATCACCCAAAAAAAAGTTAATTCAAAATCATTGTAGTTGTTTTCATTTCTTTCCATAATTAGTGTTTCTGGTTCCATAATATCCAGAACAATAATGTAGGACTTTCAGTTTTTCCAAAACTGCTAAAAATAATGACCTGCCTATTTAGGAAAGTGTACCTACTATTTTTAGAAAGTTTGCATTTGGGCATGTAATGAAGCAAAAACTTCCAGAAAGTTACATAACGGAAATATAAGACCTTTGGCGAAGGAATCAGGCAAAGATCATTTGTGAGCTGAAAGATATTAAAGTTTTTGTTTTCTGAAAAGCCCCTAAAAATTTCTAGAACGAGATATGAGGCACTAAAACTTCCCATAACATCCCAAAAAGTTGATGGAAATCCATTTACGGATTTCTAGCGTGATAGTTCACATCGCGAGCTTTCCGGCGCTTAAAACGGTTCGTCAATCGGACACTCGGATCAAAAGTTATGCTTCCCGAAAGTTGACCTACTTTTGGAGGGAGTTGCAAATTTCAAAATTTAGCTGGAGGCCACCAAAAAGTGCTATTTATGACTATTTTAGGAACCCTGAGCGGTAGTAGAGTGAAGGGGGGGCCAGTGTAGAGTCAAGAATAGGTGGGAAAATAGAAACCCTAACTGATTTGGGGTTACAGAAGGCTGAAGATTCTAGAGTCTTGAGGTTGGGAAAGCTGTAATGTGTTGCAGCCAGTAGAGGATTCATCCTCTGATTGTAATTGAGCTTCTGTAATGTAATGAGTTGCCCAGTTCAATAAAAGAAAGTTCTATTTGCTATGTTCAATATCTTCTATTGTGTGTTTTGTGATTTACCCCCTTCATCAAGTGGTATCAGAGCGAGGGTTCCTGCGTGTGTAGACAGATCGCCGAACGTGAGGCAGTTTGCACCAGGACCTGAGGTTGTGGGTCTGCTGCAGAGACTAATATGTCTCCATGAAGAAATTGTGTTGGGAGGAATGCTTTGATGGAAGAGGGTTTTAGAGCCCTACAAAGGCAAATCGATGCATTGCAAGAGGAGCTACGAAGAGGGTTTGAGCCGAGGACAAGAGAAGAAAGTGAAGATGAAGTTGAAGAAGAGCTATCTGAGGAAGAACAAGAAGCTGTCGAAGATGCTTTAGAAGTAAGGTTGTTGAGGGTCATTTCGAAGATCGGAAAGAGGCCCATGATTGAAGTTTCTACATATTCTAGAGATTTGAATCCAGAACAGCTTATTGATTGGATCAATGACATGGAGGAGTATTTTGAGTATGAAGATGTGGAGGACCCAGATCGGGTTAAGTTTGCAAAAACAAAGTTGAAGGGCCATGCCAATATTTGGTGGAAGGAGGTCCAATTAGAGAGGAACAGAAGAGGAAAAACAAAGATTACTAGATGGGATCGGATGGTAGAGAAACTAAAGAAGCAGTTCATTCCTGTGGACTATGAGATGGAGTTGCTGAAGAAGCTGCAAGGACTAAAGCAAGGTAACAAGTTTGTTAAGGAGTATACAGAAGAATTTTATAAAATTACTATCAGGATAGGCCATGCAGAGCCGAACAAGGAGAAGGTAGCCCACTACATTAATGGGTTGAGGCCGAGTATTCAAGAGGAGTTGAGCCTGGTCAGAATGACCACCATAGAAGATGCGTACCAGTTTTCCCTGAAGGTGGAAGAGAAGCTGAACAAAAGATTTGATAGCAAGCAAAGGGGAAGAGGTCAAGGTGGAAGGACTAGCAGAAGACCCTATGGAGGCCGTAATGAGGATCAAAAGAAAAGTGAAGAAGTAGGCACCAGTCGAAATCAAAGAGGGGATAATACCTACCGCCCTCGTGACTAGAACAATGGTGAGCAAAGAGGAAGAGGAAGAGGCAAACCTGGGCAAGGACCTGGAAGAGGAGGTTTCAGAGGAACCTGTTTCCAATGTGGAGAAGAAGGGCATCGAGCATATAAATGTCCACAACATCAAGGAAGGATGAATAGAAGACCTGAAGGTAATGCACGAGTTGCACATGTAGATGAAGATGCACAGTCTGAGCATTCTGAAGATGCTGAAAGGGGAGAAACCCTAGTTGTTAGAAGAACTTTGTTGAATGAGGAGAGAGAACCCAATCAGAGGAAGAGTTTATTCCACACAAGGTGCAAATGTGAAGGTAAGTGTTGTGATATTATTATTGACAGTGGAAGCACTGATAATCTTGTTTCAGAGGAGATGGTTGACAAGTTAAAGTTGACAAGAAGAAAGCATCCGCATCCATATCAGATTGCATGGTTGCAGAAGGACCATATAGCTTTGGTCAATGAACAGTGTTTAGTGAAGTTCAAGATTGGTGACTACCATGATGAGGTGCTCTGTGATATCATACCGATGGATGCAAGTCATATGCTGTTGGGGAGGCCGTGGCAGTATGATAGGAGTGCTATCCATGATGGCTGTGCAAACACATATTCCCTAACAAAGGATGGAGTTCGTCATAAGTTAAAGCCCTTGAAGGAGGTGGAAGAAAAGGTATGTAGTACTGCCAGAATTTGTTTGGTAGATGGTAGGAAATTTTTGGAGGGTATGAAGCATGAGCGTCATTGCTTTGCATTGATTCCTAAGATTAGTCAAGAGAAATGTGAAGATGTATCAGCAGAAGTTTCAGATATGTTGGAAGAGTTCCAGGACATTATCTCTGATAATGTACCAGAAGGTTTACCACTAGTAAGGAAGATAAGTCATCAAATGGATTTGATACCAAGAGCCAGTTTACCAAACAAGGCAGCCCACAGAATGACCTCTGTAGAGAATGAAGAGTTGATCAGACAAGTTCAGGAGTTGTTGAGGAAGGGATTGATAAGGGAGAGCCTAAGTCCATGTGTGGTACCTGTAGTACTAGCACCAAAGAAATATGGAGAATGGAGGATGTGTACATACTCTCGAGCCATCAATAAGATAACGATCAAGTATAGATTTCCATTGCCAAGAATGGATGACATCATGGATTGTTTGAGTGGGGCCAAGTACTTCACGAAAATTGACCTGAAGAGTGGGTATCACCAAATCCATATCAGAGAAGGGGATGAATGGAAGACAACCTTCAAGACAAAGGAAGGTTTGTATGAGTGGTTAGTCATGCCATTTGGGCTAACCAATGCACCAAGCACATTCATATGGCTCATGAACGAGGTACTGAAAGAATTTTTGTGAAGTTTTGTTATTGTTTATTTGGATGATATTTTGATTTTTAGTAAGACTTGGGATGAGCATTTGATGCATATCAGAAGAGTTCTAGAGAAGCTGAGGGAGGAGAAGTTGCTGATTAATCTGAAGAAATGCAGTTTTGCAAAGAAGGAGTTGGTATACCTGGGATTTGTTGTCTTGGAGGAAGGTCTTAAGATGGACCTAGAAAAAGTAAGGGCTATCATTGAGTGGCCTATGCCAAGGAGTGCAACGGAGGTAAGATCTTTTCATGGTTTGGCAAGTTTTTACAAAAAGTTTATCAGGAATTTTAGTAGCATTTGTGCACCCCTGACTGAGACAATGAGAGGGGATAGAAAAGAGTTTAGATGGACTAAAGAAGCAGACAAGAGCTTTGATACATTGAAGCAAAAAGTTGTAGAACAACTTGTTTTGGCACTTCTAGATTTCAATAAGGTATTTCAGGTAGATTGTGATGCTAGTGGTAGTGGTATAGGAGCTGTTCTGAGCCAAGAAGGTAAGCCCATTGCCTATTTTAGTGAGAAGCTTAATGATGCCAAGAAAAAGTATTCTGTTTATGATTAGGAATTTTATGCAATAGTTCAGGCTTTGAAGAAATGGAGACATTATCTGTTGCCAAAAGAGTTTGTTTTATATACTAATCATCAAGCTTTGCAGTATCTTAATAGTCAAGGTAAGTTGAACCAAAGGCACTTAAAATGGGTTGAGTTTTTGCAGGGTTATACCTTTGTTTTGAAGCACAGGAGTGGGAAGTCCAATAGAGTGGCAGATGCCTTGAGCAGAAGACAAAATTTGCTGACAGAAATGAAGATAGAGGTTGTTGGGTTCGATGAGCTCAAAAGTTTGTATCCTGAAGATCCAGATTTTGCATAGGCTTGGAAAGCTTCTCTGGAGCCTGTTACTTTGGACATGACAATATGGTTGGATTTCATAATCCAAGACGGCATGCTGTTTAGAGGAAGCCAGTTGTGCATTCCGAGGAGTTCCATGAGAGAGAACCTGATTAAGGAGAAGCATAGTGGAGGATTGGCTGGACACTTTGGTCGAGATAAGACCATTTCTATTGTTGGTGAAAATTATTATTGGCCACAGCTGCAGCAGGATGTGAGGAAGTTTGTGCAGAGTTGCAGAGTATGTCAGATGGCAAAAGGAACAAGTCAAAATACAGGTTTGTATCAACCATTACCTGTACCAGAGAAGCCATGGGATGATATTAGTATGGATTTTGTTCTTGGTTTACCAAGGACACAGAGAGGGCATGATTCTATTTTTGTGGTAGTGGACAAATTCTCAAAGATGGCACATTTTATTCCTTGTAAGAAGACTAATGATGCTGTTCATATTGCAGAGTTATTTTTCAAGGAAGTGGTGAGACTACATGGTCTACCAAAGAGCATAGTTTCAGATCGAGATACCAAGTTTGTTGGTTATTTTTGGAGGACATTGTGGAAGAAGTTGAAGACAGATTTGAAGTTTAGTTCTGCACACCATCCACAGACTGATGGACAAACTGAAGTGGTGGATAGGAGTTTGGGTAACCTGCTATGATGCTTAGTAGGAGATAAGCCCAAGGGATGGGATTTGATTTTACCACAGGTAGAATTTGCTTACAACAATTCTGTCAATAGGAGTACTGGTAAATCACCATTCCAGATTGTATATGGCAATAGCTCAAGAAATGCTTCTGAGTTAAGGAAGCTGGACAATGGAGAAAAGACAAGTGCTGAAGCTGAAGACTTTGCAGAACATCTGAAGAATTTGCATGAAGAAGTGAGAAAGCACATTAATAAGATGAATATTCAGTACAAGGCTAAGGCAGATCAGAAGAGGAAGTATAAGGAGTTCCAGGTGGGAGATGAAGTCATGGTTCACTTGAGAAAAGAAAGGTTCCCAGTTAGAACATACAATAAATTGAAAATGAAGAAATTTGGACCATGCAGAATCATGAAGAAGCATGATTCAGGAAATGCATATGAGGTAGAGCTGCCGAGTGGGATCAATATTTCTCCTATTTTCAACATTGCTGATTTATTAGAATATCATGAAGGTGGAACAGAGGATGGACTAACAGAAGTACAGTGGAGTATTCTGGCATCTACTTCAATGGAGGAGATAGAAGAGATCTTGGATAGCCGTGTGGGAAGAAGTACTCGGAACAAGCAATATGAAGAATATCTGGTAAAATGGAAAGGAAGGCCTGTTGAAGATTCTTCTTGGTTGTCTAAGGTAGAGGTTGACCGTTTGGGTTTTCCTCACACAAACATCTAAGACGTGACAGGGCCACTTCTCAAATTACCCTGGGTGTCTGATGCAGGAGCATCCAGTGGTGTAAGGGCAATCTTGCATCACCTAAAAAGAAGTTAATTCAAAATCATTGTAGTTGTTTTCATTTCTTTCCATAATTAGTGTTTCTGGTTCCATAATATCCAGGATAATAATAATGTAGGACTTTCAGTTTTTCCAAAACTGCTAAAAATAACGACCTGCCTATTTAGGAAAGTGTACCTGCTATTTTTAGAAAGTTTGCATTTGGGCACGTAATGAAGCAAAAACTTCTAGAAAGTTACATAATAGAAATATAAGACCTTTGGCAAAGGAATCAGGCAAAGATCATTTGTGAACTGAAAGATATTAAAGTTTTTGTTTTCTGAAAAGCCCTTAAAAATTTCTGGAACGAGATATGAGGCACTAAAACTTCCCATAACATCACAAAAAATTGATAGAAATCTATTTACAAATTTCTAGTGTGATAGTTCACATCGCGAGCTTTCCAGCGCTTAAAACGGTTCGTCAATCAGACACCCGGATCA
This sequence comes from Cunninghamia lanceolata, assembly GCA_027924645.1. Lineage (NCBI taxonomy): Eukaryota > Viridiplantae > Streptophyta > Pinopsida > Cupressales > Cupressaceae > Cunninghamia > Cunninghamia lanceolata. The sequence goes on from BSBN01001101.1 coordinate 12,101,740, forward strand.
AAAGTTATGCTTCCCGAAAGTTGACCTACTTTTGGAGGGAGTTGCAAATTTCGAAATTTAGCTGGAGGCTGCCAAAAAGTGCTATTTATGACTATTTCAGGAACCCTGAGTGGTAGTAGAGTGAAGGGGGGGCCAGTGTAGAGTCAAGAATAGGTGGGAAAATAGAAACCCTAACTGATTTGGGGTTACAGAAGGCTGAAGATTCTAGAGTCTTGAGGTTGGGAAAGCTGTAATGTGTTGCAGCCAGTAGAGGATTCATCCTCTGATTGTAATTGAGCTTCTATAATGTAATGAGCTGCCCAGTTCAATAAAAGAAAGTTCTATTTTATGTGTTCAATATCTTCTATTGTGTGTTTTGTGATTTATCCCCTTCATCACATTGATTGACTGAGTTCATTGCAAACAAGGTCCGAAAGAGAAGTTAACATAGTTTTCTAGTCGATATCAAGCTCTTTATGCATAGATTCAATACCAAATGAATGATGAGGATGTTTAGAAGGTGTTTATTACAAATCTACAACCTAACATTCATGATAAGATCCTCTTGATGAAGTACAACTCTTTTCAACATTTATGCACAACTCTTCATGATTATCAACTTTCATCTAGTCAGTATGAAAATCAAAACTCATCGACTCAAGGTGATCAAGCTCAAGCTGAAACATATAAAAAAAAATTTAAGAGGAATGCCAAGAGTTTCATAAAGGTTAATGGACAACATTCAAACAATCTTCAATCACAAGTGTTCGCTATTAGTAATACTAAACAGGAACCATTTCAATATTGACAACAACAAAGATAGTTTACTATGATATCTGACTCATTACATTCTATTATGAATAAAGTAGTGAGTAGTAATCTCTTGAAGCTTCCTTCTATTAAACCATTGGATAGAAATAGAATGCAAGGAACTCACTTTGATGCTAATGCTTTTTGTCATTATCATCGACAATAAGGGCATGATACTGAATGATGTATGCATCTTAAATATGAATTCAAGACCTCATCAACTTGAATGTGATACAAGTACCTAGTGTGAATGATAATGGAAATAATTCAGTTTACCCTTTGAATCAAAATTTATAGATCTTTACTAATCTATTTCCTAAGCATAGCGACAACAATATGGTAGAGCAAAATACAATAGAGCAAGAAGATGACTATGTTGATTATGATGAAATAGTTGGTATGATAGAAGCAGATAAGGAGAAGATTGAAAACTCACCTCATCCATGAGGAAAAGGTATCTATGCTAAGGTTCTTTTGCTATTATCCCTTCAAGGATTAGGAGACAACCAAAATGCACCGGATTTACAAATTGAGAAACCGCAACATGTTATACAAGGAAAAGTTGCCATAGTGGAAAATACCCCATTCTGCTACAAAAATCTTAACAAGAAATCAAGGGATCAGAAAAGAACAAGGTAGTTATCATCAGTGGGAAATAGTAATGATTCCCCTCCTCACAAGCAACAAAATATTGCGAATATACAGGGATTTGAGAAGACAATCTTTCACTCAATAAAATAAACCTCAACAAGAGAACATTCCACCACCTACCATAGAACCAAACAAAGAAGAGTTTAAAGAAGAAGAGTTTAAGGACAATGAAAAAAGTTGAGCAATCATAACTTATGTACCTCTCCCCTCTGACATTTGAGATTGGGAAGAGGATGATCTACTCTAAGACAACCGCTAGTTCTGTTGTGTCACAGGTAAGTATTTCTATCCATGGTGGCCACCTTTTTCATAGCATAGTTTGCTCATTTACATGGCCTCCCCTCTTGTGTTGTGTTCCCCCGTGATGTGTGATGTGTTGTTTAGGTCTCTTGGGATGACCCTTGATACTCTTGTAAGGTCAAAGATACCAAGAGACTGCCTTTGTTGTGACCATTCTTCTATTTGTTTCATCATTCTTCTATATTGGTTCTCCTCTATTTTATTGTTGTGTGTCATACCTGAGGGGTATAGCGTTGTGGTTGATGACCTGGGGGCATCTTCCTATGTGGTGTTCCTAAGGCACTTGCTCTCCTCTCTCATTTTTATTATTTACCTTCTTCTAGTGATTCTATCTAGTCGGCGGATGACGAAAAACAAACAACTAATTGATACAGACCGCGTGTCCCTTCAACAAGAAAGCAAAAATGTACCTAGTCCATACATGAAGACAGGGTTGATTTATATATCTGATGCTTGGCTAGTAGAATCACTCCATGTGATATTTGATGTTGTCTTATAATTTCTAACAAACCATTGCAATAACATCTACTCGGTGCACGTTGTTTTGTCTTGTATCTCACCTTGTTAGACTCAGTTAGGAGATGCCTGCAGTATAAGCCCAATGACTATACTCAGATTCAAACCCGCATGTGTAGCCTTGGTTTCTTCAATGTAATCTCATATATGATTCATGCATAGCTTTCATGTTTTGATGTGGTTATTATCTTTGCTGAAGATGTTTTAACCTTATCTCTTGTTCATTATCTTAGCATATCTTATCAATGTGTTTATGGGAACAATCGACAATCATAAGCACATGTCACCTTGGGGGCATGGGCTTTGCGAAGGCTCTTGTTTCCTTGCGTGTTTTCTCTCTACCTTAACGTGCTTGATATTGGTACATGATATCAACCACCTTAAGGTGAGGGTATATATAAGGTTACATGTCTGATGATTTTTGTACTAATGAAGCATGTTTGTAAGCCCTCTTCATGAGGTGGGATGTTGTATCTCTAGGGAAAGTACACATCTTTATTTATATTGCAATCAAAGAAGCCATCTGTGGAGGCGGGATATTGTATCTCTTGAGCTAGTGCGTATCCTTTTATTCAAAATCCCTCTGCGGAGATGGGATGGTGTATCTCTTGAGCTTATGCACATCCTTTTACTTTAAAAGTTCTCTACAGAGGCGGGGTTGGATCTTGAGACTATCCTCCCTTAAGCATGTTTTTGGCGGTTGTTGTGGCATAAGCCCAACTGTTAGGTGTGCCTGTAGCATGTTGAGATGGTGGGACTTAGCAATAAGCTCCTTCCATCACCTTATTTTCCATGTTTAAGATGTATAGTATGCCTATGACATGCTATGTAGTGCTCGAGTCTTCTGTGTGTCTTCCTTGTGTTTTCCCCTTATGTAGTGTAAAGGGTGTGGCGATGAGTCCCCCCTACACTTGGGTTTTGTATGGTGTGTTTTCCTCCTTTGGTGTAGTGTAAAGGGTGTGGCAATGAGTCCCCCCTATATCTTGTTGGAATACTAAAGATCACTGAGAGGGGGGGGTGAATTAGTGATCTAATAAAATTAATTCTAAAATCAAGATCTTCACACAATAAAACAATCTAACATGATCATGAAACACAAGACTATTGCATCAGAACATAGAGCATTGACAAAGTACAAGAGTCAAATAGAATCAACACATAACACAGGTGATTTGAATGGAAAATCTCAAAAGGGTAAAAACCACTATGAACTTTAATCTCCATTAAGCCTCACTGGAAAACCTCATTGGTTACAGTCTGTGCCTCACTGGCAAACCTCACTGTTTACAGACTATGCCTCACTGGCAAATGTCACTAGTTACAATGTGTGCCTCACTGGAAAATCTAGGATCTCACTGATCACAAATCCTATGCCTTACTAGCAATAGGAGTACATACAACAATCTCAGAAGAAATCAACACATAATATAGAGGGTTACTCTATTTCACTACAATGCTCATATCAACATCTCATTTTTCTTCAACTTCAAATTCAATTCATCTGCATTCATACTATGTATCTCTACTGCATAATGTCTTCATTCTGTGCATAGATCACCTGCAAAAATAACTCTCATACTCCTCAATTCCTAGACAAGAAAATTCACTATCTCCATCACCTGATTCACCTTCACAATCTCATTCTTAAACCATATACAATACACATTCAAATTCTTACTCAAAAAATTCTCTGTCAAGAAATAAAATCCCCCGTCATATGTAGTCCATTCCCACATTTTCCATAACCTGTAAAAAGTCCTAAAATAGAAAGACATCTGATGCAGGAGCATCCTTGGTTCAAGAGCAATCTTGCATCAACCAAAAACATTTGCATTTCAGTTTGTTTGCAATTCAGCTTGTTTCATTTTTCAGTTCAGTTCAGGCAGTTCAGTCAGAAGCAAATTCTATATTTTGGTCCAGTAGCATTTCTGGTGCAGGAGCACCTACCTGACAGCTGGTCTTGATGAGGCAGTTAGTAGTTTAGGTCTTGTTTGTGTTTCCAAGAAGGTCTGTTAGACCATTTGCATGTAATAAGGTCATGCTGATCAGGATAAGATCATGCTGACCAGGCTTTTGCTATTTTTAGCTAGTTAGTTATAACAGCTGGCATGATGTATGTTCGGTGGGATCTCCCAGCCGCTTGGAGAGTTCCTAGCCGCTTGGGAGTTGGGTCAGTAGTACTCATATTGAAATCTTTATAAGCATGGGATCGGTTGATTGTAGATAATCGATCGGCAGTGTAGTGTTGCGCAGAGTAGGTTGAGTGTTCTGTGTGAGGAACATCATATTGTATTACATCTTTGAATCAATAAAGATCCTATTTCGTTTTCCGTTGATCTCCTTTGTATAATCGATCTGCTGGTTTGCGTGGCTGCATGGATTTCCTGATCCATTCCACCGGTTGATCTGTCTGATCGGTGGAATGGTAATGTACATTAGGGTAGGTAGTAGTTTGTTTGTTTGCATGCAGGTGTGCAGGATCGCGGTCAAGAGATGTTGAAGACCCTAGCATCCTCATGTGCTAGGTCGAGTTGATAAGCTGACTGAGTTGGAAGATCACCCTGAGGTTGGAGCGGGTCATCCCTGGAGGATCGGTGAAGAGAGATTTCGCTAAGTGCAAAAGTTCGTGAAGACGGCATCATCAGGATATTTCTGCAAATATCCGGCAGTCGGGTTAGGCATCATCATCCGGATAAATGAAGATGAACATGATGCAGTTGAGCGCATGAAGTGCGGGTTCGTCGGGGTGATCATCAGCAGGAGGAGCCGAGGAGTGTATCGGCATCAGGATCATCATATAGGGAATGCCAAACATCCGCATATCGCGAGTAGATGCGGGAGTGGAAGTTGTGTTTTTTTTGACTAAGTATTGAGAAGGTCATCAGGATATGACGTCATCATCATCATGACATACGTCATCAGGACATTTCGGAGCAGCAGGATATTGTGAAACTGCGGGTGACGTCATCGTCATCAGGATCTACGTCATCAGGATATCGGGTGACGTCAGCATCGAGTGAACGGTGCGAGGAGTTAGGGTTTGTCATCATCAGGATAATTGGGAAGAACCGGATGTTCGTTATCCTGTTAAATATCATGATGCTGTTGCTTGTATCATCGGGCAGTGGAGCGTCGAAGGGAAGGTGTTGAAGGTCGTCATCAGGATATTTGGAGCAACTGGATGTTGAATATCCTGCTGACGAAGGTGATGTTAAATATCATGATGAGGCCGCTAGTGCTTGGCGCCCGATGAACAGTGCAACCGGAGGATGTTTGCGCCTGTTGAACATCATGATGATGTTGAAGGTAGAGAAGACGGAAATTGTTGGTGAGGTGAACAGTGGACGTCAGGAGGATGTTCGCGCTGGTCGAACATGATGATGCTACCGATAATCGAGTAAGTTGATGCTGTTGACAGGCGAAAGTGCGAAGGCTTGTCTGCAGGAGGATATCGGTCGGCAGGTGCAATATGATGATGCTGTTGGTTTTTGGAAACATGATGCTGACAGAGTAAAGCCGAAATATGATGATGTTGATAGTTGTAGGGAATATGATGATGATGGCGAAGATGATGATGATGAGGTTGGTCTGCAGACATTCATGCTATATGCGCAGGTTATAGTGTGGATGCCTCTGCATCAATTTCAAACCTTGTGGAGTTGGACTTAGCATCTACTTTCATTCATCTACATCATATCTAGAATTTAGAGATCCGCACATTAATACTGGAAAGATATCACTATTAGAAGATGGCTATTTCCAGATAATCACAGACAATCAGCTGAAGGAGAAACTTGTGGAAGCATTTCTTGATCTGTGGAGCCTAATGACACATCATTCAATGATCTTTGGTTCATGGCCGACCTTCCCCAAAGATTTGCATATCATTCCATTCATTTTCTGGAAGTGTTCTATACATTTAGGTTTGACTTATCTATGTACACACATTACATCTCTTCTTTGGAATTTGTGATCTTCCTTGGTCGATGCAGAGGAATCTATTGATCTAGAGATGATATATATTGATGTAATAGATCCTTAGGAAAGAAGTTAAGATAGTTCTCATGATTTAGAAGATTGATAGTTTAGATTTTTGTGTGAAGGGGCTTCAAAGCTTTATCTTGTGCATGTATGTAATCAGGCTTGTGAGCCCTAATTGTAAGCCCGCATGTTGTTGATCGATCTCTATTTGAAATCTATGATATATTGAATGACTAAATTTGCATTTGCTTTATTTCTGTGAGTTGTTTCCATTGTGTTTACTCTTGCTGCACGGTCTAGATAGTTCATTATGTGAACCCTCCTACCGTGACTGCACCAAGTGGTATCAGAGCGAAAGTTTGAATTTTGAGGAGCAAATTGAGAGGAGTTGGCGAAGGAATTCCATAAGATCTTGTTGTGGGAAGATCACCAAACTGAGGTAGGTTACTTGCGTTGCACCTGATCGTTGATTGTGAGGCAGTTGTCACCTTGTAGCCTGATCACCGAACTTGAGGCAGTTTGATTTAGAAGATTGATAGTTTGGATTTTTGTGTGAAGGGGCTTCAAAGCTTTATCTTGTGCATATATGTAATCAGGCTTGTGAGCCCTAATTGTAAGCCCGCATGTTGTCGACCGATCTCTATTTGAAATCTATGATATATTGAATGACTGAATTTGCATTTGCTTTATTTCTATGAGTTGTTTCCGTTGTGTTTACTCTTGCTACACAGTCTGGATAGTTCATTATGTGAACCCTCCTACCGTGACTGCACCAAGTGGTATCAGAGCAAGAGTTTGAATTTTTTGGGAGCAAATTGAGAGGAGTTGGCAAAGGAATTCCATAATATCTTGTTATGTGAAGATCACCGAATTGAGGTAGGTTACTTGCATTGCACTTGATCGCCGATTGTGAGGCAGTTGTCACCTTGTAGCCTGATCACCGAACTTGAGGCAGTTTGCACATGATCCTAGGAAGAATGCCGCCGAGGAGAGTTGCTGCTGTTGGAACAATCGCTAGTAGAATAGATGAGATGATGGAGATAATGAAAACAATGCAAATTCATTTGGATGCTGTTGAAGAAGATAGGTGAAGAGGATTGACACCAAGACCTAATGTTGAAAGCGATAAGGAAGAAGAATTTCAATCTGTTGAACAAACTGGTGAAACCCTAGGAGGTGATGAAGAAGAAGAGTCATATCCAATAAATATGTTGTGAGTTATTTCAAAAATTGGAAAGAGACCTAGAGTTGACATGCCGAACTATACTGGTAATTTTAACCCTAAAGAATTGATTGATTGGATAAATGACATGGAAGAATACTTTGAATATGAGGAAATTGAAGATCCAGAGAAGGTGAACTTTGTAAAGACAAAGTTGAAAGGACATGCTGCTATATGGTGGAAATAAGTTCAGTTGGAAAGGAATAGAAGAGGAAAATAAAAGATTACAAAATGGGATAGGATGGTGACAAAGTTGAAGAATCAATTTATACCTGTTGACTATGAGTTGGAACTATTGAAAAGATTGCAAAACCTGAGGCAAAAGGAGAAATCTATGGAGTACACTGAAGAATTCCATAAGATGATCATAAGGATAGGACATAGTGAAGCAAGCAAGGATAAAGTGGCTAGATACATCAATGGACTGAGATTAAACATTCAAGAGGAACTAAGCTTGGTAAGGATGACATCTTTGGAAGAAGCATATCAGTTTGCCCTGAAAGTTGAAGAGAAGCTAAATAAAAGACATGATTAGAGACAGAGAGGTAGAGGAGGTAAATTTCAGAGAGGTAGGGCTTATTCCAGAGGAGACAGATCATTTTTGGAGCAGAACAAGTTTGACAACCCATTTAAGGAGGACAGAGATAACAATGCTTATCGGAGAGATGACAAAAATTTTTACCAGAGAGGAAACCCTAGTGCATACTAGAATGAAGGATACATAAGAGAAGGAAGAGGATTGGATAAGAGGACATTCAAAGGTACATGATTCAAGTGTCAAGGTGAAGGACATAGAGCATTTGAGTGTAATCCAGGTAGTACAATTAAGAGGACAGAAAATAGTGGAAGGGCAGCCTATGTTGAAGAAGAGCCTATCGGATCACCCAGTTTAATTGGCAAACCGGAGAAAGAAGAATAATTGGTGATGAGGAGAGCACTATTTCAAACAAAGACAAATGAGGAACCACCGCAGAGGAAAAGTTTGTTCAGAACACGATGCAAATCAGGAGGTAAGTGTTGTAAAGTTGTGATTGATAGTGGTAGTTCAGATAACCTAGTTTCAAAGGAGATGGTGACTAAGATAAAGTTGGAAAGATTGAAACACCCTAAGCCATATAAGATATCATGGATTTAAGATGATCATAAGGTACTAGCGAGTGAACAATGTTTGGTGAAATTTTATATTGGATCTTATCATGATGAAGTCTTGTGTGATATTATGCCTATGGATGTATGTCATAGCTTGTTGGGTAGACCTTGGCAGGTATGATATAAAAGCTATACATGAGAGGAGAAAGAATACATATACTATAACAACAAATGGAAAGAGAATTACTTTGATTCCTTTGGAGGATCACCCTAAGAGTGAAGTATGTGGAAATCCTAGAATCTGTTTAGTAGATGGAAGAAAATTTTTGGATGGTTTGAGACATGAGAATATGTGTTATGCCTTGATTCCTAAGAAGCCTGGAACATTGAAGAAAGAGACTGAAGAATCACAACTAGAGGAGATAAGAAAGTGGTTGATAGAGTATGAAGACATCATATCAGATAATGTGCTTGATGGATTGCCACCTATAAGGAGTATCAGTCATCACATGGATCTTATACCGGGAGCAAGTTTGCCTAACAAAGCAGCACACCAGATGACACTGGTAGAGAATGAAGAATTGAATAGACAGATACAAGAGTTGTTAAGGAAAGGTTCTATCAGAGAAAGTTCAAGTCCTTGTGCAGTACCTGTAGTGTTTGCACCTAAGAAGGATGGAGAATGGAGAATGTGTACTAATTCTAGAGCAATAAACAAGATCACAATTAAGTATAGATTTCCTTTACCTAGGATGGATGATATCATGGATTGTTTGAGTGGAGCAAAATATTTCACAAAGATAGACTTGAAGAGTGGATACCATTAGATCAGAATTAGAGAAGGTGATGAATGGAAGACTATTTTTAAGACAAATGAAGGATTGTATGAGTGGTTAGTGATGCCTTTTGGATTGACAAATGCACCGAGTACTTTCATGAGATTGATGAATGAAGTCTTGTAGAAATTCTTGGGTAAGTTTGTGAGTGTATACTTGGATGACATTCTGATTTTTAGTAAAATAAAAGAGGAACATTTGTGGCATATTAGACAAGTTTTATAGAGACAGAGAGAAGAGAAATTGCTGATAAACGTCAAGAAGTGTAGTTTCATGAAAGAAGAGTTGGTATACTTGGGATTTGTGATTTCTACGGAAGGATTGAAGATGGACCCTGAGAAAGTGAAAGTAATTGTAGAATGGCCTACACTAGAGAGCATTGGAGAGGTTAGCTCATTTCATGGATTGGCTAGTTTCTACTAGAAGTTCATCAGAAATTTTAGTTCAGTTTGTAACCCTATGACAGAGACAATGAGAGATTACAGAAAGGATTTCAAGTGGACATCAGGAGTAGATAAAATTTTTGATCTATTGAAGCAGAAAGTGACAGAGCAACCTGTTTTGGCATTACCAAATTTCAATAAGGTATTTCAAGTTGATTATGATGCAAGTGGAAATGCAATTGGAGTAGTGTTAAGTCAAGAAGGCAGACCTGTAGCTTATTTCAGTGAGAAGTTGAATGATGCAAGGAGAAGATATCCAGTCTATGACCAAGAGTTCTATGCCATAATTCAAGCCTTGAAGAAGTGGAGACATTATTTGTTGCCTAAGGAGTTTGTGTTGTATAAAGATCATCAAGCTTTGCAATATTTGAACAGTCAAGTAAGTTGAATCAAAGACATATGAGATGGGTAGAGTTCATGCAGAGTTATACTTTTGTGTTGAAGCATAGGAGTGGTAAATCAAACAAAGTTGCTGATGCATTGAGTAGAAGAAGAAACTTGTTGATAGAAATGAGAGTTGAGGTGTTGGGTTTTGATAAATTGAAGAACATGTACGAGGGAGACACTGATTTTGTAGAACCTTGGAAAGCATGTAAGGAACCTGTTGTGATGGATAGGAGTAAGTGGTTGGACTATTTCATTCAAGAAGATATGTTGTTCAGAGGAAACCAGTTGTGCATACCTTGAAGTTCAATGAGAGATAATTTGATCAAGGAGAAGCATAGTGGTGGATTGGTAGGACATTTTGGCATTTACAAGACAGTGGCTTTAGTGAGTGAAAACTACTTTTGGCCTCAGATACATAAGGATGTTTAGAGATTTGTGCAGAGTTGTAGATTTTTTCAAGTTGCAAAAGGGAGTAGTTAGAACACTAGATTGTATAAACCTTTGACAATACTAGAGAGACATTGGGAAGACATAAGCATGGATTTTGTGATGGGATTGCCTAAGACACAGAGAGGACATGATTCAATATTTGTAGTGGTTGACAGGTTTTCAAAGATGGCTCATTTCATACCTTGTAAGAAGAAAACTGATGCAGTGCATGTAGCAGACATATTTTTCGAGGAGATTGTGAGATTGCATGGATTACCTAAGAGTATAGTTTCAGATAGAGACACAAAGCCTATTGGATACTTTTGGAGGACACTTTGGAAGAAGATGAAGACAGATTTGAAGTTTAGTTCAGCTTTTCATCCACAGACTGATGGATAGATAGATGTAGTGAATAGGAGTTTGGGAAACTTATTGAGATGTTTGGTTGGAGAGAAAGCCAGAAGTTGGGATTTAATTCTTTCACAAGTAGAGTTTGCATAGAATAATTCAGTGAACAAGAGTATCAAAAGAACACCTTTTGAGATTTTTACCAGAGTAAACCCAAAAGGAGTTGTAGAACTAAGAGATATCAGCATGGAAGAAAAGAGAAGTGCAGAAGAAGAAGAATTTGTAGATCATATGAAGACAGTGCATAATTAGGTTAAGAAGCATTTGGAGAATATGAACAATAAGTACAAAGAGAAGGTTGATGAGAAGAGAAGACATAAGGAATTTGAAGTTGGAGATGAAGTGATGGTGTACTTGAGAAAATAAAGATTTTCAGTTGGAGCATATAACAAGTTGAAGATGAAGAAGTTTGGACCTTGTAAGATACTCAAAAAATTTAATTCAGGGAATGCATATGAAGTGGAGTTACTGGAGACATTCGGTATATCACCTATTTTCAACATTGCAGACCTATATCAGTATCATGAAATAGTCATCTTCACCAGAGTAGATTGAAGACATTTTGGACAGAAGAATTGGATGCAGCACTAGAGGAAGACAATACAAAGAGTATCTTGTGAAGTGGAAAGGCAGACTGGAAGAAGATTCATCATGGATTTCTCAGGCTGAGGTGGACTATCTTGGTTCTCCCTTAGACCCAACAAAGTGAGGGACTCACTTTTTCAATAACCTTGGATGTCTGATGCAGGAGCATCCCTGGTTCAAGAGCAATCTTACATAAAAAAAAAACATTTGCATTTCAATTTGTTTGCAATTCAGTTTGTTTCATTTTCCAATTTAGTTTAGGCAGTTCAGTCAGAAGCAGATTCTTTATTTTGGTCTAGTAGCATTTCACACCTTGTGGAGCTAGACTTAGCATCTACTTAATTCATCTACATCATATCCAGAATTCAGAGATCTGCACATTAATACCAAAAAGATATCGCTATTAGAAGATGACTGTTTCTTAGAGCAGAGCATCTAGATAATCATAGACAATCAGCTGAAGGAGAAACTTGTGGAAGCATTTCTTGATATATGGAGCCTAATGACACATCATTCAATGATCTTTGGTTCATGGCTGACCTTCCTCGAAGATCCGCACATCATTCCATTCATTTTTGGGAAGTGTTCTATGCATTTAGGTCTGACTTATCTGTGTACACATGTTACATCTCTTCTTTGGAATTTGTGATCTTCCTTGGCCGACGTGGAGGAATCTGTTGATCCAGAGATGATATATATTGATGTAATAGATCCTTAGGAAAGAAGTTAAGATAGTTCTCATGATTTAGAAGATTGATAGTTTGGATTTTTGTGCGAAGGGGCTTCAAAGCTTTATCTTGCGCATGTATGTAATCAGGCATGTGAGCCCTAATTATAAGCCTGCATGTTGCCAAACAATCTCTATTTGAATTCTATGTTATATTGAATGACTGAATCTGCATTTGCTATATTTCTTTGAGTTGTTTCCATTGTGTTTACTCTTGCTGCATGGTCCAGATAGTTCATTCTATGAACCCTCCTACCGTGACTGCACCAACATCTCCTACCAAGATTCCCTCTTGGCATCCACTTCAACTTCATCATAAAACTACTTTCTTTTATTTCATAAATCACCTGCATATTTCAGTCAATTCCACAATGTCCAAATTCTACAATTATACCTGTATCAAAAAGAAAAAAACGTTTCCTTTCATAATCCCACTTTGTAGGCTCATTATTCTCTTCACTAAGCATCTTCTTTTAATAGCACCGACAAACAATTGCTTTAAAAACTTAAAATAATTTCTTCAAAAATTACTATCCTCAATCCAGAAAGCAATAAAAACACTAAGGATAGGCCTGCAAATCCCTTTGCATGTTGACTACAAAAAATAGTCCTCCATTTACTAAAAGTAAGTCTTCAAAAAGCATAATGAGTTGTCAAAGGATAAATGACAATCAAATGACCGTTAAATAACCAGCATGGAGAAGGGGCTTAAAAAATTAAACATCAGCCATAGATCTTAACATGCACGCCCATGAAAACATTTGAAGAGAGCCATTGATGTGCTTTTTGGCACCCGAAGAAAGGTTTAGAGACTGGTGTACTCAGTGGAACAGGGAGGAGGGGCCATAAGGAAATGTAATAAAGTCCCTTTAGCAAGTCACTTAAGTGACTGTGACTTGTGATAACAAGTCAACTTTAATTTAAAACATAAAGTGCATATGTTAAGTGACAGGTAGGTTTAGGTTAATATTACATGGTTTAGTTTATAAACATATGGTTTAAGAATTGATTTAGGGTTTTAGGGAATTAGCTTTATAGGAATTAATAAACCCTATTTTTCTTGAACAAGGTCCTGTAACAACAGTGCATTACAATGCCTCTGATATAACAACACAATACCTTTGCAAAAAGACTTCTCGAGGCAAGTTTACAATACCTTTGCAAAAACACCAACACCAATACCTTGTAATACCCCTAATTAAGAACATTGTATAAGATGATGGTTGTGACTTAGACTGAATCACTGCTTCTGATTGTAGGACATACTAACCCGGCCAAAATAACCCTGGACAGAATAACCCAAGGAAAAAATAACCCAGGGTCATAATAACCCAAGCCAAAATAACTCATGGTCAGAATAACCGATGGACAGAATATCCCTGTAAGAATATAGAGAAAGGAAAACAAAATTCATAAATTACATGTATGTTGCTAAAAAACTTTATTATTCAAATTTTCAATTAAAGTGTCAAATTATGAGTGATGCCTCTTATATAATCTAAAATGTTATGGTTGTCATAACCATCAATTAATCTTTTTAGTCTTTCTTTGAGTTCACAGTATTTTTTCTAGCTTGGTTGTCCAGTGTATCCAGCCATATATTTCTCTATTTTATTCTCTTGGAGACCCTGTTCTTTTTTCACTACTTTGATGAATTTTTAGACTGAGCTGTGCAATGCTTGAAGCAATTCACTAAATCCTCTATGTCATCCCTCAATAATATTATTGGTTTTGGGAAGATCATCTTGAATGGCTAAATAGCAATTCCACATTGTGATTGGAAACTTGTGTGATCATCTATTGCCTCTTTTGGTTAGTCTACCAATCCACATGTCTTTAAAATAATCAATTATGGGTTGCAGAGTCTCCTCATGTTCTGTATAATAAGGAGATTGTTGAAGTGTTTCAAATGCATCAATTATGTCTATCTAAGGCATGAAAGCTAATGTAGCAAGTTTCTTGATCTCAAATGCAAATACTTCATCAACATTGTAACGTGTTTGTAGACCTTCTTGAACTTTCCTCCACAAGCATTGAGAGAAATGAAAAAAAACATCCCTGAATAGCAACATTTGGAAAATTTTCAGAAATATCTCCCATGAAACCTATGGTTGTCTAAAAATGACCTAAATAGCCTCTATGATGCCTCACAATCCCTTTTTTACCTTAATTTGAGGCTCTCAACACTCTTAGCATGTTGTAACACGATTTTGCACCAATAGCACTAATAGTGACAAACCATCATGGCAAATTGTGAATCAAGGATATTAAACACCTTGATGTCACTTCATGCTTAATTTCACATTAACATCACCAATGACAAATTGTCCTTTGCAGAAATACTGACACACTCCTTAAGCATGACCATAAGCGTGCATCCATGAAGACATCTTGTCATGTACCAACATCAACTCAACATCTCAGAAACCTCTTCAATACTTGTCATGAAGCATTGCAACTTATTATACAAGCATCTCACCTCACTTGTATCAACCAACACACCTATCATCTTATCATGTCATGGAATCATATCAACCAACACACCTCCTACATAACTCCTAATTCATGAACACTATATCATGAAGTGAAGCATCCATATTATGAAGCATCTTAAAGCATGATCTCATGAAGCATCACCATTAACTTAATCAACCTATAGAGATCATGCAATACTGTACCTTTGACATCGATGACAAACAACGAATGACCTTTTGACATCAATGACAAATCTTAGTCCAACATATCTTGGGTTTTATTTTTATGTGCTTTTTAGATTCCATTACACACACACACACACACACACACATATATATATTATGAAAACATTATATCTATGTATTCATCATGTTTTGTGTGATTGCTCTCATGTCTTCATCATGTTTTATGTGTCTTCAATACTGTTTTCTCCATGTTTTGTGTGCTTCTTACTATCTTCAATGTGTCTTACATGTCTATGATGTGTTTTCTGATGCTTACTCGAGACTGGGGGCTAGAAATAGTCCCTCAATCTTGGTGTGTTTGATATGTTTTTGACCATACTTTAATGCATGTATGCGTCATAAGATCATACATACATTAAAGTGGGAGCTACATGTTATGTTGTAAAATTTCCCCCTTGGGCTTTTACCTTCTAAGTTTAGCTTCTGGGTCCCTTAGCTTTAATCATCCATGTTAGAAATGAATCCCAAAATAAAATACCCCAAAACCCATGTCAAATGGGACCTAGGGGTGAACCTTGAGCTAAATTGATGCAAGAGCTATTGGAATTAGTCCAGACAACTAAGAGGGGGGGGTGAATTAGTTGTCACACAATTTAAATTTTTCTGCTTTTAATCTTCTTTTACGACTTACAATCAAATAAACATTAAAGCATGAATCAATAACACATGATTAGAATCATAAATAACACACTTGACACCATGATTTTTAGCGTGGAAACCTGGTTAAGGGAAAAACTACGGTGGGGGTTAACCCACAAAAATTAATAACCTGTTAAAAGTATTTTTACAAATGAGAATGCACATGCATTTGGGCTCACTGCCCAGAGCTCACTGCCCAGAGCTCACTGCTCAAATAGAGGCTCACTACCTACAAATGATTACAAGAGAATACTAGAGATTTTGGAATGATGAGAAGCATCTACTAATGCATGAATTCAGTTCTGGTTAAGCACAAAACACTGATTTTACACATTTCATCTTCACTTTGCCCTGTTTACTATTCTGCCTTCATCTGAATCTTAGATCTCTGCTCTTTTCACCTTTACTCCATGTTTGCAACATACACACACCAAAATCATCCAAATCCATTGGCTATATATATCCGCATCCTGATATTTAATTACTTTTCAGTCAGCTTCAAGAACACTTGGAACTTTATTAAATACTCTGCTCTATCGGCTAGATCCATACATAACTTGAGACGCGGACCAAAACTTACACTCACAAATCATTAGTTAGGTCAGCTACTAGCACTGATCAACACAACTTGTCCAACCAACAACTTCCATACATTAGGAACAAAGATCAATTACAATGTCGACCTGTTCTTTTTTTGTTTGTTTTGTCAAACTATTAACCCAATACTAGGATACTAATAACTATTGACTCTTCCATCACCAGAGGCCAAAAGTCTAGATTTAGATTTTCCTGACAATGCTTATGACTCCCTCAAATCTGCAACAAACTTTGATCTACTCTTGAGGAGATCCGGACCAAGATACCAGACCCTGTCACACACTCTATTCTTGACTTCCTAGACTTAGAATCTTCAATCTGATTTCTGGTCTGGGCAAAGTATGTAATGTGGATGTGTAGAGAGACTTGGTTGCCATCAATGACAACACTTATCATGCCTAGCATTGTCTCTTGCCAACAATCTCCCCCTTTGGCATTGATGGCAACACTTAGTGAAAAATGACTAAGTGTTGGAATAGCTCCCCTTTGCTTGTGCTCCATACTATTGTTCACACTGCTTTCCAGTGCTCCCCCTTTGTTGGATTCCTCATTTTTCACTACTCTTCACTCTCCCTTTGACATCAGTGGAAAAGGGTGGGATCTGTAATCACTAATGATGCAAAAACTCTGTATATATGACCGCATATGTACAAACTATCCATATGTTATATTTACATATATTTAAGGATATCTACAAAAGTACTCTTTAATTGTACAAAATTAGTAGCCCAACTTCTCTTCATACCATCCAAAATTAAAATGTGTCCTCTCAATAGAAATGCATATGCTTCTTCTTTCTTTTGATATGATGGATTACTTGTCCAGACAATACTTTAAGCCTCTGACAAGGTATTAAACATTGTTTCCAACTTAGGGGTAATCAGTCCCTGGAGCTCACTCATTCTTTCCATAATATTCTTCTTTTCCTTGATAAGCTTCTTTATTTCATTTGTCAGGATAATTGCTTGACATTCTTGGCTCACCGGAGACGCTGTTAAAGGATCAAAACTTTGAGATAGGTCTAGCAGCTTTTTCTTCTGCTCCTTTATCTTTTTCTCTATATCCTTTGCTATTTTGGGCCATGATAAGAAAAACGTATATACATCACCACCATCCTTAAGAGCATTTTCAATACTCTTTATACCAATGTCGAGTGTTTTTCTATCATTATCTGTAAGGCCTTTTAGTTCACTAAACGTTTTATCCAAAAATTCTTTCTGGATCTTTACTTCAGCTAACTTCTCAAAGGACTCAAAATTTGTATTTACAGAATGCACAAGATTCTTCAAATTACCAAAAGGAGAATCAGATATATTCTTCTGATATGTGGGCATGATCTTCTCCAATACTCTGGATGCTAGGCTTATCACCTCACTGTCTTCTATGTGAGACTTTAGTAATTTCTCCCTTGCCTTGGCCTGTGTGAATGATGATATCTTTAGCATTTGATCCAGAGAGAGTGTCATAATTGATTGGTCCTTGTATCAGTTCTGACTCATCTAACTCTAGCATCTCCTTCCTAAGAAAATTTTACACTTCATTCACAGTGTCTCTTGCCACACTTGCTATTTCAGTTTCCTTCCCTTGTGCTTGGTCAAAGACAACAACCAGACTATCTTTCGTTGGTGTATTAGCACCATCCCCTTCTGCTAGTTCTTCTTTTCCCTTTGTCTCTTCCTCTTCCTTCTCTTCTCTTTTTCTTCTTCTTTCTCTTTGTCCTTTCTAGAATCATCAGTAGCAGGAGGATCCAGAGGATCATGGCTAGCATTTTCTTCTTCTATCAATACTTCCTCTTCCTCCTTTTGTACTTCCTCTTCTCAAACAGAGAAGTCTAGAGTTTTAGTCTATTGCTTATTTCCCTTTAATCCTTCAACATCCATGTCTAAGGACTCAATCTCTACATTTACCTCCTCTGCAATAGGAAGATTTTTCTTTTTCAAATCACTTCAGAGAATCTCTTTGGTTTGGTTTGCAATCTTGTCTGTCTCCCCAATCATAAGCTTATTCATTCAATTTTTACTTCGGAACCCATCCTTGGCTTCTTTGAATATCAAATTCATTTGCTTCAGAGTAATTTGGGAGCATAATTGTATTAATATTTATTCTCGGATCTCATGATTGCATTCTCTTTTCTCCATTCCAAAACTTTTTTAAGGCTTTTTAGTATCAATGAACATATCTCAATAAAAGCCTTGTTGTAAATATTTAAATATCTTATGGTTGCTTCCTCAAGTACTCTTTTTTCAGCATCACTATAGTCATCATAGAATTCTGTCATTGGAGCCAAGCTTCCATCCGCAGTAACTGATTTAATGATGTCATCTACTAAGAGGGTAGGCTTCTCTATATATTCCTCTATCTTTTGCCTCTTGCTTTCCCTTTTGCTTTCATAGGACATCTCCTTGGATATCTTGGCCACTTTTGTGCCTATGACTTTTAGTACTTTGATCTCAATGTCAGAATCTGTATCTTCTTCTTCTTCTTCTCTTGTGCTTTCATAGGTCTGGGATGCTTTTATTTTCTTCCTTTTCTCCCTTTTTCTAGATGATCTTGCTTCTGGTTCAACAGTCTTAGGAGGAACAGAGGCAGCAGTAGAGCTCCTAGTAGACCTTGAGGTGGAAGCGAGTTCCACCGGAGCACTTCCTTGTTTCTTATCTTGTTTCTCTTTGTCAGCCTTTTCAATTCTTTCCCTGAATTGCCTCGCAATCTCTTTAGTTAGGTCCAGATTTTTAGCCAACTGCTCAACTTCTTTTCTTACTCTCCTATTGGTTTCAGGTTCTCTGAGCTCAATATGTAGTTTTAAACTTAACTCCTCATATGTTCTAAATCTTTCAATTGTTGTGTCTTTAGGCTTGCTTAGAAGATGTTGAGCATACATATTCAAGATTTTCCCATCTAATTCATACCCCATGGGCATAATCCAAATAGTTCTGGGTTCCACTACTTCCATTAGGCATTGATCAGTGTCAACCATAAAGCATATTTCATTTTTGTACTTCTCAACAATTGATTTAGGGATTCTTTCCCTTAAATGCATCATAGTCTGAAAATTCTTGAAGTAACCCCATATTGCAGTTTTTTATGCTTTCAAGTCACCAATGCTGCTAAGATGATCTCTAATTTGAATGGCAACTCGTTCATCATTAGTCCATTGAACACCCTTTACTCCAGGTACTTCATTCATATAGTAGAAAAACAAGCATAGAACCAATGTACCATATTTAAAAGTGTTTTTCTTATCCTTTTTTATTTTGTTCAAGTTTTCAATCAACTGGTTTTGTAATAGCTCACAAAGGTCATAATCTACATTCTCCTTTAACATTTGATATGCTGCATATATGGCAGTTCCAGAGACAAAATTCTCCTTGCTGGATTGGTATATCTTGTAGCCAATCACCATGGAAGTAAACTTCACATCCGGTTCTATAATGTCATTTATAGTCATAGCCCTCCTATCAAATTTTGCACTAGTTGCATCAGTAACAATTTGGTTTTTCACAGATTTTAACACGAGTAATCCACTGGTTGAGTTTAACCTAGTCAGAATTCTGATAACATCTTTGGTAATTTTGAATGGTTTTAATAGCTAAATAAATTCATCATGCATTTGACTCAAAATATACCAGACCCATTCATCTTCATCAAATGATGGAAACCCCATAATCTAAATAAAATGTTTATCTTGTAGTGCCTTATATTCAGGTTGAAGTTCATGATTTTCATCCCTAAGATGATTCTCAAACAAGTCTACATACCTTGAATCTCCAAACTCATCTATATTTGCATGAATATAAACCCTAATGTCTTCAATATGTAGCATACCATGCTTCTTAAATTTGGGTCGAGGCCTTTCAGTAATGTCAACAACATGAGGAGTAGCTATCTCAACAAATTTTAGATTCAAAGCTTTACAGAGAAGTACCTTTTTCTTCCGCGGGGTTAGGGTTGATCAATTGCCTATTGAATTCTCTCTTTGTGCTTTAATCTTTGGATTTTGCAGCTCAGATGCTCTTCTTCTTGTTTCCTTCAAATGCAAAGTGATTCAAATGCATGACCAAGTGACTTTTGATCCTTTACAAAACCTGATTTGGCATTGTAATAAATGTGTTGCCCTAACTTTGTCCGGTTGCTTTAATCACTCTACAAGTTTTCATATCAACATCCTTTCTTCTAAAAATCCCGCCAAAGGTTCTAAACCAATTCAAAATATCCTCTTTTATTGTACCAAATTCAGGCACCCACTTACAGACTAGGGGAATTTGATGTTCAATGCAGCTCCCCATGAGCCAAAGCTCCTGACTTAATTCCCAGAGGAATTGTCAGCATCGGATTCCTGTGCGGACCCATCACAATTGGTTATTATATCTTTCTTTACCCAAGTCTTGTTCATTTTTCTCCGTATCTCATTCACACCAATTTTTCTTTTGCCTTTGTCTTGTCTCTGCTCATCTGGTTTTCTGTTTACCGAACCTCTTCTTCCATTATTCCTACTTCTGCATAATCTTGCAATATGACCAGATTTATTGCAAATAAAGCACACAACATTTCCTTTCTTATGAACTTGATTTCCTCTTTATCTGCATTGATTAGCCATGTGTCCAAACCCATTGCAAGCAAAACAAGAACCATTGAAAGAATTGCCAATTCCTCTATTGTTAGCATTATTCATTATCATACTTCTGCATTCATTTGCTCTATGACCATACCTCTTACACTTGAAGCATTGACCAGAGAAGGATGGACCATTTTGATTTACTCTGCTTCTGCACTGAGTAGCTCTATGACCAAATTTATTGCAATTGAAACAATTTCCATTGAATGATGGATATCTTTGAGCATTAGGTTGTCTTACCAGATGTTTTCTAGTTCTATTTCTCCCATTCCTTGGTTGAAGATTTCTTTGTCTGGATCTAGAGCTTTCGCCTTTTTCATATCCAAGATCATGCTTGTCATCACCCTTTTTCTGTTTATTAATTAGTACTTCAAGTTTACCTAAGCTTATCTTAAACTTCTTATACTCATTTGCAATTTCTAGATCATGTCTGAGAGTGATAATTTGTCTCTCAAGTTCTCTCTCATTGTTTCTACTTTCTTGTAGATTAGATTCTAGAAGACCAACTATTCCATCCAATCTGCAACATTCTTTAGTTCTCTCTTTTAGATTTTGATTCATCTCTTCTTCAAATTTCTTCCTATTTTCAATTTCCTTGGTTAGTCTTATCACTCCCGATTCCATCTCATATTTTAGGAAAACAACTTCTTTAGCTAACTTTTCACATTCCTTTGTCTTCTCTTTCAGGGCCTTGTCTTCATAATGATTTCTCAGTTTAAGAGGTTGCTCCTTTCCTTTTACATTGAATTTGCTCAATTTTTCTTTTAAAATCTCAATGAAGTCTTCAACCTTTTTGAGGTTATCTTGCAGCTCTTGGGCTTCTTCTCTAGACTGCTCAAGATCTTCTAGGGTGAGATTAAGTTTCCCTTGAAGGTTATATTCATCCATTTTGCTGCCTTCCTAGATCTTCCTTAAGCTATTAAACTTTTACAAATGAACCTTGCTCTGATACCAATTGTTGGAATTAGTCCAGACAACTGAGAGGGGGGGTGAATCAGTTGTCACACAATTTAAACTTTTCTACCTTTAATCTTCTTTTATGACTTACAACCAAATAAACATTAAAGCCTGAATCAATAACACATGAGCAGAATCATAAATAACACACTTGACACCATGATTTTTAGCATGGAAACCTGGTTAAGGGAAAAACCACGGTGGGGGTTAACCCACAAAATTTAATACCATGTTAAAAGTATTTTTACAAATGAGAATGCACATGCATTCGGGATCACTACCCAGAGCTCACTACTCAAATAGAGGCTCACTACTTACAAATGATTACAAGAGAATACCAGAGATTTTGAATTGATGAGAAGCATCTACTAATGCATGAATTTAGTTCCGGTTAAGCACAAAACACTAATCTTACACATTTAATCTTCACTCTACCCTATTTATTGTTCTGCCTTCATCCGAATCTTAGATCTCTACTCTTTTCATCTTTACTCTATGTTCGTAATATACACACACTAAAATCATCCAAATCCATCGGTTATATATATCCGCATCCTGATCTTTAATTACTTTTCAGTCAGCTTCAAGAACACTTGGAACTTTATTGAATACTCTGCTTTGTCGGCTATATCCATGCATAACTTGAGACGCGGACCAAAACTTACACTCATAAATCATTAGTCAGGTCAAATACTATCACTAATCAACACAGCTTGTCCAACCAACAACATCCATACATTTGGAACAAAGATCAATTACAATGTCAGCCTGTTCTTTTTCTGTCTGTTTTGTCAAACTGTTAACCCGATACTCAGATGCTAATAACCATTGACTCTTCCATCACCGGAGGCCAAAATTCTAGATTTAGATTTTCCTGACAATGCTTATGACTCCCTCAGATCTACAAAAAACTCTCATCTATTCCTGAGGAGATCCGGACCAAGATACAGGACCCTGTCACACACTCTATTCTTGACTTCCTAGACTTAGATAGATCTTCAATCTGATTTCTGGTTTGGGGAAATTATGTAATGTGGATGTAGAGAGACTTAGTTTCCATTAATGACAACACTTATCATGCCTAACAATGTCTCTTGCCAACAGGAGCATCCATGGTTCAAGAGCAATCTTGCATTAACCAAAAATATTTGCATTCATTTTGTTTTTCTTTCATTTCCTAGTTCAGTACAGTCATAAGCAATTTTAGGATATTGGTCTGCATTCTATTGTAGTTTCATTTTAGATCTTGCAGAGTAGGACTTAACAGCTAGATATCATTATGCATGTCATATCCAAAATTCAGATCATTTGAATTAGTTTCCAGAAAGTTATCGTTATCAGAAGATCAACTGTTTTCTCAGAACAGAGAATTCAGACAGTCTCAAACAACCAGCTAAAGGAGAAGACTTGCAGAGCTAAATGACACATCATTCAAGATAGTTTGGGACATGGCCAACCTTCCCTTAGATTTGCACCTCATTTCTTTCACTTGTGGAGGAGTACAAGTTGCTTAATGCTAACCTATCCATGTACACACATTACACTTCTTTCATTGGAGTTTGTAATCTGTGCTGACCGACGTGGATGATTCTTGTGATCCAGAGATGATATATAATCATGTAATAGATGCATAGGAAGGTAGTTAGTGATAGTCAATTAGTGATAGATAGTTCATAAGTTAGATTTTCTCTAAGGTGCTGTAAAGCCATATCTTGTGCATATATTGTAATTGGAGAATCAGGCCTGTGAGCCCTAATTTGTAAGCCTGCATGTTGCCAGCATGATAGTATTTTAAATCTATGATATACTAAACATTTGAATCTGCATTTGCATTCTACATTTGAGTTTCTTCTATTGTGTTTACTCTTGTTGCATGGTTTGGACTGTTCACTCCGTGGACCCTCCTAACTGTAACTGCACCAAGTGGTATTAGAGAGAACTTTGAATCCATTGGAAGCAAAGTGAGCAAAGTTTGTGAAGGCATTCCATAAGATCTTGCTGTGAATAGATCATCGAACTTGAGGTAGACTACATGTGTTGTCAACTGATTATCGATTGTGAGGCAGTTGCCACCTTGTAGCCCGATCACTGAATTTGAGGTAGTTACACTTGATCCTAGGAAGAGATACCAT
This sequence comes from Cunninghamia lanceolata, assembly GCA_027924645.1. Classification (NCBI taxonomy): domain Eukaryota; kingdom Viridiplantae; phylum Streptophyta; class Pinopsida; order Cupressales; family Cupressaceae; genus Cunninghamia; species Cunninghamia lanceolata. Next base: position 12,125,760 of record BSBN01001101.1, read on the forward strand.
TGAGGAGAATACCTGCTATTGGTACTATGGCTAGAAGAATGGATGAAATGATGGAGATGATGAAAATAATACAAATTTGATTAGATGCTGTTGGAGAAGATTGAAGAAGAGGACTTACACCTCAACCTAATGTTGAAAGTGATGATGAAGAATTTCAGTCTGTTGATCAAAATGAAGAAACCCTAGAAGAAGAAGAATCAGATCAAGTAAAGATGTTGCAAGCTATTTTGAAGATTAGGAAAAGACCTAGAGTGGATGTACCAAACTATACAGGCAATTTGAATTTGGAGGAACTGATTGATTGGATAAATGACCTAGAAGAATACTTTGAGTATGAAGAAATTGAAGATCTGGAGAAGGTGAGATTTGCAAAGACAAAGTTGAAAGGACATGCTACTATTTGGTGGAAAGAAGTTTAGTTGGATAGAAATAGAAGCGGAAAAGAAAATATCATAAAATTGGATAGAATGGTGACAAAGTTGAAGAATCATTTTATACCTGCTGACTCTGAGTTGGAACTATTGAAGAGATTCCCAAACTTGAGACAAAAGGAGAAATATGTGAAGGAGTACACTAAAGAATTTCATAAGATGATTATAAGGACATGACATAGTGAAGCAAGTAAGGAGAAAGTGGCAAGATACATAAATGGACTGAGATTGAACATTCAAGGAGAATTGAGTTTGGTGAGGATGAAAACATTGGAAGAAGCGTACCAGTTTGCCTTGAAAGTTGAAGAAAAGTTAAACAAGAAGCATGAGTAGAGACAGAGAGGTAGAGGAGGTAAATATTAGAGAGGTAGAACATTTTCTGGAGGAGAAAGATCATATGCAGAGAAAAATAGACAAGATAGTACATTCAAGAAGGAAGACAGAGATAGCAATTCACACTGGAGAGATGATAGAATTTTCTACCACAGAGGAAACCCTAATTCTTATTGGAGTGAAGGATACATAAGAGATGGAAGAGGATTTGATAAAAGAACATTCATAAGAACCTATTTTAAGTGTGGAGGTGAAGGACATATAGCATTTGAATGTCATCACGGAAGTACAAGAAAGAAGACAGAAAATAGTGGAAGAACAACCTATGTAGAAGAAGAACCTGTTGGATCACCCAATTCAGTTGGTAAACTTGAGGAAGGAGAATCACTTGTCATGAGGAGAGTACTATTTCGGGCAGAGACAAATGAGGAACCACCACAAAGGAAAAGTTTGTTCTGGACCAGATGCAAATCAAGAGGTAAATGTTGTAAGTTTGTAATTGATAGTGGTAGTTCAGATAATTTGGTTTTAGAGGAGATGGTGAGTAAGTTGAACCTGGAGAGATTGAAACAACCTAAGCCATATCAGATAGCATGGATTCAGGATAATCATAAGGTATTGGTGAGTGAACTATGTTTGGTGAAATTTCATATTGGATCTTATCATGATGAAGTATTGTATGATATTATGCCTATGGATGCATGTCATATATTGTTGGGTAGACCATGGCAGTATGATAGAAAAGCTATATATGATGGGAGAAAGAACACGTATACTATAACATCAATTGGAAAGAGAATTACCTTGATACCTTTGGAAGATGAACCTAAAAGTAAGTATGTAGAAATGCTAGAATATGTTTAGTTGATGGAAGGAAATTTATGGATGGTTTGAGACATGAGAATATGTGTTATGATTTGATTCCTAAGAAGCCTAAAACCCTAAAGATAGAGACTGAAGAATCACAATCGGAGGAGATAACTGAATTACTGACAGAGTATGAAGACATCATATCAGATAATATATCTGAAGGATTACCACCAATCAGGAGTATCAATCATCACATGGGTCTTATACCTGGAGCTAGTTTGCCTAATAAATTAGCACACATGATGACACTAGTAGAGAATGAAGAATTGAATAGATAGATACAAGAGTTGTTGAGGAAAGGTTTGATCAGAGAAAGCTTGAGCCCTTGTGCAATACCTGCAGTGTTAGCACCAAAGAAGGATAGAGAATGGAGGATGTGTACAGACTCTAGAGCAATCAACAAGATCACAGTTAAGTATAGATTTCCATTGCCTAGGATGGATGACATTATGGATTGTTTGAGTGGAGAAAAGTATTTACAAAGATAGACTTGAAGAGTGGATACCATCATATTACAATTAGAGAAGGAGATGAGTGGAAGCTTGCTTTTAAGACCAATGAAGGATTGTATGAGTGGTTAGTGATACCTTTTGGATTGACAAATGCACCGAGTACTTTCATGAGGTTAATGAATGGAGTTTTGAAGAAATTCTTGGGTAAGTTTGTTATTGTATATTTGGATGATATTCTAATTTTTAGTAAGACAAAAAAGAACATTTGTGGCACTTGAGACAAGTATTACAGAGGTTGAGAGAAGAAAAATTGTTGATAAACATTAAGAAGTGTAGTTTCATGAAGGAAGAATTGGTATACTTGGAATTTGTGATTTTTGTGGAAGGATTGAAGATGCACCTTTAGAAAGTTAGAGAAATTGTTGAGTGGCCTACACCTGAGAGCATTGGAGAAGTCAGATCATTTCATTGATTAGATAGTTTCTACTGGAAGTTCATCAGAAATTTCAGTTCAGTATGTAACCCTATGATAGAGACAATGAGATGTGATAGAAAGGAATTTAAGTGGACATCAGGAGCAACTAAAAGTTTTGAATTGTTGAAGCAGAAAGTGATAGAGCAACTAGTGTTAGCATAACCAGATTTCAACAAAGTATTTCAAGTAGATTGTGATGCAAGTGGAAATGCAATGGGAGAAGTGTTAAGTCAAAGAGGTAGACCTGTAGCATATTTCACTAAGAAGTTGAATGATACAAGGAGAAGATATTCAGTTTATGATCAAGAGTTCTATGCCATAATTCAAGCCTTGAAGAAGTGGAGACATTATTTGTTGCCTAAGGAATTTGTGTTGTATACAGATCATCAAGCTTTGCAATATTTAAACAGTCAAGGGAAGTTGAATCAGAGACATATGAGATGGGTAGAGTTCATGCAGAGTTATACATTTGTACTGAAGCATAGGAGTGTAAAATCAAACAAAGTTGCATATGCATTGAGTAGAAGAAGGAACTTGCTGATAGAGATGAGAGTAGAAGTGTTAGGATTTGAAGAATTGAAGAACATGTAAGAAGAAGACCTTGATTTTGTAGAAAATTGGAAAGCATGTAAGGAACCTGTTGTGACAGATTAGAGTAAGTGGTTGGATTATTTCATTCAAGAAGATATGTTATTCAAAGGGAAGCAGTTATGTATACCTAGGATTTCAGTGAAAGACAATTTGATAAAAGAGAAACACAGTGGTGGATTGATAGGACATTTTGGAATTGATAAGACATTAGCTTTGGTAAGTAAAATTTTTTTGGCCTCAGATATATAAGGATGTCAGGAAGTTTGTGCAGATTTGTAGAGCATGTCAAGTTGCAAAAGGAAGTAGTCAGAACACTGGATTGTACAAATCTTTGACAGTACAAGAGACACCTTGCGAAGACATAAGCATGGATTTCATATTGGGATTGCCAAAGACACAAAGAGGACATGATTCTATATTTGCAGTGGTGAACATATTTTCAAACATGGCACATTTCATACCTTGTAAGAAGACAACTGATGCAGTTCATGTGGCTGACCTATTTTTCAAAGAAATTGTAAGATTGCATGGATTACCTAAGAGCATAGTTTCAGACAGAGATACAAGATTCCTTGGATACTTTTGGAGGACACTTTGGAAGAAGATGAAGACATATTTGAAGTTCAGTTCAACATTTCATCCACAGACTGATGGATAGACATAAGTGGTGAATAGGATTTTGAGTAACTTGTTGAGATGTTTGGTTGGAGAGAGGGCGTGAAATTGGGATCTCATTCTATTACAAGCAAAGTTTGCATACAATAATTCAGTGAATAGGAGCACCACAAGAACACCATTTGAGATTGTGACATGAACTAACCCTAGAGGAGTAGTAGAGTTAAGAGATATTAGTATAGAGGATAAGAGGAGCGTAGAGGCAAAAGAATTTATAGAACACATGGAGTCAATACATAATCAAGTTATGAAGCATTTGGAGGAGATGAATAGTAAGTATAAGGAGCAAGCAGATGAGAAGAGAAGACACAAAGAATTTTTAGTGGGAGATGAGGTAATGGTATTACTGAGAAAAGAAAGATTTCTAGTAGGGACATAACAAGTTGAAGATGAAGAAGTTTGGACCATGTTAGATACTCAAAAAGTTTGATTTAGGAAATGCATATGAAGTGGAGCTATCATAGACATTGGGCATATCACCTATTTTCAAAATTATAGACCTATATCAGTATCATGAAGGAGAAACTAGTGACAATATTGAAGAAGACTTGAAGAAGTAGTTACCACAAAAAGCACCAGAGCAGATTGAAGACATCTTGGACAATAGAATTGGATACAGTACCAAAGGCAAGAAATACAAGAAATATTTGGTAAAGTGGAAAGGCAGACCAAAAGAAGACTCATCTTGGATTTATCAGGATGAGGTGGACCGTCTTGGTTTTCCTCTAGCCCCAGTAAAGTGAGGGACTCACTTAGTCAACAACCCTGGGTGTCTGATGTAGGAGCATCCCTGGTTTAAGAGAAATCTTGCATCAACCAAAAATATTTGCAGTCATTTTGTTTTTCTTTCATTTCCTAGTTTAGTATAGTCAATTCAATCAGAAGTAGTTTTAGTATATTGGTCCACATTCTACCCTAGTTTCATTTCAAACCTTGTGGAGCATGACTTAGCATCTAGACATCATCATGCACATCATATCTAAAATTTAGATCATTTGGATCAGTTTATGAAAAGTTATCACTATCAGAAGATCAACTATTTTCTCTAAACATAACATTTAGACAGTCTCAGACAATCAGCTAAAGGAGAAGACTTGGGGAGCACTTCCATGACTTGTGGAGATAAATGACACATCATTCAAGATAGTTTGGGACATGGCCAACCTTCCTTGAGATCCACACCTCATTTCATTCACTTGCTGAGGAGTACAAGTTGCTTAAGGCCGACCTATTTGTATACACACGTTATGATTCTTTCAGTGGAGTTTGTAATCTATTTTGGCCAATGAGGAGGATTCTTGTGATCCGGAGATGATATATAATCATGTAATAGATGCATAGGAAGGTAGCTAGTGATAGTCAATCAGTGATAGATAGTTCATAAGTTGGATTTTCTCTAAGGCGATTCAAAGCCATATCTTGTGTATATATTGTAATTGGAGAATCAGGCCTGTGAGCCCTAATTTGTAAGCCTACATGTTTCTAGCATGATAGTATTTTGAATCTATGATATACTAAACATCTGAATCTACATTTGGATTCTACATTTGAGTTGTTTCCATTGTGTTTACTCTTGCTGCATGATCTGGACTGTTCACTTCACAGACCCTCCTAACCATGACTACACCATAAATCTAGACCCAAAATAGGCCCCTAGGCTTGGGTGCCCATGCCCTAGCCCTACCCTATTTAGTTGGGGTCCCAAAATTCTATGTCAGCTTGTGATTGTTAAATGATGTTCCTTGTTGGCATCTTAAGTTTGAATTATGAAATATTAGCGGAAATGCATATACAAACATGTTTAGGACTTCATTTGAAACTAGAAGATGATTTTAAGATTAAGACAAACTTATGATCATAGAGCATTCAAGGCATTCATTGTGTTGCAGAGTAGAATTGTGTTGTTGTGTTTGTTGTTGCAAATTTGGATTCATCTTCTCATGGCATGAAAGATCTTTATCTCCTTGAGAGCTACATCTCTGAGGTGATATCTTAATGAAGGGGGTAAATCATAAAACACACAACAACAGAAAATGTACATAGAAATTAGAACTTTCTTTATTGATTTGGACAAGTTATTACATTACAAAAGCTCAAATACAATAAGAGGAATCAACCCTTGATGCAGCACACAACATACACTCAATACAATTTTGCCATTAATCATGTGAGAGCCAAAGATTTGAAGACTGGAACATAAAAAAATATCTATCCATAAACTCTGCTGCTACAATGAGAGAAAAATCTCTTATATCCAAGAAAAACAAAAAAATCAAAAAATTACCTTTTTTGGCAGATTTCGACAATTGTCAGATTTTTGCCATTTTAGGTAATTTTACAATCATATCCTGAAAATCCTATTTTTTCCCAAAAGCTTCCTAAAACTAAGGTAGGATGGAATGCCAACTAATATTCTAAATTCAAAACATGAGTTTCAATTTATTACAAAAGTAATTTTTTAAAAATCTAGAAATCTAGAAAAAAAAACATCAAATTGCTATTTTGAGGGCCAAGATGAAAGTTTCAAGCCCTGAAAAAGTGCCAAAATGGGGTCCACCTCATAACGCATCCACCCATAAAATCTCATAGAAAACTCACATCCGAGTCAAAAGTTATGATCTTTGGAAGTTCCTGCATCAACCCTCTACAGGATGCAACACATTACAGCTTCCTCTCATAAGACTCTGGAATCATCTACCATCTGTAGCCCCAAATCTGCTAGGGTTTCTATTTTTCCACCTATTTTTGACTCTATACTTTCCCCCTTAACTCTACTACCGCCTAGGGTTCCCAAAAATGGTTATTAATAGCCTTTTTGGTGGCCAACAACCTAATTTTGAAATTTGCATCTCCCTCCAAAAATAGGTCAACTTCTGGGAGCCATAATTTTTGATCCGGGTGTCTGATTGATGAACCATTTTATGCGTCAAAAAACTCACAGAGTGCTCTACATGCCAAGAACCCGCTCTATCAGTTTTGACCATTTTTCGGTCTTGCACGAGGCCATTTAGTGCCTCAAACATGAGTTTGAATAATTTTTAGGTATTTTTCAGGAAACAAAAACTTTAATATCTTTCAGCTCGCAAATGATCTTTGCGTGATTCCTTCATTGAAGGTCTTATTTTTTAGTTATGAAGATTCCTATAAATTTTCACTTCAATCTATTCCCAAATGCAATCTTTCCTAAAAAAGTAGGTTACTATTTTTAGCAGTTTAGAAAAACTGAAAGTTCTACATCATTATTCAAGTAATTATGGAACCAGAACCACAAATTTTGAAAATAAATGGAAAGAACATCAATGATTTTGAAACACATCTTTTTTTGGGTGACGCAAGATTGCCCTTACACCATTGGATGCTCCTGCATCAGACATCCAAGGTAATTTGAGAAGTGACTCTGTCACGTCTCAGGTGTTTGTGTGAAGAAAACCCAAACTGTCAACCTCTGCCTTAGACAACCAAGAAGAATCTTCAATAGGCCTTCCTTTCCATTTCACCAGATATTCTTCATATTGCCTATTCTGAGTACTTCTTCCCACATGGCTATCCAAGATCTCTTCTATCTCCTCCGTTGAAGTAGATGCCAGAATACTCCACTGTTCTTTTGTTGGTCCATCCTCTGTGCCACCTTCATGATATTCTATTAAATCAAAAATGTTGAACACAAGAGAAATATTGATCCCACTTAGCAGCTCTACCTCATATGCATTTCCTGAATCATGCTTCTTCAGGATTCTACACAGTCCAAATTTCTTCATTTTCAACTTATTGTATGTTCCAATTGGGAACCTTTATTTTCTCAAGTGAACCATGACTTCATCTCCTATCTGGAACTCCTTATATCTCCTCTTCTGATCCACCTTAGCCTTGTACTGAATATTCATCTTATTAATGTGCTTTCTCACCTTTTCATGCAAATTCTTCATGTGTTCTACAAAGTCTTTAGCTTTGGCACTTGTCTTTTCTCCTTTGTCTAGATTCCTTAACTCTGAAGTATTTCTTGGACTATTCCCATATACAATCTGAAATGGTGATTAACTAGTACTCCTATTGACATAATTGTTGTAAGCAAATTCTGCCTGTGGTAAAATCAAATCCCATCCCTTGGGCTTATCTCCTACTAAGCATCGTAGCAGGTTACCCAAACTCCTATTCACCACTTTGGTCTGTCCATTAGTCTATGGATGGTGTGCAGAACTGAACTTCAAATCTATCTTCAACTTCTTCCACAATGTCCTCCAGAAATAACCAAAAAAATTGGTATCTTGATTTGAAACTATGCTCTTTGGTAGACCGTGTAATCTCACCACCTCCCTGAAAAATCACTCTGCAATATGAACAACATCATTAGTCTTCTTGCGAGGAATAAAATGTTTCGTCTTCAAGAATCTATCCACCACCACAAAAATGAAATCATGTCCTCTTTGTGTCCTTGGTAAACCAAGAACAAAATCCATACTAATATCATCCCATGGCTTCTCGGGTACAGGTAGTGGTTGATACAACCTCGTATTCTAACTTGTTCCTTTTTCCATCTGACACACTCGGCAACTCTGCACAAATTTCCTCACATCCTGCTGCAACTGTGGCTAATAATACTTTTCACCAACAATAGCAATGGTCTTATCTTGACCAAAATGTCTAGCTAATCTCCCACTATGCTTCGCCTTTATTAGGTTCTCTCTCATGGAACTCCTTAGAATGCACAACTGGCTTCCTCTAAACAACATGCCATCTTGGATTATAAAATCCAAGCATTTTGTCCTATCCAAAGTAATAGGTTCCAGACAAGCTTTCCAGGCCTCTGCAAAATCTAGATATTTAGGATACAAACTTTTGAGCTCATCAAACCCAACAACCTCTATCTTCATGTCTATCAACAAAGTTTGCCTTCTACTCAAGGCATCTGCAACTCTGTTGGACTTCCCACTCCTATGCTTCAAAACAAAAGTATAACTCTGTAAAAACTCAACCCATTTTAAGTGCCTTTGATTTAACTTTCCTTGACTATTAAGATACTATAAATCTTGATGATCAGTATCTAAAACAAACTCTTTTGGCAACAGATAATGTCTCCATTTCTTCAAAGCCTGAACTATTGCATAAAATTCCTGATCATAAAAAAAACTTTTTCTTGGCATCATTAAGCTTCTCACTAAAATATGCAATGGCTTACCTTCTTGACTTAAAACATCTCCTATAGCACTACCACTTGCATCACAATCTACCTGAAATACCTTATTGAAATCTGGAAGTGCCAAAACAGGTTGCTCTGTAACTTTCTGCTTCAATGTGTCAAAACTTTTGTTTGCTCCTTTAGTCCATCTAAACTCTTTTCTATCCCCTCTCATTGTCTTAGTCAGTGGTGCACAAATGCTACTAAAATTTCTGATAAACTTTTTGTAAAAACTTGCCAAACCATGAAAAGATTGTACCTCCATGGCACTCCTTGGTGTAGGCCATTCAATGATAGCCCTTACTTTTTCTGGATCCATCTTAAGACCTTCCTTTGAGACAACAAATCCTAGGTATACCAACTCCTTCTTTGCAAAACTACATTTCTTCAAATTAATCAACTTCTCCTCACTCAGCTTCTCTAGAACTCTTCTAATATGCATCAGATGCTCATCCCAAGTCTTACTGAAAATTAAAATATCATCTAAATAGACAATAACAAAACATCCCAAAAATTCTTTCAATACCTCGTTCATGAGCCGTATGAATTTTCTTGGTGCATTGCTTAGCCCAAATGGTATGACTAACCACTCATACAAACCTTCCTTTGTCTTGAAGGCTATCTTCCATTCGTCTCCTTCCCTGATATGGATCTGGTGATACCCACTCTTTAGGTCAATTTTTGTGAAGTACTTGGCTCCACTCAAACAGTCCATTATGTCATCCATTCTTGGCAATGGAAACCAATACTTGACCATGATCTTATTGATGGCCCGAGAATCTGTACACATTCTCCATTCTCCATCTTTCTTTGGTGCTAGTACTGTAGGTATTGTACATGGACTTAGGCTCTCCCTTATCAGTCTCTTCCTTAACAGCTCTTGAACTTGTCTGTTTAGCTCCACTCTCTACATGGGTCATTCTGTGGGCTGCTTTATTCAAAAAACTAGATCCTGGTATCAAATCTATTTGATGACTTATCTTCCTCACCGGTGGTAAACCTTCTAGTACATTATCAAAGACAATGTCCTGAAATTCTTCCAACATATTTGAAACTTTTGTTGGTACATCTTCACATTTCTCTTGACTGATCTTAGGAATCAATGCAAAGCAATGACGCTCATGCTTCATACCTTCCAAAAAATTTCTACCATCTACCAAGCAAATTCTGGTAGTACTACATACCTTTTCTTCCACCTCCTTCAAGGGCTTCAACTTATGACGAACTCCATCCTTTGTTAGGGAATATGTGTTTGCATGACCATCATGGACATCGCTCCTATCATACTGCCACGGCCTCCCCAATAACATATGAAATGCATCCATCGGTATGATGTCACACAACACCTCATCATGGTAGTCACCAATTTTGAACTTAACTAAACACTTCTCATTGACCAAGGCTCTATGGTCCTTCTGCAACCATGCGATCCGATATGGATGTGGATGCTTTCTTGTCAACTTCAACTTGTCAACCATCTCCTCTAAAACAAGATTGTCAGTGCTTCCACTATTAATAATCATATCACAACACTTACTTTCACATTTGCACCTTGTGCAGAATAAACTCTTCCTTTGATTTGGTTCTTTCTCCTTATTCAACAAGGTTCTTTTGACAACTAGGGTTTCTCCCCTTTGAGCATCTTCAGAATGCTCAGACTGTGCATCTTCATCTACATGTGCAACTCGTGCATTACCTTTAGGTCTTCTATTCATCCTTCCTTTGGAAACAGGTTCCTCTGAAACCTCCTCGGCCTCTTCCTCTTCCTCTTTTCTCACCATTGTTCTAGTCACGAGGGAGGTAGGCATTATCCCCTCTTTGATTTTAACTAGTGCCAGCTTCTTCACTTTTCTTTTGATCTTCATTACAGCCTCCATAGGGTCCTCCACCTTGACCTCTTCAGCTCCTCTTGAATACTTGGCCTTGACCCATTAATGTAACTGGCTACTTCTCCTTATTGGCCTCTACATGGCCTGTCCTAATAGTAATCTTATAAAACTCCTCTGTATACTCCTTAATAGACTTGTTACCTTGCTTCAATCCTTCTAGCTTCTCCAACAACTCCATCTCATAGTCCACAGGAATGAACTGCTTCTTCAATTTCTCCACCATCTGATCCCATATGGTAATCTTTCCTTTTCCTCTCCTATTCCTCTCTAACTAGACCTCCTTCCACCAAATATTTGCATGGCCCTTCAACTTTATTTTTGCAAACTTGACCCTATCTGGGTCCTCCATGTCTTCATACTTGAAATACTCCTCCATGTCATTGATCCAATCAATAAGCTGTTTTGGATTCAAATCTCTAGAATATGTAGAAACTTCGATCCTAGGCCTCTTTCAAATCTTAGAAATGACCCTCAACAACCTAACTTCTGTAGGATCTGCTGCAACTTCTTGTTCTTCCTCAGATAGCTCTTCTTCAGCTTCATCCTCGCTTTCTTCTCTTGTTCTTGGCTCAAACCCTCTTTGCAGCTCCTCTTGCAATGCATCGATTTGCCTTTGCAGGGCTTTAAAACCCTCTTCCATTAAAGCATTTCTCCCAATACGATTTCTTCATGGAGGCATCTTGTTCTCCATAGCAAACCCACAACCTCAGGTCCTGGTGCAAACTGTCTCATGGTCGGTGATCTGTCTACACACTCAGGAACCCTTTTTCTGATACCACTTGATGAAGGGGGTAAATCATAAAACACACAACAACAAAAATTGCACACAAAAATTAGAAATTTATTTATTGATTTGGACAACTTATTAAATTACAGAAGCTTAAATACAATCAGAGGAATCAACCCTCCACAGGCTACAACACATTACAACTTCCTCTCACAAGACTCTGGAATCATCTGCCATGTGTAACCCCAAATCTTCTAGGGTTTCTATTTTCCTGCCTATTCTTGACTCTACACTTTCCCCCTTAACTCTATTACCGCCTAGGGTTCCCAAATATGGTTATTAATAGCCTTTTTGGCAGCCAACAACCTAATTTCAAAATTTGCATCTCCCTCCAAAAATAGGTCAACTTCCAGGAGCCATAACTTTTGATTCGGGTGTCTGATTGATGAACCGTTTTATGCGTCGGAAAGTTCACAGAGTGCTCTATGCGTAATAACTTGCTCTACCAGTTCTAACCATTTATGGGCCCATATGGGGCTATTTAGTTCCTCAAACCTGATTTTGAATAAATTTCAGGTATTTTTTGAGAAATGGAAACTTTAATATCTTTCATCTCACAAATGATCTTTGCATGATTCCTTCACCAAAGGTCTTATTTTTCAGTTACAAAGCTTCCTGTAAATTTTCACTTCAATCCGTGCCCAAATACAAACTTTCCTAAAATAGTAGGTTGCTATTTTTAGCAGTTTAGAAAAACTGAAAGGTCTACATCATTATTCAAGCGATTATGGAACCAGAACCACAAATTTTGAAAAGAAATGGAAAGAACATCAACGATTTTGAAACACATATTTTTTGGGTGATGCAAGATTTCCCTTACACCATTGGATGCTCCTGCATCATATCTATTTGTGATTCAATCTATCTACTTTATCATTGTTATTGCCTCTGTCCACCAAGGACATGCACTCTCTATCTAACAACGTTGTTGGAAGTCTTGAATGCCATTTGGAGGCTTGACTGAGGCAAGCTCCTAAACACCACAACCCCCAACCCCTCTCTTGTGATTGTAGGTGACAGGTGCATGATCTTGCAGAGTGGAGTTGTAGAGGATCATTACAGAGCATAAGGAATCTAGATTTGAAGAAAAAGGTAGAAAATATCCCTAAAAGGTCAAGGGCACCCGCTCTTTTCACCTCTAGTATTGTAGTGCTAGAAATATTTGAAGTGGTTGCAGTCTGTAGTAGAAAATATTCAAAAGCACTCAGAAAAAGTAGTACCTTGGGCTTGGGTGCCCGCTCCTTTGACCTCAAAGTTTTTGACTTCCAAAACCCAAAATCTGGTATGTATCTAACTTGTATTCAATGTCCTTCTGTGTGAGCTTTTGTCGAGATTCATCTGTTTGTTTACGATTTTGTATAATTAGGGTTTTAGGCTTAATCAGACTAAGGTTTAACAAATCAATCAACAAATTCCAAATTTCCTTATCATTCCAAGTGACAGCAAACCTGATAGTTGAGTCCTCTTGCAAAAGTTGTGATTCAACTCGGTTAAATGTCCTTGAATGTATGTAGTGAAAGGAGGATCTAATCAAACAATTAACCAAGCTCATCTTCCCTCTTTTCCCACATTACAACCAGTTGGGTCACATAGGTAAAAAAAGTTAGAAACCTTTGATAAGTAAGAATATGGTGGAAGATATTGTAGATTATTCTATTGGGTTTGAATTTTCAACATTGTGTGTTTGGAAAGTGAAACATGGCATGATTTTCTTTAGGAAGTACTAGAGCAAGGAGATATTAGAAATGATTCCTGTTATCGAAAAATTGGAATAATTATCAATAATATCAAAATAATCCAAATAACTCAATGAAAAGAGAAATAATCAAGATCAAACAAACAAAGACAAAATCTTTGCAAACCTCAATATTTCATAGCTTCCATTGGTCGCCTATCTTAAATGATCTTGTGTATGAATATGGCCCTCAGAAGGTGCACTTCCTTGCTATTTCTTCAAGATGTCAATGGAGAATGGCTATGATAGTTTATTATAATGAAAATGAGCTTCACAACAATGATAACGGTGATGGTAACAAGTTGATTGCAAGCAATGGAATGACGTGGGTGCCAAAGACGCGCTCTGATTCCTGTAGAGTAAGGGTACTAAAAGCTTGGATGAATGAAATGGAGGAATAGAGTCGTACTTATAGACTTGTGAGAGAGAAGAACGGTATAGAAAGAATAAAAAGATCAATGGTATAGAAGACTTGAGAGAATGTAAGCGAATAGAAAGAAGACAAGTGTCACACAAAAAGATGTTTTGTTTGAGTTAACTGCTTTCTTTTATAAAGATAAGATTTGACTTCGTAAATTAGAATGTTTTTTCTAATTTAAGAGTTATTGATAAAAATAAGATTGACTGAGTCAGTTAACTCAACTTGTGATTTGCCTTTTCTTGATTTGAGAGAAATTAAATAATAAATTATTTAATTTTGTGTGCATGAAGAAGAAGATTTATTTTTAGAAGATTTGGAAGATTTTTGAGGAATTAGAAGATAAGAAAGCAAATTAAATAAATGGATTTATTTAATTGTTTGTACATGATTTGGAAAGATAAATAAAATATTTGATTGTATTTTATTTTTAGAGGTTGAGAGAATTTAAATAAATTTGGAAGAAGAATTGACTTAATTAAATAATTAAGAATTATTTAATTGTTTGGAAGAATTTAATTAAATAAAGGATTTTATTTAATTATTGGAAGACATTAGAAGAGGTAATTAAATATTTTGATATTTAATTAACTTTAGAGGAATATGAATCAAATAAATAAATTCATTTATTTATTTATTGATAGAGGAATTAGATGGAATAAATATTAAGAATATTTATTTAGACCGAGTCGTGTCATTTTTAGGCGTATACATTTTGCCCCTCTTTGATGCAATGCAGTTTACAACATTGCTTCAAAGAATAGATTTTCTAATAATGATACATGCCCCAGTTTGCCCCTGGTACAAGTTTAACGACAGGATGCCCCCTTGGGAGATTAGAGGGGAAGAAGGCAGAAGGACGTGAGACAGACAATCTCATGAAGAAGGTAAAAAAATAGGTTAGGATGAAGAAATTTGCTGAAGAAATAGCTAAATGATATGCGATGAAAGATAAAATGATAACACATACAAGCAAGCAAGCAAGTATGCACAAATGATACAAGAACAAACAAGTATTGCCCTGTCAAGCGGTAAACCAATGATTAATCGATATTGATATACGACGGTGTTGTCATGGCAGGGAATGATAGATCCCTAGAGCAACACAAAGGATAGTGTTTTCATGGCAGGGAACGATAGATCCCTAGAGCAACATAAAGGATAGTGTTGTCATGGCGGGGAATAATAGGTCCCTAAATCAACATGATAGGCATGGGAAATGTATATCCCAATGATAATTATGATTGATTGAGTTGGTTTACAACAAGATTAGGATCAAGACCACTGATTGTGATTGGATCATTTGACAAGATTGACTTGACTTGATTGGTACAGAATAAGGAAGGACTTGCATTTGGATCACTTCTTATACTGTCAGCTAGAACTATTGACGAGATACGATGATAGATAAAAACTTGATTGAAAGAAGAATGACTTGAATGAAGGAATCACAAGCTTTTGTAAACACTGATACTCTACACTTTGGATCTTTATTGCAGGGGATATGGATACTTTGTGGATTCTTTCTGGATGTGAATGGGTTTGCCATCTTGACATTGCAAGTATTTTGAAGTGCTTATTTCATCATTGGGCTATTTTTTTGGTACTTTTTCTGAATGTTGTAAGTTAATACAAGCATCTAGGTATAATTAAATCAAGATGACCTGAGTATTGCTTACATTGATTTTGATTTAGCAAGTTAATACAAGCATCTAGGTATAATTTGAACCGAAATGACTTGAGTATTTCTTGCATATCAACAAACAAGGATTGCCCTCTTTCATGTTAGACCTTTGATGTCCTCGATGATCATTATGTTGATCATTTCTTTAGACAAGGCTTTACATTACTAAAGATTGATCCACAAAAAGAAAACAAATAAGATAATCATGCCCCCATCATAGAATCTCTAGCTTTTGGCATCCTTGAGTAGCATAGGAAGCATGATAACAAAAATCAAGATGCTATAACTTAACTTGATCATGAACACAAAACATTCTTGCATTAGATGTGTTTTTCTTGCCATAATTTAGATAGAATCGTTTGGAGTGCTTCAGGTATTTGTTTTCTTTGCTTTGGATAGGCTGATGTCTTGCATCAAGACTGTTGTTTGAAAGCGAGCTTTGCTTGCACTTGCTTGCTTGGTGAAAGTGTCCACAATCCTTACTGGTGAAATGGACCCTAAGGGACTGACCTAGTGCCTCAAGGGCTCATTAAAAATGGCCTTGCCTACATGATGATGCAGAGGCAACGTAGTTTAGGAACTTGGACTTAGATGCGAATGGACTAGAAGACAAACGACAAGATATAGGATGGATGGGAAGTGGAGCCTCGAGGGCACATTGATAATGGCCTTGCCTACGTGACGATGCAGAGGCATCATACTTCAGGAGTTGGACCATGAGGGTGGACTAGAGGATAAACGACAAGATATGGGATAGATGGGAAGTGGAGCCTCAGGGGTGCATTGATAATGGCCTTGCCTACGTGATGATGTACAGGCAACGTAGTTCGGGACTTGGACCATGTGGATGGACTAGAGGATAGACGACAAGATATGGGATGGATGGGAAGTGGAGCCTCGGGGGCACATTGATAATGGTCTTGCCTACGTGATGACGTAGAGGCAACATAGTTCAGGACTTGGACCATGTGGATAGACTAGAGGATAGATGACAAGATATGGGATGGATGGAAAGTGAAGCCTTGGGGGTGCATTGATAATGGCCTTGCCTATGTGATGACACATAGGCAACGTAGTTCAGGGTTGACCCTATGGTACTGACGATAGACATTATGCTAGGTTGAAACTGTGGATAGGATATTGGATAAGACCTTAGTTGATAAGGTAACAAAAGAGATAGAGTATCAATCCACAATAGGTTATCGTTAGGTTGTTTTGATACCATTGGGATTTTGAAATGCTTTGGGATGACACTGGAGAAGAATTTTGGATAGCCTTAATGCTAGATACTGATGACAAGGAAAACACCACGGATAGGTAGATGAATGAGTGAAAGTGGGCAGAGGAAAATGCACATGAAAGAGGGCAAGGATGTGACCGCCAAGGATTAAGTCGCATATGAATAACATGCCCCATTGTAGGTAAAATACTTCAGATTTTTCATGGCAATGCTTATGACGATAGGAGGATGAGAGGATAATGAAGGATTGGCGTGTTTCTCTAGGGATAAAGTATGTCAAGAGACACCTAAAACATTTGTCAACATTGTGCCCCCAATCTTTATCAAGACCAAAGAAAATAGAGGAATGGAAGATTAGGATGGATGGATTGGATAGTACAGGTATGTAATGGATAGAAGGATAGGATAGGAAACTGATAGGAGAAGAGTGATATGCCAATGAGACAAGGTGCTCCCAAGTGTAGGTGACGTAGAAGATCAACTTACACATGATGCCTATTTGCCAAGTTTTTATCATGGTACTTATCCAAGGTGCTTGTTTGCCAAATTTTCACCATTGGACAAAGGGATTTCTCTTTACTCTTTTGATTTTTTTTTTGATTTTTTTGGATAGGAGAAGGTGGAATACGAATGAGAAGGACTCAAGAGTTGGGTTCCATGAACATGATAGTGTCCCTCTAGATGGATGTTGTCGCATGGACTATGCCAAGTGTTCTCATAGATGTTGGTAGGAGATTGCATGAAAGCGAGATGGAGAAGGTAGATATCAGATTATGGAGGGTGTGATAGTGGATGATGATGGCAAATACAGATGGAAGGCTTATGCAAAAACATGGACCATGGGAGTAGGATGGGGAAGATATGTAGGATAATAGTGGAAGGAAGGGGAGATGGAGGTATATGGAAATGTTGTGGGATGGAAGGGAATCATGACCAACGGTTGCACATACCATGATAAACATGAAGCATATGATGGGAAGTGTAGGAAGCAATGGAGCTTTTTGCATAGTGGATGAGTGATTTAGGAATTTAGGGACCCACATAGACTTTGTATTGTTATGATTTTCGCTTGGTATGTGGGATGGATAGATTTGAGACTTTTGGATGGAATGGGATTTTTGGATGAAAGAGGAGAGAGTGGATGGTTGGAATTCGTGAGAGGTGGATGCTTGATGTAACTTGAGGGATTTTCGCTTAGGTACCCCAACCATTTTGCTTTTAGATTGTACCTGTGAAGGTATGGGCTTGGGTATATGCAACTTTTGTGTAGCTTCAGAGGTAATTACTTGTTGCTTGGGGACCCACACCTTTTTTAGTTTGGCATTAAGGTGTGTGGGTGTTTGCAGCTTTTGAGATGGGTTTTTGTGCAATTCTTGGCTTTTGTATCCTAAGTCATGAGGACTCTTAGGATTTTTGACTTTATAGTTAGAGGCATCCAAATTTTTGCTGTGGAATTCCCTTGGGATGGTGGAAGTTCTTTGTTTAGACAACATGTGCATTTGTTGGCCATGATTGGGATTGTTAGAGGATTTATAGATTGATGGATAAGGTGTTGGAAGAAGTGGTGGTAAAATACATGGAGGGATATTAGGAGTTGGAAGTAGTGGAGGTAGGTTGGATGGTGGAAGGTGTATGGTCACATGCTTTTGGGATGTATATGATAAGGGAGGTGGAATGGTGACATATGTTTTGGGGATATGATAGGGTTTACGATGGAAAGTTGTGGATTTAAGAGGAGTGGAGGAAGTACCAATATCTTTGGATTGTTCACCTTGGGGTATGTATCCAAGGCCGTATGAGCGAGGAGGAACATTGACATGGATAGGCTTCAAAATACCTTGTTCATGAAGGCCTAAGCCTTTACCTTGATAGTTCATATGTTGAAATATGCAGTGGACAATGGGATTATGGGAGATTTGGACACTAGATGTGAGCCCATTATTTGATAGGGAAGGTGAAGCGGTAGATAATGGCTGCTGCTCTCCTAAAGAGGAACATTCATGCATGAAGGTAGTAAGACCAAGGGTATATGGTGGGGGATTTGTAGCATGGTCAATGATAGATGGTGAAGGATCATTAGAATCTTGATTATCATTATGTTCAGTAGGATCCAAGTTATTGGTTTGATCATCTATGTGCACTTGGGAGGCAAGTGCCTCATCAAGGGAGGTAGAAGTTGTTGGGTCATGGATAGGACTAAGTGGAAGATGGATAGGAGTAATGGAGGTTTCTTGCTCATGGATGGTGATGAGGTTATGGATAGAAGGGGTAATAAGCTCATGACCATGGAATGCATAAAGTTGGCTGAGAGGATCATCATGGGTCACTTGATCGTAGATGGGCTCTTGATCGTAGATGGGATCCTGATCATAGATTGGATTAAGCTCAATAGGATTAATGTGCTTGTGTATAGGTTCTTCATCAACGATAATATCTTGATCATAGAAAAGATATAGGTTATGGAGAGGTTGGAATTGGATCTCTTTCTCATGTATAGGATCAAGTGGCTCATGGATAGCTTATTCATAGATAATATCTTGATCATAGAAGAGATATAGGTTATTGATGGATTAGAATTGGATCTCTTTCTCATGTATAGGATCAAGTGGCTCATGGATAGCTTCTTCATAGATAATATCTTGATCATAGAAGAGACATAGGTTATGGATGGATTGGAATTGGATCTCTTTCTCATGTATAGGATCAAGTTGCTCATGGATAGCTTCTTCATAGGGGATATCTTGATCATGGAAAAGATAAAGGTTATAGATGGATTGGATGGGGGTGCTTTGATCTTGATTTAGATAAAGGGTTGATGTTTCCACATGCTCTAAAGTGTACTCTTGACATAATTCTTGATGTACTTGAATGGAAGTGGAGGTAGAGGACTCTTGGATAGGCTCTTGGTCAACAATATGAAGGTGCGATGGACCTTGACTTTGGTTCATGGTAGGAGGTTCTTCAATATGCTTAAGGGGTTGAAGATTATATGATGAGGTTGGAGTAATGGAAATGTTGGAAGGCTCTTTGATAAGGTCAAGGACCAAAATTTGGGGACATGGTTAACTCTCTGACAGTAGCCCTTGGATCACATCCTTTGTAGGTGTATGGGTAGATGAATGAGGTGATGGATGAGTGGGTTCGGATTTCTCCATAACTTTTCTTTTGCTATATAAATTTGGAAAAAATTATTCAAGGATTCTTTGGTTAGATTTGAGCTTGGAGTAGTATTAGTATGCTTTGGGCTATGCATTCTAGGAGATGGTGAAGGAGGACTAGTAGATGGAGCGGTATACAGTTTCAAACTTAAGGTGGCGCTTCTCTTGTCAAGAGTATCATTAAGACAGGAAAAGAATGTACGATCTTGGTGTGAGGCATAGCTAGTACTGGCAAGCTCATGTTGGGAGGGATTTGGTACACATGGATAATCTATGTCCCTATATTTTTCAAACTTGGGCTCATCAAAACTAGAAGAGAAAAGTATCTTAGCCAAGCTTTTATCAGATGGATAAGGAGATATGCCCTGTGGCGAATATTGCTTTTTGGAAGATTCAATTTTTAAGAATGCCAGTTGTTGTTCTATGGCTTGGAGTTCTTGAGCAAGTGCTTCTAATTGGTTTGTCATATCCTAGAAACTGACACAAGACCGAAATGGGCACCTAGAAATGCTGAAAAATTTCTCTCAAAAGATGTGGAAAAGCTCATTATCTTGTATGCACAACTCTAGATGTGCTGAAATAGAAAGTATATGCGTAGTAAGTTGATGCAAGGGCACAACTATAGTAAATGTTAAAAGCGCAGTAATAGGCAGCAAATACACAGAAAGGACCGAAGTGTATGCATAGCAGGTCGAGGTATATGCACAGCTTTGTAGTACAAATGAGTAGCTCTAGTTTTTTTATTGCTTTTGTAATGTTTTTGGCATGTTTTTTGATGTTTTTGGTTTCTCAGCTACAAGTTGGTCCTTTTGATATGATTTTCTCAATTATGGCAAGTAAGACACAGCAAACACAAAGAATTTTTCATGATTTTGTGATTTTTTTGTAATTTTTTTGGACTCTTTTTGACTAAAAAGCAAGTACAAATCCTAGGCTAGTTGGGACAATATAAACTCAATTCTCACTATTTCTAGATGAGGCATCTTTGGGAGGTGATGATCTCCCTTCCCTGCACTGGCTTATAGGGGTTTTTGGCTACTAAAAACAAAGGATGACTAGTAAGTGCAATTGTTCGAGTGGTTATATGTGCGGCAACACTACTCTCTATTATGGAGTTTCCTAGCCTTCAAGGGTTGTGCCTTGGAGGGTTTTGGGGGAGGTTGGTTGTCAGTATAACATAAAAACACTCGTTGCTTGAAGCTTTTGCTCCAAACACAATTTATTTATAGTGGCTTGGTAGAGCTTGGCTTTAGCTTGTTACCACTTAAGGTCATTCCCACTTGGACGGAAGGATATCCAAGGGTAGGCCTCTCTAAAGGTTTAACACATGCGAAATGATATGTCTGGCATTTTGGTCACCTAAGATAGGGGAGAGCATAGGCCTAGTATCATTCCAAAAACATGAAAGATAGTGGTTCTTTTCCCCTAATTAAAATGAAAAAGACTGAATGAGTTAGCTACTTGGGCACACACACAATTTGTTAACTTTGAGAGCAAGATAGCAATGGTTCAATTTTATCCTCCTAGCATTGGGACTAAATTCAATTTGTTGATGCAACAAGATCAAATTATAATCCTTCCTAGTTAGAGCTAAATGAGATTTGCACGAACATCCATTTACTTTCCTTTAAATCAAGAGATGAGGTAACAAATGCAGCTATATGACTAAACTAGCCCCTAACCTGTAAGTATATTAGAGAATTTTCCTGTGAAAAGTGTCAACGTTAGCAAAATCACAAGGAAAAACTCAAAAAGTCACTATCAAAATCAGATGCACAACTATAGAGATCATATGCGCTGAAACAAACAATAAATGTGTAGAATTACAAAAGCACTGAGAAAGAGGTCAAAAGTGTAGAAACAGAGAGTATATGCGCAGTTTTAGTAAATGTACCTAACAGAGGTCAAATGCGCTGAAACAAAGCATGGATATGCCAATCTATTAGATGCATGGAAATAGAGCTCAGGTGCAGGTTAGGAATGATCAGATGCATAGAATCCTCCTGTGTTCAGAACCTTAGCACAAAAAACTCAATTTTTGGGTTAAATCAAGGTAAGGCCCCACTATGGGCATCAAAAATGTTATCAGAAAATTGGAATGATTACCACTAATATCAAAATAATCCAAATAAGTCAATGAAAAGGGAAATAATCAAGATCAAACAAACAAAGACAAAACCTTTGCAAACCTCAATATCTCAAATGATCTTGTGTATGAATATGGCCCTCAGAAGGTGCACTTCCTTGCTATTTCTTCAAGATGTCAATGGAGAATGATTATGATAGTTTATTGCAATGAAAATGAGCTTCACAACAATGATAACAGTGATGGTAACAAGTTGATCGCAAGCAATGGAATGACGTGGGTGCCAAAGGCGCACTGTGATTCCTATAGAGTAAGGGTACTAAAAGCTTGGATGAGTAAGGGTACTAAAAGCTTGGATGAATGAAATGGAGGAATAGGGTTGTACTTATAGACTTGTGAGAGAGAAGATCAACGGTATAGAAAGAATAAGAAGATCAATGGTATAGAAGACTTGAGAGAATGTGCGCAAATAGAAAGAAGACAAGTGTCACACAAAAAACTATTTTGTTTGAGTTAACTGCTTTCTTTTATAAAGATAAGATTTGACTTCATAAATTAGAATGCTTTTTTCTAATTTAAGAGTTATTGATAAAAACAAGATTGACTAAGTCAATTAACTCAACTTGTGATTTGCCTTTGCATGATTTGAGAGAAATTAAATAATAAATTATTTAATTTTGTGTTCATAATAAGAAGATTTATCTTTAGGAGATTTGGAAGATTTTTGAGGAATTAGAAGATAAGAAAGCAAATTAAATAAATGGATTTATTTAATTGTTTGTGCATGATTTGGAAGGATAAATAAAATATTTGATTGTATTTTATTTTTAGAGGTTGAGAGAATTTAAATAAATTTGATTGATTTATTTAAATTTGGAAGAAGAATTGACTTAATTAAATAATTAAGAATTATTTAATTCTTTGGAAGAATTTAATTAAATAAAAGATTTTATTTAATTATTGGAAGACATTAGAATAAGTAATTAAATATTTTGATAATTAATTAACTTTAGAGGAATGTGAATCGAATAAATAAATTGATTTATTTATTTATTGATAGAGGAATTAGATGGAATAAATATTAAGAATATTTATTTAGACTAAGTCATTTCATTTTTAGGCGTATACAATTCCCAATGATGTCTTTGGTCCTGTGGATGTGCACTCAATTGGTAAGTCCTAGTACTATGTGTTTTTCATTGATGATTATTCTAGATATGCTTGGGTGTATGTTAGGAAAAAGTTTGAGGTGTTTCATAAGTTTAAGGAATTTAAAGAACTTATAGAAACTCATACCAGTAATAAGATCAAAGTGTTAAGGTTAGATAATGATGGGGATTTTTGTTCTAAGGAGTTTATGGAATTTTGAAAGCACACTCGTATTGTTAGGAAAAGGAAAACACCCTACACATTGCATTCGAATGAAGTGGTTGAAAGGTTAAACATAACATTGTTGGATTGAGATAGAAGCCTATTTAATAGTTCTAGTCGAGGACATGAGTTTTTGGTTGAGGTAGTTAATACTACTTGTTATTTGAAAAATAGGTCTCCTTCTTTTGCACTTGAGGAGAAGATACCATATGAGATGTGGATAGGTAAGAAGCTTTTTGTAACACACCTAAGGGTGTTTGTAATCTAATTTTTATCTAAGATTAGAAGACAACCTTGTGCATAATAAGGTAATGAAGCAACTTAATGGAGATAGGTTGATAGAAGTATGCCATGAAATAATAGAGTATGCAAATAATGTGAAGAATTTGTTGTACTTCATTTATTGATATTATGTGAATGCACAATATTTATAGAGGTGATGGTGAGAATGCAAGTTCTTGTGGTTAGGCAAAAATAAAGCATTCACATGATTTTCCAGAGCACTCTAGAGTACAACCAGACTAGGCCAAATGATGTGACTGTTAGATAAATATTACATCATTAGTCTATAGTCTATAGTTTAGATAATAAATAAATTAACATGTAAATGTTAATTTATAGGTTAGTTACTATTTAATAATAAATTAACTCTTGTTAGGTTAGTTGGTTGGTGGGAAGTTATTCCCATAAATAGTTTGTACATGGGAAACCAAAAGCTTTATAAACAAATGTAGTGCATTGTAATATCATGTGAAAACATCAATATAATATATTATTCTATGTTTTTGTTATTTCTGTGCAATGGTGTAATTTATGCAATTTAATTACCAATTTCAATATGGTATCAGAGCAATCAATGAAAATGAGTTGTGAAGAAATGAAAGGAGGTTAAATTAAAATCTTGTCTTTGTCTTCTGAATGGGAGCCATTGCCTTGGAGAAGTGTAGAATTGTGCTTTATTTCTTTCTTGTTCATTGCAAATAGTGCTGTGTTTCATATCTATTATTGTTCTTTTAAAATTGCCAAGCATCATTATGATTCGCTGAGAGATTTATGAGGCAACATGAAGTTCCAAGTATCCTTGCACATAAGGAAGCATGTAAAGGTTTTGTTTTGTGAACGCAAATCCACTTAAGAGGGTTGATGTGGCTTAATCATGTGTTATTTGTTGAGCAATGTAAGGTGTAGATTTATTCGAAAGAGCTTAAAAGATTCATTTTCAATGAATTTGAGTGTGTTTGATATCTCATACAAGAATTTTTTGAGTCACATTTAATCAAATGAGAAGAAAAGTGCATACACACTATTTAGAATAGAAATATTTGAGACTCTTTTCTCAACCATGTAAGGTGCAGTTTCACTCCAAAAAGAAAAAGGCATGGAAAAGATATGGTGGATTTTCAAATAAGCTAGAGGAAGATGTTGGCTACTATTCAAAAAGGCGATGTATTTTTTTAAGAGATTTCAACATAAATTTTGATAAGCATTGCAACGTATTTTCTTGGCATTGAAGTAATTTTAAAAGATATTGAAATATGTCTGGCGTGATAAAAGGCATGAAATCCATCTGAGTTCAAATATGGAAGATTCAAATGGTTTTTGGTAAGTGAAGATTTAGTTTTTAGGTTTTGTCTATTTTATCACATGAAAAATTACTTTGTGGAAATTTTGTTTAGATAAAGAGATAGCTACTTCAATCAGTGAGAAGTATTTTAAATTTGAAGATATTTAAATTTTCTATAAAATTGATTAAAATGTAGAGCTTGTAAGAAACACGTAAGAAGGCATAAGTAGTTGAGTTTTTGAAAGGTGAAGGATAAATATATGTTGTGTAGTTAAGATTTCATGTCCTTGTGCATAGTAGAGGAATTGTGAAAAATAGTTTGAATATCTCAAGTTAAAAACTATTTTTGCACATGTATTCATGTTTTATGAAAGAGGGCTTATAAGGAAGTTTCAGAGAAATATGATGTTATAAGGATATTTTTTTATGATATTGTAAAAGGTACATTTTTGGTGGAAACCAACTGTAGTGCTCCTCCATTCTCACCGTGGATGTGTAGGTAGTTGGGTTTGGAACTTGGAGGTGAAGGTAAAATAATATGGATATTTAAAGACAATTAAAATGGACTTCCAGAAGGAAGCCTAATCCTAGGGGGAGAGAGTGTAAGACCCCATCCCTTATGGCCTTATTGATCCTGCTAGTCATCGATGGTTTATGTCGTATATTTTATGATCTTTTATGTTGAACGATAGACATTAGTGATTATTGTTCCTATACATCAAGTGGCTTATACCTTGATTGTTAACTAACTAACTAGTGGTTGTTGTGATTTCATGTGATAGCCAAATGAGTTCTATTCCTTATCTACATAAGTATGCAATGATAGAGATGTTTCGTTGTTGGTAATACTGTTGTGTATATTAAATGGATTGCATCATGTTAGGCGATTTGATATTAGGAGTGTAAGTGTGAATATAAAGGTAATTATTGATATTAAATATTTGCTTGTAGTAGTATTTGTTACAGGTTAATTAGATTATTGATAAGTGGCAATATTTTGATATTAAATAGTATGATCAATCATTGCTTGACTCTAAAAGATATTATGCAATTAGGGAGAGTTAAATTATACTTGTGTAGATTTAATCCTCTATTTGATTATTATCTTGGAAGGTTATTTTTCATAAGCCATTTGTTTCAATTACTATTAATTATGAGAAGTACTGACACTTTTGGTTGAGTATACAGGTAAAAAAATGGCCAATGTTGATGAAGGGTTCACATAGCTACTTCCCTTATGTTATTCTTGTGAATGTGTTTTACCTTGTTTTGTAAGGGTTGTGAATATGTGGGAGGTTGTTTTATTAGACCCTTGAGTCACCTTTTTAAATGTGATTACTTATTGTATGTTTTATGACATCTTTATATGGTTTTAAATGTATAAAAAGTTTCCTAGGTGGTAGGTCTATGGGTTAGGGGTCCTTTTATTCCATAAAACCCCTTAAATAAAGTCTAAAACCCACTCTAATTACCCACTTATGAAAAGTGGAGAAAATTGGAGTTGGTTGGGTGGTTGGGAAGTTATGGGCAGTTGGTTTCCTTTTTCCTTCTATATATATTCCTTCTCTTTGGAAGGAGAGGGGGCCTCCCTCTTTTTCCCTAGCTTCTCTCACTTGCTCTTGGTTGTTCTTGTTTTTCCTCATTTGGGAGAAGATTTCTTGACGGAAAGAAAAGGAAAGGATAGGTGAGGAAGAATGGAGGAAAGGGCTTGGAGAAAGTGAGGGTTTATACCATATTTGGGTTGCCAATTCTCTTGGTAATATCTACCCTTTTGGATTTGAGTTTTGTTGATATGAAAATGAATGATTGGAGTTTTTGTTGGTCTATGTATATCTTTGTTGATCCTTGTTTAAATGGGTATTTGTGATTGAAATCCATGTGAAGAGTTAATGTTGGTTTCCTTGTGAGGATGTTGTGTGTGTTGGGGTTTGTGTGGGTAGGAGTTCCATCTTGTTGAGTTGAACATGAATAGTCATTTTTGTGTGTTAAAGTTAAGCTTGAGTTATGTGAATGAATGGTTGATTTGTGTCATGTTTAGAAATGTAAGCTATGTAAGTTGGGAAGAGCTATGTGACCCTTAGAGCTCAGGGGTGGTTTGAGCATCAATCCTATGGTTGGGAGGAGAGATTGTGGCCATATTGATGTCCTCTTCTTTCAAGGGATTACTAATGACATTAATATTACATTTTCTATATTAAGTTATTTTCTATATGCTTTGGGATAATATGTCTTTTGCAAATTAAATTGATGTAGTTCAACTATAATACTTTGATGATGCAGAGAAAGGAATCAAATGAGAATAACTTGACACATTCCAAATAGGGTTTCAATACAAATGATGCAAATATGCATTCTTGTTCATTCTTGGCAACTTGCTCTTAAGCCTAAAACATGGGTACAACAATTTGGATCTTTTTGGTCATAACTTTCAGTAAAGACCTGATATTCAAAATCTAAGACCTATTTGGAATACCCTTTTGGCCCTTATTAAACATATGCCAAAATTGGCTAGGGTTGTTTTGTATGGAATAGGGCAAAACAAGGTTGTTTTAAATTGGGAACCCTAGGCAGGGTTCATACTTGCTGTTAGTAAAATGCCATAACTCACTCAAAACCTAATGAAATCACATGAAACCAAAAAAATTTTAAACTAGAAACAAATATATTTCCATCCATCTATTACATTCCTTGATATGAGGCCATACTAGGCTATACCATGCATGTTTTCAGACGACATTTTCAGAAAATTGAACTTTATAGACCTACCCTCAATAAAAATGCCATAACTTATTCAAATCCCCATGAAATTAGATGCAACAAAAAGAAATGGAAAGTAGATTCAATGTAATTTCATGGTAAATTGGTTTTAGACAAGTACAAGGTTGTATAGGTTCATACCATGCATGGGAACAATAGAAAACGTTTGGAAACTATAGAAAATTCAAGTCTTCATTCAAAGATTCTTGTTCAACCTACACACCAACCCTCCATCCAACTTGGAGGCTCATATTTATGCTTGTACAATCAAGTTATGCCCCCCAACCAACCTACAACTACCATTTAACAACTTTTAACAAACTTTTTAAATAATTAAGGTTTCATGGAAATTAGTTCAATAGAGATGATGGTTTTATTTATTCTTAAATGTATTTACTTGTAGTGAATAATGCTTTATTAAAGGAATGTTTTCATGGTTGTAATGTAATGATTAATTTTTGTATTAAATAATGTGTCTTGATTATTGGGTTAAGTGCCTATGTAATTGTTGAAAGTTGGGTGTCATCTATGTAAAGTTTGTGTAAGGCTCTGTACCTTTGGGAGATGTGTTAGTATGTTGGTTTCACGTGTGTCACCCTATGGGGCCGGGACCTAGTGAGAGGTTACCAAGATAACCATAGATGGGGGTTGGGGTGTAGTGAGAGACTGCCAGGATAACCCATGCTAGGACCATGTGATGACACTCCTCCCTATTGTAGTCTAGCACTCCCTAGTTGCATTTCCTCTTGATGTATGAGTGCCTCTGGTAGTGAAGAGAGTGTTGCATGTGTTGTTGGTATTGTTAGAGGTGTTGTGTTGGAGTCATGTATATCCCGTAAGTATGTTAGCCTGTTGTTTTCCTAACTGTTTGTTGGATGTGGGACCTTGTGTTATCTCCTGGCATAGGGGGTGGACCTTTGGGTCGGGAGGTTGGTTCTTTTCTCCATTGGGGATTCTTTCTGCACGTTCGTGGGCATAAAGATTGTTCATTGCACTGAGGAATCTAGTTCCTGTTCCAGTCATGAAGTCATCCTTTCATGTATTTGTATATTTTATTGTATCTCATTTTGTATCTCTCGATGTAATTTGATGTGATCTTCCCACATGTTCTAAGGGAAGCATCATTGTAAGTATTGTAAGATGTAACAACTATTGATGATCTCTTCTTGTAAAGAGTACTGTAAGGTAGTGTATCATTTGTATGTTAGTTAGCTAGAAAATGATTTATAATGTTTGATTATCAGTTGCCACATTATGGAAGTGAGTAATATAGTATCATTTAACTTGGTGCTTTAAAATGAACCTTGCTTGTGATATTGATCATGTATCTTTTATCATTAATGAAGGTTTCTAGAAATCTTGATGTTAGGATCGATTATGTAACCTTTGTCTCTTATAATCTTAGTTTGTGAGTAGTGCAAACGAGGAACCTTAGAGGACCTAGGTTTAGATTATTATGTTATGTTATGCATTCTATTGTTATTTGCTTTAAAAAAAAATTGTTCCATTAATTTGACCTAGTTTAGTGTTGTCCTTTGGGGTTCCTTGGCAGGGGCGTTACACCAACACCTTCAAACTTGATAATATTTGAGTTTGTTGTTACAAAATGTTCATGTTCTCAAAGCCATCCATGCTACTCCTGACAAAGATTTCATAGACGTACATGCTTGTACTATTGGAGATTCTAATGTGACATTAAATGCATAAAGTGTAGTAGGTCAAAATTGGACGTTGGAGGCACTAGAGGCTAGAGGAGTTTTTTTATCTCAAGCTAGATTATCACTCAGAGATGATACGTTAATGAGAAGCACCATCTATTTGTGTCCCTTCATGGAGCAAGGTGGCTTGGCAGTATTTATGGATGGTGAAACCTCTGAAGTAGGGTTGGGTTAGTATATCTACACTTACTCAATCTGTGGATAGTATAATCTATGAAATAGGGCAGGTTTCGTATCTATAGTTGTTTAGTTTCTTTTGTACACTAGAGGAGGGATTTGATTCTCATCACATTGAAGGAGGGATATTGACACACTCGGAGGAGATGTGGACTCTCAAAGGAGAGTTGTTCTCTCATATGTAACGCTAGAGGAGGGATTTTGACACACTCAGAGCAAATGTGGACTCTCAGAGTAGAGTTTTTCTCTCATTGTGCAGGGAGGATGGGAATATTTATGTTCTCTCATGTTGTACAGAGGTTTTTCAGGTTTGACATTAGGGGATCCATTGATGAGTTCAATTTGGTGTTTCTTGGGCGAGCGACAAAAATTGGTGGAGGTGCTTCATCAAAGTTTCCAGAAGGGCTACTATTTTTAGTCCTTTCAATGTTCCATCCCTTGTTCAAATTGATATAATAAGGGGGGAATGTTGGATTTATTACATCATTAGTTTATAGTCTATAGTTTAGATAATAAATAAATTAACATGTAAATGTTAAATTATAGGTTAGTTACTAGTTAATAATAAATTAACTCTTGTTAGGTTAGTTAGTTGGTGGGAATTTATTCCCATAAATAGTTTGTACAAGGGAAACCAAAAGCTTTATAAGCAAATGTATTGCATTGTAATATCACCTGAAAACATCAATATAATATATTCTATGTTTTTGTTAGCAATGGTGTAATCTGTGCAATCTGATTACCAATTTCAATAGTGACAAGGCTTTCTAGTTAGTAGACTAGTTTACATAATGTATAGTGATATATATTTATACAATAAACTATTAGCTAATCCTTGCACAATATGTTGATAAGCGTCATGCAAGTATAGTGCATATCAAATGTGGCCAGGGTTGTACCAAACATTAGATCTGTATGGTGCTAATTATTTGTCATGATCACATGGAGTAGATGTGGCCACATGTTGGATGTGAATGGAGACAAATTAAACATATTGGTGTAGGCACATGTGCTAGCCATGTGCAAGCCATGCATAATGTGGAAAGAATTGTAGGATCTTCGAATGTTGTTGTTGAAGTGGAAAGTATAGAATTTGTTGATGCATGGTTTAACACACTCCAACTTAGGTAAAAAATGAATATATTCTACTTCTCTTGAAAGGAAATTAGATTTTCATGAAATCTATAACACCAAGTCTTGGCCATGCAAAATAACTTAGTTGATTGATGAAATGTTGTTCCAATTCAAGGGACTATGAAGTGTCTAAGAGAAATCAATCAAAACTTGATTATTGCATAAGAGAAATTAATTTTCAGATTTATAAAATTAAATTTGATTTATTTGGAAACCAATTCATTGCATATATTTACCATTTCATAGTTAAGATCAACAATGAAAATCACTTATAATAAAAAAATGAAGCTTTTATAAATTAAATCATAAGTAAAGTCCTAATCTAAATCCTTATCTAATTAGATATATAAGAAATTGTAAAAGATAATAGGGGAAAGAAAAAGGGTGAGCTTGTTTTGTAGTGATGTGAAATCATAATTCTGTTGAGAAGATAAAACCCCTAAGGAACAACTCTTGCTTGATCATTTTTTCACACAATTAGGAACACAAGATGGTGTAGAAGTTTGATTAGTGATCAACAATGAAGAAACATTTGGAAAAGACTACCACATGCACAAGAAAACAAAAACAATCCTTCATAGTCTTAAATTCATATGATATTCAATTGTAACATGAAATTTGTCATTATTTAGTTGAAATTTAAAACACACCAACAACAACATAACCTATTATTTGAAAACCTAGTTAAATAATGAAGACAACTAATAATAATATAGAAAGGCTTAGAAAATATGGATTTCCAACCTTTTTAGAGTCTTTTAACTTGTCTTTTATAGAGATTGAACTTAGAACATATGAGTTTCTTGGCTCAACGAATTGATACAAGAACTACATCTTGAATTAGATAATGGATCAAATTTTAGCTTGACCATATGATGAACAAGAAAGGATAACAATAAAATTTAATTCTTATATCTCTCCTAGCCTTTATACAAATCCTTGTTGGGACAGGTGTGTTATACACCTCACAATCGTAATGTTTGATTTATTAGTTATTTATTTATTATTTGTGAACCCTCTAGAAAAAATATGTTCCACTTATGAATTTCCCATTATTCCATGTGCATGCTTTATTATGACATGTGTAAGTACGTGTAAGAGAATATCTTGTCATGAAAGATATGCAAGAGAATTTATGACAAAGATAGTGGTGTAAGATCTAATCTAAGATACATGTATGAGCATAAAAGAAGGGTTTACATTGTTGACTTGACCAAGTTTAATAAATTATGATGCATGTTATGACACATCATAATAAATCTTTGAATGGAGATAATGCAGTCAAAATAGAGTGCCAAACTTGGAGACTTACATATGACAACTTGTGATTTTGATGTTTGGAATTGGACCCAAGCATGACATGAATGCATTGGGCCCCAAGGAGACACATGGGGACCAGGAACCCTTGTAAAGGTGGCCCTCCAGTCACTCCTATGGAAACAATAGCCAGTGGGGTGGAAACAACACCAAGGGGGTGTCCATGTCCCTCAGGAGTAGGATTGTGCAAGTCTAGGTTGTGGTGATCACACCTACTTGTGGGGTGTCTGGGTCACCCTCGCTATGTTCATAGTCATTAGTTTCTTCTCCTCTTCTCCTTGTTGTTGTTGTTGTTGTGTTAACTCATGTAGTTCAAGAGCTAGTTCTCATATTGTATTAAGATCTTCTATGTCTTCTTCTCTCAAAAGTCATAAATCTTTTATAGCTTCTTGATGTAATTTATCAAAAATTTGATCTTAGATTTCAAAGACTCAGTTGATTTGAGTTACTAACGTATAGTGTCTAATTTGTCCTAGGATTTCAATATGTTGTTCAATGAATTTCTCTAAAGTGTTTTCTTCTTTTGATTCTTTGTGTCAATTGGATTGATGAATTCTTTAGGGATATTTTCTCTAATCTCTTATTTCACTTGTTCAACCCAATTCTCTCTCACACTAGTGCACATCAAGTGCTTAGCAGAGATAATGTGAGTATTCAAAATTTTATGTTATGCGATGTGGTTTCTCTATGCCTTGTGATAGAAATGAGGGCTTAAGTTTATTATATTTTAAAGTTGATTTCCTTGTGATGAAAATGAGGGCTTAACACTTGAATGTGAAATTTATACGTGTTTAAATATGATGCTTCTACATGAAAATTAAACTATATACATGCATGCAATTATTTTTTTTCTTTTTTTGGATTTTCATGTTATCTAATTACTAGGAAAATAAATATGTATGCAGAGTAAATAATTTTTCCTAGATAGAATTTTAACTATGTTTTTGTGTTTTCAATGTTGATATCACAATGATTAAAAGGAATAATGCAACAAAGATTTACTTCCCCAAATGCAAAGTGTTTTCTAATTACTAGTAGAACAGTAAAATGAACATATACTTGATCATGCTAATGCTAGGTAGATAGTCCTTGGAGGTCCAACTATATTCAAGTATTCTTCTCCATAACAATGGGTACTGTGCTTCATGAGGGGAAGAAGAAATATGATGTAAAAAACAAAACAAAGGAAGCTTTGTGGCTTGTATGGCTGTGAAGTGAAAGAGGTTGAAAAGTGAAAGAGGCTTGAGGCTTGTATGAGAAGCTTGATTGGGATAAAGCTTCTAGAGATACCTATTCTAAAGATATCTAATCTAAAACATATAAGCAAAAGGATCAAAGCCTGTGTAGAAGCTTGAATAAATTCAGAAGCTTTGTGAGAGCACAAGTGAGAGTATCCAAACATGTTAAACAATGAAGAGAATAGAAGTATTTATAGGTAAGAATGGGAGTGAATAGGAGAAGATATAAGATAAAAAAGAAAGCACAACTCAAGAAGAAAATGGAAACAATCCATGAATAGTCAAAGAGATAAATAAGAAAATTAAAAAAATTAAAGAGATAAAATTCAATCATGAGTTTAGAATAGAAAGAAAGTGAGGAAATAAATGAGTTGGAGTTAAAAATCAAGTAGAAAAGATAAAAAGATGAAATGATGTTTGGATTACAAAATGATAGGGTTGCTCATTTTGCTAGTCAAGGTTGCCCAGGTGACCCAGGAGCACTAGGGCTGACCTAGGAACACAAGGGGTGACCTAGGAACACCAGGAGAACCCTAAATAGGAAAAAAGGAGGGGTCATCTAGGCAATGTGGAAAGCAATAAAGGTTGAACAAAAGGAAAAATAAGAGGGACAAGAGATGGAAAAACAAAAGGGGAAGTCATCAAGACATGAAACTGTTGGGAGAGGAAAAATCACACCTTCAAGGGTCATGAGATATGACCACCATCTCTTCATAGGATCACTATATTGGCTTGACACAATTTTAGTACCTACATATTTGCCCCCTTCAAGATAGTAGTCTACATGAAAGGTAGGTACCGTTCATGAAGAATAACCTTACCTATTATCGTTGTCCTACATCTAGACTTGATATACAAATTGATTCAAGTGTTAATCCAACATATGGTTAGTTTCAAAATAATTACTTTGAAAAGACAAAAGAATGTACTTGAAATATAAGAGTTTCAAGTTTACCTAAGTCAATTTTTTTGTCGTATCAACTTGTAGTTATGGTGAAAGGCACACAAAATGAAGAAAAAATAATCCCTAAATGAAACTAAACTACTAAAAACACAATCATAAATGCATGCTAAGGTAAAGGAAGAGAGAAGATAAGAAAGAAAAATTGAGAGAAAGTTATGAAACAAAGGCGAGACTTGACGTGGGGACAATCAACGAAAAGCTTGTGATGAGGAGATCGTGATTGTGGTCATCACATAGATTCACATGGATTCCTAGGTACAAAAAATGAGAAAAACTATTCTCTAAATCCTAGATATTGTTTTGATGTTTTCTCTTGAAATCATTCATCAAATCATTTGAAGGTTTTCACTAGATTTTCAATTTATATCATTTGCATGCTTTCATTTTTCTATTTTTTATTAAGTTTCTAGGTATTTGGGTCAATTGGGGTCTCTAGGGCATTTCTCAGGGTCATCCCTTTTGCTAAGGTAGGTCACCTAGGCAACCCTACCTGCTCATCCTAGGTCACATGGGAGACTAGGGAGGTTTCTTGGGAGACCCTTCTAGATCTTTTTTGAGTTAGAATCAAAGGAAAATGTAGCATTTTTAAACATCTGGGTTGGTTGTTTCTTTGATTTTAATTAACTTCTCACTTATTACATGTTTTTCTAAGACTTTATGTATTTTTTAGGGGTTTTCTAGTTTACAAAGGTCTGACTTGGCACTTTCTATTTTGTAGGACACCTATATCAGATTGAATGCTACACACAAGCAAACCTAGTTTCATAGGGCTCTAGAGGATCTAGCTGATGTTGACCATGCCATTCTTGATAGGACAAGTCTTACTAAGATTGATCACATTTTGATTGTTCATCCTTCATGTATATCTTGCGACATTCTTACGTACTGGGATGCAAATTAGAATATGTTTCAATTTCCTTTGGTTGCTAGAGAGTGGACCATCACTCTATACAATGTCTACTGCATCCTTGGAGTCTTTGTGTTACATCCCCAACTTATTATTTAGCTTAATCTTACTTTTGTGTGGTAATCAGGATGATTAACTATATTTAAATAATTAGATGTTTGCGGAAAATGTCAGATTAAATCATTGATCATGAGGATGCTGATTAATGTTAGTTAGATATGATATTTCATGTTGATATGATTATTTAATTATTATGATTTATGAATCAGACAATGATACACTAATCGTGATTTTATGATGGCGAGTTTGATTAGGAAAAATAATCCTCCTTTGGAGATAGAAGGAGAGTATCATTCGAGAGGAAGATATAGATGTTTGGAAAAGGTCAGAATTGCCATCTGAGTATCGAAACTAGTCTTGTGAACCTATGCAAAGTGGGGTGAGTTATCGTCTTTTCCCTTGTCAAGTCATTTTAGTTCAGATTGAACCGACTTGGCCATTTGAGTTATTTCGACGTTATCCATGTCGATTTGATTAAATGATGTCTTGGAACATCAGTTTGGTCGATAAGTAATCTCGATGAGTTGTCGAGTATTTCTTTGTTTTCTTATCTAATTCTTTATTAGGTTATGTGATTATCGTTGCCTATCTATTTAATAGTAATAAATATTAAGGAAATGTGGGGGAGTAACAACTCGAACCCAAGATCGCATTTTGTTACTATGTCACCTCTTCTAGGATGTTAATGTTTGATGACACCTTTTTTTATTTGATAATCCTTATACATCAATTAGATGTAGGGAACATATAGTGTATATGTTATAATTATTTCAACCTCTTTAGAGGTCGAGTATCTATGTTATAATATATGTATTGTATTTATCTTTGGGGTGGAAAGCCAACCACCATCTACGATAAGTGGAAATAGTGGAGGCCAAGTTGAGCTAGTTTATGCTTCAATGACGTTGCCCATGAGATAATGGAGTTGGTGGGCCACAAGAAACCTTGAGGTGGTTGAACCGTCCCTGCCACTATCCTTAGTTAGAGGGTGGCAAATTTGATGGCATGGATATTTATCACATGCAAAGTATGTAGAAGATATCATTTTTGGAGTTGATACTAGTTTTTGGGTGAGAAGAGAGGAGGAACAGGTAGTTCGAGTCGGGGAATAGTGTGAATGTATTTTCACTATAGCGATAGTGTTGTTGGTGTAGGTAGCCTGTGGGGAGCCACCGAAGGGCACATGAGTCTTGCTTTAAAGCTATATCAACTGTATGCTAAAGGTACATGTATGACTCTTAATTGTGATATGCATGCAAACACGAGGTGAAACCTCTACTTATTATGATGTTGACTGTTGTTTTAATGCACAGTAATACATTGTTGCATAAAGCCAATAAGGATGTTGTTATCTTTATGAGAATTTGATACGAGGCCATTGAGGCTATTCATAATATCTCTGTGTTATCTATTGAAAACAATGCATTATCAAATCCTTAGCTAAGGCCATAAGGCTGAACAATCTTTACAACTATGTTTGCAAGAATTTGGTAAGCCAAAGTGGTATGGTCTATAGACCACATATTTTACTTTTAATACTATCTTGGTCTTGATTTGAGAAGTTGAGCTCAAGCCCTTGTCATATCGGCTAACTATGGCTGGTAATTATTAATAAAGACTGTTATGAAATTAGGCTCGAGCTGTATTATCTTTAATGATAATCTTTTGAGCCTCGACTGTGCATGCTCAGGCTATATTATCTAAATGATAATCTTTTTCCTTGAGCCTCGACTATGCCTTAGGTACTTAATATGTTAGACAAGAGTGTCATAGGAACAACGTTCAATTTTTTGCAAAAGGAATAATAATATCTTTAGTGCAACTCAAATGATTACATGGAATTTTTAGAACAGTGCTCGATTGTTTAACGGGTATTGTGATACCTATGAGATAATTGAATGGTATGTTTAAACTGTATGACCCCCCGTACGAGGGAGGAATGTAAAGGATAACTATAATGATAACCAAGGCAGTTTGAATGCATGTCAATCCATCATGGTCAGGTATGCGACCTCATGCATACTCATTTATTATGAGTATGAAAATAAAGAAGAGTGTGAAAA
The DNA here is from genome assembly GCA_027924645.1 of Cunninghamia lanceolata. NCBI lineage: Eukaryota > Viridiplantae > Streptophyta > Pinopsida > Cupressales > Cupressaceae > Cunninghamia > Cunninghamia lanceolata. Next base: position 12,163,030 of record BSBN01001101.1, read on the forward strand.
TTTTATGACTTAAGGATATGATTATAATTCTTATTTGACTGATAATCCTTATTTGACTGGCCATGCTTCATGAACCAAGTATAAGGTATCATGAGTTTATGTCGAATCATGGAATTGTGGTCTTTTGATAAGATCGACCCATTAGACTATTATGAGATTATAATAGGTAAAAAATTAGGTTAATAAGATCAAGCATAGCCATGAAAACCTAACCCTACCATCATCAAAGAATCTAATCTAAATGAGATCAAAAGTAATAGAATTCAAGCACAATATCACATAGATTGTGTGATTCCTTGTTTATGATGTGGATTGCTTCTTCAACAATGAACAATTATGAAGATAAAAGCTGCCATGATGGATGAATGATAATGATAATAAGCTCAATGGATGCTATGGATGCTCAAGTGCTCAATATGCTCAGGATGATAATGTAGATGCTATATGAATGCTGGATAGATGTAGTATGGAATGAGAGGGTGTTTATATAGAACTCAACCAAAATCAATCAATGGTGGGGATTCGGTGGTTATGTGAATGGCTAAGATTGAAGGATAGACATAGGTGAATGTGAAGATAACAAGTGGAGAGAAGATAGGGCTTATGTGTGCTTGTGTACATAAAAATTACTACATATGAAAGATATTAAATAAAGGATGTAGTACCACTTATCTTTTTTTTTTAAATAAAAGAGACACACATGTCGGCTCATGAGATAAATGATAAGATAAATTAATTAAATAAATAAAATTTATTTAATTAATTGGAAAATGGGTTTATGAAAGGAATTTTTAATTAAATAAATAAGATTTATTTAATTAAAAATAGATAGAATGAAGATAATTAAAGATTATTTAATTATAGCTTAGAAGAAATAGCTAATGAATTAAATAAATAAATATAAATTTATTTAATTAATAGAAGAAATAGATGGGTTAGGGATATTGCTCAAGTGTGTTAGACAAATGCAGATGATGGATAATGTGATGTTTGAATGCTAATGATAATGAGTCAATTTTGGGTGTCTACATTTTGCCCCTCTTTGATACAATGTTCGATAGAGCGTTGTGTCAAAGAAGATACAATATTTTGCTTGATACACAAAGTTATGCCCTAGTGTAACTAGCAGGTGATGCCCCCTCGAGAGGTAAGCCAGGCTAACTAGGAAGGGCTGGGTTGGCTTGCGATAGAAGAAAAGCTAGGACGCAAGGTTGACACGAAGAAAACGGGGGTTGGGTGGGAACAAATGGGATGTGGTAGAAGAAAAAAGGTGTTGGCATAGAAGAATTAGGGTTTGGATGGGGCTATAAATAGGTTCTGTAAGGACAACTAGGCTCATTTGTGCTCAGTTGTGTTCAGAAAGCTATAGAGATCTAGAGCTCCTTAGAGTTGGTGTACGACGAGAGTTGGAGAGCTATTAGGATGGTGATTCCATGCAGAGATCATCGTGCCAAGCGAGTGAGGACACATTGGTGACCAAAGGGATCAGATGTACTGGTATGTATAATTTTTTTTGTTAAAAGCATGATTTTGATAGGTTAGAAGTGTCATAAATGCACACATGTCACTAGAAGCGACTAGGTCTTAGGATAGGTAGTTCAAGTCGCTTAGGAGGGAAAATAGGTTGCTTATAGTAGTTAAGGTCACTTTTAGGCATGGCTTGGTCGCATATAGAAAGAATAGGTTGCTTTCAATCAGCTAGGCAAATGTATAGGCAAAATGTGCATATAGATATAAACAAGTCACTTATGGGAAAACAGTAGGTGCATAGGGAAATACAACTCGCTTAAAAATAAAACATGCTCGATTATGGGATATAGCGTGCTTATAGGCAAAAGATAGATGCATGTAGAGGTTCAGCTTGCATATAGTCCAGTAGTGATCGCATAGGCAGAATAGGTCACATATAAGCGAGATATAAGCGCATATGGTAAAAGAGGTCGCTTGTGATCAGCAGATAGGCACATATGGTAAAATGAACTGCTTATGGTAGATAAAAGCTAGGATAGTAATAAATGATCAAATTTTTAGAGCATTTAAGTAGTGCAAGGGACTGACATGATGAATGAAATGATGTAGGATATACTACCACCTTTGTTATCATGGGAGCCACATCTTAGGGATTTGCGGTTGGTGAGATTGCTGGATGCAGAGAAGCGGCTAGTGTTAGAGATCCTCGGGTTAGAGCATGTGTCGAGATTGGAGCTGGTGCAAGCACATCAAGGACTGATGATGGCGATGGTGGAGTGATGGATGAGCGAGCATAGTTCTTTCTTGTTGCCGACAGGAGAGGCTACGATCACACTAGAGGATGTGTTTCAGATTTTGTGGATTCCTATAGATGGGGACCGAGTAGATTATGATCCTGATATGGGTCTAGTTGCGTTTAGGAGATTTTTCAGGACACTAGACATTGGAGTAGAGGGCTCAGAGATTCCTATGGCGAGGATGGAGGAGTTATGTGACAGACTACAACAAGTGGTAGTGGAGATTATCAGATGGCTAGTGGGAGATAGATGAGCGAGAGGCTTTCTGATAGGATGGGGGACAGTGATGGAGGGGATGTTCTCCTATGGTACGAGATATGCTTGGGTGGAGTGTGTACTTGGACAGCTCTATCATTTCTTGTATGATTGTGCATATATGTTTGGGGGTAGTATGTCTGCAGGAGTTATAGTTTTGCATGTGTGGGCTTATGAGCATATTCTAGTGACGAGACCAGAGGGATGGGTGGCTAGAGTAGTGGGAGAGCCTTATGCTAGGGTGTATAGAGGAGCTTTGACATACTGGCAGCGCAGAGGAGTAGTGTACAAGCGAAGGAGGTTAGATGAGGTAGATAGATTTGTATGGAGACCATGGTTGGGATGTGAGAGATGGGATGAGGATGATACTAAGCTTGTCTATGCTAGGCAGGTGAGATATATTTTTGGACATGGGATATACATTATAGAGCACTATTTGCTAGAGAGGGTTTTGAGACAGTTCAGGTTACCACAGGTAGTACCAGTTGGTGATGCCATTTTTGGGAGGACTAGACAAGAGGTGTTTGATTGGGGGCTAGAGGTTGTGGTTGACACGGCTTTGGTGGAGAGTAAGGGCTACAACTAGTCATATGGCAGTGGGGATAGGGTCCTACAAATACAGGCATGCTACCAGATTATGATGCATACTGGGTGACAACGAGACTGACGTGGGTTGGAGAGATAGGGGAGATAGGGATGGAGAGACCAGTCAGGAGGAGGCGACGATGGGCTTCACCAGCATAGGCTATTATACCAGCAGCGCTAGGGATACAGGTATAGGGATAGATGCCAGGACAGCCTCAGATACTTGCATAGCCTCAGGGGCAGATATTAGTGGGTGATGATGTTGGGATTTAGCAGCTATGGAGGAGGATCAGAGAGGAGAGGAGATGGAGGTAGCGGGTGCAGATGAGATTGATGAGGGTGGAGTTGGATAGACACTGGACAGTGATTGGCTTGCGGCATGCTAGGGCTCAGGCTCAGACATACCAAACTCAGTTATAGTTGAGAGTGCAGGTTGGGGATGGACAGGATGATGGTGCACTTGCTAGAGTGACAGGAGAGAGAGAGATGCAGCTAGATAGAGTGAACAGATGATGAGGTTAGAGCAAGATACAGCTGTACAACAGGTGTAGGTGATGAGAGCAGAGAGAGATGGTCTATGGGTAGAGAGGGATATGACTGTGCAGTAGCTACAGGGGATGACTAGTGAGCAGGATAGAGTAGTGACTGCATTGAGTACAGATGGGGCAATGATGTATTTGGACACATAGTTGACACAGGTACAGGTAAGCTACAGAGAGTATAGGGTGAGGCAGAGTACTATAGAGGCTTATACTATGGGGCTATGCCAGCAGAGTAGAGGCAGCCTAGCTTCAAGAGCAGATCAGGGGCCTCAGGTTCATGGAGGTCAGGTGAATCTTGATCAGTAGCCTCAGTGATGGGGCCATCGAGAGATAGGGGGACAGGTGCAGGACCCAATGGTGGTGGTCAGGGCAAGGGAGTTGCCAGTAGTCACTAGGGCTACCTTGTTTATGTTATATCATGATGAGGCCTAGAGCCATTTGTACATACATTCTTTATGGCTCAGCTTGTATATATAGACACTTGTATATTGACACACACACACACACACACACACACACACATATATATATATATATATGATGGAGTATTGTTGAGCTATATGATGTTGTAGTGGATGCACTGTTGGTATTATGATGGTTATGCATGTTGTATTTTGTATTTTCAAAGCAGATAGCTTCAGGATCTTGGTAGCACCGGCTCTCCTCCAGGACACACACTTCTCACGCATACCAAGATCTAGGTTTCCTGTAAGGCCCGTCCCTCACCAAACCTTAGGATTGTCCCTGCTATCTCTTCTAAGAACCACGTGAATCAGGGTAGCTTCAAAGGTCCCACCTTTTGCGTCAACAAATAGAATGTTTTTGGCTACTACGCAAAGTTGCTAATAAGGGTATCCGTTTGGGTGGCTATACATGCGACAATGCTACTCTCTGTTATGGAGTCTCCCAGCCTTCAAGGGTTATGCCTTGGAGGGTTTTGGGGGAGGTTGGCTGTCGGTATAATGCAACAATACCCATTGTTTGTGGCTTTCAACACAAACACTTTTCTTATATAGCAGTTCAGAAGGACTTGGCTTTAGCTCGTTACCTCTTGGGTCACATCCCTTCTCACACCAGGAAGGCAGGCCCTCTAAAGATAATAACAAGTTCTCATACACCCAAGATCCATTTGATAGGCAAGGGGAGAGGATAGTTTTGTTATTAAATTTGGGTTACAATCAATCTCATGCAAGCAATCAAAAAAGATAAATCAAGCATGGAGCAAGCAATGATTCATTTTAAGCACCAAGCCCAAATGTTCCTAATTTAGTGAAAAACCACAAGTCTTGGACCGATCGAAGCTGCACTAGATATGTTAGTAGTTTGATAACCTCCTTTTCTTAGACAATCGATAAGATGCTGCACAAATACCCAATTAGTAGCCAAGAAAAATAAAATGCAAATGATATAGTCTAAAAGCGGTACAGTTTACTAGAGGCGATCCACTGTCGGTCAAAAGTGATCTCTATTCTGTCACAGGTGAAATATTACAGATCATAAGCAATGCTGAGAGTGCTAGATGTGAATTGTTAAATCTCACAAGCGATGCAAAAAAGAAGGGAGTGACTGATTACAGCTCATAAGTGACCTGGATTTGCAAAAGAAATAGTATGCAACAAAAACCCTAGTTCTGCAATAAGTGATTCAATTATCTAAAGGCGGTCACTGTCTGATCAAAAGTGATTCAGTTAAATGCAAAAGTGATCATTGTTAGGATAAAAGAGATGCAGAATAAATAAAAAGTGACCACTGTTCACTTATAAGTGATCCAGAAAATGCTAAAGGCGACAGGTTTCAGCTCAGAAGCGACGCGGGTATTCAGATAGCGACGGTTTCTTGTTCAAAAGTGACTGGAACTTGCTGTAAGTGCTCAAAAAATCTGATCTTCATAAAAACAACTTCAAACAACAAAGTTAATCAAGGACGTGAGTCCCATCGGGCATGCCAAAATGTGATAGGTAAAAAGTTAGGTTAATAAGATCAAGCATAGCCATGAAAACCTAACCCTATCATCATCAAAGAATCTAATCTAAATAAGATCAAAAGTAATGCAATTCAAGCACAATATCACCTAGATTATGTGATTCCTTGTTTATGATGTGGATTGCTTCTTCTACAATGAACAATTATGAAGATAAAAGTTGCCATGATGGATGGATGATAATGATAATAAGCTCAATGGATGCTATTGGGTTTTTCTTCTGAATTAGCATTAGGGTTTGCCAGTTCTAATGCATAGGTAGATTCAGCCAACCAAATATAGGAGGTTGCGTGAGCTCCTCCCCTTCACTTCTGGTTCTGCCACACCAAGGTGGGTGTCCCTATTTGATAAAAGTATGACCTTGACTAGCTCAATGACAGAAGGATATAACTTGACAGCAACAGGTAGAATACTCTCATGTAAGGACCAAGATTTGTGTAACAAATCACAAGGTTGGCAACATTCTTGGACATAATGTCTGGTTAGGTATGAGAGCATGCAGGGACTTCCTACTCCTAATCCTACAACTAATAGATGGAAGGATGAAATGGTTTGAATTGGTGTTTGGAGTTATGGGACTTTCCTAGACCCATTGAACAGACAGATTCCCAAACCAGTGCCTTATCTGGGCAGCAGAGTCATATCTAAGAATGTAAATGTCTCCCTATGACGACATAAATTCATATCCAGAGGACCTGAGAAGAATGCTACTGCCTAACAGTAACATGTCCAAGAAAGAGTATTACTAATGATCATACTTAACAGATCCTATGATGCAATCTATTTTCCTTTGTATCTGATCAAAAGCCTATTTAACCACTCCTTGAGCAGACGCAATAAATCAGACACACAGTATGCATATACTGAAAAACTTGGAAGCCCTTGACAACCTTGTTTGAAAGGAAAACCAATGACATATAGGAGACAATCAGAAACAATACACACATAGGTGTTTTTCATTTAAAATCAATCTGTATAGAAAGTCATCATAGAGAAAATCATCATTTACAAGCCAAAATAGACTAGTACACCAGACTAAGGACCGAGTCTATAGCAAAAAATGCCTTTCAAAATGTGAACACCTTATGTTCAAAGCCAGCGTTGAAAGCCCAAAAACATCCAACCCCCGAAATGAGTAACACTTCCTGCTTAAAAACAAGCAGAGGGAAGCGTACTCAGCACTAATTACATGTATTGACCAAAATCCACCAGATACAGTCATGAGAAAGAAATGGCGCTCATAAGTCATCAATGTAGCAGGCAGGAAAGACCTCGAGCCTTGTGCCCCCGTTGGAGAATTCCCCATGCCATAAATTGGGTACCTGACTGCTTGACCATTTGCCCACACCTCTGCACATCACCATTGATGGCTCAACCACTCGCAGCCTACCGAGGAAACTGTCGCAATTTTCAAAATGGAGCTTCCCGCCAAAATGTGGTTCACCTCAGGTTCAAATTATGTAGGGAGATTAATCCCACATGCATGCCACGGAGACTCCATAAGCAGTTTAAAAGCATGGCCACACACACAAAAGGTGTCGATCACTTTTGCCACGCTCGACACACGCCTCTTAGCCCAAAGCCCATCGCCAAGACTACCACCATCGGCCAAGCTCAAATCCCCTTCACCGATCTCATCGGTCACACTGACGCCTACCATCAACTCCATCATCGGCCAGACCAGAACCATCGGGCTAGTCCTCTAGACTTCCACCGATAGCATGAGTCTCACCAATCGCCAAATCCTACTCCCCTGTCAGTGTGACCAACACTATTGGCCAAACATTCCACACTTCCACCAATGAACAAAGTCACACCGACAACACCTTCGCTTCCTACCTCCATCGGTGTGACTTACACCATCGGAGCAACATCTCAAACCTACACCGACACCTGCCATCATGCCGATGAACAACTTCATCGGCGTAACCCATGCCATCGACAGACCCCCCGCTAGCTTGCCCGATCTCAATAGTCTTGCCAATGTGCCGAACGTCAACTCCACCGTCGGCCAAACTGAACACAAAGTCATCCCGATGGCCATCTCGCATCCCCGTCGGCCAGACCTAGACCGTCGGCAGAACCTCCATCGATTAGGCTGATGTGCAATCTCACTCCGATGGCGTTCCCCATCGGGGTGACTTCCTTTAATCGGCGAACCACAAAACACGCTGGTCGATAATACAAGTCTCACCGATGAACACACAAATCATCCTCATCGATGAGACCCACGCTGATGACATCGCATCGGCCAAACATCCACCGTCGGCCCAACATGAAACACTTCAGTCGATACACCAAATCCTGCCGATGAACACTTGACTTACCCCCATCGGCGAGATCAACACCATCGGTGGAACCACAATCTCCCCTGCCGATAGCACAAAGTCTTGGTGATGGAAGAAGATATGACTGCTACCATCATGATCGCTAAGACAAAAACAAACTCATGCCGATGGAGAAAACATGAAGACCACCTCCTCAAGAACTATGATGCAGATGCTTGAAAAACACTGAGGGGCCCCAATACTTAAAACTTTTTGGATTTTTTGGGAAGGTGCCTGCATGAAAAATTGTTGAATTAGCTGACAGTCAATTCAGGCACCAACAGTGGCTCTGATTGGGGACGTGCAGGTGCAAGACTACAGTGAGAACCCCAGATCTCTGGGATGCAGACTAGTCCCCTATCCATTGGGCACAGAGTCATGAAGTTACAGTGATCTGCATCACCAAACACTCTTGATGGCCTAAGGCCACCAAGAAAAAAAAAACATGTATCTCCCTTTGTCAAATATCTTGTTTTCATCTGCATGCACTAGGTCAAGCTTGGAGATACTGCAAGGATCCACCGACAGACAAACCTTGTCATCTGCATATTCAACCCTCTGATTTGGCTTGTCATTGTCGCCCCTATGCAGACAACCCTCAGCATCATGTGACATGTGGGTGTAGAATGTATCATACAATGCATATTCATATGGCATAGAACACAGGTTATCATCACTATGCATTGCAAAATGATTTCCTAGCTAGACTGAAAACTGAAAACACTCAAAGTCCATCATGCAACTAGGAAAAATAGGGCTCTCTTCAAATGCTGGCACATCAAAAGAAAAGCTTTCAAAATCATAGTTGTGCACATCATGCACACAACCAAAAGCAGCATCAAACTGGAAAAGATCAGGCTCTGGCATCTCTTTCAAATCAGGCACATTTTCACAGTCACTTACCTGATGTATGTTGTTTCCTCTTTCATCATGATGAGAAATAGAATCCAAGTCAAAAATAGTGTCTAAACCTTCACCATACTCAGACAGATCCTCATCACTACATGTGTCATAAATGGGTGACCCAGGTGCATCAGTTTCATCATAGTATGCCATTTGTTCATGGGCAGCAGAGCATGCACCTTCATCACTAATGGATTCCCTTTGTGGAGGAGTATCAGCCTGTGTGTCATAAGCAAAACAACCATCAAATGAAAAACAACCCCTGACTGCTCTTCATGATCTCCATGTGTTTGAAAGGAAGGCAATGGGTCACACATGGGACTGTTTCTCTGTTTGCTTATATCTTCTCTGTCTTGAGTACAATACTCACAATTATCTCCACAGCTCCATTCCAAAAGTTGCTCATTGCTGTCCACAACCTTATTATTATTTTCATGGCCAGCTGCCTCATCATTGCAATGGGAGTCCTCACTAGTCCTTTCCTTGGCATCCTCAGTATTTATCTGTTCATCTTCACATGATGCCTTAATCAATTGGTCATTTGCATCTTCACAACCATTATTCACACCAAAGCCTGGGGACAGGGATTTCAGCAGGTGCTCATTTATGATTTTTTCTATATTTTCTACGAACTTGTATGCCATCTGCATACTTGTCACCTTGAAATCCCTCAGTACTGCACTAGAACCCTCCTCAAAAGCCTCAAAGAATATGCCAACACAGGCTGAAGTGTCAGGTCTGAAGACTTCTGGGATCTGTGAAAGGGCTACTGCAAACCTATGACTGAAATCAATACATAGCTCTTTATCTTGTTTTCTGATTTTCATCAATTCTACAACAAGATTAGTAGGTTCTTTTGCAAATTCCTTTTTGAAACAATCAGTAAGCTCATCCCAACAGGCAAAAAATCTCTTTGGAAAGCTCATATACCAGTCTTTTGCTTTTGCATCAAAGGACCTAACAAAAAACCTCATCCACATATCCTCATCTCTGAATGAATGTTTTCCCATGAACTCATGAAAATTTTGGATATGTGCATTCCCATCACATACACTGTGACCACTAAATCTAGGCATCTGACAGTATATCCTAGCAGGCATATTTTCTACTTTATAATCAACCCATGACAAATCGAGTTGGTCATACAAAGGATCAAAAGGGTTGATAGGAGGTTTATCTTTCTAACTGGAAGACACAACAAGGTTATCACTATTCAACTGAGCCTACCTAGCCTCTAAGAATATCAACCTATTTTTCATCTCTTCTCTTCTTTTTGTCAATATATCATCCCCCTTTTGACTGAGTATAGGTGTATACAGATTTGGATTCATGAAACTTCTATTTTCAGACATCTTTAATATTCCTAAGACCTGTAACCTCCCCTGGCATCTAACTTATGCAGTAGAACAATAAATATAAGTGGGAAGAAATAGGGCACCTTTTCTCATACAGATGTTGAAGTCTAAAAAGCACATTTTCTGTCACAACACACATAAACATTTCATGTGCACTTGAATCTTTTGCAGAGTCGCCACCTCTCCAGAGAGGACAAAATTTACAATAGCTGAAAGCTACTTTTCTAGGTTCACTCCCTAGCAGAGTAGAACTTCACCAGAGACTACAGGATATCATTTTAAATCAACTTCCCCAGCAGAGTCGCCATTTTCTTGGGTTTTTCTTCTGAATCAGCATTAGGGTTTGCCAGTTCTAATGCATAGGCAGATTCAGCCAACCAATTATAGGAGGTTGCGTGAGCTCCTCGCCTTCACTTCTGGTTCTGCCGCACCAAGGTGGGTGTCCCTATTTGATAAAAGTATGACCTTGACTAGCTCAATGACAGAAGGATATAACTTGATAGCAACAGGCAGAATACTCTCATGTAAGGACCAAGATTTGTGTAACAAATCACAAGGTTGGCAACATTCTTGGACATAATGTCTGGTTAGGTATGAGAGCATGCAGGGACTTCCTACTCCTAATCCTACAACTAACAGATGGAAGGATGAAATGGTTTGAATTGGTGTTTGGAGCTATGGGACTTTCCTAGACCCATTGAACAGACAGATTCCCAAACCAGTGCCTTATCTGGGCAGCAGAGTCATATCTAAGAATGTAAATGTCTCCCTATGATGACATAAATTCATATCCAGAGGACCTGAGAAGAATGCTACTGCCTAACAGCAACATGTCTAAGAAAGAGTATTACTAATGATCATACTTAACAGATCCTATGATGCAATCTATTTTCCTTTGTATCTGATCAACAGCCTATTTAACCACTCCTTGAGCAGACGCAATAAATCAGACACACAGTATGCATATACTGAAAAACTTGGAAGCCCTTGACAACCTTGTTTGAAAGGAAAACAAATGACATACAGGAGACAATCAGAAACAATACACACACAAGTGTTTTTCATTTAAAATCAATCTGCATAGAAAGTCATCATAGAGAAAATCATCATTTACAAGCCAAAATAGACTAGTACACCAGACTAAGGACCGAGTCTGTAGCAAAAAATGCCTTTCAAAATGTGAACACCTTATGTTCAGAGCTAGAGCTGAAAGCCCAAAAACATCCAACCCCCGAAATGAGTAACACTTCCTGCTTAAAAATAGCCAGAGGGAAGCGTACTCAGCACTAATTACATGTATTGACCAAAATCCACCAGATACAGTCATGAGAAAGAAATGGCGCTCATAAGTCATCAATGTAGCAGGCAGGAAAGACCTCGAGCTTTGCACCCCCATTGGAGAATTCTCCATGCCATAAATTGGGTACCTGACTACTTGACCGTTTGCCCACACCTTTGCACATCGCCATTGATGGCTCAACCACCCGCAGCCTATTGAGGAAATCGTCGCAATTTTCAAAATGGAGCTTCCCGCCAAAATGTGGTTCACCTCAGGTTCAAATTATGCAGGGAGATTAATCCCACATGCATGCCACAGAGACTCCATAAGCAGTTGAAAAGCATGGCCACACACACAAAAGGTGTCGAGCACTTTTGCCATGCTCGACACATGCCTCTTAGCCCAAAGCCCATCGCCAAGACTACCACCATCGGCCAAGCTCAAATCCCCTTTGCCGATCTCATCGGTCACACCAACGCCTACCATTAACTCCATCATCGGCCAGACCAGAACCATCAGGCTAGTCCTCCAGACTTCCACCGATAGCATGAGTCTTGCCGATCGCCAAATCCTACTCCCCTGTCGGTGTGACCAACACTATCGACCAAACATTCCACACTTCCACCGATGAACAAAGTCACACCGACAACACCTTTGCTTCCTACCTCCATTGGTGTGACTTACACCATCAGAGCAACATCTCAAACCTACACTGACACCTACCATCATGCCGATGAACAACTTCATCGGCGTAACCCATGCCATCAACAGACCCCCCGCCAGCTTGCCTGATCTCAATAGTCTCGCCGATGTGCCGAACGTCAATTCCACCATCGGCCAGACTGAACACAAAGTCATCCCGATGGCCATCTCGCATCCCTGTCGGCCAGACCTAGACCGTCGGCAGAACCTCCATCGATCAGGCTGATGTGCAATCTCACTCCGATGGCATTCCCCATCGGGGTGACTTCAATCGGCGAACCACAAAACACGTTGGCCGATAATACAAGTCTCATCGATGAACACACAAATTGTCCTCATCGATGAGACCCACGCCGATGACATCGCATCGGCCAAACATCCACCGTCGGCCCAACATGAAACACTTCGACTGATACACCAAATCCTGCCGATGAACACTTGACTTACCCCCATCGGTGAGATCAACACCATCGGTGGAACCACAATCTCCCCTGCCGATAGCACAAAGTCTTGGCGATGGAAGAAGATATGACTACTACCATCATGATCGCTAAGACAAAAATAAACTCATGCCGATGGAGAAAACATGAAGACCACCTCCTCAAGAACTACGATGCAGATGTTTGAAAAACACTGAGGGGCCCCAATACTTAAAACTTTTTAGATTTTTTGGGAAGGTGCCTGCATGAAAAATTGTTGAATTAGCTGACAGTCAATTCAGGCACCAACAGATGCTATGGATGCTCAAGTGCTCAATATGCTCAGGATGATAATGTAGACGCTATATGAATGCTAGATAGATGTCGTATGGAATGAGAGGGTGTTTATATAGAACTCAACCAAAATCAATCAACGGTGGGGATTCAGTGGCTATGTGAATGGCTAAGATTGAAGGATAGACATAGGTGAATGTGAAGATGACAAGTGGAGAGAAGATAGGGCTTATGTGTGCTTGTGTACATAAAAAATACTACATATGAAAGATATTAAATAAAGGATGTAGTACCACTTATCTTTTTAAAAAAAATAAAAGAGGCACACATGTCGACTCATGAGATAAATGATAAGATAGATTAATTAAATAAATAAAATTTATTTAATTAATTGGAAAGTGGGTTTATGAAAGGAATTTTTAATTAAATAAATAAGATTTATTTAATTAAAAATAGATAGAATGAAGATAATTAAATATTGTTTAATTAAAGCTTATTAGAAATAGCTAATGAATTAATTAAATAAATATGAATTTATTTAATTAATAGAAGAAATAGATGGGTTAGGGATATTTCTCAAGTGTGTTAGACAAATGCAGATGATGGATAATGTGATGTTTGAATGCTAATGATAATGAGTCAATTTTGGGTGTCTAAAGAGATAAGTCTTATTTGATATGAAATTTTAATGTAAACCTAGTGACAAGGTAAAGATATTAGAATTTGGACCAGGTAAGGTCATGAGTTTGAAAACTCAATTGTCATAATGTTATTAATGAAAGATGGTAATAGAGTGACGTGGAGTGTAAGGACCACAATTCACACACATACTAAAATCAACCTTTGAATACACAATTAGATACCAAGTGCATAAATTAGATCAAATTACTTATAATAGATAAAATTAACCAACTTTCATATATATATATATATATATATATATATATATATATATATATATATATCTCCAAGTAGAATAACAATACATCTAGAGTCAAACAAGGTTGTGCCTTTACAAGTTCTTGCCACATAGGCTTTTACATGAATAGAATAATGGAAAATAATTTCTTCTGCACGAGCACCTTGGAACCTGAGAGAGAGAATATCATCAGGGTGATATCCACCCTACCACAAAGCATAAAGCTTCCCTGTGCTTTCCAACTGGAAAGCCCGACCCATCACGAGGGGTCTAGTAATCAGGAACCAACGTAGGTGAAATAATCTAGTGTTTTTCTTAACTTGACATACACAAAACAAGATAATGCATCTAGTACTTGTAAATGTACAACTTCCCAATAATACACTTGTAAACTCCATCTTATAGATGCAAGAAGGTATATATATATATATATACCCCATTTCATCCATTTTACATTTTAGAGGGCAAAAGAATAAATCATTTCAAGATGCATACTGAGTCGCATTGTATCCTTAATTCCTTATTTAAAACTCACTCACTTAGGAAACATATCAAATCATGTGAATTTAGCATATACTAATAAAAAGAAATATATTCAATACTGTACTTGTTAAGATAACCCCATAATAATTTAACAGTCTTACTATCATATTTGTGACATGAACTATCTCAGTCTATTTCAATACGCTTTTATATAACATGAAGAAACCTTCTTGTCATTTCTGTGACAGAAAGCCCAGAACCAAAAGAAACAGTCCTCCTAAACTTACTTCAGAGCTTGATAGAAAGAAATCAAGATATAAATTATATGTAGTTTTGATGCCACTATTAAGCAAATGAGATCAGTTGTGATCTTCTAAGTATGAGTCAATATTTAAAGTATACAAAGGAAATCTTTTACAATCTTCAGCTCAATGGCACCTATGAAATGGCTAGTATAGTATGAAATCACTATGATATCAAAATATACATAAGAATATGGCTACATGCAATATGATATCAATGTGATACCAAAACATACGAGTTTGGCTAAGTAATGTTCAATGCCACAGTTACATAAATTTATCATATTCCTATGGCTAGCAAGATGCTACAGATGCAAATATAGAACATATTTATCTCTTAACCCAACACCTCTTCTACTATGATCGATGCCTTCTAAAGGAAGATTAAAAATCATTTATAAATTCCTAATTCAATTGATGCCTATTTAGGAATATTCATCTAATATAAGCTGATGTCCAATGGTTCATACAAAGGTTTCCAAAATGGATCAACGCCTTAGAGGTTTAATGCAAATAAAACATTATAATTTCTAGTTGAGTCTACAACTTCTAAAGAATGAAATCTAAATGCAGATCCTATGCATTTCCAAAGTAAGATTAGTGCCACTATGGGACACTACAAACTCACAGATGAGAATAATATGATACCACATCTTCATGTCAAGGCATATGACTTGGCATATTTATTAGCTACTAGGAGAACAAGGTTCAATGCCAAATGGAATAGGTTCTAACTTCTAGAGACTTCTAAAATAAGTTTCCAAAATATTCCTGTAGCCCTACGTATGATATCAAAAATGGATGCATGGTGCATCTATGCAAATGATAACCTAAGGTTGGATCATATTGAAGTATATGGATTTGATTATGATTATATAGTTTCTCATTACACAGGGAGTTTACAGACTTTACTATATAATCTTGCAAAGGAGCATATTGTCCAAGAGAACAAGTATCCAAAAAGTTGTTTACAGTTTTAGTATGATCCAAATTTTACTATAAGAGGACTCTTTTATGATAGAAAGCGTGGATGTTTATTAAAGTTGGACTTTTTCCACTGTATTGAACCTGATGAATGCTACTATGGTCGCCGTAAGATGACTAGGGAAGATGTTGAAATAATCTACGGAAATAGGCATATACGCAGAGATTATGCACCAAATCTCACTGGTTTGATGGACCTTTTTTCTTGCTTTAGTGAGGCATACCTTATATCAGATATTATTCAGCACTATGTTCATCAAAAACTGGATTTTGATGCGTTTTATGTTTATGAAGATGTGAAGTGTGCAATTCATCATGACTATTGCATGGGGAGTCATATCTCCCCCATGACCCCTTAGTGTAGGCCGTGGTTTGCGACTCAATATAGTATAAACGTTTAATAGCTATGCACTGACCATAATGCGATTTATATATCTTAAATCAAATGGAATTTCAATATGTGCGATGCAATTTGCATACGATTTTAGCTAGATTTCAATACATGAGATTTATATATATACAATTTCAACACAATAAAGTAATATAAGGATTTATCAGTAATAAAATAAAAATCATTACTAGCTATTTGATAGCAACAATAGTGGTCTAATTATCATAGTATTAGGAAATTTATAATATTAACAATAACTTTCTCATTCCACACAGAAAATATCCAAAAAACTTATTATTCTCATAGATTGAGATAATGAAATTATGAGTTTGACTAAGAACCTATTAATACGCTCTCCAACTGTTGAATTCTTTTCTTGTTCCCTTTCCTTTTCACCATTCTTTTCTTTTCCTTTTCTAAATCTCCAACTTCTTTGTCTCTGTTTGTTTCTTCAGAATGAAAGTTTTTGAATGACCCTTGTGTGTGTGAAAGAGAGTTTTTTTTTTTTTTTTTAATTCTTTTCTTTTCTATTTTTATTTTTCTTTGTTTTTGTGTTTTATTTCCTAAATTTAAGTTTCTTCCTATTTTTCTATTTGTTTTTAACTCTTTATTTTATTTTCCAAATCTTGCTTTATTTTCTAAGTTTATCTCATATTTATCAAATAAAACTGATATTAAATAAAAAATATGATTTATTAACTTGCATCACAATTATCTTTAAAACAATAAATATTAATTCTAATTTCAAATAAAATCAATAAATGATTTAAAACTATTTTTATTTCCTCTAGGAGAAATTAACATTAACTAATATTTAATTAAATAAGCAACTATAACAATAGTCTTCCTCATCAAATAAAATAAGATGCAATCATAACTAAATTATGCAAATGCAACTATATGATTTCCTAAGTGTGTGTGTGTGTGTGTAGATTCTTTCACCATAGTTGCTTACAGATGGCTAGACACCCCCTCCTCGATGATACACTCTCTCTGCCGAGAGTATTTTCTCGTTACACACATGAGACAAAGTTTGATCAATGATCATGTAAATGGTAATATTAAATTTAAAATTAATTATTAAAAATTGGGGTCATGACATGGAGTCACAGGTTTCTCATTGCAAAAGCAACATAACACTAATGAACATACTTTCTAGATAGGAGTCAAAAGTCCTAGAATTACACTAGAATTGATTTGAACTTATCTTTTTGCTAGACCTAAAGAGGTCAGACTAAGTATGCTGTAGGATGAGACAACTTCTAAGTTGATTTGAAGTGGTGGACATATGACTACATTCATTGCAAAACATATATGTATGTAAATCTTTGGCCAAAGTAATGCATTTGTCTTTGCGTGCATTAGTTGGTCCATACTGTTCCAAATGGCATAATGTTTCCAGCAGTCTCATACATAGTTAGAGTGGACCTATAGTTGTGTGACCGTGAAACATTATGAAGGACACAACACCAGATACTTAGATGGAAAACTTAATGGTTCCTTATATCTATACCTTCCGTGAAGAGTAGGGCCGCTTCCAGGTAGGAAGTTGTGCGGGGGACCGCTAGTCTATGGTTGGAGGAAAAGCACCTAGATGATGGTCTCCTTCCCAAGTAGAAGACAAGCCAAGGCTTATGAAGACAGATGTCAAAAGTTCCAGATGCAGTGCTTTTCTTTATATGACTTGATAGTGAATTATTATGTATATTTCTATATTGGATGCCTTGAGCATAAATTTGTACATGTATAGTGAAGTGTTGCAAGTATGGGCCTAACTGGTGTTGTCATTGATGTCAACATAATCCTGTTGCATTAATGATAAGGATTGGATGAGCTGTGTACTGAGGATATTGAGAAAATTAGTCTCAATCAGGAACAGTGAAGAACAGTGATGACAGTAAGGTAAAAGTCCAAGATAGGATGAGGATCAGAGGATGCAGTTTAAAGGGTTTGTAGATATGTGTCTTAAGGTGGTCCAGTAGAGATTTCAGAGGTCCGCATGAAGATATGAAGAAGTTGTGGCCGCTCAAGTAAAACTAGTTTCGGTAGGTGTTCAGAGGTGACAGAGTGATACAGATAGGTCCGATGAGATCCAGAAATGCATTATCCTGTTCTGTGGATTTGAGGGAGTGTTGAGGAAGTCTTTGTGAAGTGTCAACTCAATTGGTTTGTGGTTTGAAGGTCTGCAAGCATCTATTCCTTTGTGACAGTAATGACAAACTATGTTCTTGAGGTTCCGGATGAAGGAGAGAAGGATTTTAGTAAGTAGATGAAGTGTGGATGTTCTTGGTGATTCAGGCAGACTTGTGGAGGTCTTTGGATCATGTCTAGTTTGTGTTGGTGGTCATCATTGGAGTTGGAGCTTGCAATTGAAGAATAACTTCTAGATGATGGTGTTCTTCTTAAGATTAGCCGACCGGATGAGTTACACATCTTGCAAATGTTCTTGTTGATGTTTGTCAACTTAGATGATTATTCCTAAGTTGATGTCTTATATAAATAAGGGATTGTAAAGTCATTTCAAAGAGTGTCTTGTCAAGATGAGAGTGTGGTAGCGAGGAGGAGAATGAAAAGTAGAGCAGAAGTATTGGGCTTAAATGGAACTGATTCAAGCATGGTGAAGATGCTATACTCCAGTTCATGTATGTGATATTATTTTGTAGACAATGTGTCTCTTGTCGGCAGTGAGCCTCTTGTGCGTAGTGTGCTCAGGTAGTGAGCCCTAATTGGCATGTGCCATTTGTTCTTTCTATTCTTCTAACAGAGAATAGAATCTTGGGTTAATCACCCCATGGTTTTTCCCTTAACCAGTTTTTCCATGTCAAAATCTTGGTGTCTCATGTGTTAATGTGTTTCTACTCTTGATTCATTGCATTGTGTTTCCATGATTGATTTATTATTATGCTGCTGAATTACAAAGTGAAGTTAAGTGTTTAATTGGAAGAAAGTTTTTGTACAACTAATTCACCCCCCCCTCTCAGTTGTATGCCCTAAATCTAACAATTGGTATTAGAGCCAAGTTCCTCTAAAAGGAGCTTAACCATTTAGGAGATCCAGGATGTCATCTTACAAGAAGGATAGTTTGAAGTTTGATGGAACCAATTTTAATCTTTGGAAATGTCACATGAAATGTCACTTGCAATGTATGGGAATGGTGTACTAGACCATGGCTACAACAAAGTATACACCTCCATAGGGTGGCCTGAAAGCCCCAAATGAAATCACAGATGCTAAAAACAATCTGCGGACTATAGAAGCTCTTCTAAGCGCATTATCTAATTCAGAGCTCTCAAATGTTATTAACCTACCAACTGCTTTTGAGATTTGGGAAAAACTGGAACTTTTGCATGAAGGAGACAAGTATGTTAAATGTGCAAGGTTACAAAGTCTGAAAGGAAAATTCAAAAATTTGAAGATGAGAGAAGATGAAAATATCACTACTTTTATGCCAAGAGTAAATGAGCTTGTTTGTGGAATTAGAAATGCTAGTGGAGTCTTGGATGAAAATGAGATTGTTGGCAAAATTCTCAAATCCCTTCCTGCTTCTTATAAAATCAAGGTTGCTTCCATTGAAGAATTCAGAGCCCATACAACTGTCACAAGAGATCAATTGGCTGGTAAATTAGCTGCATTTGAAATGACCGAGTTTGGAGATGACCCCCCCAAGACTAAATTTGCATTCAAAGCCAGTGCCTCTGTAAAAGGTAAACAAAGGTTTGATCCAGGAGAGAACTCTTCAAGGAAACTATCATGGTATGAAAAAACAAGAAAAGACCTGGAAGAAGAAGAAGCTGAAACTTCTCAACTTGAAGCCCTTATTGCAAAAGGGCTGCCAAGAGGATCCGGTAAGTATGAAGGAAAATTGCCTTTTAAGTGTTTTAACTGCAATAAGATTGGTCATTTTGCCTCAAAGTGTCCGGAAATATTTTCAAGGCCAAATCCCAATAGATCAAGGTTCTAAAAGAATTGTTACTATGTTCATGAGGAAGATGATAATGAAGGTGTAACAGATGATGAATCAGAGATAGGAAACAAATCCGAAAGTGATTGGGTGTTTATTGCCATCAAGGACGAAGAACCATTGTCCTCTGAATCTGTCAATCCTAAAGTTGTAGGAAGAGCTATGGCTGCCCAAGTTGAAGAAAAGGATGATTAGGTCATTAACAATGGATGCTCTCACCATATGACAAGTGACAAAAATAAGTTCATAGATTTGGAAAGGTATGAAGGAGGACTGGTAAAGTTTGGTGATAATTTTGCTGGTAGAATTAGAGGAAAAGGAACTATTTCTTTTGATGGAAGGAACAAAACTAGTAATGTACTGTATGTTGAAGGATTGAAGCACAATCTTCTCAGTGTTGGATAGTTTGTGGACAAAGGCTATGATCTCTAATTCAAGAATGGAAAATGCAAGATCTTTGAAAGTTTCAGAACAGAGATTGCATTCGGTACTCAAACTAAAGGTAATATCTTCCACTTGGTTGGTACTGGTAAAAGTTGCTTATTTCTTCATGTTGATCAGAGGTGGTTATGGCATAGGAGGATGTGTCATGTGAATTTTGATAATATCATCAAGATAAGCAATACTCAGGCTATAAGAGATCTTCCAAAATTGGTGAAACCTACTAATAGCTTGTGCAAAGAATGTTAGTTGGGTAAGCTGAGCAGAGTCACATTCAAAAGTAAGGAACTATCTTCTACCAGATTATTGGACTTAGTTCATATTGATCTTTGTGGTCTGGCAAGAATCAGGAGTGTACAAGGTGATAGATACTTCATGTTACTAATTGATGACTATTCTCGGATGATGTGGGTAACCTTTTTAAAAGAGAAATCAGAAGCTCTTGAGAAATTCAAAATATTCAAGGCTATGGTAGAGAATGAAACTGGATTAAAATTGAAATGTTTGAGGTTTGATAGAGGTGGAGAATTCACATCCGATGAGTTCATGGAGTTCTGTGAGAAACATGGAATAAAGAGACAGTTGTCTGCTCCTAGGACTCCACAACAGAATGGAGTAGTGGAGAGAAAGAACTGGACCATCCTGGAGTCATCTAGGACAATGATGATGGAAGCAAATGTTCCTCAGATCTATTGGAGAGAAGCTGTCAACACTGTAGTCTATACTCTCA
This sequence comes from Cunninghamia lanceolata, assembly GCA_027924645.1. Classification (NCBI taxonomy): domain Eukaryota; kingdom Viridiplantae; phylum Streptophyta; class Pinopsida; order Cupressales; family Cupressaceae; genus Cunninghamia; species Cunninghamia lanceolata. The sequence goes on from BSBN01001101.1 coordinate 12,184,150, forward strand.
ATCGAGTTCAAATCAGAAGCAATACCGATAAGACTCCTTATGAACTTTGGTTTGGCATCACTCCTACTGTGAGGTATTTTAGAGTTTTTGGTAGAAAATGTTATATTAAAAGAGATGAAGATCTAGGAAAGTTTGATGCTAGAAGTGATGAAGGAATATTCTTGGGTTACTCTACTCAAAGAAAAGCATACCGGTGTTATAACAAGAGACTAAGAAAAATGATAGAAAGTACAAATGTGAAGGTTGATGAAGGAATTGAAAAACCCTCAAGGTTTTATGAATATGATGAAGATGATCAGAGTGGTGTTCTGATTCAAGGAGCCCATGCCTCCTCTGAAAGTTAGATTCAAACTGATCCAGTAAATCAAGAAGAAGAGATGAGTTTTGATGAGTCTAATCAAGAATCAGAAGTTCAATAAATTCCCAAAGTTCCCAGGTATGTAAGACTGAATCACTCTGAAGATCAGATCATAGGTGATAAAAGCAAAGGTGTACAAACAAGAAGGAGAATTGCTCAAGATTCAGATGAGTATTGTCTAATTTCAAAGATTGAACCTAAGACAATGAATGAAGCTTGCAATGATGAAAACTGGTCTAAAGCAATGGAGGGAGAGCTGATGCAAATTGAGAAAAATCACACTTGGGATCTTGTTCCCAGACCTAGAAACAAGAATGTGATTGGAACAAAATGGGTCTTCCGGAACAAACTGAATGAAGTTGGTGAAGTAATCAGAAATAAAGCCAGATTGGTCTGCAAGGGTTACTCTCAAATAGAAGGAGTTGATTTTGAAGAAACTTTTGCTCCAGTGGCAAGAATTGAAGCAGTCAGATTATTTCTTGCTTTTTCTAACTTCAAGGATTTCAAGGTATATCAGATGGATGTCAAGTCTACCTTTCTGAATGGTGACTTGGAAGAAGAAGTGTACATAGAGCAACCAGATGGATTTCTATTGTCTGATCATGGTGAAATGGTCTGCAAGTTGAAGAAAGCACTGTATGGACTGAAGCAAGCCCGAAGAGACTGGTATCAAAGATTGGTTAAGCATCTTTTGAAGATTGGTTTCAACAAAGGTACTACTGACTGTAATTTATATTTCAAAATTGATCATGAAAACATCTTGATTGTTGAAGTGTTTGTTGATGATATCATTTTTGGAGGAAGAGATTGTATGTGTAAAACTTTTGCAAATCAAATGAAAAGTGAGTTTGAGATGTCCATGTTGGGTGAAATGAATTTCTTCTTGGGTCTACAAATCACTCAAACAAAGAAACATACCAAATATGTGAAAGAATTGTTGAAGAAATTTGGGATGGAAGACTCAAAAACAATGAATACTCCCATGGCAACTGGATGTAAATTGAGCTAAGATGATGACTCTCCTAAGGCTAATTAGACAAAGTATAGGTCAATGATTGGAGGACTGTTATATCTCACTCAAACTAGACCAGACATTATGCAGGCTATTGGTCTTGTTGCTAGATTCCAGGCTGATCCTAAAGAATCTCATGTCATGGCAATCAAGAGGATTTTTAGATATCTAAAAGAGACAGTTGAGTATGGTCTATGGTATCCTAGAGATCATGATTTCTCTCTTCATGCATATACAGATGCGGATTGGGTAGGAGATGTGGATGACCGGAAGAGTACCAGTGGTGGCACATTCTTTTTGGGGAAGAGATTGGTTTCTTGGATAAGCAAGAAACAAGAGGCAATATCTCTGTCCACAACTGAAGCAGAATATATTGCAGTAGCAGGTAGTTGCACTCAAGTTTGTGGATGAAGCAGATGCTAAGAGACATCAAAGTGGAGTATGAGGAGCCTATCACAATCTTCTATGATAATTCAAGTGTAATAAATATATCTAAGAATCTGGTGTTGAATTCAAAGACTAAACATATATCCATCAAGTTTCACTTTTTGAGAGAGTAAGTGAACAAGAATGAAGTCAGATTGGAGTTTGTGCCTTCCAAGGATCAGATTGTAGACATCTTTACTAAACCTCTACCTAAGGACTCTTTTGAGTGTCTCAGGGAGAAGTTAGGGGTTATTGCCCCTCCGGTGATGAACTAAGGTGCACTGATGTGCATCAGTCTGGTGGATATCATAGTCATATCTTGTGGTCCGGATTGATGATGAGGAGCTGCTACTTAGAGGGAGTAGCAGGTATGACTCTAAAGTGGTGGAATTGCAAGTATGTGCCCTTTGCCATTGATGTCAAAGGGGGAGAGAAGACATGTGAAAAACAAGTTGTTGCTGATCAAAGGGGGAGCAATAAAGGGAGAGAAGACATTTGAATGGTTGTTGCTGATAGGGGGAGTTGTGACAGTAAGGAGAAGGTCTTGTCTTGATGGTCAAAATAGTTTTTCACATCATATGTTGCCATTAGGGACAAAGGGGGAGATTGTTGCAAGTATGGGCCTAACTGGTGTTGTCATTGATGTCAACATACTCCTGTTGCATTAATGATAAGGATTGGATGAGCTGTGTGTTGAGGATATTGAGAAAATTAGTCTCAATTAGGAATAGTGAAGAACAGTGATGACAGTAAGGTAAAAGTCCAAGATAGGATGAGGATTAGACAATGTGGTTTAAAGGGTTTGTAGATATGTGTCTTAAGGTGGCCCAGTAGAGATTTTAGAGGTCCGCATGAAGATATGAAGAAGTTGTGGCCACTCAAGTAAAACCGGTTCCGGTAGGTGTTTAGAGGTGACAGAGTGATATAGACAGGTCCGGTGAGATCCGGAAATGCATTATCCTGTTCTACGGATTTGAGGGAGTGTTGAGGAAGTCTTTGTGAAGTGTCAACTCAATTGGTTCATGATTTGAAGGTCCGCAAGCATCTATTCCTTTGTGATAGTAATGACAGACTGTGTTCTTGAGGTTCCAGATGAAGGAGAGAAGGATTTTAGTAAGCAGATGAAGTGTGGATGTTCTTGGTGATTCAGGCAAGCTTGTGGAGGTCTTTGGATCATGTCCAGTTTGTGTTGGTGCTCTGCATTGGAGTTGGAGCTCCCAATTGAAGAATAACTTTCGAATGATGGTGTTCTTCCTGAGATTGGCCGATCGGATGAGTTACACATCCTGCAGATGTTCTTGTTGATGTTTGCTGACTTAGATGATTATTCCTAAGTCGATGTCTTGTATAAATAAGGGATTGTAAAGTCATTTCAAAGAGTGTCTTTTCAAGATGAGAGTGTGGTAGTGAGGAGGAGAATGAAAAGCAGAGCAAAAGTATTGGGTTTAAATGGAACTAATTCAAGCATGGTGAAGATGCTATACTCTAGTTCATGTATGTGATAATTACTATTTTGTAGACAGTGTGTCTCTTGTAGGCAGTGAGCCTCTTGTAAGAAGTGTGCTTGGGCAATGAGCCCTAATTGACATATGCCATTTGTTCTTTCTATTCTTCTAACAGAGAATACAATCTTGGGTTAATCACCCCGTGGTTTTTCCCTTAACCGGGTTTTCCACGTCAAAATCTTGGTGTCTCATGTGTTAATGTGTTTCTACTCTTGATTCATTGCATTGTGTTTCCATGATTGATTTATTATTATGCTGCTGAATTACAAATAGAAGTTAAGTGTTTAATTGGAAGAAAGTTTTTGTACAACTGATTCACCCCCTCCTCTCAGTTGTCTGCCCTAAATCTAACATGAAGGTCATTCACTAATATGGTATCATTGGATGATGTAATTGTAAGTTTTATTATATTCTAGAAAAGAATAACATGCTTAATTATTTTGATGATGTTAACTCATTTTTGTTTAACTATGATTTGGTTAATCATGATGTATTCTTACTCTTAGTTAAGATGAATAACTATGGTTAATTTGGATATTGTGAGATGACATGTTGCATTTGCTATCAAAGCTACCAGGCTCAATACATGGACCTATGAGCTCAGTACTTGATGATTTTCTTTATCCAACATTAACGGTTGCTAATGTTTGGATGTTCTATGCTAGAAAGGTAAGAATTAGAACAACACCCAGAAAGAAGGTAACAGAAAATGGACGTTACCTACGTTATCTTAAGACCTTGAGGGAGTGAGACTCAAGAATGAAATGGCTTGAACAAATTGGTTGCTTACTAGGAGCATGATTGATGGATGAGGAGACCTTTGCTGATGCTATCAAACACATCAAGCAAGAGTTACAGAAAGTAGTTAGGAATGCGGCTCCTAACTCTAATGATGCATCAAAAGAACCCTCTACATCTAAAGCATTGACTATGGAAAGCAATCCTAAGGATTTTAATGTAAATAAGGAGGTTGTGGATGAGTATCTACGAGTATGTTCATCTCCTAAAACTAATGTGATAAATCTCAAGGTTGAGAAATGAACATGGGAAAGTATCCTAATCTGATAATGACTTGCAGTAGCAAGATGAAAACAAAATTTTGTAATTTTGGATGGATTATATGTAATCCATGAAAAACTATTATGCAATTGAAAACTTCTGGCAAATCTTTCCTTTCTTGTTAAAGATTACAATTAATGAGAATAGATTTATATTATGAATGGATTCAATGATAAGGAAAACTAATCCATGATTAATTTGTAAACTTCAGGAAGAAATAGATTGCAACTAGGTTTAGATAAGAACCAGGATGGGAGATAGCCAGGATGAAGGGAAACCTTCAAGGTGCTTGAATCTAAACTTGACTAGATCCTTGCTATGCTACAAGAGACAAGAGTGAGAGTAGGAACTCTCGAGCAAGAGGTCAGGGGTCAGCAAGGACCCAGGTGGGATGCCTATGATGGGGGTGATGACGAGGTACATCATAATGACACCACTCAAAGTGAGCATGGGGAGAATAACTTTGAGACCAAACAAGAAGTGGATAGAAGAAGCCATATGGCTTTGGAATTAGCCCGAGACATGAAAAAGGTTATGCCTCCCAAGTTTGATGGATCTATAAGAGGAGATGCTATGGAGACATGGCTTATGGAGATGGAAAAGTATTTTGAAATAAGAAATTACTCCCATTGAAACTATAGGTATTTTACCTGGTCTCCCAATTTCAGTTTTGATTGATATTGGTGCTACAGAATGTTTTGTTTCCCCTAAAGTTTTAAGTAAAATTTATAGAAAGGTTGGATACATGGCAAACACTTGGTCAGTAGAATATGCAAATCAGACCAAGGTTCAGGTAGAGCAATGCATGTTTGAGGCTAGGGTTGAACTTCCAAGTTTCTCCATTGAAGTAAACCTTTATGTAGTCCCACTAGGCTCATATGATGTTATCTTTGGAATAAATTGGTTATGGAGACATCGAGCCAAAGTGGACTGTTATGCCAAAATAGTAGAATGTCTAGATGACTTAGGAAACAAAGTCTTTTTGCAAGGAAACCCTAGAGAAGTTAAACTAAAACAAATTTAAACCCTACAAATGAAAAGAGCTCAAAGAAAGGGATGCCAGCTTCTTGCTGTCAAGATGGAAAAACTAAATGGGTTTAAGGAAACCAATTTCCAAGATGATTTAATGTTCTATGAATCTTAGAAACTGAATGAAGTTGGGAAGAAGGAGTCCATAGTTAAGGAGAGATCATATATGGATAGGTATCCTTTACTTAGAGATTATGAGGATGTATTTCTAGATGAACTACCGGGATTACCTCCTAAAAGAGCTTTTGACTTCTCTATCGATATAATTCTAGGGTCAGAACCTATATCTAACCCTACAAAATGACCACTACAGAGTTAATGGAGCTAAAGGCTCAATTACAAGAATTGTTGGATAAAGGGCTGATTAGACCCAGTGTGTCCCCTTGGGGAGCACCAGTCATATTTGTGAAAAAGAAAGATGGTACCTTGCGGTTATGCATAGATTACCGCATGTTAAATAAAGCAACAATTAAGAATAAGTACCCATTGCCCTGCATTAATGATCTTTTTGATCAAATGAGAGGAGCAAATATGTTCTCTAAGATCATTCTTCAGTTTGGGTATCATCAATTGAGGTTGAAGGATGAGGACTTCCATAAAACAAACTTTAGAATAAGGTATGGGCATTATGAGTTCACTATCTTACCTTTTAGATTAATGAATGTACCTGCGGTGTTTATGAACCTAATGAACAGTGTGTTTAGAGATTGTTTGGACAAGTTTGTCCTAGTTTTTCTTGATGACGTTCTAATCTACTCTAAGAATGAGGAAGAGTGCCTTCAACATTTAAGGATTGTTCTTTAGAGGTTGAGAGAGCATATACTATATGGCAAGCTCTCTAAGTGCACTTTCTTTCAAAGGGAAGTAAATTAGCTAGGCCACATAATTTCAGCTAAAGGGATAGATGTGGACCTAGCTAAGATTAAGGCTATTTTGGAAAGGCCAGTACCAAGGAATGTACATGAGATCTGAAGTTTCATGGGCCTTATAGGTTACTATAGGAAATTTGTCAAAAACTTTTAAAAATTGCATACCCTATAACTTCCTTGTAGAGAAAAGGCAAAAGATTTGAGTGGTTAGATAAGTGCCAGGAGGCCTTTGACCAACTAAAGGAAAAATTGACTTCAGCGCCAATTTTAAAAGTACCCAAAAGGTCAATTTGTAGTCATTATCGATGCCTCAGGGGAAGGCTTAGGTGGTGTACTAGTCAAGGATGGACAAGTCATTGCATATGAATCTTAGAAACTAAAAACTTATGAACAAAACTATGCCCCTCATGATTTGGAACTAGCAGTAGTCATTCATGCACTACAAATGTGGAGACACTACTTGCTCAGAAAACCTTTTGAGCTGAAGACAGACCATCAAGGGCTCAAATATCTGTTTACTCAACCACATGTGAATGCTCATCAAAGGAGATGGTTGGAGTTTATCTCAGATTATTATTTTGAGATTAAATATATTCAAGGAAAAGAAAATTAGGTGGTAGATGCCCTAAGTAGGAGAAGACATATCTCCTTAATGATCTCCATACATTCTAATTTTAAGAATTAGGTACTACAAAAGTTGAAGGGAGATGAGTTTTACGAGCAGGTAAAACATGCCCTTATGGAGAATCCTAAAAGTCTAAAATATGATGGATTTAACCTTGAACTAGATGGGTTATTAAGGTTTAAAGGAAGAATATATGTACCTAACTCTGTAGAGTTAAGGAATATGGTGTGGAGGGAGGTTCACTCTGCACCGTATTTGGGACATCATGAAGTAACAAAGTTACTTGTCGATGTGAAACCCTTATATTTTTGGAAAGGAATGAAGAGAGATGCTGCAAATTTTGTAGCTATGCGCATAAAATGCCAGAGGGTGAAGGAGGGACACCATCACCCAGCAGGACTCTTATACCCTCATGAAATTCTTGAGTGGAAATGGCAAATCATAAGCATGGACTTTGCGCAAGGGATTCCTATATCAAGGAACATGTACAATGCTATTTTGGTAGTGATGGATAGACTCACCAAAGTGACTCATTTTATACATGGGAAGTTGACGGATGGGGCACCCATCATAGCCCGTAAATTTGTTCAAGAGATTTTTAGATTGCATGGCATTCCTGTGAAGATTATCTCATATAGGGATGTATGAATGACATCGAGGTTTTCGCAAACCTTATTCTCTTCACTTGGAACCTTGTTGAACATAAGCTCTTCTTATCATCCTAAGATGGATGGTCAAACTGAAAGGGTAAACCAAGTTCTGGAGGATTTGTTGAGAATGTATTACATGGATTAGCAATACAAATGGGAAGATTATCTTCCTCTGGTGGAATTTGCTTGTAATAATTCCTATCATTCTGCAATTAAGATGGCTCCATTTGAAGCATTATATGGAAGAAAGTGTTGAACCCATATAAGCTAGGACAAGCTAGAAGATAGGGTTAGCCTTGGTCTAGAAATGCTGTTAGAAATGGAAGAGCAAGTCCATCTGATTAAGAAAAGGCTAGCAGAAGCCAATGATAGGCAAAAGAGTTATGCGGATGCTAAGCACATCAAAAGGCATTTCTCAGTAGGAGAGAAAGTCCTTTTAAGGGTAAAACCTCAAAAGAATTCCATAAAATTTGGGAAGACATCCAAACTGGCACCTAGATATGTGGGTCCCTTCGAAGTTCTCAAAGAAGTCAACCCAGTTGTATATAGAATTGCTCTACCTCTAGCCCTTGCCATGATGCATAGTATTTTTCATGTTTCCTATTTGAAAAAGTTTAATGCAGGAGATAATCAAATTCCTATTCTTGATTGGAATGTTATACAGGTGAAGGACCTAGAGGTGGTGGTAATCGAGCCCATCAAGGTGCTCGAAATGTGTAAGCTAATCTTACATAACAAAGAGATAACACAATGCAAGGTCTAGTGGGACCATTATGTAGAGGAAAATACCACCTGGGAAAATTATGAGGATATTCATGCGAAATTTCCCCTTCTCTTTTGAAAAACTTTTTTTTATTATGCTCACATAACACATTTCTTATTATGTTGGATTATTCTGAAGACATTAAATCATCAGGGATGATGATTCTTATGGGGGGAGATATCTTGTTGATAACTGAGAAGGGGGGGTGAATCAGTTATCCCAATTATTTCTTCTTTTGAACTTTCTTATTAATCAAAGCAGCATTGAATTAAACAAACAAACATTATCATGAAATGAGAAACACATGACACAGTATTTTTGACGTGGAAACCCAGTTAAGGGAGAAAACCACGGGGTGATTAACCCAAAGATTATTCTCTGTTAGAAGAATAAGGAGTTACAAAAATGGCACTTGCCAATTAGGGCTCACTGCCCGAACACACTGCTCACAAGAGGCACACTGCCTACAAAGAGACACACTGTCTACAAAAGAAGGTTATATAATACTTGAACTGATTGGAAGCATATACATATGCTGGAGTTCAGTTCCGGTTAGGCTCAGTACACTGATCTGCTGCACTTCATCTTTCCTCTGTTCTTTATTCTGCTATCCTTTCACATACCGGATCTTTCTTACTACTTCTGCTCTGCTCTACACTTATTCGCATTCACCATCACACCATCACTCTTCTCACAACAAAATCCATCCTCTATATATATCCACACAAGTAATTTCATTACCTTTATAGTCGGCATCCAGAACAGTCTAGTTTCTTACAAACTCTGTTCTGTCGGCTGAGTCCTTGCTTACCAAGCAATGCGGATCAAGCATATACCTGTAGATGTCATTAATCATGTCGGCCAAACATGATTCGTGCCTTCACAGCCTTTACCAGCAATAGTAACACATCCGGAAAATAGTCTGATGCTCTGTCAGTCAGTTCTTCCTCTGCTCTCACTGTCTTTCAGGAATCCGGTACTCAGCTGTTCATATCTTTTTCTTTGTCCATCACCGGAGGCTAAATCCTTGGAATATACTACTCAAGGTAGTCCTCTTGACTTCCCCAAATCCGCACTGCACCAAGACACTTCCTCTGAGAGGTCCGGACCAATCTGTCGGACCTTGCCACATGCTCTATTCTTGTTCACCGGACCACAACAGTTCTTCATTCTGACTTCCGGTAGAGGCACACCATGTCTTGCAGATATGAGGGATGACCTTTGTTGCCATCAATGACAACATCCATGAATCCATATAGTGTCTCTTGCCAACAGTCTCCCCCTTTGGCATTGATGGCAACACTTAGTGAAAAATGACTAAGTGTTTACACTAAGCTCCCCCTTTGCTGATGCTCTATCTTTATATACAATTTCCAGAACTCCCCCTTAGTTGGATTCCTTATTTTTCACTGCTCCTCACTCCCCCTTTGACATCAATGGCAAGGGGTAGGGTCCACATACCAAAATTTAAAAAAATTTCTATACATAGCCGCATATTTACATACTCACATAAACTGAAGAATGTCTGCAAAAGATGTCTTCAGTTGGATCAGTTCTGTAGCCCAACTTTGCTTCATTTTATCCAAAATTGAAATGTGACCACTCAACAAAAATGCAAAAGCTTCTGCCCTCTTGAGATCTGTCGGATCATTTGTTTGGGCGGTAGTCTGAGCATCACTGATGGCCTCATGCATAGTTTATAACTTAGGTATTATAATCCTTCTAAGTTCTCCCATCCGGTTAGTGATATTCTTCCTTTCCTTCTCAAAGTTCTTTATTGCATTTGTGATTGCAATAGTTTGAAATTCTTGATTTACTATGGAGGAAGAGAGAGGATCAAAACTTTGAGACAAACTTTGTAGTTTGTCCTATTCTGCTTTATTTTCTTATCAATTTCTACTGTTGCCTTTGACCAGGAGATACAAAATTTGTAAATATCACTGCCATCCTTAAGAGCATTTTCTAAGCTCTTTATTCCAATACTCATATTTCTCCTATCATTAGAGATTAATCCTAATACTTCTGAAAATCTTTTATCCAAAAATTCCTTCCGGACCTTTTCTTCAGCTGATTTTTCTAGAGAATCAAAATGTGTATCAACACTGTTGACTAAGGTTTTGAGATTACCGGAAGAGGAGGCTGTCGGATCTATTTGGATTGATGGCATAATCTTTTCAAGCACTCCAGAAGCAGCCTCTATCAACTCACAGTCTTCCATATGAGACTTTAGGAGTTTTTCATTTGCCTTAGCATTTGTAAATGAAGCTATCTTCATTGTCTGTACCGGAGAGAGAGAGTCAAAGTCGAATGGGCCTTTTAGAAGCTCCGGTTCATTAATCTCTAATGTTTCTTGGCTTAGAAACTTTTGAACAGTTTGTGCAGTGTCTCTTGCTGGAGACAGATGTTTCTTTTCTTCTGCAGTTTTGTCCTTAGGAGTCTTATCTCCTTCCACATTCTTACCACTTTCAGTTGTGGTTTTCTCTGTTGGATTTTTCTCTTTCTCTGCATCCTTGGTGTTGTCAGCCTCTTTTTCTTTTTCTGCTGCTTCTTTCTCCTATAATTTCTCTTCTTCTTGGGATCCGGAGACTGTAGGAGAAGCCGGAGAAGAGATGTTAGTCTGTTCAAGTGGCACTTCTTCCGGAGCAGATGATTCCAAGTCCGCAGCTGTTTCTGCACCTAAGTCCTCTGTAATAGGAATATTGAACCTTTTGAATGTATTCCAGAGGATCTCTTCAGTGTCCTTGGCTACTTTGTCGGTCTCACCAAGCATAAGCTGATTCATCCTTGCTTTGCTTCTGAATTCATCCTTGCAGTCCTTGAATATCATGTTCATTGTTTTGTGATTAATTGAAGGATATAGCTGAATAGCTATTTGTTCCCTGATCTCAAGGTCTTTTGCCATGGCATTGTTCTTTCTTATTTCTAGTTCCATCTCTAGACTCTTTGGAATTTCAGAGATAATCTCAATAAAAGCTTTATTGTAGATGTTCAAGTACCTAATTATAGCTTCCTGCAGGATCTTTTGATCTGCCTCATTGTAGTCATCATAGAATTCAGCCACCGGTTGAAGGTTCCCATCCACAGTGACTGACTTGACTACACTGTCTAGAGATAGGGTGGGCTTTTTAGCAAATTCCTCTGTCATTTCTTCCTTGTCTTGGCCTGAAGAGGGTTTACCGGATCCTTTCTTCTTCTGCTTCTTTATTTCTTTTACTCCCTCATCTGACTCAGTTTCTTCTTCATCCTTTTGGCTTTGATAAGCTCTTGAGGCTTTTGTCTTAGATCTCTTACCGGATCCCTAGACTTCTGGTTTTGAGCTTTTGGTTCTGATAGGTGTAGATCCTTTTGATGATCTGGTCCGGGTTGAGGTTTCCACCGGAGCACTTTTCTTGCTTTTCTTTTCTGCCTCTTTCTTTTCTTCCTCAGCCTTTCTTCTCTTTTCTCGGTTGGCATCAAGTGCCTCCTTTGGGATGCCTAGGCCTTGAGCAATATGCTCTACTTCTTTTCTCACCTTCCTCTTTATCTCAGGTTCCCTAAGTTCTACATGGATCTTTACACTCAGCTCCTCAAAGGTTCCAAACCTTTCTGCCTTCAGATCTTTGGGCTGACTTAGCATGTGTTGAACATGCAGCTCCACTATCTGTTCATCCACTTCATACCCCATGGGCATGATCCAGATAGTCCTTGGCTCCACTGCCTCCATTAGGCACTGATCAGTGTCCACCATAAAGCACACTGAGTCTTTGTATTTTTCAACAAGAGACTGGGGAATTCTTTCTCTTGCTTGCATCGTGCTTTGGAAGTTTTTGAAGTATCCCCATAGGGCTGTATTTCTTGCTTTGGCATCCCCAAGCCCATGTAAATAATCTCTTATCTGGACTACAACAGGTTTGTCATTCTGCCATGCCCATCCACTTGATCCGGGCAGCTCATTCATGAAGTAGAAAAATAGACATAATATAAGAGTACCATACTTAAAGGAATTCTTTTTGTCCTTCTTGATTTTCTGTATATTTTCCATTAATTGGCTTAAGAGGAGTTCGCAGAGATCATAATCTGCATTCTTCCTTAGCATTTCATAGGCAGTATATACTGCAGTTCCGGATACAGAATTCTCCCTGCTGGAGTGATAGATCTTGTATCCTATTATCATGGATGCATACTTGATATCTGGATCTGAAATATCTTCAATGGTCATTGCCCTCTTATCAAATTTTGATCCGGTGGCCTCAGTTACAATGTTATTTTTGACAGATTTGAGGATAGGTATCCCTCCGGAAGAGTATAGACCAGTTACTGCCCTAATTGCCTCTTTTGTGATCTTGCAAGGTCTATCCAACCATAGGAAGTTGTCATGCATCCTGCTCAATACATACCGGACCCATTCTTCTTCTTCAAAGCAGGGGAAATGAATGAATTGATCAAACTGTTTCTTCTGGATACCCTTATACTCTGGTTTAAGCTCAAAAGCATTGTCTATCAGTTGTTTGTGATAGAGATCTCTCAATTTGAATTCCCCGAATTCCTCAATGCTTGCATGTATGTAAACCCTAATGTCTTCTGTGTGTAAAACGCCATGAGGAACACTGGAAAATGCTCCTAAGGGATCTACCTCCAATGACTTGTATGGATGTTTCTTAAATTCAGGTCGGGGCCTATCTGAGATTTTTACTATATTTGGAGTAGCCATTTCTTCAAAAGATTTGTAGTAAGATATCGAAAGTGGAAAATACCTTTTGCGTCTTCGGTTACACGGAGTAGCTGGATTGATTTCTGTATGTAGTAACTTCTGTAAGTGATCTTTAGTGAACTTGATGAATTTTGTTGCAGAGCTCCGCTTTTTGCTTCTTCTTGGGTGTGGAATGATCAAGTGATTATTTAGAAATCCCTTATATCATTTCACAAACCCTAATATCTATTTGCAATAAATGCTCCACCTACATTATTCCAGTTTGCCTTATCTGGATAGCTTGGAGTATCCCGGATCAGTCCTGATCTATGTACATCATGCAGATCTTTCAATCATGAATAAATCAAGATGACACATTACAAGAACATCCCAAACATTCTGTCCAATCCGCAGAGTAAAATAATGTACTTCCGGATCTCTCTGGACCCTTTTGTAATCCTCTGTCATTCCGGAGCATCTCTCGGAACAGGTCTTACTTGATCGATCACAACTTCTTTATATCTTCATGCGGACCTCTGAAATCTTATCTGGATTATCTCAAGACTTATATCTTCAAACCCTTTACTCCGCATCTTGTGCCATATCTGGCACCACTTGATTGGCTAGGGGAACAGGATTTTCTTTGAGTCTCCCCCTGAGCCAGAGCTCACTTTTTAATTTTCGGAAGGAATATCAGCACCAGAGTCTGGTGCGGATCTAGTTTCTGTATTCTCTAAACTTTTCTTTACCCAAATCTTGCTCATCTGATTCCTAACTTCATCCGCATTCATCTTTTGTTTACCCTTGTCTTGATTCTGATTATACACTGGACCTCTTTTGTCTTGATTCTTGCTTCTGCAGACTTTAGCATTATGACCGGACCTATTACAGATTTGGCAAATAACATTTCTTTGCATATTTGACTGATAACCTCTTGATCTACATTGATTAGCCATATGACCTACTCTATTGCATGTAAAGCATCTACCATTGAATGATTTGTTTACTTGCATATTTCTGCATTCATGAGACTTGTGTCCATACCTTTTGCAGTTAAAGCACTGTCCGGAGAAGGATGGATTAGTTTGATTCATTCTTTTTCTGCACTGATTAGCTTTGTGACCAAAGTGATTGCAGCTGTGGCAGTATCCATTGAAAGATGGATATCTTTGAGCATTGGGCTGTCTTGCCGGAGGTCTTCTAGTCCTATTCCTTGGATTTCTGATCCAAAATTCTTTTGACCGGATCCGGAGCTTTCTCCTTTCTCATATCCCAAACCATACTTGTCATCTGTCTTCTTTTGACTTCCAAGAAGTACTTCAAGTTGGGCAGAACTTATCTTGAATTTTTCTCTATATTCATTTGCTGTTTGAAGATCTCTTTTGAGGGAGACAATTTGATCCTCAAGTTTTTCTTTATTATCTTTGGCATCTTCAAGATCAGATTCAAGATGTCTGATAATCCTATCCATCTGGTGGCATTCTTCTGATTTCTCTTTAAGAGATTGTCTTAGATTGTCTTCAGCACTTCTTTTTTCTTCAATCTCTTGAGTAAACTTTATAGTTCCTGATTCCATTTCATGTCTTAACATAATGACTTCTTTTGATAACTTTTCACATAACTTGGTTTTCTCAGTCAATTCTTCATTTGTATTGCTTTCTTCACTTTGTCTTGCCAATTGTTGGAGCAGCTCCTTTCTCTTTTTCATAGAGAGACTTAATTTGTCTTTTAGTTCTCTCATGAATTCATCAGCCTGTTTGAGTCTTTCCTTTAATTCATTGACTTCGGAGTTAGACTGTTCCAGATCCTCAAGGGCAGTCTTGAGTTGCTCCCTTAAACCATATGCATCCATTTGAACTCCCAGATCTTCCTCAAGCTGTTAGGCTCTAATAGGAGGAACTTAGCTCTGATACCAATTGTTGATAACTGAGAAGGGGGGGTGAATCAGTTATCCCAATTATTTCTTCTTTTGAACTTTCTTATTAATCAAAGCAGCATTGAATTAAACAAACAAACATTATCATGAAATGAGAAACACATGACACAGTATTTTTGACGTGGAAACCCGGTTAAGGGAGAAAACCACGGGGTGATTAACCCAAAGATTATTCTCTGTTAGAAGAATAAGGAGTTACAAAAATGGCACTTGCCAATTAGGGCTCACTGCCCGAGCACACTGCTCACAAGAGGCACACTGCCTACAAAGAGACACACTGTCTACAAAAGAAGGTTATATAATACTTGAACTGATTGGAAGCATATACATATGCTGGAGTTCAGTTCCGGTTAGGCTCAGTACACTGATCTGTTGCACTTCATCTTTCCTCTGTTCTTTATTCTGCTATCCTTTCACATACCGGATCTTTCTTACTACTTCTGCTCTGCTCTACACTTATTCGCATTCACCATCACACCATCACTCTTCTCACAACAAAATCCATCCTCTATATATATCCGCACAAGTAATTTCATTACCTTTACAGTCAGCATCCGGAACAGTCTAGTTTCTTACAAACTCTGTTCTGTCGGCTGAGTCCTTGCTTACCAAGCAATGCGGATCAAGCATATACCTGTAGATGTCATTAATCATGTCGGCCAAACATGATTCATGCCTTCACAGCCTTTACCAACAATAGTAACACATCCGGAAAATAGTCTGATGCTCTGTCAGTCAGTTCTTCCTCTGCTCTCACTGTCTTTTAGGAATCCGGTACTCAGCTGTTCATATCTTTTTCTTTGTCCATCACCGGAGGCTAAATCCTTGGATTATACTACTCAAGGTAGTCCTCTTGACTTCCCCAAATCTGCACTGCACCAAGACACTTCCTCTGAGAGGTCCAGACCAATCTGTCGGACCTTGCCACATGCTCTGTTCTTGTTCACCGGACCACAACAGTTCTTCATTCTGACTTCCGGTAGAGGCACACCATGTCTTGCGGATATGAGGGATGACCTTTGTTGCCATCAATGACAACAACCATGAATCCATATAGTGTCTCTTGCCAACATATGTTACATCCCCAACTTATGATTTAGCTTAATCTTACTTTTGTGTGACAATCGGGATGATTAACCATAGTTAAATAATTAGATGTTTGTGGAAATGTCAGATTAAATCATTGATCATGAGGATGTTGATTAATATTAGTTAGATATGATATTTCATGTTGATATGATTATTTAATTATTATTATTTATGAATCAGATGATGATACACTAATCATGATTTTATGATGGTGAGTGTGATCAGGAAAAATAATCCTCCTTTGGAGATGAAAGGAGAGTATCATCCGAGAGGAAGAGATAGATGTTTGGAAAAGGCCAGAATTGCCATCTGAGTATCAGAACTAGTCTTGTGAACCTGTGCAAAGCGGGGTGAGTTATTGTCTTTTCCCTTGTTAAGTCATTTTAGTTTAGATTGAGCCGACTCGGCCATTTGAGTTATTTCAACGTTATCCATGTCAATTTAATTAAACGATGTCTTGGAATGTCATTTTGGTCGATAAGTAATCTCAACGAGTTGTCAAGTTTTTCTTTGTTTCCTTACCTAATTCTTTATTAGGTTATGTGATTATAATTGCCTATCTATTTAATAGTCATAAATATTAAAAAGCAACGTGGGGGAGTAACAACTCAACCCCAAGATCACATTTTGTTACTATGTCACCTCTTCTAGGATGTTAATGTTTGATGACTCCTTTTTTTATTTGATAATCCTTATACATCAATTAGATGTAGGGAACATATAGTGTATATGTTATAATTATTTCAACCTCTTTAGAGGTTGAGCATCTATGTTATAATATATGTATGGTATTTATCTTTGGGGTGGAAAGCTAACCACCATCCACGATAAGTGGAAAGAGTGGAGGCCAAGTTGAGCTAGTTTATGCTTCAACGACGTCGCCCATGAGATAATGGAGTTGGTGGGCCACAAGAAACCCCAAGGTGGCGGAACTGTCCCTACCACTATCCTCAGTTAGAGGGTGGCAAATTTGATGGCATGGATAGTTATCATATGTAAAGTATGTAGAAAGTATCATTTTTGGAGTGCATACTAGTTGTTGGGTGAGAAGAGAGGAGGAACAAGTAGTTCAAACCAGGAATAATGTGAAGGAAATTTCACTACAATGATAGTGTTGCTGGTGCAAGTAGCTCGTGGGGAGCCACTGAAGGGCACACGAGTCTTTCTTTAAAGCTATATCAATTTTATGCTAAAGGTACATGTATGACTCTTAATTGCGATATGCATGGAAACACGAGGTGAAACCTCTACTTATTATGATGTCAACTATTGTTTTAATGCATAGTAATGCATCATTGTGTAAAGTTGATAAGGTTGTTGTTTCTATCTTTATGAGAATTTGATATGAGACCATTGAGGCCATTCATAATATCTTTACGTTATCTATTGAAAACAATGTATTATCAAATCCTTAGTCAAGGTCGTAAGGCCGAACAATCTTTACAACTGTGTTTGCCAGAATTTGGTATGCCAAAGTGGTATGGTCTGTAGACCACATATTTTACTTTTACTATTGGCTTGGTCTTGATTCAAGCCATTGAGCTCAAGCCATTTTCATATTGGCTAACTATGGCTATGTAATTATTAATAAAGACTTTTATGAAATTAGGCCAAGTGCATGCTCGGACTGTATTATCTTTAATAATAATAATCTTTTGAGCCTTGACTGTGCATGCTCGGACTATATTATCTAAATGATAATCTTTTTCCTTGAGCCTTGACCATGCCTTAGGCACTTAATACGTCAGGCAAGAGTGTTGTAGGAACAACACTTGATTGTTTACAAAAGAAATAATGATATCTTTAGTGCAACTCAAATGATTACATGGAATTTGTAGAATAGTGCTTGACTGTTTGACAGGTATTGTGATACCTATGAGATAATTAAACAATATGTTTAAACTGTATGACCCCCCATGCGAGGGAGGAATGTAAAGGATTACTATAATGATAACTAAGGCAGTTTGAATGCATGCCAATCCATGATGGTCAGGTATATGACCTCATGGATACTCATTCATTATGAGTATGAAAATAAAGAAGAGTGAAACTTTTATGACTTAAGGATATGTTTATAATCCTTATTAGACTAGCCATGCTTCATGAACCATGTATAGGGTATCATGAGTTTATGTCGAATCATTGAATTGTGGTCTTTTGATAAGATCGACCCATTAGACTATTATGAGATAAGTCTTATTTGATATGAAATTTTAATGTAAACCTAGTGACAAGGTAAACATAGAATTTGGACTAGGAAAGGTCATGAGTTTAAAAACTTGATTGTCATAATGTTATTAATGAAAGATGGGAATAGAGTGATGTGGAGTCACATGTTTCCCATTGCAAAAGAAACATAACACTAATGAACGTACTTCCTAGATAGGAGTCAAAAGTCCTAGAATTGGACTAGAAATGATTTGAACTTATCTTTTTTCTAGACCTAGAGAGGTCAGACTAAGTATATTGTAGGATGAGACAACTTTTAAGTCGAGTCAAGGTGGTGGACATATGACTATGTTCATTGCGAAATGTATATGTATGTAAATTTTTGGCCAAAGTAATGCATCCATCTCTACATGCATTAGTTGGTCCATAGTGCTCCAGATGACATAATGTTTCCAGTAGTGTCATACATAGTTAGAGTGGATCTATAGTTGTGTGACTATGAAACATTATGAAGGAAACAACACCAGACACTCAGATGGAAAACCTAATGGTTCCTTATATCTATACCTTCCGTGAAGAGTAGGGCCGCTTCCAGGTAGGAAGTTGTGCGGGGGACTGCTGGTTTGTGGTTGGAGGAAAAGCACAGATGATGCTCTCCTTCCCAAGTACAAGACAAGCCAAGGCTTATGAAGACATATGTCAAAATTTCTAGATGCAATGCTTTTCTTTATATGACTTTGTTGGCAAGAGACACTATATGGATTCATGGTTATTGTCATTGATGGCAACAAAGGTCATCCCACATATCCGCAAGTCATAATGTGTCTCTACCGGAAGTCAGAATAAAGATTGTTGTGGTCCGGTGAACAAGAACAGAGCATGTGGCAAGGTCCGACAGATTGATCCGGATCTCTCAGAGGAAGTGTCTTGGTGCAGTGCGGATTTGGGGAAGTCAAGAGGACTACCTTGAGTGGTATATTCCAAGGATTTAGCCTCCGGTGATGGACAAGGAGAAAGATATAAATAGTTGAGTACCGGATTCCTGAGAGACAGTGAAAACAGAGGAAGAACTGACTGACAGAGTATCAGACTACTTTCCGGATGTGTTACTATTGATGATAGAGGTTGTGAAGGCATGAATCATGTTTGACCGACATGATTAATGATATCTACAAGTATATGCTTGATCCGCATTGCTTGGTGAGGAAGGATTCAGCCGACAGAACAAGAGTTTGTAAGAAACTAGAAAGGTGATGAAATTACTTGTGCGGATATATATAGAGGATGGATTTAGTTGTGAAGGGAGTAATGGTGTGAAGATATATGCGAATAAGTCCAGAACAGAGCAGAAGTAGCAAAAAGGATCCGGTATGTGAAAGATAGCAGAATAAAGAACAGAGGAAAGATGAAGTGCAGCAGATCAGTGTACTGAGCCTAACCGGAACTGAACTCCAGCATATGCAGATGCTTCTAATCAGTTCAAGACTGTGATTCTTATCACTTTGTAGACAGTGTGTCTTCTTGTAGGCAGTGGGCCTCTTGTGAGCAGTGTGCTCGGGCAGTGAGCCCTAATTGGCAAGTGCCATTTTTTGTAATCTCCTATTCTTCTAACAGAGAATAATTTTGGGTTAATCACCCCGTGGTTTTCTCCCTTAACAGGGTTTCCACGTCAAAAATACTGTGTTATGTGTTTCTTATTTCATGGTAATGTTTTTGTGTTTGATTCAATGCTGCATCAATTAATAAGAAAGTTCAATAAGGGAAATAATTAGGATAACTGATTCACCCCCCCCCCTCTCAGTTATCAACAGACTTGATAGTCAATTATTATGTATATTTCTATATTGGATGCCTTGAGCATAAATTTGTACATGTATAGTGAAGGTCATTCACTAATGTCGTATCATTGGATGATGTAATTCTATGTTTTGTTATATTCTAGAAAAAGAATAACATGCTTAATTATTTTGATGATGTGAACTCTTTTTTGTTTAACTATGATTTGGTTAATCATGATGTATTCTTACTCTTAGTTAAGATGAATAACTATGGTTAATTTGGATATTGTGAGATGACATGTTACACTTTGTTAGAGATGAACTACTTATACTTCCTGAGAGCATGTTCGAGTGGGAGAGATGCACTTGGGATACGGTGATGGGAGTGACCCATCCAAGAGATCATTTGAACATTTAGCTTACTTCCATTCCTGGACTTGACATTCTACACTTACAAAAGGTCTTTATAGGTTTGATTACTTCACACTTGTTGGGAGGCAAGAAGATGCCTATGCTTCGGTGGTGCTGGGAACCAATCACACAATGTCCATAGCAAGGCACAATCTTTGCATGGGGTGTTAACATACTGACCTTGGTCTATAGAGACTTGTATTGGATAGAATGACAATGAACATTAGATTTTAGCCACCCTTCCCTTATCATGTCATGGATTTACAATGACATCATTCCATTTCATCGTGAGATGGCTCATTTAGATCTGATGCTTCCTAGAGTTATGTGATGGGATAGCATGGGTCCTTTGGATGTGACTACACAAGTAGTGGCCACTTTGATAGTCAAGGACTTCATTGCAGATCCGGCTATAGAGAGATGGATGGATTATGGAAAGGTGATGGAGCTGCTCGAATCTATTGCCAAGGTGTTGTCCACTTGATAGATTGAAATGACATGATAGAGGAGCATCTTGCAGCATGATTGCCTCAATAGTTTGGTGGGGAGATTCCAACTGATTTTACTCTAGTGTTCCCTTGTTATAGGTCTATTCAAGAGATAATTTATTCTTAGCATGGGACACTTCAATGGGTTACACTTACACCAAGGGTTTTGATATCAGAACCACTATAGAGATAGCAAGGAGCCAAATAGGCTGAGGTAGCTGAGGAGCTTGAGGATGAGTCTGATGAGGACTAAATACATGGAGAGGAGACAAATTAGGTAGCATCAAAGGATCTAGGTCATGAGGATGAGGAGGCAATGACAACAGATGTCGCTCCTAGACATCAAATGATCCCTTTTGTAGAGATGACAAAGGAGGAGATGAGGATTGGAGATCCATCATGGAAACCTAGAGATCCTCATTATTACTAACTAGTATACTCCTAGAACTTCCTTTTGATACTTTCACTCTAACGTGGACTAACTTATTCTTTCTTTTTCCTTTTTTATTGTAGACACTATTGATGAATGGAGAGACTTTGTTATATTTACCTGTTTAGACATTATAGTCCTTGCTAGCGGATGCACTCAAGAGACACTTCTACTTGATGTTGGGATGACATCGTAGGTAGGCTATCATACTCTCAGGGTAGGCTATCACACTAGCACTTTCACTCCCTATCACATGGGACAAGACTTAGCTTCTCAGTGTATTAGGGTTGCCACTTTGGAGGCTAAGAATGCTTTACTTTGATAGATGGCCCATCTCAATGTTCAGAGGCACTCTTTAGTTTCTTGGGCCCCTACTATTGTAGGACCATCAATTTTGTGGATACATAGTCACATTCCTTCACTAGGTCACACTCACAGGGCCTCTAGACCTTTAGATGTTGCAGATAGCAAGAGACTACATCAAAGAAGGAGCCCTGGTGACGTTGTCAGTCAGAGATGTCCTTTAGGGACCTTTCTTATTTCTTGATTTTTGAAAAATTTGTCCCCTTACATGGGGAAGATTTAACACTCATTATACATAGTTGTTATTCCTTTTTGATCTCCCTTGATGGTGAAAATTGTATAAAAATGTTCTTAACTTGTTTAGACTAGAACTGTATTGATCTATATTTTCTCTTAGTTGATGTTATATACTTTTCTTCCTTCTTGGTGCACATGGTTGGACAAGACTTTTATTTATGTATGTTGATGTATACCTATGATGACCACATATGATAATACAAGTGATATTGTTTTTGTTATCTTTTTTTGTTTATGATGTATGCAATGGATGTTTCACATATATGAAATGTAAATTACTATGTCTATTTGATGCTTTGATACTAGATTCCATGATGTAATGACATGCTTTATTAATTTGTATTAATGTAAATGGTACTAACGGTATGATTGCTCTTAAGTAGGATTTTTGACTTAGGGGATTGTGATTAACCTAATATAAGATGACCTACTAAATTGTTTGAGATAGGTTAAGATAATTATGTGGGATTTGGGAAGGAGATGAAACAACTTCAAAACTTGATGCAAGAGCATCCGAGTCCACAAGCAATCCGCATCAGCCATAAATATTTTGTTTGTTTTTTTTGTTTTTTCCTTTATTTTTTCTTACAGGAGTAGATGTTCAAAAATATGATAGATCTAGTTGGGATCATGGCCCAAGTAAGGAGTGCATCTTGTTAAGGAGCCCAATGGGTACCTATAATTCAAATTTGTTGAAGATCTAATGAATTTTGGCTAAGTTATGCTTTGTTGAATATCAGGAACACTGAGAGGGGGGTGAATCAGTGTTCCACAAAACCATTTATGCACTTTCACTTTTAACCATTTTCCAAATTTAATTAAACAATAGCACAATATGCAAATGAATAGCAACCATTAAAACATAATACATGGACACTAGGATTTTTACATGGAAAACCCCAAGGTGGGGAAAAACCACGGAGAGTTTTAGCTCTCAGGAAATACTTTTATTATAGCAATATCAAATTACAAGAGGCCCACTGCCTTAGGGCTCACTGCCCAGAGCTCACTACTCAAAAGAGGCTCACTGCCTGATGAAAAGAAAGAAGAAGAAGAAGAAGGGTGGCTCACTGCCAAAGATGAACTACTGTGATTGAATCTACTTATGCATGATTACAATTCCAATTAAACTGACTCAAAACTCTTCATTTCAGTCTACCCCTATTTCTCTGCTCTGCTCTTACATATGCTCAAGATCTATCTTTATTTGCTGTGACTATTCTATCTTTACATATTTCACATTCACATACATCACATCACACACTACACTCACTCAAACATTGAAATCCATCCTCTATTTATATCCGCAACTAAATCTTTCTCATGATCAGGTCAGCAAGCAAACTGTGAAACGTGTATACCAAGTGTTATATTCTGTCAGCTTGTTCTTGTGTTGAATCATCAATACAGATCCAAACCATCATGCACATGTCTTCATATGCATCGGCTCTAATCATACAACCACTTACCTTTATCATCCAACTCATATTTCTTCTCTGCATAAGGATTCAACTAGCCTATCAGCTTGTTTCGTAACAACATATATGATAGGTTCCTCTATCACATCATAACTCATGTTGTGGACCAAATGAGACTTCATGAATCATAACTAGAAAACATTATTGATCTCTTAACATTTCTTCAATTCTATAGAACAAAACATGCTGATGTAGAGGAATGTAGACCACTTCATTTTGCATTGTTCATTGTTACTGTCTTACTTCTGTTGTCCCAGATTTTGCCTTTTCATCAGATGACTTCCGGAGAAAGTCATGACTTGATTATTGGAATATAAGAGAAATAAGTATCTATGAATATCATACTTGAACCACATCTTCACATCTTATTTTGCGGAGGAGTATTGATATGTTTTTTGTCTCATACCTGAACATTTTCCATATCCATTTTTGCCTTCTAGACTTGTGCCTTGTTCCCAATCACAAGTGAACTTCTGGAGTTATGTCTTCCTATCATGCTGATGTGTTCTCCTTATCTTGTTGCCATCAATGACAACACTCAGCTTACCTTTATAGCAGTGTCTCTTGCCAACATTCTCATCACTCCAACCAAACATCTAGACATCCAAACATCAAAACATCCTTTTATATTTCATGGTCACATCTGGTTGCACTTATTTGTATTTTATCCAGACATCTTATCCAGATCATGTTGCCTTGTTGCATTCGGATCCTATTGTCTTATCATATCCAGATCTGGTTGCACTTCTTTATATTCCAACTAGACATTTACTAACTAGATATCTTGTATAATTTCAATACCTGGATCTAGTTGCCTTAATCATATGTGGTTGCTTATCTTTCTTCAACCAGACATTTCATCAGGACCTTTTCTAACCAGACATTCTGTTGAGTTATTATATCTAGATCTTTTTTCTATTCATATCTGAATTAGGTTATGATGCTTTATCATCCATCTGAATATATTATCCAGATATCATGTTACACATTCGGTTACATTTCTTATTATCCAACTGGATATTTTCATCCAGACATGTAGTTACATTATCTTGTTTCTAACCAGACATTCCAAGTGGACATTTTCTAACTAGACATTCTAAGTGGACATTTTCCAACTAGACATTTCCATATCCAGCTACTTTGCCTAAATTCCAACCAGACATTTCTCAAATGGATATTCCAACCAAACATCTCCTAAGCAGACATTCCAACTAGACATCTCTCAAGCGAACATATCCCATTCAGACTTCTTGCTGCACATCCATATCCGGTTGCAATGTTTCATTTCCAAAGTTGGACATTCTCCATCTGGATGTCCTATAACGTGTCCCATTGCTCAATTACATATGGTTATCTGGAAAAATCATCCAGAAACTTCTAGAAGCGGGAAATATAATTGACAACTACCATTTCAACCAATCCAGAGTCTGCACATCAATGTCGATCCAAAGAGCCTATGATATGATGTTGATTTTCCAAGATGCTTGTAAAGGGATGACATTTGTTCTCTTCATGTGATAATGGCGATGGCCACCTTAATAAACTTAACCGCCTTTGGTGCCTTTAAAAAGGGAAATTTCATGTTTTCAGGGACAAGTTGAGGATGATCGAGAATGGTCAAATTGTAGAGTTTTCTGCTATAAGTTCTTCAGGGGGATCTGTAATCTAACTCTATGAGTTTAATCAACTAAATGTAAGGCTGAGGCCAATGCATGTTAGGCTATAACATCATTTTAACTCTTGCTACTAATAAATGAGAGATTCTTGTTTTATTTTGGTGAATTAACTAGTTTATTGTTTCTTGATTTAGTAACTTGAAAAAGACCCTAAACTTTGATATGCATTAAGTGGTATCAGAACCAAGTTTGGAGTTCCTTGAGACTACGATTTTGTTGTGTGGAGGATCATGAGGAGATGGTTGTAGGCATAGTGAAGAGGAAAATTTGCAACTACAGAGGGTCCGCAAATACGGCACACCATGGTAGAGTTCAAAGAGGGCTTGCTCCAAGAGTTGGAGATGCAACATTGGTTGAAATGCTGAGAGGCATCACAACGAGGCTAGATATGATGGAAAGAACACAACACAAAGGAGTACCTATGGATAATGTGTGTGATAATGAGGAAGAAGTCAGTGAAGAAGAAGTAGAAGATGAAGGAGATGAACATAAAATAAATTTTCTGAGTGCAATGACAAAGATTTCTAGTAAACCCATGTAGAATTACCTAGTTATAGTGGAAGTTTGAATCTAGAGGAGTTGATAGACTGAATCTTACAGGTAGAAAAGTATTTTGAGCTAGAGTCTATTGAAGACCTGAAGAGAGTGAAGCTAGTGGTTACAAAGCTAAAAGGACATGCATCTCTATGGTGGGATCATCTGCAGGTTTAGAGACAAAGGAAAGGAAACAAAAAGATTAAAACTTGGGAAAAGATGATAACTAAGATGAAGGTAAAGTTTTTACTAGGATGATCAGATCACTATGTTCAAGAAAATTGCAGAATCTAAAGTAGAGGGAGAAAAATGTGCAAGATTACATTGAGGACTTTTACAAATTGATAGAGTTGGTCATATTGAAATGGTCATAGAGGGAGAATTAGAGTGTGGAAGAAGCCTATTTGTTTGCATTTAAGGTGGAGGAAAATATCTCTAGGAAGAAGAATAGCTATAGAGGAAAAGGTAAACCCTTGAGAGGAAGAGGATAGTCAAATCTTGGATGAGGATCATAGGCTAAGATAGGGGAAGCAAGTTCTTCTCAGACCAATACCCAAGGAGGTAGAGGAAGGGGTGATCATTTTTGAGCTAGGGGAAATTCTGGAAGAGGAAGAGGATTTAATGGGACATGTTTTAAGTGTGGATGGACTGGACACATGGCATTTGAATGTCCTCACATACAACAAAGTAGTGGAAAAAGAAAAGAGGCAAGAGAACATGTGGCTAAAGCGGATTGTAGAGTGTGACTTTGCCAAAAGTTGGAGAAGATACTGAGGAGGAAGAATCCTTAATGTTGAGGAGGATACTTTTGAATCCTGAAAAAGAGTAATCTGAACCTGTTCATGGGAGGAACCTATTTCGAACTATATGTAAAGTGGGTGGTAAATGTTGTAAAGTGATCATAGATAGGGGTAGTACAGAGAATAATGTGTCCGAGTAGATGGTTACCAAGCTGAAATTAAAGAGAACAATGTCTAGTGAGCTTCTAGATTCAAAAATATAAGGATGAAATTTTGTGTGACATAATGCCAATGGATGTGTGTAATATCCTACTAGGGAGACCATGGCAATTTGATAGACAAGTTGTTCATGATGGGAGGACTAACACATATACGATTTAGAAGGATGGACAGGAGTTTGTTTTAAATCCATTGAAGGATAAGGTCGAGGATGCAGAAGATAGTTCCAAAGTTTTCCTGGTTTCGAGGAAGATGTTCCTGAAGGATGTGAAGAAAGAGGGGACATGCTTTGCAATCATTCCCATGCCAACAACAACAATGACCATGGAGAAGAATGAGGAACTGCCGATTGAAATTTAGGAGATCATGGATGAGGATGCATATATCATGATGAAGAAGTTACTAGATGGACTACCACTTGTGCGAGATATTAGTCACTGCATGGATTTGATACCTGGTATGATTTTTCCAAACAAAGTACCATATAGGATGACATCTATGGAGAATGAAGAGATAAATAGGTAGGTATAAGAATTGTTGGATAAGGGACTGATTAGGGAAAGTTTGAGTCCATGTGTAGTACCAATAGTGTTGACACCAAAAAGGGACGAGGAGTGGCACATGTGTACAGATTCAAGAGCCACGAATGGATGACATAATGGATTGTTTAAGTGGAGCAAGGTGCTTGAGAAAGATTGACTTGAAGAGTGGATATCATCAGATTTAGATAAGAGAAGGGGTTGAATGGAAGACTGAATTCAAAATGAAGGATGGATTGTATGAATGGTTGTGTAATGTTGTTCGGATTGACAAATGCCCCTAGTACCTTCACGAAGTTGATGAATGAGGTATTGGAGCCATTTCTTGGTTAGTTTGTTATTGTATATATGTATGACATTTTAATATTTAGTAAGACCCAAGAAGAGCATTTACATCTTGTTAGGGTAGTATTGCAAAGATTGAAAGAAGAGAAATTGTTGTTGAATTTGAAGAAATGTAGTTTTTTGAAAGAATAATTAGTATATTTAAGGTTTGCTAGTGATGGACTAAAAATGGATCCAGAAAAGGTTAGGGCGATTATGGATTGGACTTCACCACGTAGCATGTTTGAGGCTATAAATTTTCATGGTTTGGTGAGCTTCTACATGAAGTTTATTCAAAATTTCAGTGGGATTTGTGCACCTATTATAGAAACAATGAAGGATAATAGGAAAGAATTTGTTTGGACA
Source organism: Cunninghamia lanceolata (assembly GCA_027924645.1). NCBI lineage: Eukaryota > Viridiplantae > Streptophyta > Pinopsida > Cupressales > Cupressaceae > Cunninghamia > Cunninghamia lanceolata. The sequence continues at coordinate 12,211,892 of BSBN01001101.1, forward strand.
ACAATATTAGAGAGGAATTTCTAGTTGTTGAAGATAGGTGATTGAATATCCAGTGTTGACACTCCTAGATTTGGAAAAGTATTTCAAGTTGACTGTGATGCAAGTGGAACAACCATTGGAGGAGTCTTAAGTCAAGAAGGAAGATGAATTGCATATTTTAGTGAGAAGTTGAATGAGGAAAAATGATGCAGGAGCATCCCTGGTTCAAGAGCAATCTTTCATCAACCAAAAAAACATTTGCATCTCAATTTGTTTGCATTTTAGCTCTTTCATTTTCTAGTTCAGTCTAGGCAATGCAGTCAGAAGCAGTTCAACTTGTGGTCTAGTTATGGCATTTCACATCTTGCGGATCTGGACTTAGAATCTACATTCATTCATCTTCATCATATCAAGAATTCAGAGCAATTGGATTAGTTACTGGAAAGATATCACGATCAGAAGATCAATTGTTTTCTCATAGCAGAGCATTCTAACAGTTCTGGATAATCAGCTAAAGAAGAAGCCTTGCAGATCATTCCTTGACTTGTGGATCTTAATGACACATCATTCAATGAACCTTGGTTCATGGCCAACCCTTCCCATAGGTCCGTACATTGTTCCATTCATTTGAGGAAGTGTTCTATACATTTAGGTCTGACCTATCTATGAACACGTTACAACTCTTCATTGGAGTTTGTGACCTTACCTAGCCGACGTGGAGGAATCTATTGGTTAGGAAATGATATATAAGGATGTAATAGATCCTTAGGAAAGTAGTTCTCATGATTTAGAAGTCTGATAGTTAGAATCTTTGTGAAGGAACTTCAAAGCTTTATCTTGTGCATGTATGTGATTAGGCCTGTGAGCCCAAATTGTAAGCCTACATGTTGCCAGCCAGATTGTATTTGAATTCTTTGATATACTGAATGATTGAATCTGCATATGTTCTATGCTCTTGTGTCATTTCTGTTGTGTTTACTCTTGTTGCATGGTCCGAATAGTTCCTTATGTGAACCCTCCTACCGTGACTGCACCACAAAAAGGAAATATTTAGTGTATGATCAAGAATTCTATCAGATTGTGTAGACATTACTTGATACCTATGGAGTTTGTGTTGTATACTAATCATCATGTTTTGCAATTCATAAAAAGCCAGGATAAGTTGAATCAAAAGCATATGAAGTGGGTTGAATTTTTACAGAGTTATTCCTTTGTGTTGGAACATAAGAGTGAAAAGTATAATCGGGTAGAGGACGCATTGAGTAGAAAATGTTTGTTGATGAATTAATTAAAGGTGACTGTAGTTGGTGTTGATTCTTTAAAAGAGTTATATGAGAAAGATCTAGATTTTAAGGAGATATGGGCTGCTTGTGTGAGTCCAGTTGAAAAGGATAAGACACCATGGCTGATATATTTCATACAAGAAGGATTGTTATTCAAAGGGAAGAGATTATGTATACCTCAGGGGTCAATGAGGGATAACTTACTGAAGGAAAAAGCACAACGGTGGATTGAGTGGAGATTCTGATGTTGATAAAACATTGGAACAGTTGAGTGAAGGGTAATTTTTGGCCTGATATGGCTGTAGATGTGAATAAGTTGGTACAAGGATGCCAAATTTTCCAACATGGAAAAGGAATGAGACAGAATACTAGTTTATATCAACTATTGCCTATATTGGAGAGACCATGGGAACACATCAACATGGATTTTCTTTTGGGATTGCCTAGAACACAAAGAGGAAATGATTCATTTTTGTTGTGGTGGAAAGATTTTTAAAAATGGCACATTTTATACCATGTCAAAAGAATAATGATGCTTCCCACATTGCTTCATTATTTTTCAAGGAGATAGTTAAGCTGCATGGTTTGCCTATGAGTATTGTTTCAGATCATGATGTCAAGTTTGTAGGTTGTTTTTGGCATACCTTATGGAAGAACATGGGTACACATTTGGGTTTTAGTTTAGCCTACCATCCTCAGACTAATGGTTAAACTGAAGTTGTCAATAGGAGTTTAGGAAACTTGTTGAGATATTTAATAGGGGACAAGCCTAATCAATGGGACTTGATATTGGCTCAATCAGAGTTTTCTTATGAAAATTCATTGAATAGAAGCATAGGGAAAAGTCCTTTTCAAGTTGTCTATGGATATAGTCCAAGAGGTGTGGATGAGTTGAGGGATATTATAGATTTACCTAGGAAAAGTGCAATAGTTGAAGATTTTACAGAGTATATTCATTATTTGCATAAGGAAGTGAAGCAATCTTTGAAAAAGAGTGCCATCAAATATAAGGATTGTGCTGATTTGTATAGGAGAGAACATGAATTTTAGGTTGATGATTTGGTGATGGTACATTTGCAGAAGGAAAGGTTCCTATAGGGAACATATAATAAACTTAAGTAGAGGAAGATTGGACCTTGTAAGGTCTTGAGGAAAATCTCATCCAACACATATGAAGTTGTAAGATGGAAAAGAGAGACCTAATCACTATTCAACTAACTAGGTCAATCCTTTCAATCAAACATTGGAATGCAAGCCACCAATGACTTCAAGTAAGGATGCTATCCCTTAGGAAGAGCCTTATTGAGTTGGTGAGAGCTCTGTCCCTTTGTTGTAATAAAAAAGGTTGAGGCAATTAGGCTAGATCTAGTGTTTCTATGATGAAATAGACTAAAACAGAAGCTACTGACCTGTTGGGACTGAAAACCCAAAAAAATGGAGTAGAGGAGAGACAAGTAGGCCTGTCAAAGTCCACCACAAGAATTAGGGCCAAATCTGAAAGGACTAGGACACCCAAGTGCTAGTGTTCTAGGGTTTTAGCTTGTCAAAACTCTAAGACACTTCTGACACTTGTACTTTCATCCTTCTGTCGATCGTTTCTATCAGGAACTTCATCTTCAACCTGTACACATAAAAGGGAAAATGTTGGTGCTATTTAGGAGCTTACCTAAGTCAAACCATGTGAATGGTGTTCCCACCTCCACAATAACGATGATAAGAGTGATAGAGAGTGCATGCTTGCGATGAATAGAGGAAAAACATGTAACAAAGATTGTTTTAATCAAATAAAATAGAATAGAGTTACCATGAGCATGAAACCCTAGGTGAAAGCATGTTACAACATAGATCATCCACAAGGTATTGAAGGAGGAAGAAACTTCCTTGAAGATCTACAAGGGTTAGTGCATATAACAATAATTTACAAAAATAGAGAGCTTGCAGATAGATAAAGAGATGGAGAGCTTGTTAGAGAGAAATTGCATAGAGAGTCATTAGTAAGGTTATGTGTGTTCAATACTTGTTTATACATGAATCCCAATTACTTGTCGGGGGCCCAAATGAGTTGAGGTAGATATGATGGATCACCCAGGGCAAATAAGTCTGACATACTTTAATTCAAAACCTTTATAGGACCTAACTAGTATGACAATAGTGCTTGGGTGCTAGGGTCTGGACCAATTAGCTCCCAAAAGGGAAGACTACTCGGGGACTTAGCCAAGATCCTTAATCAAGATCCAAAATTGATACAAAATTCAAGAAGGTGCTAAAATCATGTGAAATTGTCAGGGGTGACAATTTTATGACACTACATTTAGCCCCCACTTTAATGGGAGTAGGAACTTAAGCTCTTGCTTGTGCTAAAGTATGGAGAAACCAAAAACTCCTCATAGAATGGTGCTAAGTTTGAGTGATAAGATAGCTCCCAAGCTTAGGATTCTAGGAGTCACAAAACACATGGCATAAATCATACACATATACATGAACTTGAGAATTCTATGAAAATGAAATAAGACAAAGCATACATACATAATGAACTCGAAACATATGCATAATACACACAAAGCACACATAAAGCATACAACAATGAAGTAAGTAACCCACATGATCCAATGCATCACAAATACATAGGCACACAGAAAAATATTGAGTCAGAAAGGTAAAAGAGACCACAGTCTAAAAGGTTGTCTCAATTACAATGCGTCATCCTCAAGATAAAAGAAAACCAAAAATAGAGGAATTATCAAAAGGAGATAGAAGAATGTAAAGATTTGATCGATTGCCCAAAGGAAAGAAGACATACAGATAGGAAAGGGAGCGATCAATGTGAAATTAAAATATAACATGACACATACACTAGCTTGCTCTATTGCTAGGGGTCATGAACAATACTCTCACAGATCATGGGCTAGTAAGGACTACCAAATTACTAGTGGTGCAGGAGCACCTACCTGACAGCTGGCCTCCATGAGGCAGTTAGTTTGTTATAGGTCTTGTTAATGTTTCCAAGAAGGTCTTATAAGACCAATGCATGTAATAAGGTCCAAGTTGACCGTGCTTTTCTATTTTTAGGTAGTTTGTTATGATAGCTGATGACAACTGTATAGTTTGTTAGTTCAGTTGGATCCTCCCAGCCGCTTGGAAGCTCCCAGCCGCTGGGAATCGAGTGGTAGTACTCGCAAGCAGTTCCTATTTATGTAGTAGGATCGGTTGGTCTTAGGACAGATAAACATATAGAGAGATAGAGATACAGATTGAGGAGTTAGATTTCAGAGTGAGATAGAGTACTATATTTGCATCTTTTGAAATCAATAAAGAGATCCTGTTTGTGTCAATTTTCTATTTGGATTCCATTGTGTAATCGAGTTGCTGTTCTGGTGGTTACATGGATTCACTGATCCATTCCACCGGTTGATTCATCGAATCGGTGGAATGGCTATGTACAATAGTTTAGGATTTAGTTTGCATTTTCTGTTTGTTCACATGTATGTTTGCAGGATCGTAGTCGAGAGGTGTTGAGAACCCTAGCATGGGCATGTGCTAGGTCATGCTGGTTGTTAGAGTCTGGAAAGTTGTCCAGGAAGCAGATCGGGTCACCTCATGAGGTTCAGCGGATCGAAATTTGCTAAGGTTGGAAAATCCATCGCAACGGCATCATCAGGATATTTCTGTGTATATCCTGTAGTTACTTCAGGTGTCATCTGAGTAGATGGAGGTGAGCATGATGCAGTAGTTTGCATAAGGTGAATGCGCATTGGGGTGATGATCGCAAGGTGTTGCCGAGGAAGAGTATATCGGCATAAGTTAGTCGATCGGGTTGACAATTCCATCGTGGGCCAATAATGTTAAGTTTGGCCGACAGCAGGATATTGGAGGAGCTGCATATGACGTCATCGTCATCAGGATAATCATCATCAGGATAATCGTCATCAGGACATTCTGAAATATCACCCGATAAAGGTTTATCCTGCTGACCATAAGTGTTTTGGCATAGGCGTAAGGCATCGGGGAGATAAGTGGATCGTGAGAGGATATTCGACAGAATATTTGTCATCAGTATAAAGTTGAGTATCATCATCAGGGTGTTTCAATATGACCGGATAAGTCATATCCTGATGCTGTTGTTTAAGTAGTCGGATATCGGGGTGACGTAAGCATCGAAGGAAAGGTGCTTGAAGTTGTCGTCATCAGGATATATGGGAGGAACCGGATATTTTATATCCTGCTGATGAAGATGATGTCGAACATCATGATGCTGTAGATAGAGGTTGGCGGTAAGATGAACAGTGATCGTCAGGAGGATGATTGCGCTAGCCGAATATGATGATGCTATTGACAGGCGAAAGGTCGAAGGTTTGTCTGCAGGAGGATATCGGTCGGCAGAGAAAATATGATGATGCTGACAGTGTTAACAGAAATATGATGATGATGAAGGGTTGTAGACATACAGGCTGTATGTCAAGGTTTTAGTGTGGATGCCTCTGCATCATAGTGGATTAATGGCTTTTCCATCCTATTTGTAAGCTTCTGTTGCGTCCCCTCTGCATCAACTAGGTGAGGTCATTTTTGCAAGTATGGGCCTAATCAGTGTTGTCATTGATGTCAACATACTCCTATTGCATTAGTGATAAGGATTGGATGAGCTGTGTGTTGAGGATATTGGGAAAATTAGTCTCAATCAGGAACAGTGAAGAATAGTGATGAAAATAAGGTAAAAGTCTAAGATAGGATGAGGATCAGAGGATACAGATTAAAGGGTTTGTAGATATGTGTCTTAAGGTGATCTAGTAGAGATTTTAGAGGTCTGCATGAAGATCTGAAGAAGTTGTGGCTGCTCAAGTAAAATCGGTTCTGACAGATGTTCAGTGGTGACAGAGTGATACAGATAGGTCCGGTGAGATCTAGAAATACATTTTCCTGTTCTGTAGATTTGAGGAAGTGTTGAGGAAGTCTTTGTGGAGTGTCAACTTGATTGGTTTGTGGTTTGAAGGTCCACAAGCATCTATTCCCTTTTGACAGTAATGACAGACTGTGTTCTTGAGGTTCCAAATGAAGGAGAGAAGGATTTCAGTAAGCAGATGAAGTGTGGATGTTCTTGGTGATTCAGGCAAGCTTGTGGTGGTCTTTGGATTATGTCCAGTTTATGTTGGTGGTCTGCATTGAAGTTGGAGTTCGCATTTGAAGAACAACTTCTGGATGATGGTGTTCTTCCTGAGACAGGCCAGCCGGATGAGTTTTACATCTTGCGGATGTTCTTGTGGATGTTTGTTGACTTAGATGATAATTCCTAACTTAATGTCTTGTATAAATAAGGGATTACAAAGTCATCTCAAAGTTGTCCTAGCGGAGATGAGTGTGTGGTAGTGAGGAGGAGAGCGAAAGGCAGAGCAAAAGTATTGGGCTTAAATGGAACTGATTCAAGCATGGTGAAGATGCTATTCTCCAGTTCATGTATGTGATACTTATTTCTTTGTAGATAGTGTGTCTCTTGTAGGCAGTGAGCCCTAATTGGCATGTGCCATTTTGTTCTTTCTATTCTTCTAATAGAGAATACATTCTTGGGTTAATAACCCTGTGGTTTTTTCCTTAACCAGGTTTTCCACGTCAAAATCTTGGTGTCTCATGTGTTGATGTGTTTCTGCTCTTGATTAGTTGCATTGTGTTTCCATGATTAATTTATTATTATGCTACTAAATTGCTAAGTGGAGTTAAGTGTGGAATTGGAAGAAAGTTTTGTACAACTGATTCACCCCCCCTCACAGTTGTGTGCCCTAAGCCTAACAATTGGTATCAGTGCCAAGTTCCTCTAAAAAGAGCTTAACTACTTGAGGAGATCCAGGATGTCGTCTTACAAGAAGGATAGTCCGAAGTTTGATGGAACAAATTTTAATCTACGGAAAGGTCGCATGAAGTGTCACTTGCAATGCATGGGAATGGTGTACTGGACCATGGTTACAACAAAGTATACACCTCCACAGGGTGGTCTGAAAACCCCAAATGAAGTCACAGATGTTGAAAACAATCTGCGGACTATAGAAGCTCTTCTAAGCACATTATTTGATTTAGAGCTCTCAAATTTTATTGATTTGCCAACTACTTTTGAGATTTGGGAAAAACTAGAATTTCTGCATGAAGGAGACAAGTATGTTAAATGTGCAAGGTTACAAAGTTTGAAAGGAAAATTCAAAAATCTGAAGATGAGAGAAGATGAAAATATCACTACTTTTATGCCAAGAGTAAATGAGCTTGTTTGTGGAATTAGAAATGCTGGTGGAGTCTTGGATGAAAATGAGATTGTTGGCAAAATTCTCAGATCCCTACTTGCTTCTTACAAAATTAAAGTTGCTACCATTGAAGAATTCAGAGCCCATACAACTATCACAAGAGATCAATTGGCTGGTAAATTGGCTGCATTTGAAATGACAGAGTTTGGAGATGACCCCCCCAAGACTGAATCTGCATTCAAAGCCAGTGCCTCTGTAAAAGGTAAACAAAGGTTTGATCCGGGAGAGAACTCATCAAGGAAACTGTCATGGTATGAAAAAGCAATAAAAAATCTGGAAGAAGAAGAAGTAGAAACTGCTCAACTTGAAGCCCTTATTGCAAAGAGACTGCCAAGAGGATCTGGTAAGTATGAAGGAAAATTGCCTTTTAAGTGTTTTAACTGCAATAAGATTGGTCATTTTGCCTCAAAGTGTCTGGAAAGATTTTCAAGGCCAAATCCTAATAGATCAAGGTTCTAAAAGATTTGTTACTATGTTCATGAAGAAGATGATAATGAAGGAGTAACAAATGATGAATCAGAGACAGTAAACAAATCTAGAAGTGAATGGGTGTTTATTGCCATCAAGGAAGAAGAACCAATATCCTATGAATTTGTCAATCATAAAGTTGTAGAAAGAGCTCTGGCTGCCCAAGTTGAAGAAAAGGATGACTGGGTCATTGACAGTGGATGCTCTCACCATATGACAGGTGACAAAAATAAGTTTGTAGATTTGGAAAGGTATGAAGGAGGAGTGGTAAAGTTTGGTGATAATTCTACTGGTAGAATCAGAGGTAGAGGAACTATTTCTTTTGATGGAAGAAACAAAACCAGTAATGTATTGTATGTTGAAGGATTGAAGCAAAATCTTCTCAGTGTTGGACAGTTGGTGGACAAAGGCTATGATCTCCGGTTCAAGAATGGAAAATGCAAGATCTTTGAAAGCTCCGGAACAGAGATTGCATCTGGTACTCAAACTAAAGGTAATATCTTCCACTTGGTTGGTACTAGTAATAGTTGCTTATTTGTTCAAGTTGATCAGAGTTGGTTATGGCATAGAAGGATGTGTCACGTGAATTTTGATAATATCATCAAGATAAGCAATACTCAGGCTATAAGAGATCTTCCAAAATTGGTGAAACCTACTAATAGCTTGTGCAAAGAATGTCAATTGGGTAAGCTAAGCAGAGTCTCATTCAAAAGTAAGGAACTATCTTCTACTGGATTATTGGACTTAGTTCATACTAATCTTTGTGGTCCGGCAAGAATCAGGAGTATGCAAGGTGATAGATACTTCATGTTACTAATTGATGACTATTCCCGGATGATGTGGGTAACCTTTCTAAAAGAGAAATCAAAAGCTCTTCAGAAATTCAAAATATTCAAGGCTATGGTAGAGAATGAAACCAGATTAAAATTGAAATGTCTAAGGTCTGATAAAGGTGGAGAATTCACATCCGGTGAATTCATAGAGTTCTGTGAGAAACATGGAATAAAGAGACAGTTGTTTTTTGCTAGGACTCCACAGCATAATGGAGTAGTGGAGAGAAAGAACCGGACCATCTAGGAAGCTTCTAGGACCATGATGATGGAAGCAAATGTTCCTCAGATCTATTGGAGAGAAGCTGTCAGCACTGCAGTCTATACTCTCAATCGAGTTCAAATCAAAAGCAATACTGGTAAGACTCCTTATGAACTTTGGTTTGGCATCACTCCTACTGTGAGGTATTTCAGAGTTTTTGGTAGCAAATGTTACATTAAAAGAGATGAAGATCTAGGAAAGTTTGATGCTAGAAGTGATGAAGGAATATTCTTGGGTTACTTTACTCAAAGCAAAGCATACCGGTGTTATAACAAGAGACTGAGAAAGATGATAGAAAGTACAAATGTGAAGGTTGAGAGGGAATTGAGAAACCCTCAAGGTTTTATGAATGTGATGAAGATGATCAGAATGGTGTTCTAACTCAAGGAGTCCAAGCCTCCTTTGTAAGTCAGATTCAAACTAATCTAGTAAACCAGGAAGAAGAGATGAGTTTCAATGAGCCTGATCAAGAATCAGAAGTGCAAGAAATTCCCAAAGTTCCCAGGTATGTAAGACTGAACCACTCTGAAGATCAGATCATAGGTGATAAAATCAAAGGAGTACAAATAAGAAGGAGAATTGCTCAAGATTCAGATGAGTATTGTTTGATTTCAAAGATTGAACCTAAGACAGTGAATGAAGCTTGCAATGATTAAAATTGGACTAAAGCAATGGAGGAAGAGCTGATGCAAATTGAGAAAAATCACACTTGAGATCTTGTTTCGAGACCTAGAAATAAGAATGTGATTGGAACAAAATGGGTCTTCTAGAACAAACTGAATGAAGTTGGTGAAGTAATTAGAAATAAAGTTAGATTGGTCTGCAAGGGTTACTCTCAAATAGAAGGAGTTGATTTTGAAGAAACTTTTGCTCCAGTGGCAAGAATTGAAGCAGTCAAATTATTTCTTGCCTTTGCTGCTTTCAAGGATTTTAAGGTATATCAGATGGATGTCAAGTCTACCTTCCTGAATGGTGACTTGGAAGAAGTGTACATAGAGCAACCGGATGGATTTCAATTGTCTGATCATGGTGATATGGTCTACAAGTTAAAGAAGGCACTGTATGGACTGAAGCAAGCCCCAAGAGCCTAATATGAAAGATTGGATAAGCATCTTTTAAAGATTTGTTTCAACAAAGGTGTTGCTAATAGTAATTTGTATTTCAAAATTGATTAGGAAAACATCCTGATTGTTGAACTGTTTGTTGATGATATCATTTATGGAGGAAGAGATAGTATGTGTAAAACTTTTGCAAATCAAATGAAAAGTGAGTTTGAGATGTCCATGCTTGGTGAAATGAATTTCATTTCTTCTTGGGTCTGCAAATCCCTCAAACAAAGAAAGGAATCTTCATTTCTCAGACCAAATATGTGAAAGAATTGTTGAAAAAAATTGGGATGGAAGACTCAAAACCAATGAATACTAGCAATGAAAGGTCATATGAAGCACATAGGCTAGCAAGTTGCATTATGCTAGATGGTTGATGGACAAGAAACAAATGGAAACGTCACAGGCTAGTAAGGACCACTGAATTACTAGGTGAGTACCATGTCAAGTGAATACATCATAGGCTAGTGAGAACTGTTGAATCACTAGGTGAGCTCCACATCAACCATATCAAAGATTATAGGCCAAACAAAGCACATTATTTTCTGGGTAACTCTAGTAAGGTGCTCCAAATATAATCATCAAGTGTTTTGATATTAAGACCATCCACATGGTGTATGAACAAAGTAAAACACAAAGTATAATGTATGCACCCACCTTAAAGTGACTGCTAAATCCATCAGGGAGCAATTAGATTTAAAATAGAAAGAGTGATATATATGTAAAATACAAACGAGAGCTTCCCAAAATTTATATGCCAAAATGATATGTTTCCCATAGCTACATCATGAAAGAATGGTGTATGTATAGATGCATGTGTGAATAGAGAACCAAGAATGAATTGCTCTTGCCCCTCAGAACACGGGTGAGGACAAACATGAAAGAGAATATGAGAGTATACTACAATGTGATTACAAAGGAGACTCTATCATAATGACGTAGAGAAAATAATGTTTTGTTGTGCAAAAATGAAGTGGGCAAGGGTAATCCTCACCATCACTTGTTATTTAAAGAAAGAAGCAGTGCCATGGCACATGTGTCACAAAGTTTTTAAAATTTTTATGCAAGACTTGACATTCATTAGCGGAATGGCTAAGCACTCGATGATATGCACAAAAAGAGAGTTTTGATTGATTGTCTTGTGAAAATCTTTTGTGTGTCGGAGGATGAAGAGTTACCAAGAGAACTTTGACTAGACCTAATAAAATGCACTCTTGTTGAGATAAAAGAGAAGATAGGAGTGGAGTAGGAAGCAACCCTTTCTATTGTGGAGAAAGGTTTGATTTTTGAAAAGTAGGAGCTATAGTGATGCAGGAGCAAATAGGGGTACTAGCAATCCTGTATCAACCAAAAATATTTTAATTTTGTTTGTATGTTTTCAATAAGGTTTGTGGGCTTGACAAAATAATATTTTAATTTACAACAAATGTAATTTTCCTTGGGCATATTGGTAAATGCAATTTTGGTGGAAAAATGCCCTGATAATTTATAAATGCCTCAAATAGTGGGGAATATCTTTCCTAGGCACGCACCTAGAAAAAGGCATTAAATTCTATTTTAGTGGGGGCTGATTTTGTCATAAGTGGGGTTGATTCTGTCATAAGTGGGCTACCAATTTTTTTTTAGTGAGACTGATTTTTGTCATAAGTGGGGCTGATTCTGTCATAAGTGGGGCTGCCAAGAATCATGGAATTAATGACACTTATTATTATAACCGTCATAGTGTAAGAAATCTGTAAGTGGTCATTCTAGGTGCCCATGTGAAGGTGGATTGCATGTGATTTTATTTTATTTATTTTCAGATTTGTAACTCCCAAGAGGGGCGTTTGAATTTTTAATTGGCACTTTTTTCACATGTCAGGGCCTTGAAAATTGAAATATTAGTTGTCAAAAGAGGCCCACATGATAGTATATCATGGAAGGACTATTTTTAGAGATATTATGACAGATTCTATGACAACTACAAGGGTCAAAAATAGGGGACAATACTTTGGACGTGAGAGCCTAATTTTAGACTAGAATCTTGATTGAGAATTTAAGCACATGGTTTTATAAAACCACATATGGTTTCTTGTATAATGTGAAGTCTACAAATTGGAGGCTTGAGGAGAAGTATGGGGAGAGAGCTTTTGGGGAAGAAAATTTAGCATTCTCATATGCTGTCGGAGTGAGCCTAGGATGTTGTGAAAGTATTTTGTTGCAAATGTTATATCTATGAATCAAGGAAGCTCATAAGCTTCAGGTGGATGTAATGAATTTTCAGATTTAATAAAATCAATGTTACAGATTTGAAAGGGAGAGTATCCCATTTCATTAGTGGTATTAGAGCAGGAGTTCCTGAGTGTGCAAGTAGAAGTGCCGATGTGAGGCAGTTTGCACCAGGACCTATGGTGGTGTGTGTGATTTGTGTGTAGATAGATCACTGAGTGTGAGGCAGTCTATACCCGAGAGGTTGAAAATTGAGAGTCTGTGGCAAGTGTTTGATAGAATGCCAAAGAAGAAAGGCAAAAAGTTTGTCATGGTTGTGTATTCAGGTGAACATGAAGGAGAAAATATTGCAAAAGTATGCTTTGAGGAAGGCATATAGAAAGAGAGTGAGAAGGAAGAGAAAAGTGCAACAAAGATTATAGAGGTTGCAACAACAACAAAATAGTTGAGTGTAATGGAGAACAATGAAGGAGAGGACACCAAAGTTGCAATAGTAAAAGATGAGGTAAAACTTGCATTTTGTGAGTTAGTTGGTGATTTTGATTTGCTAATGAATTATGTGAATGGAATGGGTGAATATGAGGAAGCTGAAAATTGTGTTCCAATAGTAAGGAAAAGAGGGATATTGGATTTTGATGAGATTAGAATCAAATCTGATTTGTGTTTGAATGATATGATGAGTTATAGTGAAGAAAGAATTGCAATGGTAAAATTTGTAGTAGAAAGAAATGAGGTAAAATCCGATTTTAATGTATGTTTTGATGTCGACAAGAATTTAGAAATGGATAAAGTTGTTGCAGCAATGAATCAATTTGAGAATTTTAAAATTGAGAAACGGGAGGTGAAGGTAAAAGAGGAGTTTGATAAAGAGATTTGTATGAATAAAAATTTGTTGCAGGATGGAATGGATGAATATTTTGATTCTGTTATGAACATTGAAATGGATGCAGAGGAGGAAGATGGAAATGATGAATATATTGATTGTGTTACTGACATTGAAGTTGTAGCACTGGATATAGGAAAAGGAAGTGGTACAGTTGCATGTCTTGTAGAAGGCATGAAAGAAGAAAACAAAGTTAAAGATGCAAAGGGTGATGAAAAGGTAAATTCAATTTTTTGTGAATTCGAGAATAATTATTTTCATGTTGAGTTGGATGAGTTAGCGAATGCAGATGATATGGTTCAGTTAGATTCTGTTAGAGATGATTGGTATGTAGAGAAGGATTTGTATGGTGTTGCAGAGTTAAGTGTAGGTGCAAATTGGTGAAGGTGGATGGACTATGGTGGGTTGAATCCCACAAGATTGGATGAGGATGTGAATTACACTAGGAGGAGGTGGTTGGCTTATGGTGGAAATAATTCTACATTCATGAGGTTGAGTGTAGAGTAGAGTTGTCAAAGGAGGAGGTTGTTTGTTTTGGTTAAGTGTTGGAAGAGGAGAAAGAAGAAATAATTGCAGGTACCAAATTTAGTGATGGAGTTTGCTGAGGATTGCTTGTAATCTGAAAGGGTGGAACTACCATTCAACTCCATTTTGTGAATCCATATTCACAAAAAATTTCCTACCCTAGGTGTCTGATGCAGGAGCATCTAGGGGTAATAGCAATCCTATATCAACCAAAAATACTTTAATTTTGTTTGTATGTTTTCAATAAGGTTTGTGGGCTTGAGAAAATAATATTTTAATTTACAACAAATGTAATTTTCCTTGGGCATATTGGTAAATGTAATTATGGTGGAAAAATGCCTCAGTAATTTATAAATGCCTCAAATAGTGGGGAATATCTTTCCTAGGCACCCACCTAGAAAAGACATTAAATTCTATTTTAGTGGGGGCTGATTTTGTCATAAGTGCGGTTGATTTCATCATAAGTGGGCTACCAAATTCTATTTTTAGTGGGACTAATTTTTGTCATAAGTGGGGTTGCCAAGAATCATAGAATTAATGTCACTTATTATTGTAACTGTCATAGTGTAAGGAATCTATAAGTGGTCATTCCAGGTGCCCATGTGAAGGTGGATTGCACATGATTTTATTTTATTTATTTTTAGATTTGTAACTCCCAAGAGGGGCATTTGAATTTTTAATTGGCACTTTTGTCACATGTCGGGGCCTTGAAAATTGAAATATTAGTTGTCAAAAGAGGCGCACATGATAGTATATCATGAAAGGACTATTTTTAGAGGTATTATGATAGATTCTATGACAACTACAAGGGTCAAAAATGGGGGAGAATACTTTGGACGTGAGAGCCTAATTTTAGACTGGAATCTTGACAAAGAATTTAAGCACATGGTTTTATAAAACCATAGATGGTTTCTTGTATAGCGAGAAGTCTACAAATTGGAGGCTTGAGGAGAAGTATGGGGAGAGAGCTTTTGGAAAAGAAAATTTAGCATTCTCATATGCTGTCGGAGTGAGTCCAGGATGCTGTGAAATTATTTTGTTGCAAATGTTATATGTATGAATCAAGGAAGCTCATAAGCTTTAGGTGGATGTAATGAATTTTCAAATTTAATAAAATCAATGTTGCAAATTTATCTTCTATTTTTTGTTGTTCACTTTATTTAAAGCCTTATTGCATAGGCTATTGTGTAGGTTTATGTTGCAGATTTGAAAGGAAGATTATCCCATTTCATCACATAGAACTTTAGAAGATGGCTGAGGGGATATAGACAACAAAGAATGCCAGAAACCTACACCTTCTTTAAGAATGTGTGGCTTCGATTTCACAGGAACCCTAATTCCTTGTTCCATGCACCCTTAACCATTTCCATTGTGTCCATGTTTAGAAAGAATTTTGAATCTAATCCCATAATGCATCTCAAAATCTGAAGGAAGATGAGAGGCCACATTACTAATTTTATCGAAAGAAGAAGGCACATCATCATGATGAGAATTTGTAGAAGTTTGAGTGGCGAGTTTAGGTTTCTTAGAAGAAGGAAAAGATTGTGTAGAGAAAAATGAAACCACCTTTAGGATTTTAGTTTTAGATTGAGTGATTTTGTACTCTCCAATGAAGGAGTGTGTAAAATCTAGTGAACCCCAATCGTCATCTAAAAATGCACTCGAGGGCAAAGCACCAATTGGTTCATCACTGTTGTTAGCAGCTGAGAATAGTGGGTTGACTTTTGAAGAAGGAACCAAATTTGAAAAAGGGGGTTGATGCCCCACTTGTGCTTGCAAGCAACTTTCTAGATTCAGATCACTCTCAACTGTATAGAGTATGTTATTATACACAAACTTCATTGTAAGGTGAAGATTAGACGGTATTGTCCCCATGGCATGAATCCATAGTCTACCTAGAAGAAGATTATATGAAAGAGTATTAAGCATGACATGATAAGCGTAGTCAAAGTCACAAGTCCTACCTCAATAGTTAGTGTGATTGTGCCTAGTGATTGTCTACCAACATTATCGAAGTCACGAATATTAAGAGTATCAGGCCTGATAAGAGAGGTATCTACACTGAGTTTATGTAATAGGTTTATGCCACAAACATTAAGACTTGATCCATTATAAATCATGGTACACTTTATTCTAGTTCTATTAATTATGACAAATATCATGAGAGGATCATATTGTTGGTGAACTTTTAGAGAAGGTAACTCACTTTGCTTAAAGACGATATCTCAATTTGTTGCATGCATACCATCTAATAGGGTTGCTATGTCATTCAGTCTAACAGATGGTGGAACAACTATCTTCTGTAGGGCCTCCTGGAGCATTCCCTGGTATGTAGGCGAGGTTTTTAGCAAGTCACAGAGTGATATCTTAGTTGGAGTACCATGAAGCTTCTCGACAAGATCATATTCTCTAGTAGTATGCTGAGAAATAAAAGGTTGAGATGGTGGAAGAGAAGCTAGGACAAATGTTGTTTGTTTACTTTATTTGTTGTTGCAAATTTTGTACGTGTGAGCAACTGCGTGGTATCTAGGTTGTTGCGACACATCAAGTTGCTTATTTTGAGTAAGTTGTTTTTCAAAGTTGAGAATGTAACCAGGAGGTTGAGGTGGGTTCGGGACACCTTGAAGAGTTAAAAAAGGATTAGATTGCAGTTGTAAAACATCAGAATGAAGATGCACAACAATTTTTGGTTTCACATGTTCTTTTTGGGAACCAAAAATATAAATTGTATTGACTTGATTTTGACAAATATCCTTAGTGATATCCAAGGAGCTTGAACATGTAACCAAAGGAGGAAGAAGAGAGGTCTCCACATCCTTAGTGATATCCAAGGAGATTGAACATGTAACCAAAGGAGGAAGATCATTAGGATGATACATGGAATCATCATGGACCATAGAAGAGAACTATCTCCATCATCTTTGTCATGACAATTCATGGAGATGAATTTAGTAAAGTCTTCTAATATCGAAGGATACACACCCATGCGAGTCATAAAGCTACAAAATTCAGATATACAACAAAGAATCTCATAGATGAAACATATAGAAATATCGATATTATACATGGATGCTATGTGATTTAAAACGTATGGATGAATATTAATAAATTTGGAAAATTTGTCAAAGTCTATAATGTATGGATGAAGAGATTCAAGAGAGAAATAGATTGAGGAAGCCATGATTAAATAACTTGTCTAAGATGTGCAATAGAAGTGCCTAATCGACTAATCAACTAATCAAACACAACAAAAAAATATTGCAAGTGTCAGGTTCACCAAAATGTAAGATGGAAAAGAGAGACCTAATCACTATTCAACTAACTACGTCAGTCTTTTCAATTAAACATTGGAACACAAGCCATCGATGACTTCAAGTAAGGATATTGTCCCTTAGGAAGAGCCTTGCTAGGTTGGTGAGAGCTCTATTCCTTTGTTGTAATAAAAAAAGTTGAGGCAATTAGGCTAGATCTAGGGTTTCTATGATGAAATAGGATAAAATAGAAGCTACTAACATGTCAGGACTGAAAACCCAGAAAATTGGAGTAGAGGAGAGCTGAGCAGGGCTGTCAAGGTCCACCATAGGAACTAGGGCTAGATTTTGTTGGGAATTAAGGTGTCTCAACCTTGGTAATTCCTTGCATTTATTATTTGTAATGTATTTATTTATTTAGCCTATGTTGTAATTTTGTTGCACCTCCTATTTTGTCATTTAGTGTGAAGTGGCACGGTGAGTTGTCACTCCACTTGTAAGATGACTAGGATGTTCAATTCACTCCATGTGGAGATAGGCATCCCCTTTGTGTGGTAGAGGCTTTCTTCCATGTGTCGACATCTTGACTAGTGTGTAAGTGAATCTTGATCGAAATGGTTATGACAGATTCCTATGATAGAATCTATGACGCGTAAGAGTCGAAAATGGAATGTTCTATGACAGGTGAAGAAATGTGTCACAAGGCATCTTGGAATAAGGCATCTTTGGGCACCCCAAGGAGGGTTATGACATGTTGTAAGAGAATATACTATTTTTAGCCTGTGTATGATAGATTCTCTTACAGCTGTAAGATATGATAGTTATGAAGGATTCTATGAGAGTCGTAAGAGCATCTGTCATTGCCCAACTTGGGAATAGGTGACCTTTTTGGGATGGGGTGATATGACAAGTGTCATGACCATGCTGTAGTGTTGGACAAGTGTCCCTAGGCATGGGTTTTGGGCCATGAGGCCAAGTTGGATGCCCTTCTCAAGAAAAACTCAGTTTTGCCTTGTAAACTTCTATTTAAGCAAGTGCTTTGAGAGGAGATGTATTATGTGATTGATAGGTACTATTATGTTGCCAGTTTATCTCTAGATATGAGTGTTGAAGACTCCTAAGAGCTTGCATTGCAAGTGTATTGTAAACCATTACAGTTTTGATAATACATTGTGCAAGTTTTGTAGTGTGGGGTTTTTCACCCAATAAGGGTTTTCCCCATGTTATATCTTGTCTCTCTTCTTCTGTCTTACATTCTTGTGTTGTGTATTACTACAATATCTCCATTGTTGTGTTAAACATTCTATAATTGTAAAGGTTAAAAAGAATTTGTACTCATCTCTCCTCATTAGATTAGTGTAGGAAGCGATTTCCGCACACCTAGCTTCCTTTCAGTTGGTATCAGAGCTTGATCACCTTTTGTCCTAGTTGTTGGGTAGGGGTTTTTTAAGCTAATCTTAGGTTGATTGGGAGCACTGTACAGAGTATTCTATAATCTTGTTGTAGGAAGGAGATGGCAGGCGCATCCAGAAGATTAGAGGTGGAGAAATTCAATGGCACAAATTTTGAGTTATGGAAACTTAAGATGAAAGACATGCTTGTTTATCGAGACCTATGGGAAACCATTTCCAGTGTAAAACCAACTGTAATGGCACAAGCTGATTGGGATCTCAAAGATCAGAAGGCTAAGGGTCTCATAAGACTCAATCTAGCTGATTCTATCCTGTTAAATGTCCATGAGGAGAAGACCATGAAAGACCTTTGGAAGAAGTTGGGAGATGTTTATTAGGCTAAATCCTTGGAGAACAAGCTTTTTCTAAGAAAGAAGTTGTATTCTCTGAGGATGGAGGATGGAGGATTTGTTGCAGATCACCTAAATGCTTCCAACATGTTAGTTGCACAATTGACATCCATTGGTGTGAAGATGGAGGAGGAGGATCATTGTATGACCTTGCTTTGTTCCTTGCCAAACTCGTGGGATCATCTTGTTATGTCTATTAGGAGCACCACATCCACTTTCAAAATGGATGAAGTGGTATCTTCACTATTATCTGAAGAAATGCAGAGAAAGTCTTCTGAGGTAGCCAAAGAGGCTCTTGCAGTTTGTGGAAGACCCAAGGAGAAAGGGAAAAAGAAGGACAAAAAAATTGAGAAGGGCAAATCCAAATCCCTTGGAAGATCCAAATCTTCTAGAAAGTCCAAGGCTCTCTGTTGGAACTATGGAAAAACTAGGCATTTCTGAAAGGAATGCAAAGAGGAAAAGAAAAATAAGAAGAAGAATGTCCTAGATTCAGATTCTGACAAGTCACAAGATGATGGTGATGCCTTCATTGCAACCCTAGCCACCCATGCTGATGATGTGTGGTTGATTGATTCTGGTGCATCATTCCACATGACCTCACATCAAATCTAGTTCATGAAGTATGAAGAGTTTGATAGTGAAAGAGTGTACCTGAGTGACAATTCTCATCTGAAGATTGTTGGTTGAGGAAGAGTCTCAATCTGATTCCCTGATGGATGAGTGAAGGGGATCACTGGGGTTATGCACATCCCAGACTTGGCATAGAACCTATTTTCTATAAGTAAGTTGAATGATGCAGGTGTGCAAGTTGTCTTTTCAAAGGATGGATGCAAGATGACTAGAGGATCTATGGTGCTTGCGAAGGGTACTCAAAGAGGTACCCTATTTCAGCTGGAGGCATGCACTTCATAGTGCAATAGTCTTTCTGACTCGAAGAAAAGATTTGCAGTCACTTCATCCCCACCATCTGAACCAGCAATGAAGAAATCTGTTGTAACAATCTCTGATAGTAGTGCTCATGCTTTGGAAGCTAAACTTCCTGCTAAAAAGACAATGTTATGGCATATGAGATTTGGCCACATTGGTGAGAAGGGTCCTCAAACCCTAAAAATAAAAACCTCGTTGAGGGGTTAAATGATTGTAATCTGGAGTTTGACTTTTGTGAACATTGTATATATGGAAAGCAAAACTGTGTTTAGTTTTACTCTAGTTCTCACAAGTCTTCTAGTGTGTTGGACTTTATTCATTCTGATGTGTTTGGTCCTGTTCGTGTTCCTTTGATTTCCAAATCTGTATATTTTGTATCTTTTATAGATGATTATAGTAGAAGGACATGGATTTATTTTCTCAGAAGAAAGACTGAAGTCTTTAGTTAGTTCAAATAGTTTAAATCTTTTGTTGAGAATCTGACTAGTAAAAGGATTAAGTGTTTGAGAACTGACAATGGTGGTGAGTTTTGTTCGGCAGAGTTTGATAAGTTCTGTAAAGAGCAAGGGATTGAAAGACATAAGACAACTCCATACACCCCACAACAAAATGGAGTTGCAGAGAGGATGAACAGGACACTAATGGAGAAGGCTAGGAGTATGCTTAGTAGAGAAAGCCTCGAACAAAAGTTTTGGGCTAAAGCTGTAGCCACTGCTTGCTACTTGGTAAATAGGTCTCCTACATCAACTCTTGTTGGTAAGACACCTATGGAGGTGTGGTCTGGTAAGAAGCCTTCAGTTAGACATCTTCATGTTTTTGGTTGTGAGGCATATGCACATGTACCTAGGGAGAAATGGTCTAAATTGGAGAACAAGGCTGTTAAGTGTATTTTCATTGGCTATGGTTTCGGTGTGAAAGGATACAAGATTTGGGATCTTGTGGCTGAAAAAGTGTTGTATAGTAGAAGTGTTATCTTCAGAGAGCTAACACCTTCTCCCATTGTTCTATAGCCAGAAGAAAGAAAAAAGAAAGAGGATGTGGTTTAGTTTCCCTCTACTTCTAAGAAGACTGAATCGACAGACCCTATGAGACCTGATGATGAGGAGAGCTCTAGCAGCTCTGAAAGCTTAGAAGAAGAAGCAGAACCTCAACCTCAGCCATTGAGGAGGTCTTCACAAACAAGGAAGCAACCTGATAGGTTTGGTTATTCATTGCTTGATTCTAGTTGTGCTTTTGCCTTGCTTACTAACATTGATGAGACTAGAACTGTGACAGAGGCTATGTGCATGAAAGATGCAGGTTCCTGGAAGGAGGCCATGGAAGATGAAATGGCTCCTTTGGAGAAGAATAAAACATGGGACTTGGTGCCTTTGCCTGAAGGACAGAAACCTCTTGGATGCAAATGGGTGTTCAAGAAGAAATTTGGTGCAGATGATAGTGTTGAAAAGTACAAGGCCAGACTGGTTGCGAATGGGTATTCACAAGTGGAGGGAATTGATTATGGTGAAATTTTCTCTCCCATTGCAAAGCTGACATCTATTTGGTTCCTGTTATCTCTTGTAGCAGCTTATGACTTAGAGGTGGAGAAGATGGATGTGAAGACAACATTCCTTCATGGTGATTTGGAGGAAGAGATTTACATGTCACAGCTAGAGCCTTACATAGAGAAAGGTAAAGAAAATTTGGTTTGTAATTTGAAAAAGTCTTTGTATGGTTTGAAGCAGTTTCCTAAGATGTGGTACTTGAAGTTTGATGCCTTTGTGTTGTTGGTTGGATTTCTGAGATTGAAATTAGATCATTGTGTATATTATAAAGTTGACAATGATCACATTCTTATTATTGCATTGTATATTGATGATATGTTGTTAATTGGGAATGGTAAGAATATGATTTCTGATTTGAAGTCTCAGTTGTCAGCAGAGTTTGAGATAAAAAATCTAAGGACAGCTAGGTACATTCTAGGTATGGAAATCAGAAGAGACAGAGCTAATAGAAAACTTTGGCTAAGCCAGAGTAAGTATGTGAAGACCGTGTTAGATAGGTTCAGCATGGCAGATTGTAGACCAATGTGTGTTCCTGTTTCTTTGGGGACAAAGTTGTCTGTTAATGATTTTCCAAAATCTCCTAGTGAGGTGGAGGATATGAGTAGAGTACCTTATGCTAGTGTTGTTGGTAGTTTGATGTATGCTATGGTCTGTACAAGACCAGACATTGCCCAAGCAGTGGGAATCCTTAGTTGATTTATGGCTTATCCTGGACGGGTACATTGGGATGTAGTTAAGAGAGTGTTCATTAATTTGAGGGTTACTTCTGAGTATTCCATATGTTATCATGGTAATCCTACAGGACCTCTGCATTCAGTTTGTATTCATGGATTCTAATTGGATGGGTGACATTGACAGCAGCAGATCCACCAGTGCCTACGTGTTTACTATGTTCGGTGGTGCAATTAGTTGGACGAGTAAGTGGTAACCTATGGTCACTTTGTCCATGACAAAAGCTGAGTATATGGAAGCAACTCATGCTTGCAAGGAAGCCATTTGGCTTAAGAGATTGTGTTTAGATATTGGTGTTGTTGTAGGACATATTACGATTTGTTGTGATAGTCAGAGTGTGATTTTCCTAGCAAAGAATCTAACTTTCCATGCCAGGACAAAGCATATTGATGTACAGTTTCACTTCATGTGAGACATGGTAGAGGATGGGAAGGTGAATTTGTAGAAGGTAGACACTTTGAAGAATGTTGTGGATGCATTGACGAAACCAATGGGCAAAAAGAAGTTCAGATGGTGTTCGGAGTCTATGGGCCTATCAGCCTATAGCAGTTAAATCTTGTCTTTTCCATTGGCTCTTAGAAGGTGTTCGACAAGTGGGAAAATGTTGGGAATGAAGGTGTCTCAACCTTGGTAATTCCTTGCATTTATTATTTGTAATGTATTTATTTATTTAGCCTATGTTGTAATTTTGTTGCACATCCTATTTTGTCATTTAGTGTGAAGTGGCATGGTGAGTTGTCACTCCACTTGTAAGATGACTAAGATGGTAAACTCATTCCATGTGGAGATAGGCATCCCCTTTGTGTGGTAGAGGTTTTCTACCATGTGTTGGCATCTTGACTAGTGTGTAAGTGAATCTTGACCGAAACGGTTATGACAGATTCCTATGACAGAATCTATGACGTGTAAGAGTCAAAAATGGAATGTTCTATGATAGGTGAAGACATGTGTCACAAGGCATCTTGGAATAAGGCATCTTTGTGCACCTCAAGGAGGGTTATGACATGTTGTAAGAGAATATGCTATTTTTATCTTGTGTATGATAGATTCTCTTACATCTGTAAGATATGACAGTTATGACGGATTCTATGAGAGTCGTAAGAGTCATAAGAGCATATGTCATTTCCTAACTTGGGAATAGGTGACCATTCTGGGATGGGGTGATATGACAAGTGTCATGACCATGCTATAGTGTTGGACAAGTGTCCCCAGGCATGGGTTTTGGGCCATGAGGCTAAGTTGGATGTCCATCTCAAGAAAAGCTCAGTTTTGCCTTGTAAACTTCTATTTAAGTAGGTGCTTTGAGAGGAGATGTATTATGTGATTGACAGGTACTGTTATGTTGCCGGTTTGTCTCTAGATATGAGTGTCGAAGACTCCTGAGAGCTTGCATTGCAAGTGTATTGTAAACCATTATAGTTTTGATAATATATTGTGCAAGTTTTGGAGTGTGGGGTTTTTCACCCAATAAGGATTTTCCCCACGTTATATCATGTCTCTCTCTTCTTCTATCTTACATTCTTGTGTTGTGTATTGCTGCAATATCTCCATTTTTGTGTTAAACATTCTATAATTGTAAAGGTTAAAAAGAATTTGCACTCATCTCTCCTCATTAGATTAGTGTAAGAGGTGATTTCCGTACACCTAGCTTCCTTTTAGATTTGAGGGGACTAGGGTGAGCAAGTGCTAGTGTCCTAGGGTTTTACCATGTCTGAAGTCTAAGACACTTCTAACAACTATACTTTCATCCTTCCATTGATCATTTTTGTGTGGAACTATATCTTCCACCTGCACACATAAAAGAGAGAAAATGTTGGTGTTGTTTAGGGGCTTGCCTATGTCAAACCTCATGAATAGTGTTCATACCTCCAAAACAACAGTGATAAGAGTAATAGAGAGTGTGTGCTCATGTTGAGTAGAGGGAAAATAGGTAATATTTCTATAATTAAATGAAATGGAATAGAGTTACCATGAGCATGAAACCCTAGGTGAAAGCATGTCACAACATGGATCATCCACAAGGTGTTGAAGGAGGAAGAAGCTTCCTTGAAGACCTGTAAGGGTTCGTGCATATAACACTAATATATAGAAATAGAGAGCTTGTAGATAGATAAAGAGATAAAGATC
The DNA here is from genome assembly GCA_027924645.1 of Cunninghamia lanceolata. Lineage (NCBI taxonomy): Eukaryota > Viridiplantae > Streptophyta > Pinopsida > Cupressales > Cupressaceae > Cunninghamia > Cunninghamia lanceolata. The sequence continues at coordinate 12,236,099 of BSBN01001101.1, forward strand.
TTATTAGAGAGCAATTGCATAGAGAGTCATTAGTAAGGTTATGTGTCTTCAAGACATGTTTATATATGAATCCCAATTGTTGGGATAAGGTTCCATTAACCTTGTAAATCCCAATATTATATTTGTTCCATTTTATTATTTGTAATTTGTAATTACCCATAAGGAAATAAGGTAGTTTCACCGACAACAGTAATTATTTATTACGGGGAAGGTTGTTATAGCGTTACATTTAAAGAATATTGCATCATGGTAAAGGTAAATAGGTGATTTGGGAAAATCTAGGTGCCACCACTTGGAATATGCTATTTTAGGCATGTGTCATACATTGTAAGAGAATCTATGACAATGTAAAGTTATCATAAGATTCTATGATAGTTATGACAACAATAATGATAGTGTAAGAACTGTTTTTAGCCCCAGGTGCCCATGCATGCAACATGCATTATGACTGGTGTAAGAGGTGTGTAAGAGGGCATTAATATCTTGATTGCATGCAAGATTCCTTGGTTAGCATTGGGATTCTCAACTTGGATGCCCATTTTGGGTTGTTTCATTATTTAGTGATGCATTTTGTAAAGTGTTGTTAAGTTTTTGTAGTTTCATACTTGCACAAGTGTTGCGAAAATGCTATCAGGTTGAAGATTGAAGGGATGATTGGTGTAGTTGATGTATTGTACACTCTTTTGTAGATTAATACAAACTTGGGCCTCTTTCTTGTGTGGATTTTTTTACCCAAAATAGTTTTCTCCACATTAAACATTGTGTTGTGTGATTATTTTTCAGATTTGTTGCTTCTGTGTTGCATAATTTAATTTTTGTTGCATTCTCCATTAAATATTACACTGTTAGAAGATCATTACACATATTGTAATCAAATTGATGTTGAGTAGTTGTTGCCTTCATTTCTAACATTTGGTATTAGAGCCTGGCCAACTTTGAATCTTGGGTGGTAGTGTGAAGGTTGTTTAGCTGTAGTGGGAGATTTGGTTGTTTGTGTTTGCAGATCTTGAGTTGCTATTATGACTGCATCCACAACTACTTCAACTTGTTGTTTGGACGTTGAGAAGCTCAAAAGCATGGGGTATGAGTTGTGGAAGGTAAAAATGGAGGATTTTCTAGAATAAAGAAACCAGTGGTTGGTTGTTACAAGAGAGAAGAAACCTAGCAATGTCTCTCAAGATGGGATAGTCTGGGTAAAAAGGCACCGGGTACAATTTGATTGTGTCTTGCATATTCTATCCTATTGAATTTTGGGAAGGAAGAGACTACACATAGCTTGTGAAAGCATTTGGGTGAGATCTACCAAGCCAAGAGTATGGTAAACAAGATGTACTTGAAGCGTAAATTGTTTTCTATGAAAATGAAAGAGGGTGAATCGGTTGCAGAGCATTTAAATTTATTTAATTTGTTATTGAGTCAACTAGAATCTATAGATGTTGAAGTTACTAAGATAAATGTATCTTACTTCTTTGTTGTTTACCTGAGTCTTGGGAGAATGTTATCCTTTCTATCACTACTAACCTCGCGGATCCAAAGTTGGATGCTCTTGTTGAAGTTTTGCTGGCATAGGAATTGAGGAAGAAGAGTTCAAATAGTTTAGGTGATGCTCTCAGTGTAAAGGGAAGGTCTAAGGAAAGAGGACCAAAAGGATATTAGAAGGGGTTCAAAGACAAGTCAAAGGACCATTCTAAGACTCCTAGAAAGAAGAATAGAGTTAAGTGTTAGAACTGCAGTAAAAGGGGACATGTGAAGGAGTGCAAAAACCCAAAGAAACAATGGGATACCACTTATGAGAAGTTCTCGAATGCAGGTGAAGATGTTTTACTTTCTGCATGCAATATTGTTTCTAATGATCATTGTTCGGTTGACTCAGGATACTCGTATCATATGAACCTGCATAAGGAATGGTTTTACACATATGAAGAGTATGAGGGAGGTAAAGTGTACCTTGGGGACAACTCTACATATCCGATAGTTAGGAAAGGCAAGGTATTGTTGTGTATCAATGATGGGAGGATTAAAACCCTCCCTGGTGTTTTGTATGTTCCTAGATTAGCTAGAAATCTGATTTTAGTTTCAAAGTTGAATGATTTGGGAATGCATGTAACATTTGATAAGCATGGTTGCAGATTGGTGAGAGGAAACTTGGTGGTAGTGAAGTGAAGGGGAAGAGAATGGGAACCTTGTTTAGGCTACATGCCACTACACTTTGTAATTCATCTTATGTTTTTGAAGCTTCTAAAAACACTTGTATGTTGTGGCACCATAGATTGGGCCACACAAGTAATAATGTTTTGAAAACCATTAAGAATAAATATTTGTTGGATGATTTTTCTTATTCTAATGAGCACTTTGATTTTTGTGAGAATTGTGTGCTTGAAAAATAAAATAGAACATCATTTCCTTTAGGAAGTAATAGAGCAAAAGATAAGTTAGAGATTATTCATTCATATGTGTTTGGACTTGTGGACAATGACTCTATCAGAAAATCTTGTTATTTTGTCACCTTTATTGATGATGTGTTTAGATTTACATGGATTTATTTTATGAAACACAGATCTAAAGTTTTCACTAAGTTTAAGGATTTTAAAGTCTTGGTTGAAAACTAATTAGATTAAAGATAAAAAATATTAAGATATGACAATGGAGGGGAATATTTCTCTAAGGAATTTGATGAGTTTTGTAAGCATGCAGGTATAATCAGACAAAAGACAACTTCGTATACACCATAGCAGAATGGTGTTACAAAAAGGATGAATCAAACAATCATGGAAAGGTCCAGAAGTATGTTGAGTGATTCATAGTTGGAGAAATGCTTTTGGGCAGAGGCTATGTGTACCACTTGTTACTTGATTAGTAGAACTCCTTGTAAGGCTCTTGATCCGACACCTTATGAAGTGTGGACCTGTAAGAAACCTTATGTTTCACATTTAAGGGTTTTTGGCTGTGAGGCTTTTATTCATGTGCCTAAGGAAAAGTGATACAAGTTGGATCCAAAAGCACATAAATGTATCTTCATTGGATATGGTGAGATTGTTAAGGGTTATAAGCTTTAGGATCCTCTAACCAAAAGAATTGTTTTCTCTAGAGATGTTATTTTCAGGGAACTTAGAGCTATTTCTAAACCTGAGCAGCCAAAAGAAAAAGAAAAGGTGAAGAGAGTGCACTTTGACTAAGAGTAGGAAGATGCACCTCAAGAAGAACACAATGATGGATTGGAGGATAAAGAAGAAGAAGATTCAATTAGTTCTGATGAGGAAGATTCTATAGTTACAAAAGAAGTTCATGCAGAAGAACAAGTTGAGTCTCTTACTCCACTCTTGAGGAAATCCACAAGATAATAGAATCTAGTTGATAGGTATATCCCCACCAGATTTTTGTTGTGTATTTTCTTTATTGAGTACTGACGATGAACCTGTTAGATTTAGGACAGACAACTGAGAGGGGGGGTGAATCAGTTGTCCAAAACTTTCTTTCAATTAAACACTTAAATTCACTTTTAAATTCAGCAACATCATAATAAATCAATCATGGAAACATAATGCATTAAATCAAGAATAGAAACACATCAACACATAAGACACCAAGATTTTGATGTGGAAAACCCGGTTAAGGGAAAAACCACGGGGTGATTAACCCAAGATTGTATTTTCTGTTAAAAGAATAGAAAGAACAAAATGGTACATGCCAATTAGGGCTCACTGCCTGAGCACACTGCTCACAAGAGGTTCACTGCCTATAAGAGACACACTGTCTACAAAAGAATAAGTATCACATACTTGAACTGAAGAATAGCATCTTCAACATGCTTGAATCAGTTCCATTTAAGCCCAATACTTCTGCTCTACCTTTCACTCTTCTCCTTTCTACCACACTCTCATCTCCACAAGATATATTTTGAAATGATTTTACAATTCCTCATTTATACAAGATATTGACTTAGGAATGATCATCTAAGTCGGCAAACATTACAAAGCAAATACATAAATACACCATGACTAATAACAAAAGACTTCACACGGATCAACACACTGTCAGCCACATAGATTTGAGACTTCCATCTTCTTCTAAGAACATGCCAATCTTCACACAACATCTTCAAGATCTTCCGCAGGATGTGTGACTCATCCGGTCGGCCAAACTTAGGAAGAACACCATCATCCAGAAGTAATTCTTCAATTGCGAGCTCAAAATCTAATGTAGACCACCAACACGAATTAGACACGATCCAAAGACCTCCACAAGCTATCCTGAATCACCAAGAACATCCATACTACATCTGCTTACTTAAATCAGTCTTTCCTTCATTTGGAACCTCAAGAACACAGTCTGTCATCACTATCACAATGGAATAGATGCTTGCGGACCTCCAGATCATGAACCATTTGAGTTTTCACTCCACATGGACTTCCTAAACATTCCACCAAATTCGTAGAATAGTATAATGCATTTCTGGATCTCACCGGACCTATCTGTATCACTCTGTCACCTCTAAACACCTGCCAAAACTAGTTTTACTTGAGCAGCCACAACTTCTTCAGATCATCAAGTGGACCTCTGAAATCTTTACTGTATCATCTTAAGACACATATCTACAAACCTTTTGAACCGCATCCTCTGATCCTCACCTTATCTTGGATCTTTACCTTACTGTCTTCATTGTTCTTCTCTGTTCCTGATATGACCAATTTCCTCAATATCCTCAGCAAACAGTTCATCCAATCCTTATCATTAATGCAACATGAGTATGTTGACATCACTGCAACACCAGTTAGGCCCATACTTACAACAATCTCCCCCTTTGTCATTGATGGCAACATATGATGTGAAAAACTGTTTTAACCATAAAGATAGGAACTTCTCCTCACTATCACAACTCCCCCTATCAGCAACAACCATTCACATGTCTTCTCTCCTTTTACTTCTCCCCCTTTGATCAGCAACTACTCATTTTTCACATGTCTTATCTCCCCCTTTGACATCAATGGCAAAGGGCACATACTTGCAACTCCAACACTTCAGAATCATACCAGTTGCTCCCCCTGAGTAGCAGCTTCCCAAACATCAATCCAAACCACAAGATGTGATTGTGATATCCACCAGATTGATGCACATTAGTGCACCTTAGTTCATCACTAGAGGGGCAATAACCCCTAACTTCTCCCTGCGATACTCAAAAGAGTCCTTAGGTAGAGGTTTAGTAAATATGTCTGCAACTGATCCTTGGAAGGCACAAACTCCAATCTGACTTCATTCTTGTTCACTTGCTCTCTCAAAAAGTGAAACTTGATGGATATATATTTAGTCTTTGAATGCAACACCGGATTCTTAGATATATTTATTGCACTTGAATTATCACAGAAGATTGTGATAGGCTCCTCATACTCCACTCCTATGTCTCTTAGCATTTGCTTCATCCACAAAACTTGAGTGCAACTACCTGCTGTTGCAATATATTTTGCTTCTACAATGGACAAAGATATTGCCTCTTGTTTCTTGCTTGGCCAAGAAACCAATCTCTTTCCCAAAAAGAATGCTCCACCACTGGTACTCTTCTGGTCATCCACATCTCCTGTCCAATCTGCATTTGTATATGCATGAAGAGAAAAATCATGATCTTTGGGATACCACAATCCATACTCAACCGTCCCTTTTAGATATCTAAAAATTCTCTTAATTGCCATGACATGAGATTCTCTAGGATCAGCTTGGAATCTAGCAACAAGACCAACAACATTCATAATGTCAAGTCTAGTTTGAGTGAGATACAATAATCCTCCAATCATTGACCTGTACTTTTTCTGATCTACCTTAGGAGAGTAATCATCTTTGCTCAATTTACATCCGGTTGCCATGGGAGTATTCATTGGTTTTGAGTCTTCCATCCCAAATTTCTTCAACAATTCCTTCACATATTTGGTCTAAGAAATGAAGATTCCTTTCTTTGTTTGAGTGATTTGTAGACCCAAGAAGAAATTTATTTCCCCAAGCATGGACATCTCAAGTTCACTTTTCATTTGATTTGCAAAAGTTTTACACATACTATCTCTTCCTCCAAAGATGATATCATCAACAAACACTTCAACAATCAAGATGTTTTCATGATTAATTTTGAAATACAAATTACTGTCAGCAGTACCTTTGTTGAAACCAATCTTCAAAAGATGCTTATCCAATCATTCATACTAGGCTCTTGGAGCTTGCTTTAGTCCATACAGTGCTTTCTTTAACTTGCAGACCATATCACCATGATCAGACAATTAAAATCCATCTAGTTGCTCAATGTATACTTCTTCCAAGTCACCATTCAGGAAGGCAGACTTGACATCCATCTGATATACTTTGAAATCCTTGAAAGCAACAAAAGCAAGAAATAATCTGACTACTTCAATTCTTGCCACTGGAGCAAAAGTTTCTTCAAAATCAACTCCTATTTGAGAGTAACCCTTGCAGACCAATCTAGCTTTATTTCTGATTACTTCACTAACTTCATTCAGTTTGTTCCAGAAGACCCATTTGGTTCCAATCACATTCTTGTTTCTAGGTCTAGGAACAAGATCCCAAGTGTGATTTTTCTTAATTTGCATCAGCTCTTCCTCCATTGCTTTAGTCCATTTTTCATCATTGCAAGCTTCATTTACTGTCTTAGGTTCAATCTTTAAAATCAGACAATACTCTTCTGAATCTTGAGCAATCCTTCTTCTTGTTTGTACACCTTTGCTTTTATCATCTATGATATGATCTTCAGAGTGGTTTAGTTTTACATACCTGGGAACTTTGGGAGTTTCTTACACTTCTGATTCTTGAACAGGTTCAATCACACTTATCTCTTCTTCCTGATTTACCGGATAAGTCTGAATTTGAAATTTAGAAGGGGCTTTGGCTCCTTGAATTAGAACACCATTCTGATCATCTTCATCATATTCATAAAACCTTGAGGGTTTTTCAATCCCTTTATCAACCTTCACATTAGTACTTTCTATAATCTTCCTCAATCTCTTGTTATAACACTAGTATGCTTTACTTTGAGTAGAGTAACCCAAGAAAATTCCTTCATCACTTCTAGCATCAAACTTGCCTAGATCTTCATCTCTTTTAATGTAACATTTTCTACCAAAGACTCTAAAATACCTCACAGTAGGAGTGATGCCAAACCAAAGTTCATAAGGAGTCTTACCAGTATTTCTTCTGATTTGTACTTGATTGAGAGTATAGTCTACAGTGCTGACAGCTTCTCTCCAATAGATCTGAGGAACATTTGCTTCCATTATCATGGTCCTAGATGCTTCCTAGATGGTCTGGTTCTTTCTCTCCACTACTCCATTCTGATGTGGAGTCCTAGGAGCTTACAATTGTCTCTTTATTCCATGTTTCTCGCAGAATTCTATGAACTCACCAGATGTCAATTCTCCACCTCTATCATACCTTAGACATTTTAATTTTAATCCAGTTTCATTCTCTACCATAGCCTTGAATATTTTGAATTTTTCAAGAGCCTCTGATTTCTCCTTTAGAAAAGTTACCCACATCATCCAGAAGTAGTCATCAATTAATAGCATGAAGTATCTATCACCTTGCACACTTCTAATTTTTGATGGACCACATAAATCAATATGAACTAAGTCTAATAATCTAGTAGAAGATTGTTCCTTGCTTTTAAATGAGACTCTGCTTTGTTTACCCAACTGACATTCTTTGCACAAACTATTTGTAGGTTTCACCAATTTTGGAAGATCTCTTATAGCCTGAGTGTTGCTTATCTTGATGATATTATCAAAATTCACAAGACACATCCTCCTATGCCATAACCAACTCTGATCAATTTGCACAAATAGACAACTTTTACCAGTACCAACTAAATGAAAGATATTACCTTTTGTTTGAGTACTAGATGCAATCTCTATTCCAAAACTTTCAAAGATCTTGCATTTTCCATTCTTGAATCGGAGATCATAGCCTTTGTCCACCAACTGTCCAACACTAAGAAGATTGTGCTTCAATCCTTCAACGTACAGTACATTACCAGTTTTGTTCTTTCCATCAAAAGAAATAGTTCGTCTTCCTCTAATTTTGCCAGCAGAATTATCACCAAACTTTACCACTCCTCCTTCATACCTTTCCAAATCTATGAACTTATTTTTGTCACCTGTCATATGGTGAGAGCAACCACTGTCAATGACCCAATCATCCTTTTCTTCAACTTGGGCAGCTAGAGCTCTTTCTACAACTTTATGATTGACAGATTTAGAGGGCATTGGATCTTCTTCCTTGATGGCAATAAACACCCAATCACTTCCGGATTTGTTTCCTATCTCTGATTCATCATCTGTTACTCCTTCATTATCATCTTCTTCATGAACATAGTAACAATTCTTTTGGAACCTTGATCTATTAGGATTTGGCCTTGAAAATCTTTCCGGACATCTTGAGGCAAAATGACCAATCTTATTGCAATTAAAACACTTAAAAGGCAATTTCCCTTCATACTTACTGGATCCTCTTGGCAGTCTTTTTGTAATAAGGGCTTCAAGTTGAGCAGTTTATGCTTCTTCTTCTTCCAAGTCTTTTCTTGCTTTTTCATACCATGATGGTTTCCTTGAAGAGTCCTCTCCTAGATCAAACCTTTGTTTACCTTTTACAGAGGCACTGGCTTTGAATGTAGATTCAGTCTTGGGGGGTGCATCTCTAAATTTGGTCAATTCAAATGCAACCAATTTACCAACCAATTGATCTCTTGTGACACTTGAATGGGCTCTAAATTCTTCAATGGTAGCAACCTTGTATTTATAAAGGCAGGAAGGGATCTGAGAACTTTGCCAACAATCTCATCTTCATCCAAAACTCCACCAGCACATCTAATGCCACAAACAAGCTCATTTACTCTTGGCATAAAAGTAATGATATTTTCATCTTCTCTCATCTTTAGATTTTCAAAATTTCCTTTCAGACTCTGTAGCCTTGCACATTTAACATACTTGTCTCCTTCATGCAGAAGTTCCAATTTTTCCCAAATCTCAAAAGCAGTTTGTAGGTCAACAACATTTGTAAGCTCTGAATCAGACAAGGCACTTAGAAGAGCGTCTTTAGTCCGCAGATTGTTTTCAGCATCTGTGATTTTAGTTGTGGTTTTCAGACCATTCTGTGGAGGCGTATACTTCGTTGTAGCCATGGTCTAGTACTGCATTCCCATACATTGCAAGTAACATTGCATGCGACTTTTCCAAAGATTAAAATTGGTTCCATCTAACTCCGGACTATCCTTCTTGTAGGATGACATCCTAGATCTCCTGAAGCGGTTAAGCTCTTTTAGAGGAACTTAGCTTTGATACCAATTGTTAGATTCAGAACAGACAACTGAGAGGGGGGGTGAATCAGTTGTCCAAAACTTTCTTCCAATTAAACACTTAAATTCACTTTGTAATTTAGTAGCATCATAATAAATCAATCATGGAAACATAATGCATTAAATCAAGAACAGAAACACATCAACACATAAGACACCAAGATTTTGACGTGGAAGACCCGATTAAGGGAAAAACCACGAGGTGATTAACCCAAGATTGTATTCTCTGTTAAAAGACTAGAAAGAACAAAATGGCACATGCCAATTAGGGCTCACTGCCCGAGCACACTGCCTACAAGAGACACGCTGTCTACAAAAGAATAATTATCACATACTTGAACTAAAGAATAACATCTTCACCATGCCTGAATTAGCTCCATTTAAGCCCAATACTTCTACTTTGCCTTTCACTCTTCTCCTTGCTACCACACTTTCATCTCCACAAGATATATTTTGAAATGACTTTACAATTCCTCATTTACACAAGACATCAACTTAGGAATGATCATCTAAGTCAGCAAACATTATAGAGAAAATACATAAATACACCATGACTAATAACAAAAGACTTCATGTGGATCAACACACTATCAGCCACACAGATCTGAGACTTCAATTTTCTTCTAGGAACATGCCAATCTTCACACAACATCTTTAAGATCATCCATAGGATGTGTGACTCATCCGGTCGGCCAAACTTAGGAAGAACACCATCATCCGGAAGTAATTCTTCAATTGCGAGCTCAAACTCCAATGTGGACCACCAACACAAACTAGACACAATCCAAAGACCTCCACAAGCTAGCCTAAATCACCAAGAACATCCATACTACATCTGCTTACTTAAATCCTTCTTTCCTTCATCTAAAACCTCAAGAACATAGTCTATCATCACTGTCACAATGGAATCGATGCTTGCGCACCTCCAGATCATGAACCATTTGAGTTGTCACTCCACATGGACTTCCTAAACATTCCACCAAATCTGCAGAATAGGATAATGCATTTCCGGATCTCACCAGACCTATCGGTATCACTCTGTCACCTCTGAACACCTGCCAAAACTGGTTTTACTTGAGCAGCCACAACTTCTTCAGATCATCAAGCGGACCTCTGAAATTTTTACTGTATCATCTTAAGACACATATATACAAACCCTTTGAACCACATCCTCTGATCCTCATCTTATCTTGGATCTTTACCTTACTGTCCTCGTTGTTCTTCTCTGTTCTTGATATGACCAATTTCCTCAATATCTTCAGCAAATAGTTCATCCAATCCTTATCATTAATGCAATAGGAGTATGTTGACATCAATGACAACACCGGTTAGGCCCATACTTGCAACAAAACCTAGTTCCTACAGGGAATCTATTCATGTAGATGATAATGAGTCTTGGCGTTTAGCCATGTAGGAGGAGATGATGGCTTTAGACTCTTGTAAGACCTAGGATCTTGTTTGTTTTCCCAAAGGAAGAAAGGCCATAGGTTGCAAGTGGGTCTTCAAGAAGAAGTTTGGAGCAGACGGTTCGTTGGAGAAGTACAAGGCTAGACTGGTAGCCAAGGGCTACTCGCAGAGAGAGTTGATTTTGGTGAAATTTTCTCTCTTATTGCTAAGTTAACATTAATTAGATTTCATTTATCCATTACTACAAATTTTGATTGGGGAATAGAGAAAATGGATGTTAAGACTGCGTTCTTGGATGGAGATCTTGAGGAATAAATTTATATGTAACAACCTATAGGTTTTGAGGTAAAAGGAAAAGAACATTGGGTTTGCAAGTTAAAGAGGTCTCTTTATGGTCTGAAACAGTCCCCTAGAACGTAGTATCAAAAGTTTGACTCATTTGTGTTGAAATTTGGTTTTGTTAGAAGCGAGGAGGATCATTGTGTGTACATTCATTATGCTGATGATTCTATACTAATCATTGCATTGTATGTTGATGACATGTTATTTTTTAGCAATACTAAGGGTATAATCAGTGAGCTGAAAGCCCAACTTTCAGGTGCATTTGATATGAAGGATCTTGGAGCTGTTAGGTATATTCTAGGTATGGAGATCAAGAGGGACAGAGATAATAGAAGGCTTTGGTTGTCTCAAAATAAGTATGTGAATACCATTTTGCAGAGATTTAGTATGCAAGATTGTAACCCAGTTAGAGTTCCTTTACCCATTGGTACTAAGTTTTTATTACATATGTGTCCAAATAGTGAGGATGATTTTGAGGATATGTCTAATTTTTGGGAAAATGTGTCTCAACCTTGCAATTATATAAGGTTTATTGTTGATAGGGTATATATATTTATATATATTTCCTAGTTACACCGATATGTGTAATATGCAATGGGAGCATGGGGTGGAGTGGGATGTGTGTTAACATTTTTTTTGTTAACATAAAATATTAAATGGTTGACATACATTAAAATAATGATATATTGTAAATCTAGACCATTCATTATTAGGTTTTAGATATGATGGTAGATATTTTGTTGGCTTGTCTTGTCTTAGAAGGCAATGTTGAGATTAAGGAACACTGAGAGGGGGGATGAATTAGTGTTCTGCAAAACTTATTACTTTGTTCCTTTATTAATTTACCACATACATCTAAAAGAAAGAAGCATGAACATAAGAACAGAAACATCAAGATCACAACACATGAACACCAGGATTTTTACATGGAAACCCAGTTAATGGAAAAACTACAGTGGGGGTTAACCCACAAGAATTTATACTCTGTTAAAAGTATTACAAATGGAGAAGGCACATGCCTTTAGGGCACACTACCTAGAGTTCATTGCTCAAAGAGGCTCACTACCTACAAATTAATTACAAAAGTTCCTTGGAATGTTTGAACTAAGGAATAGCATATGACAATGCAAGATTACAGTTCCAGTTGAGCTCAATATACTGACTTTGCACACTTCATCTCTCTCTGCCCTGCTTCACTGCTCCGCCATGATCCGGAGCTTAGATCTCTTTACTTCGCACTTGATACTACTCTTTTTTGCACCTCACCATTCATATTCACATCTTCACACATCAAAATGCTCAAATCCATCGATCATATATATCCGCTACATGTAATTTCACCAACTGCAGTCGGCCTTAGGAAAACTTGGAAACTATTTCAAGAACATTGTTTTATCGACTGAATCCATGCACAAACACCAATGTGGACCAAAACTTATGTATCCAAGTCATCTTACATGTCAAACAATACCATTGGATCCCATAAATTACTCGACCAATCACTTCTCTTCATCCACACAAGGATCAAACACCAAGTTGGCCTATTCTTCACTGGACTACACTACTTAACCAGAACCTGATACTCAGATGCATGTAACTTTCAATCCCTTCATCACCGGAGGCTAAAATATTGGATTTAGGTAGCCCTAGCATCCCTTAACACTCCCTTATATCCATAACATAATATGATTTCCTGTGGAGAAATGAAGACCAGGATGTTGAACCCTATCATATGCCCTGTTCCTGTCTATCCAGACTTAGACAAATCTGCAATCTGACTTCCAATATGATCCACTGATGAAATGCGGATGTGTTAGATGGATTTAGTTTCCATCAATGACAACACCTAACATGCCAAGAAGTGTATCTTGCCAACAATCTCCCCCTTTGGCATTGATGGAAACACTTAGTGAAAAATGACTAAGTGTTAGAACAACTCCCCCTTACTATGTACACTTTGTGATTTCCAATTGCTCCCCCTTAGCTGAATTCCTCATTTTTCACTGTTTTCCTCTTCCCCTTTGACATCAATGGAAAATGTTGGGATCTGCATATCAAAGTTCATGCAAAAATTTTATGTACATACTTCCGCATATGAGCACATAGTCCTTAAGCCTTGTTCATCATCGAAAAGATATCACCGAAAATATTTTTCAATTGTGTCAATTCATTGTCCCAGTTCTTCTTAGTGCTGCCCAAAATGGATATATGCCCACTGAACAAAAAGGCCTGTGATTCTACCTTTTGAAGATTAGAAGGATTGCTAGTATTAGCAATAGCTTGAGATTCTGCCAATATATCATACATAGTCTCCAACTTAGGGGAAATCAGTCCCCGGAGCTCATCCAATTTGCCCAAAACTTTAACTTTTTCCTTCTCCAAATCATCCAATTCATTCCGCAAACTCACTACTTGACATTTTTTGATTGCTACAGACTCAGTTAAAGGACTATAGGACTAAGAAATGTTAGACAGTTTGAGCTCTAAGTCCTTAATCTTTTTCTCAATACTTTCAATAGCTTTAGAATGATCTAGACAAAACTTATAAATCTCTGCACCTTCAAAGAGAGCATTTTGAATACTCCTTACACTGGTATCAAGCACTGATCTATCATAGCTAATTATTTTCCTTATTTCAGCAAATCTCTTCTCATTATATTCATTTTTGACTTTAACTTCTGCTGACTTTTCTAAGGTTTCAAAATGAGTACTTACAGAGTTTATTAGACTCTTCAATTGACTGGAGGGAGAGTCAGATGAATCCTTTTGAAAGGTTGGCATAATCTTTTCTAGAATTTCAGAGGCAAGACCAAGCAACTCACTATCCTCAATGTGAGTTTTTAGAATCTCCTCTCTTGCTTTTTCTTGTGCCATTTATGCTAACTTCATCTTTTGTAGAGGGGAAAGAGTGTCAAAATTGATAGGTCCTTGAATCAGCTTTGGTTCATCAAACTCAAGCTTGTCTTTCTCAAGTAATTTCTTCATTGCATCTATAGTGTCTCCTGCAAAAAATGCAGCTCCATCTTTCATATCCTTCTAGATACTGTCATCTTGCTTTTGTTCTTTAATATTATCTGTTGTTTCTCCTTCTTGTTCATCCTTGTCCCTAACCTCTTTTGCTTCTTGCTCTTTATTCTTCACAGATTCATCTGTACTAGGAGTATCTACTTCTGTATTCATCTCTGTATATCCTCTAACAGATTGGTCTGGAGGAATTTGAGTGTCCTCTGCACCATCAAAATTAACATCCTCCACCATCTCTTCATCTCCTTTTTTAGCATTTCATCTTCCAGAGCAGATATGTCAGCTTGTTGTTCACTTTCTTTCAACTCCTCAACATTTTGGATGGAGGAATCAATTTCATTATCAGTTTCATCTTCAACAATGGGAAGATTATGCCTTTTCAATGCATTCAAAAGAATCTCCTGAGTATCTTCAACTATCTTATCAATCTCTCCCAGCATGAGCATATTCATTTTGATCTTACTCTTGAAGTCCTCTTTCACTTCTTTGAATATCATGTTCTTTTGATCCAGAGTAATTTGAGGACATAATTTTATTAGCACGTGCTCCCGGAGCTAAAAGTCTTTAGCTTTTGCATTCTCTTTTCTTATTTCTAGAATTTTTGCAAGGCTTTACAAGATTTCAGAAGTTATTTCAAATAAAGTCTTACTATAGATATTCAAGTATTTGACTGTTGCTTCCTCCAAAACTCTCTTATCAGCATCACTATAGTGATCATAAAATTCAGTCATTGGCTTCAAGTTTCCATCTACAGTAACTAAATTAATGATGCCATCCACATAAATAGTAGGCTTCTCAACATAGGCCTCTGTCTTATGCCTTTTACTTGACTTTATGCTTCTGAAGGGCTTCTCCTTAGACACTTTAACAACTTTGGTGCCTGAGGCCTTCAACTCCTTAACCTCATTATCTAATTCAGTTTCTTCTTCATCCACTTTCTCCAAACTAACATATGTTCTTTTTCCCTTTACCTTTGTCCTTTTTCCTTCTTTACCGGTAGGTTTTTCTGCAGTAGGAGAAGGTGACACATCGGAGGTTGAACTAGAACTCCTAGTAATCCTTGCTTTAGAAGTGGATTCCATTGGAACACTTCTTTGTTTTCTGTCATGTTTCTCCTTCTCAGCTTTCTCTATCCTTGCCCTATTTTGTCTCACAGCTTCTTTTTGTTATGCCAATGCTTTTTGTATACATTTCAACTTGTCTTTGAATCTTTCTCTTAGATTCAAGTTTTCAGAGCTCAACATGTATTTTCACACTGAGTTCACCATATGTCCCAAATCTTTCAATTGTGATGTCCTTTGGTTTACTCAGAAGGTGTTGAGCATACATATCCAATACTTGCTCATCAACTTCATACTCCATGGGCATGATCCACACAGTTCTTGGTTTAACTGCTTCCATTAAACACTGATCTGTATCCACCATAAAACAGACTGTATCCTTATATTTTTCAACCACAGATGTAGGGATTCTTTCTCTTGATTGCATCATGTTCTAAAAATTCTTGAAATATCCCCAAAGAGCAGTCCTTTGGGCATTGGAATCACCAATTTTGTTCAAGTGCTCTCTTATTTGTATGGTAACAGTCTTATCACTGGTCCAACACATGCTTTTCTTGTCGGGTAACTCATTCATGAAATAGAAGAACAAACAGAATACCCATTTACCATACTTGAATGTATTCTTCTTGTCCTTTTTTATCTTGTTCAGGTTTTCCATCAACTGGTTCTGCAGCAACTCACACAAGTCATAGTTAGCATTCTCTCTCAACATCTGATAAGCTGCATAGATAGCTATACCGAATACAGAATTCTCCCTGCTGGAATGATATATCTTGTATCCAATCACCATTGATGCAAATTTGATATCTTGATTAGTGATGTCATTTATTATCATTGCCCTCTTGTCAAACCTTGAACTGGTAGCATCAGTTACAATTTGATTCTTTATTGACTTCAACATTGGTAGTCCACCGGATGAGTTCAACCCTATCACGGCCTTGATGGCATCCTTGGTGATCTTGAAGGGTTTTATTAGCCACATAAACTCATCATGCATCTAACTCAACACATACCAGACCCACTCATCTTCATTGAAGGATGGAAACCCTAAAATCTGAATGAAATGTTTATCTTGCAGTGCCTTATACTTAGGTTTAAGGTCATGAATTTCATCCCTTAAATGATTCTTGAACAAATCTACTAACTTTGAGTCCCCAAACTCATCTATGTTAGTATGAATATAAGCCCTAATGTCTTCAACGTGTAGCACACCATACATAACACTTGAAAAGGTACCTAATGGATTGACCTCTACTGATTTGTGTGGATGCTTCTTAAACTTTGGCCTAGGTCACTTAGTGATAGGGTAAATGCACAAAGATGAGTCCACTTAAGGTGGAAGTTTCAGACTTAGAAAAAAACTCAAAATTGGGTTAATCAAAACGGGATCCCGCTTTTTATGAAACGGGATCTTGTTTTGCTTCGGGATCCCGAGCCAAAAGCGGGATCCCATTTTCTAGAAATGAGATCCCGTTTTGAGTTTCATAAAAGGTTAATATTTTAACCTTTATGAAACGGGATCCCATTTTAAAATGGGATCCCATTTCAAAACAGGGTCTCGTTTCATAAAAAGTTAAAATATTAACCTTTTATGAAACTCAAAACGGGATCGCATTTTATAAATTTTGAATTTCTAACCCACTTTTTGCTATGGGTTTTGGGTTGGGAAAAAGGCTTGGGAACCTGACCCTTGGCTTTGGACTTGGTTTGACCTACAAGTTGAAGGTCATGTCAATGTCACAACAAACTAGTGACTTTGGGCATATGTCTGAAGGCCTTTTTTGTAGAATTTTTTGACGAAATTAAAACCTATTATAGATGCGATAGTGTAGATTCCAAATATGTAATTTTTTTTACAATTGGATTTTTTTTTCTATTTTTCAATTAATTTTTAATGAAACAGGTCCATAAACTTAAATTATCAAGGTTTTTTAGTATTTTAATAACTTTTTATTTTAAAAAAATGTAAAAAAAATTATACGAAAACGTACTTCAGACAATTCTTTTCAATTTGAAAAAAAAATTCAAAAAATGATAAGTTTAGGTCATCTTATGTGTGACGTACACAACGATTTTTTAAAACATAAAAAATGGCCAATAAAAAATTAACAAAAAAAAAAAAAATTCAATAAAAAATTACAAAAAAATATGGAAAACATGCTTCAATGAGTTACAAATTTTTTCGCAAAAGGATTTAGAAAAATATGATTATTTAGAGAAAAATATGGATGACGTACACGTGCATGGTATAGTAAAAAAAAGTGACTTTTAAATAGTGGTTTTTAGAAATGCATATTAAAAATCAATTTGTATAATCTAGGTATTAAAAAAATTACATATTTAGAAACTAGACTCCGAGTACTACATTTCATATTTAGTGACTTTTTTTCAAGATTCCACCTTTCAGTGCTTCAAAATTTTAGGTCATTTGTGACAAATTCTGAAAATTAGGGAAAACACTTCCACTTTTTGGCCAAAAAGTGGACTCAACTTCTTGCACACACCCGATATTCACAACTAGAGGTGTAGCCATTTTAAAAAGATCACAAGTTCAAAGCTTTGTAGAAAAATACCTTTTTCTTCACGAGATTAGGGTTAGCTGATGAATTCGCATGTCACACTTCGAATCTTTGAAAACTCAGCTCAAGCACTCTTCTTGTTTTCTTCAAATGCAAAGTGATTCAAATGATGAATGAATGACTTTTTATGCTCCGCAAAACCTAATTCACCATTGTAATAAATGCTCTACCCTAATACTTCTGGTTACTCTATTTCTGAATACTGTCAATCTTCAATTGCTCCGTAATCAATCGCTTTAGCTTCTTTTCTTCCATATTTTGCTTCAACAGATCTGCAATGGGCTTCTCTTTCTTCATTCAACATGCCAAATTCAGGCACCCACTTATTGGTAGAGGAAATTAGATTTTTAATGTAGCTCTCCCTGAGCCAGAGCTCCTGTTTCAATTCCTAGAGGAATTATCAACACCAGATTCTGGTGCGGACCCATTGTCAACATTCATTTCACCTTTCTTCATCCATGTTTTGTTCATTTCATTTTGGATCTCATTCACATTTACTTTACCCTTGCCTTTATCTTATCCCTATAGTTTTTGGTTTCTGTTTACCGAACCTTTTCTGTCATCATTCCTACTTATGCAAAATCTTGCAACATGACTAGATCTATTGCAATTAAAGCACACAACATTTCTTTGCTCATTTACTTGATTTCCTCTTGATCTGCACTGATTAGCCATGTGTCTAAATCTATTGCATGCAAAACAGTAGCCATTGAAAGAATTGATATTTCTTCTGTTGTTAGAGTAGTTCATCATCATACTTTTGCATTCATTGGATCTATGACCATACCTTTTACAATTGAAGCATTGACCATTTTGATTCACTCTATTTCTGCACTGAGTGGTTCTATGACCAAATTTATTGCAATTGAAATAATTTCCATTGAAAGATGGATACCTTTGAGCATTAGGTTGTCTTATCAGAGGTCTTCTAGGTCTATCTCTTTGATTCTTTATTTTAGGATTTCTTTGACAGGATCCAGATCCTTCACCTTTCTCATATCCTAGACCATGCTTATCATCTGCCATCTTCTGACTATCGAGAAACACTTCAAGTTTAGCTGAGCTTATCTTAAACTTCTCTTTGTATTCATTTGCAACTTCTAGGTCATGCTTAAGAATAACAATTTGCCTTTCAAGTTGTTCCTCATTATCCCTGGTTCTTGAAGATTAGACTCTAGATGGCCAATTATCCTATCCAATCTATAACATTCTTCTATTCTTTCTTTTAGAGATTGATTCAGTTTTTCCTCAGTCTTCTTCCTTTCCTCAATTTCCTTGGTTAGTCTCATCACCCCGGATTATGTCTCATGTTTTAGGACAATAACTTCTTTTGCTAGCTTCTCACATTCTTTTGTCTTCTCCTTTAAGGCCTCATCCATGTCATTGTCTTCATTCTAACTTGCTAGATGATAAAGTAGCTCCCTTCTCTTTTCATTAGATTTGCTCAATTGTCCTTTTAAGGTCTCAATGAAATCATCAGCATCTTTAAGATTTTCTTTCAGTTCTTTGACTTCTGCTCTGGACTAATCAAGATCTTCTAAGGCAAATTGAAGTTGTTCATTGATACCATTTGAATACCTAGATGAACCCATTAAAACACCTTCCCGGATCTTCCTCAAGCTGTTAGACTTCTTCCAAGGAACCTTGCTCTGATACCAATTGTTGAGATTAAGGAACACTGAGAGGGGGGGTGAATCAATGTTCTGCAAAACTTATTACTTTGTTCCTTTATTAATTTACCACATACATCCAAAAGAAAGAAACATGAACATAAGAACATAAAAAACAAGATCACAACATATGAACACCAAGATTTTTATGTGGAAACCCGGTTAAGGGAAAAACCACGGTGGGGTTTAACCCACAAGAATTTATACTCTGTTAAAAGTATTACAAATGGGGAAGGCACATGCCTTCAGAGCACACTGCCCAGAGATTATTGCTCAAAGAGGCTCACTACCTACAAATTAGTTACAAAAGTTCACTGGAATGTTTGAATTGAGGAATAACATCTGAAAATGCAAGATTATAGTTCCGATTGAGCTCAATATACCAACTTTGCACACTTCATCTCTCTTTGCCCTGCTTCACTACTCTACCATGATCTAGAGCTTAGATCTCTTTACTTTGCACCTCACCATTCATATTCGCATCTTCACACACCAAAATGCTCAAATCCATCGATCATATATATCCACTACATGTAATTTCACCAATTGCAGTCGGCCTTAGGAAAACTTGGAAACTATTTCAAGAACATTATTCTGTCAGCTGAATCCATTCACAAACACCAATGCAAACCAAAAATCATGTATCCAAGTCATCTTACATGTTGGCCAATACCATTGGATCTCATAAATTACTTGACCAATCACTTCTCTTCATCCGCACAAGGATCAAACACCAAGTCAGCCTATTCTTCACTGGACTGAACTGCTTAACCAGAACCTGATACTCAGATGCATGTAACTTTCAATCCCTTCATCATCGGAGGCTAAAGTCTTGGAATTAGGTATCCTTGACATCCCTTAACACTCCCTCAGATCTGTAGCACAATATGATTTCCTGTGGAGAAATGCAGACCAGGATGCTGAACCCTATCATATGCCCTATTCCTATCTATCCAAACTTAGACAAATCTACAATCTGACTTCTGGTATGATCCACTGATGAAATGTGAATGTGTTAGATGGATTTAGTTGCCATCAATGAAAACACCTGACATGCTAAGTAGTGTCTCTTTCCAACATCCAACCCTATTTTATGAGGGCGTTGCATTATGACTATCATATCATGATGTATTATGAGAGTCTGATAGTGGTCATGTTGTCTCTAGATCTCTAGTAGTAATATTCCTGTGAGAATCTTTCTCTGCAAGTGTATTGTAATCTTTGTGATTTCTGAATAATATATTGGGCAGCTTTTGGAGTGTAGGGTTTTTCTCCCAAAAGGGTTTTCCCCATGTAAATCACTGTGTTGTGGTATGCAATATATTTATGTTTATTTCTGTTTAAGTTTCTGTAACTGTTAAAGATCTGTAAAGTTTTGCATTATTCTCCTCTCAAGATTAGTGTAGGAAGTTTTTCCGCTACCTTAGCTTCCTTACAAGTGGTATCAAAACCTGATCACCTTTGGTTTTAGTTGTGGGTTGTTGAGTTTTTTGAACTAATCTAGAATTGAGTGGGAGCTTGTGTAGAAGACACTTTGTGATCTTGTTGCAGAAATTTTTAGATGGCAAGTTCATTAGGGAGAATATAGGTGGATAAATTTTCTAGAAATAATTTTGAAATGTGGAAGCTGAAGATGGAGGAATCTGTTGATAGATCGAGAACTATGGGATGCTGTTGATGAGAAGGTTTCAATGCTTGCAGATCCTACTTTGGTTGCTCAATATGATGTTATGGACCGTAAAGCCAAGGGTCTAATCATATTATGTTTAGCAGACTTTGTTTTAATCGATGTCCATGAAGAGACCTCTGTAAATAAATTATGGAAGAAGCTTGGTGAGATGTATCAAGCCAAATCTTTAGTGAACAAGATTTTCTTGAGGAAGAAATTAAATTCCTTGAGAATGGAAGAGGGTAGACAAATTATAGACCACCTGGAAGCATTCAATATGTTGGTGGCTCAATTGGCATCAGTTGGTGTCAAAATGGATGAGGAGGAGAAATGTCAGATATTGCTTTGTTCTTTGCCTGATTCATGGGATTCTCTTATTATGGCTATTGGGAGTACTTATATTATATTGAAGATTGAAGATGTGGTGGGTTCTTTTCTTTTTGAAGCGATGAGGAGGAAGGTATCCATCAGTGCCAAGGAGGCCTTAAATGTTTGTGGAAGACCTAAGAAAAAAGGCAAGAAGAATGAGAAGCATGATAAATCCAAGTCCAAGGGTAGATCCAAATCTCTTGAAAAGTCCAAAGTTGTTTGCTAGAACTGCGGTAAGCCTGGACATATTCATAAGGAATGCAAAGAAGAAAAGAAGAAGAAGAAGAAGAGATTTGATTCTGATTCTAATTTTGAGAAGGAAGATGGTGATGTATTCATTGCAACTTTGGCAACTCATGCAGGTAATGATGCATGGTTAATTGACTCAAGTGAATCTTTCCATATGACCTTTAATTGAGATTGGTTTTTCAAATATGAATAATTTGATTGAGGTAAGGTGTATTTGGATGATGATTCTTATTTAAATATTGTTGGTCATGGTAAAGTTAGAATCAGGTTTCCTAATGGCAGAATAAAAAGGATTAATGGTGTGTTGCATATCCCTAGATTGGCACAAAATTTGTTATTTGTGAGAAAACTAATAGATGTAGGTGTGCAGGTAGTATTTTCTAATGTAGGATACAAGATGTTTAGAGGTGCTATGGTGATTTATAGAGGTGTCAAATATGGTGCATTATATAAGCTTGATGCATGCACTATTGAGTGCAATAGTACTTCTATGAAAAGCAAGTCTATGGAAGAGGTGAGGGTTTCATCTTCAACAGATGGTCATGGATTTTGGGTACCCAAGGGTTCTCTTTCTTCTGAATCAAAGTTACATATAGAGAAAATTATGTTATGGCACCAATGACTTGGCCACATTGGAGAAAAGAGTCTAAGTGTTGGCAACTTGGCAAACATCATTAAGAGAGAGACACTACTGGTATGATCTAATGAATGATTATGCATGATATTTAAAGATTTTTTCATTGATGGAAATAAGAAAAGGAACATCTGGTGAAGAAGACTTAGTCATTTTGGCTAAGTGTTGGTAGTACACAAGAGATAGTGTAATGGTTGGCATTGGTCCGCAGTTGAAGATTAGATTATGCGGTTCTAGTATGTTGTTTACAGTCCTTAAGTGATATTATATCCAAGATTTTAGCCCTTGATAAGTACCGGAAGCATATCTTCAAACAACCTAAGTCTAGTAGAGCAAAACACTAAGTTGATTTGGTCTGCATTCCTTCGGTGTTGCATATCTTGTTATGTGGTTTTGAGGTGTCATAAAAACTTGTATGAATTGTCTAAATCTAGAGTTACAAGTTCTAAGATCCACTAGAAAGATAGTTATAAGCTACTAAGTGTCACTACATGGCTTGACAAAGTTTGACTATGACAGGGTCCGAGTTCTAATGGTCTGCATTTTTTCTACAAGATGATATCATGATTTGCAATTCTAAAGGTATGATATGTGATGTATGAAGAGTATTTGATATGTTTTTGAGAAATCCTTGTGGTCTGTAGTGACAGTTGTAGTTTGAGAGATGAATTCAACCAGTGGCAGTCTGTGTAGGAGGCTGACATGATAAGTTTAAGTGTATGCGGCAAGTTCTAATGTTTAGAACTTAATTCTAAGTAGTGGTACAGTTGAATCTGACATGTGAGAAGGTAATTTAAGTGTTGTTTAGGTCCACTATGAATTATGGTGAATGAAATTGACTGGCAAGCTACTTAAGGCATGATTACATGCTACACATTATTAGTTTGACCTAATATTGATGCTTTGGTTGTGTGATGCGAATGTGAATACATGTATGTGCAACATGGAAAGTAAGATGATTTTGTGAAGGCAATAAGAGTAGAAGAAGAGAGATCTTATTCCCATGTAAAAGCACAGGAGTGGAACATAGTAGTCAGAGATGAAGAGTTTTGAGACAATACATCTGTGCTTCATTGGAACTATAACCATGCATGTATAGATGCAATTTGAGTAGTTCAAACTGGCAGTGATCCATTCTTCTTCCTTCTTTCATTCTCTAGGAAGTGAGCTTGTTTTGGCAGTGAACCTTTCTTGTAGTGAGTATTTCTTAGGTAGTGAGCCCTAAGGCAATGAGCCTTCTTGTAATTCGGTATTGCTATTACATAATTATTGTGAGATAACACTCATCATGATTTTTCCCTGTTTAGGGTTTTCCACATAAAAATCCTAGTGTTTATTTGTGATGCTTTGTGGTTGCTTCTTTTGTGCTTAATTTGCTTTTTTGTTATCAAATGTGACAAATGGATTAATGATTTAATAAGTGAAAAATTTAATAGAATACTAATTCACCCCCCTCTCAGTATTTTGGGTGTTCAACACTAAGGACATTAAAAAATAAAAATCTTGTTGAAGGGTTGTCTAATTGTAATCTCAAGTGAGTTTAATTTCTATGAGCATTGCATTTATGGAAAACAAAACCCCGTTCAATTTTAGTTGAATTTTCATAAATCTTGTTGTGTATTGGATCTTATTCATTCTGATGTGTTTGGCCCTGTAGATGTTCTTTTAATTGGAATATATATATATATATATATATATATATATATATATATATATATAAGGCTCACTTCCTAGAGAATGAAATAAGGAAGAAGAATGGCTCGCTGCCAGTTTGAATTGCTCAAATTGCATCTATACATGCATGGTTACAATTCCAATGAAGCACAACTGTACTATCTCAAAACTCTTCATCTCTGACTACTCTATTTCACTACTCTACTTTCACATAGGAGCAAGATCTCTCTTCTTTTGCTCTTAACGCCTCCACAAAATCATCTTACTTCACATGTCGCACATAGATGTATTCACATTCACATCACACAACCAAAGCATCAAATTCAATCCCATATATATATATGGGATTGAATTTGATGCTTTGGTTGTGTGATGTGAATGTGAATACATCTATGTGCGACATGTGAAGTAAGATGATTTTGTGGAGGCGTTAAGAGCAAAAGAAGAGAGATCTTGCTCCTATGTGAAAGTAGAGTAGTGAAATAGAGTAGTCAGAGATGAAGAGTTTTGAGATAGTACAGTTGTGCTTCATTGGAACTGTAACCATGCATGTATAGATGCAATTTGAGCAATTCAAACTGGCAGCGAGCCATTCTTCTTCCTTATTTCATTCTCTAGGAAGTGAGCCTTTCTTGCAGTGAGTATTTCTTGGGTAGTGAGCCCTAAGGCAGTGAGCCTTCTTGTAATTCAGTATTGCTATTACATAATTATTGTGAGATAACACTCACCATGGTTTTTCCCTGTTTAGGGTTTTCTACATAAAAATCCTAGTGTTTATGTGTGATGCTTTGTGGTTGCTTCTTCTGTGCTTAATTTACTTTGTTGTTATCAAATGTGGCAAATGGATTAATGATTTAATAAGTAAAAAGTTTAATAGAATACTAATTCACCCCTCTCTCAGTATTTTGGGTGTTCAACACTAAAGACCTTAAAAAATAAAAACCTTGTTGAAGGGTTGTTTGATTATAATCTCAAGTGAGTTTAATTTATATGAGAATTGCATTTATGGAAAACAAAGCCACGTTCAGTTTTACATGAATTCTCATAAATCTTGTGGTGTATTGGATCGTATTCATTCTGATGTGTTTGGTCTTATAGATGTTCCTTCAATTGGAAAATTCACATATTATATTTCATTTATTGATGACTATCGTAGGACATGGGTATACTTTCTAAAGAGTAAATCTAAAGTTTTTAGTTGATTTAAAGAATTTAAAGTGATGGTTGAGTTGTAGACTGGAAAGAAAATAAAATGTTTGATGACTAATAATGGCGGTGAATTTTTCTCTAATGATTTTGATAGATTTTGTAAAGATTGGGGTATTCATAGACAAAAGTCAACTCCGTATTCTCCACAACAAAATGGAGTTTTAGAAAGGATGAATAAGACACTGATGGAGAAGACTAGGAGTATGTTGAGTGGTGCTGGTCTAGAACAAAGGTTTTGGGATGAAGTTGTTGCCACTGCCTGCTACCTGATTAACCGGTCTCCTACATCAGCTCTTGTTGATAAATGCCTATAGAGGCATGGTCCAGTCACAAGCCTTCATTAAGACATCTTAGATTTTTTAACTGTAAGGCATATGCACATGTGCCAAAGGAGAAGTGAATAAAGTTGGAGAACAAGGCTGTAAAATGTATCTTCATCGAGTATAGTTATGGTGTGAAAGGATACAAGCTTTGGGATCCTGTTGCAGATAAGGTAATATATAGTAGAAGTGTTATTTTTAGAGAAACTAAGCCTTCTTCTATTGCATTGCAACTAGAACAAAGTAAACAAGAAGATGTGATTCAGTTTCCTCCTATACCTAAGAAAGTTGAATCAAGGCCCATGGATAGACAAGAAGTTTAGGAGAGCTCATCTAGTTCTAAATCTTCATAAGAGGAGGAAGAACCTCCAACTTAACTTGTTCTTAGGTCTACAAGGCATAGCCAACCACATGAAAGGTATTCACTTGATGATTGGAGATGTATTTTTTCTTTGAATACTAACATGGATGAACCCAGATCTATAGAAGAGGCTAGGTATGAATGATGCAGAATCTTGGAAGATTTCTAAGGATAAAGAAATGACATCTTTGAAAAAGATTGATACATGAGATCTTGTACCATTTCTTGAAGGACGAAAACCTGTTGGTTGTAAATGGGTGTTGAAGAAAAAGATTGGTTCAGATGGAGGTATTGAGAAGTACAAAGCAAGGTTGGTTGCTGAAGGTTGCTCTCAAGTTGAGGGTGTTGATTATGGTGAGATGTTTTCTCCTATTGCAAAAATGACATCCATTAGATTTTTGCTTTCTATTCCTGTTGCTTATGATTTAGAGGTTGAGCAAATGGATGTCAAAAATTTCTTTCCTTCATGGTGACTTGGAGGAGGATATTTATATGACACAACTACAGCACTGTGTGGTGAAAGCTAAAGGTAATTTGGTTTAGAAATTGAAGAAATCTTTGTATGGCCTAAAATAAAGTCCTAGGATGTGGTACCAGAAATTTGATACATATGTGTTGAGTTTGGGATTTGAGCATTCTAAATCAGATCATTGTGTTTATTATAAAACTAATGGTTATCATTTCCTGTTTATTGCATTATATGTTGATGATATGTTATTTATTTGTAAAGGGAAAGGTATGGTTTCAGAACTGAAATCTCAACTTGCTGCTAAATTTGAAATGAAAGACATTGGTGTAGCTAGACACATTCTTGGAATTGAAATTAGAATAGATAGAGTGAATAGAAAGCTATGGCTTGGCCAAAGTAAGTATGTCAATTCAATTTTACAAAGGTTTAACATGTAGTGTTCCCTTTTCAGTTGGAACAAAGTTATCTATTTTAGATTGTCCAACATCTCCATTAGAGATGGAAGAGATGAGCAAAGTGCCTTACCAGAGTGCAGTTGGAAGTTTGATGTATGTTATGGTTTGTATTAGACTAGACATTACCCAAGTAGTGGGAGTTATTTCCAAATATATGTCTAATCCTGGTAGAGTTCATTGGGATGTAGTTAAAAGAGTCTTTAGATATTTACATGGTACCTCAGATTATTCCTTGTGTTATCATAGTAATTTGACTAAAGATAATATTTCCCTTGATATTCATGGTTATGTGGATTCAGACTGGGAAGGTGATATTGATAGTAGACCATCCACTAGTGCTTATGTGTTTACTATATTTGGTGGTGCAATTAGTTTGATAAGTAAGCGATAGGTTGTGGTTGTTTTGTCCACTACTAAAGCTGATTATATGATAGTTACTCATGCTTGCAAAGAAGCCATTTGGCTTAAGAGACTGTATTCAGATATTGGAATAAAAAAGGTATAGTGACAATTTATTACGATAGTCAAAGTGTGATCTGTCTAGCTAAGAACCTGAAATTTCATGTCAGGACCAAGCACCTTGATGTACAATATCATCTTGTTAGAGATATGGTCGAAGATGGCAGGGTGAAGTTGGTTAACGTAGAGATTTTGATGAATGTTGTTGATTCTTTAACTAAGCATGTGAGCACAGAAAATGTTAGATGGTGTTCAGAGACTATGGGTCTTTTGGCCCCTAGCAATTAAAAGATGATATTTACTCCCTCTCGTTGCTCTTGCAAGGTGTTCGACAAGTGGGAGATTTTTTGGAAAAATCTATCTTAACCTTGCAATTATATAAGGTTTATTGTTGATAGGATATATAAATTTATATATATTTCCTAGTTACACTGATAGGTGTAATATACAATGGGAGCATGGGGTGGAGTGGGATGCGTGTTAACATTTTTTTGTTAACAAAAACTATTAAATGGATGACATACATTAAATTAATGATATATTGTAAATATGGACTATTCATTATTAGGTTTTAGATTTGATGGTAGATATTTTGTTGGCTTGTCTTTCCCTGGAAGGAAACCTTATTTTATGAGGGCATTGTAATACAGCTGCGATATCATGATGTATTCTAAGAGTCTAATAGTGGTCGTGTTGTCTCTGGATCTCTTGTGGTGATGCTTGGTGCAGGAGCACCTTGACTTCCATAGGAGTTTGATTAAAATGATCCAATATTGTAATGATTCATCATTGTATAAGGTTAATCAAGTCATTGTTATGTATTAGAGGTCACTAGGAAGTTCAAATATGCAAAATATTGCAAACCATGTAAAGGTTGTCAATGTAAAGTTGGAAAAAAGATGTAGAATGAGGGAAGGTGAAGAGTCATTTGGCTCTTGGTTCATTCCAAGTAGTTGGAAACTGAAAGGTCATTTGTAATACCTTTAAAAAGGCCTTGTATACCTTTGAAAACTTGGAGGTGATTGAAGATTGAGAATGGAATGGTAAAAAGCAATGTTTTTCTGTATTATACTTCAGAAATTTGCTGTTTTCTTGCATGGTACAGCCTAGTAAGGGTAGGAGGAAATTTATTTTTGATTTCAAATGAAATTATATTCAATCACCCTCCCTTTCCTTTTTGTCTCATCGAATTTGGTGCAATATTGAGGAAGTTATGACCGTTTTAGTGACTGCAATTCCCAGAATTCTCCTATAACAGTCCTGTTGCAGCGTTTGGTACGGTTCTGTACGGATAGATACAGGGAAAGCCATATATGGTTAGAAAGAGGATTGCATTACCTTTCAAATTCATCTGGTAGGAGGTCTTAACTCGATTCCTAGAGGAAGATATCACGCTTTTTCTAAAACTGCTCTGTTAACTAGGTTTTTGGGGCGTAGAAATGGGGGTTTGGTGTTTAAACACTTGAATGAAAAAATAATTGCATGAGACCTGGAAAATCCTTTGTTTTAGATCCTTTCCTAAGACTATTTCAAGGTTTTAAGTGAGTGGGGCAAGTATTTGATAGGGTTCCTTTGTAAAGTGGGCAAATTAGGCCTTATAGGAAGACAGTAGGGTGTTAGGACAGTCATATTCCGTCCAAAACAATAGTATATTATTTTGAAGTATGTTAAATAAATCAATAGAGGGTACTCAGATCAGTCAATAGTTTTGAAAGTGCTTTGGGAAAGTTTGGAGAAAAGTGCAAGTTAGTCGCTAAACAGGGCTACTAGGATTAGGCCTAGTCAAGTGGAATTGTCAAGAACCAATCAAATTGGTTTGTGAAACCTATTGAATCTTGTTGGTTGGGGTAGGTTGAGACCCTAGAAGATGCAATATTTTATCTGAGAAGTTGGAACCTTAAGTTGAGCCCTTTGGAGGAGTTTAAGGCAAAGGGAAGACTAGTGAAGTCTTATTGGTTGAAGCCACAAGTTATTTGAATCTTTTGATCTTGTTATATTACCTTTGGAGACCCTTTTTATCTGCATCAATACTCCTATGAGAAGCTTTCTCTGCAAGTATATAGTAATCTTTGTGATTTCTGAATAATATATTGGGTGGATTTTGGAGTGTGGGGTTTTTCTCCCGAAAGGGTTTTCCCCACGTAAATCAATGTGTTGTGGTATGCATGATATTTATGTTTATTTTTGTTTAAGTTTCTGTAACTGTTAAAGATCTGTAAAGTTTTGCATTATCCTCCTCTCAAGATTAGTGTAGGAAGTTGTTCCACTACCTTAGATTCCTTACACTAATGTGCCATATGCTAGTGTTGTAGCGAGTTTGATGTATGCAATGGTTTGCACTAGGCTAGATATTGCCCAAGCAGTGGGAGTTTTGAGCAAATTTATGTCTAACCCAGGTAGACAACATTGGAATTATGTGAAAAGGGTGCTTAAATATCTTGTAGGTACTCCTGATTATTGTTTGATTTATTCTGGTACTGATAGTGCTGATAAAACTTTAGACATATAGGGATTTGTTGATGCAGATTGGGTAGGTGACTTGGATAGTCGAAGGTCCACAAGTGGCTGTGTTTACTCTATTTGGAGGAGCAGTGAGTTGGATGAGTAAGAGGCAACCCACGGTTTCTTTGTCCACCACCAAAGCAGAGTATATGGCTGCTACTCATGTCTCTAAGGAGACAATTTGGTTCAGGAGACTATGTATAGGTATTGGTTTTGATTGCAGGGTCATTCAGATTGGTTGTGATAGCCAGAGTGCTATCTATTTAGCCAAGAATCCTATGTATCATGCTCGGACTAAGCATGTTGATGTTCAGTATCACTTTGTTCATGAATTGGTTGCAAGTGGATAGATAGAGCTGAAGAAGATAAACACTTAGGAGAATGTTGTAGATTCATTGACCAAACCTGTGAGCACAGAGAAATTTATGTGGTGCAGAGAGGCCATGGGCCTTGTTTCTAGTGCCTGATTATTTTTTATTTGATTTCCTATGGGTTGATTTACAATGTATAATGTCAAGTGGGAGAATATTGGGATAAGGTGCCATTAACCTTGTAAATCCCAATATTGTATTTATTCTATTTTATTATTTGTAATTTGTAATTACCCATAAGGGAATGAGGTAGTTTCACCAATAGCAGTAATTATTTATTATGAGGCGGGTTGTTACAGAGTTACATTTACAGAATATTATATCATGGTAAAGGTAAATAGGTGATTTGGGAAAATTTAGGCACCACCTATTGGAATATACTATTTTAGGCACATGTCATACATTGTAAGAGAACTATGACAATGACAAGTTGTCATAAGATTCTATGATGGTTATGACAATAATAATGACAATGTAAGAGCTATTTTTAGCCCCAAGCACCCATGCATGCAACATGCATTATGATAGGTGTAAGAGGTGTGTAAGAGGGCATTAATATCTTGATTGCATTCAAGATTCCTTGGTTGGCATTGGGATTCTCAACTTGGATGCCCATTTTTGGTTGCTTCACTATTTAGTGATGCATTTTGTAAAGTGTTGTTAAGTTTTTGTAGTTTCATACTTGCACATGTGTTACCGAAATGCTGTTAGGTTAAAGATTGAAGGGAAGATTGGTGTAGTTGATGTATTGTACAATCTTTTATAGATTAATACAAACTTGGGCCTCTTTCCTGTTCGGAGTTTTTTACCCGAAAGGATTTTCTCAATGTTAAATATTGTGTTGTGTGATCAGTTTTCAGATTTGTTGCTTCTGTGTTGCATAGTTTAATTTCTGTTGCATTCTCCATTAAATATTACACTATTAGAAGATCATTACACATATTGTAATCAGATTTTTGTTGAGTAGTTGTTGCCTTCATTTCTAACACCAATTAGTTGTGGGCTTAAATTAGTTGAGGCCAACATGATGCATCACCCAAGCCAAATAAGGCTGACATTAATTCAAAACCTTTTTAGGACCTAACTGGTAGGACACTAGCGCTTGGGAGCTAGGGTCCTAGCCAATTAGCTCCCAAAAGGGTAGGCTACTTGGGGACTTAACCAAAATCCTTAATAAAGACCCAAAATTGATACAACATTTAAGAAGCTACTAAACTCATGTGAAATGATCCATGGTGACAATTTTATGACACTATAGAAGTTGAACTTTTGGTGAGTATTGACATTTCTCCCATTTTCAACTAGTTGATTTGTCTAAATACTACGAGGGTGGACTAAATTTATAAGGGAATCCAATTACAAATTTACAGGATGCACATGAATGGATATATTATTTCCTTGAGAAGAATTTTGAGTAGGTTGATAAGGTAATTGATTCTCGTGTGGCTAAATAAACAAGGTGGAACGAATAAATGGAATACCTTGTTTGTTGGAAGGATCGACCAACAAATGAAGCTTCTTGGATGTCAATTTTAGAATTGGTTAAACTTTTGGGATACCAATTCCCAAATTACCTAAATGTTCATGAGTTCAACTCATGAAACATTACAATTACCTGACATGTCTGATACAGGAGCATTCGTGTCCACGAGCAATCCTCATCACCCAAAAATATTTTGTTTGCTTTTTTGTGTGTTTTCCTTTATTTTTTCTTGGAGTAGATGTTCAAAAATTAGATATATCCATTTGGAATCATGCCCAACTTGTTGGAAACTTGTTGGTGTTATCATTGATCTCAACCTCCACCAGATGGTTCACTTGGTTTCTAAGTGCTTTTGAGAAAATTTGAATAAAAAGGTGTGGAGTGTGATAGAGATGTGCTCAATGTTGTGCTCCGTATTTCTTCCTAGTTGAAGATATGATTGTGCAATTTGGAGGTATTGATCATAGGTGTTCAGAGGTGTTATATCCAGAGTTTCAAGTTCTAGATTGTGTGGAAGTGAAATATGTGTTTGACGGAGTGTTTACCTGTGTAGAAGACTGTCTAGGAGAATGAGATTGCTCCACATTTCTCCACATTGGGGTTTCTTGTCCTACATATTTGGGAATGTACTTATATAGTCTATATCTACCTTCCCTTAAAGTTTCTAGTGATGGGTTTCTCCGCAAGTTTAGTTCTTGTATTGGTGTTCAGTGGTAGTGGATCCTGATGTGTAGATTGAAGACATTATTTGTTTCAAGAGGTTGTGGCAGTGTTTCATAAGATTTTGATGATGTTGAATATTATGGAAAGGTGTGTGGATGTTGTGGAGTGTCTCTTTGTGGTCTACATGATGTTTTTGGACTTAGAGAAGTGTGGATGTGGTTGTTAGCTTAGGTTTGGCTGACCTGGCTTGCTAGCGCTATTTGCAGAGGTACTTCTTGGATTGTGGATATAATGAGTAGTGTGGGGATACATATTTGAGTCCTAGTTAACCCTTGGCATGGTTCACTTTCACTTCTTTCCACTGCGGAAGTGTTTAGTGCTGACCTATTTGGTGTTGCATGTTTGAGGTGCACACGTTTCATTAGGACCGACCTAATTGATATTGTTTTAGGTCATGGATGGTATATATGCAAGATGAAGTTGTGTGGACAAGGTAGAGACTATGTTGTGAATGTGAATCAAGGGTAGTGAATTGAGTGTGAGCTTAAATTCTTATGACTCCCAGATGCAATGAGTAGAAGGTGTCTACATTTTAGTTTGCTTGAAGTTGTTGGAGGCAGTGAGCCGAAGGTTGCGGATAGCAAGAAGTTGCAGTGGTGGATCTTTCCTATTGATTTGAGATAGTGAATCTCTCCATAACAATTTTTTTCTATTCTTCTCTCTTCTAAATAGTGAGTCCTTCTGGGTAGTGATCCCTTGGTAGCAAGCCTTTCTTCTAGGCAGTGAGCCTGCTTGTATTCAGTGTTGCTATTCATTTATATGTGAGTTAATCCTCACCGTGTTTTTTCACTTCTTGGGTTTTCCATGTAAATCTGGTGTTCTTATGTGTTTGGATGTGTTTGTATTGATGCAAGTCAGATGTTTACATTCTGTTAATGCATATTAAGATTTTGAAGATTGGAATAACATTGAGGGTTTAATGTTTTAATGTATAACTAATTCACCCCCTCTCAATTGTCCTATGCATACTAACATTTGGTATTAGATCTAGTTCCCTTGAAGAAGCTTAACTGCTTTGGGGTAGATCCGAATGGCACACATGAAAGGTATTGAGGTTCTAGTGTTTGATGGAACAAATTATGCTTTTTGGAAGACCAGGATAGAAATATTTCTTATCTCATCAGGATATGGTGTATGGAAGTTAGTTGAGAAAAAATATACTATACCTACCAATGGTCTAAAGGATGAAGATGAGATTAAAGACTAAGAGAACAATGGCAAGGCAAGGAGTGCTCTTCTGAACAATCTTTCTAATTCTAAATTAGTGAAGGTAATGAGCTACAAGACTACTCATGAGATCTGAAAGAAGTTGGAAAGTACTTATGAAGGAGATGACAAGGTCAAGCAAGCTAAGATGTAGAATTTGTAGGCCAAATCTTGAAACCCTAAGTATGTCAGAGGATGAAAATATTAAAAGTTACATGTAGAGAGTGGATGAAGTTATTAATTCCATCAATGGTCTCGGTGGGAAGCTGGAAAACCCCTGTGGTTGCTCCATGTAGATCTCCTCCTTAAGGTCACCATGAAGAAAAGCACTCTTCTCATCCATCTGGTGTACTTCCCAATGATTAGCTGCAATAATGACAAGAATAAGTCAGATGGAGTTCATTTTAGAACCTAATGCAAAAGTCTCACAGTAGTCAATCCCAGTAACCTAGGAGAATCCTTTGGCTACTAGGTGAGCCTTATGCTTATCAACCGACCCATGTTTTACAAACTTTGTCTGATAGATCCACTTACATCAAACAAGTTTTCTTCCCTTAGGAATAGGGACAAGATTCCAAGTGTGGTTCCTCATTAAGGAACTATACTCCTCCTACATAGGTATATCCCACTCAGGAATACCAAAAACCTCTTGAAAGGACTGTTGATCAAAGGCAATAGTAATGAAGACTTGTGGAGCATCTTGGAATTGTGAACGAGTCCTCCTAGTGTCTAATGGATCACCAACCCAATCCCCTACAGACTGCAAGATCTATCTAGCCCAAAGTGGACCAGAAGTTAGAGAATGTGGAGGAGAATCATCACCCTCTAAATGATGACTAGGAGAGGAAGAAGGTGAATCCTCTGAATCATTCTCAACATTGGAAGAAGACTCCTCATCATTAAGAATCTACTCAAGTGAATTTGACTCATCAGAAGATCTATCATGTAGCCCAAGTGACTCTAATGTCAAAGCAGAAGGAGGTGGAGAAGTCATAGGAGTTGAGATCGAAGAGCCCTCCTCAAACTGAACACTCCTCTCAATGAACAACTCATGTGTAGTAGGGTGGAGCAACTGATAACCCTTCACACCATCAGGATAGTAGGCAAATATGCAAGGCATGCTCTATAGATCCAAGTCCTTACATTTCTCTGTAGGAATGTGGGCCCATGCAGGAGAACCAAAAACTTGAAAGTGTTTAACTGATGGTTTCCGATCGCTCCAAGCTTCAAAAGGAGTAACTCCCTTCAAGGCTCTATAAGGAACATGGTTCTAGATATAACAAGCACAGTTAATGGCCTCTGCCCAAAACTATGGTGCAAGTGACATTCACACACTATCACACATGAGCATGAGCCACAAAACTTAGATCATTACCCTAATTAATTTAATAACTATTTAAATAAAGTTTTTAAAACTTTTAAATCCATAAGAACAAAATTTTAGACCAATATATAATATCATACATGCTTTGAACAAATTTGTGCAACTAACATAATTTTTGCATCATTTGGCAAAAAAATGATAATCATAGGTTTAAACATTTCTTTCACAACTATAAGCAACATAACACAATAGTCAATAGGCAAGATAAAAATCCTGAATTACATACTGTCGTTAGGGGAAAATCGGAGCTAAATCATAAACATGAAGCATAAAACCCCAACACCACAATGGAGTATAAAATGAACATAGAAATCAAATACAATAAACATCAAACTTATCTAGATTCCTATGTCAAACTTGGTTCATCTCCATTGCTCTTCTCAATCTTGCATAGGAATGCAAGATATTGAAGGATCACTAGTAGAATTTGGCAAATAAATGACTACGTGACTAAAACTTTTAGTCACGACAACTAAAAATGACTAAATTCTAGTTATTTTTTGCAACATAGCTGTGAATGACTAAATAGATGACTAATTTGATCATGGGTAAAAAACACAACTATAAATGCCTAAATATTTAGTCACAAATAAAAATTAGACAATATGATATTAAAGTGGGTAATTAAAAAAATATTTCGAATTGGAAAGAGGGAAATTTAGAGAGGGAAATGTTTTCGATGAAAAATAATTCAAACAAAAGAAACCCATGTATCATCCTAAACTAATCAAGAATTGATAGAGAAGAGTCATGGCTCCTCACTTTGTAATTCCTGATACTATCAAAGACTTGGAAGATCTGTCGAATGAAGAATACTGCCTCTATGCTCAAGACATTGTTGAATTGGACACGTTGTCACCTTCAAAAATAGACGAGCTCATCAAGGGTTGGATTCCCATACTTTTTTACTATCTCCAATAATTTTTGAAAAGTTTCAAGTTCTCTTGACAAATGAGGGTTGTTGAGTAATTATTCAAATCCTACTTCTTTCTAGCATTTTTAATCTATAAATTCACTTTGTTGGATGATCTGTGAAAACATACAAATGCTAATGAATAAACTACCATTTTTTAATGCTCTTTTTGGTTGCACCATGTAATTTATTAGCCATTGTATAGTAGTTTTCAGTTAGGTTTTGGTTCATATAGTGTGCTCTGCATTTTCCAGGGGTGGCACTTGACCTAGCTAATAAGGATATGTTTTGTGTGAAGGAGCTATAACTATTTGATCAAACATACTCTCTTGTTAAGGGATTCCAATTTATCCAACCCTTGACCAAAGGATACTTTATCAAAAGCCTCAGATCTAAGTTTAGCATCCTGCTTCTGAATATAATGACACTTTCCTCTCATTCTACTTCTGACAATCCATCTCTTTAGGATCAGATAAGCTCCTGTCGAAATGTGCTTAAAATTTACACTTATTTTCTTCAGACAATTGTTTTCATTGAAGAAGCTCAACCTTCGCAGCATGTGCTACGTAGAAACAATGGAAAGGTAAGCCTGTTTTATTTAATATTAAAGAAATTTTGTGTGCTTTATATGAAGTGAGTGAAATTTTGAGCTTGAGTATTCCTAGCACTAGCCACTATTGTTAGGGATTCTTTATCCTAGTCTATTATTTATACTTGGCTAAGCATAGCTTTTTGGGAGATCTACACAAAAACCTGGTAAATACTTATGCACAAAAATCTATTTAAAAAATTATTTCTATGCACAGATCTTTGGAGCATTCAACTCAAATTTGGTAAGAAATTTTACTGGTGTAGGTTGTACAATCCACAGTGTTCTATTAAATAATTTTACTAAGCCTCTCTGAAACATTCTGCACTATTCTGGTACTAATTTTTCCAAGCATAGGTTTCTTGAGCATGCAACTCAATTTTGTTCAATATTGTGTCTAAGCTACATGCTGTCAAAAATAATTTTTTGTTCAAAAGTTTAACTCCCAACATTCAGGGAAATATTCTATTCCAACAATTTCACAATCAATATAAATTGGAACTGAATCTTGAAGTTTAATAAATGATTCTACTATTGATTTGATAGAGAATCTTTACTCCACTCATAGATTTATTGAAATTATTTCTAGTGCTTAACATTAACAAAATATGACATTCGTGGCATGGTGTAATGGTATTGGGCTGGGCTTTTATAGTAGCCACCTAAGCTAAAACACTGGGCTAGTGTGTATGCAGGTTTCGACTTTGCATTTGTTGGGGATTGGAGCCACTATGTTGTGCTCCAATGAGCCTGAGGAACTATTAACTTCCTCAATTAACCAATCAAAAATAGAGGATGGAACAAACAAATCATTCTATGTTTGAGTTGAAGCAAATAAAAGAAACTTAACTCCAATTTCAAAAAAATCATAGTTAACATGGAAAACAATAAAACATCTGATACCTTAACTTATTTTTGAAATCCTTTTTATAGAAAATATGAAATGTTTTTTAGAAAGTAAATGTAGTTCTAACACATTCCTTTTCCAACTATCTCATTTTTTGTACTCCCACAACAAATTTCTGGTTGGATTTGCATCATTCTGCCTTTGATATGATGATTATGAGTAGATAATGACTAAATTTCATGATGTCTATTTTGGTAACCCAAGAATCCTTAAATTTGCAAGTGCCTTGCCTACTAGAATCTGGTTTCACATTCACAACATTCAACTGGTATCTCTATCATTTAATTTTATGTTCTCTATAACCAGTGCCCATGGAATTTTGTGTGTGCTCTTTGGTCTTGAGAACTAGAAGGTCTAAGAACCCTAGTACATGTTTTCACCATTTGCATAGTCCATTATTTGTAACGAGGTCACTATTTTCATTATCTTGCACCTGTCTTTGTATTCTTTAATGGTCACACCATGATGACAAATATGTAAATGAGGTCACAACTCATAAACACTGTGTCTGTACCCTATTACCTCTCATCTAGTTTATTTCTTCATATGTTCTACTGCAGCCATCTGAAAAAGAACAAGATCCATCTCCAAAGAACCTTTGGTTGCCCTAAAAATAGTTCATCAAGCTTTAAACCCTTCCACTAAAGGATTGCACCATGCATGATTGCCACAGTGACTTGATCACTGTGTAATGTTTGATAGCATAAAACCCCTAGGGTTACTCCTCACTGCTTCTTAGATTACCCAAGCCTGACAAGATGACATAGTCGTCTACCTTTTGAACGACAATATCAAGTGACTGCTTTCCCGCCTTCAAGGCAGTGAAGGTTCATTCGAGGTACTTAGCTGATGTTGGCAATCCGTATGCAGGACAATAGATGACTCCGGAAGCAGGCCTTTTTGCTTCAAGTTTGTTAAGGACTTTTGCTTTGAAAGGATGCGCTAGCTTGCTGCTTGAGTTAGTCAAGTCGAGGCGAACTGGATTTTGACAAACGGAAGACTAGAAGGATGGAATGCAAATGGATTGAAACGGGTGGAGAATGATGGATCACGTGTGCCTGAGTATTGGATACATCCTTCGTATTCCAGACTACCTACATACCCTGTGTCCACGAGATCAAGGCACACTTACGATGGAAGATGAATGTGATAAATATGTAGTTCTGGATAGAATGATGAATGGGTCAAGGTGAAAGGAGGGGATCTTATGTACCTGAGTACTGGATACTTCCTTCGTATTCCAGACTACCTACATACCCATATCCATGGGATCAAGGTACCTTAAGATTGAGAAGAGATGATATGTAGTTCTGGGGGAGGTGATGATGTAGAACAAGTGTTGAGAAGATAACAACCTTATCGTAGGAGCGAAGTGTCCGTTAAAGGGTGTTACCTGTGGAAATGAGACAAGATTGAAGTATGCGCTGCGAACCGTGAACAAGGAACCAATCCTAGACTAAAGCTAAGGAAAGAGTTGCCCCCATTCTGGTAGAGGAAACTGTAGGGGTGACCGCCGAAGAAGACACAAAAAGACTTGACCTAGGATCAGACAGTGTTAACTGTAGACACAGATCAAGCCGTGGGATGACGATGATGGACATTGACAAATTTCCAAGCTATACTAGATAGGGAGATGGAAATGCAAACAAAGTCAATGGTTTTATTACGGATGGATGGATGAAGCAGGTTGTGAACTGGACAAGGAGTGGACAGGACTCGATAGATGATGGATGCTGACTCTACGCATAGTGCCTGTTTGCCAGGTTTTCACTATGGTACTTATCCAAGGCGCCTGTTTGCTAGGTTTTCACCAGAGGATGAATGTTTTTGTATTTTTGTATTTTTTGATTTTTTTTTTGTTTTTTGACTTTTTTAATTTTTTGATTTTTTTTGTGGGGATACTCTGAGGATCAGGCATAGAACTTCTTGAGATGGACACTATTAAGTGGCTCATCTAGAGGAATGCCGTCAGGTGTAGCTAAAGTATAAGCTCCCGATCCATATGCTGCTGTGACAATGAAGGGACCTAACCAGTTAGGCTCAAATTTACCCTTCTTCTCTCGATCTGCTTGGTTTCTCTGATTCTCCTTAAGTACAAGATCACCAACTTGAAACCGTCTTTCTTTGATCTTTTTGTTGTAATTACGCCAGAGGCGGTTTTGATAGACATGGAGATGATTGAGTGCGGCAAGGCGCCTCTCATCTAGTAGTTCAAGCTCAGCTAATCTGGAAGTGCGATACTCATCTCCGCCGATCAGGTCCTGCATGGATACTCTGAGGGATGGGATCTCGACCTCTATAGGTAGGATGGCTTCAGAGCCAAAGACCAAGGCATATGGTGTGGCACCAGTTGGTGTTCTGATACTAGTGCGGTAGGCCCATAAGGCGGGATTGAGTTGCAAGTGCCAATCACGACCAGCTTCATTGACTGTTTTCTTGAGGATTTTGAGAATGGTTTTATTGGAAGCCTCAGCTTGGCCGTTACTCTGCGGATAGTAGGGAGTTGAAAAGTGATGTTGGATATTGTATTGTATGCATAAGGCATGGACATCTTGGTTCTTGAATGGTCTCCCATTATCAGTGACAATAGCTTGGGGAATACCATACCGGCATATGAGGTAGTTTAGGATAAACTTGGCTATTTGCTTACCGGTGATATAGGTCATAGGAATGGCTTCCACCCACTTCGTGAAATACTCAGTGGCAGTAATGATAAACTTGTGGCCATTTGAGGAGGAAGGGTGAATTTGTCCTACGAGGTCGAGACCCCATTGAGAAAAAGGCCATGGAGTTGTCACAGGTTGTAACTCATGAGCGGGTGCATGAATCAAATCTCCATGCTGCTGACATTGTAGACACTTCTTAGCAAACTGTGCGGCATCTTGCTCTACTGTAGGCCAGTAATAACCTATTCTGAGTATCTTCTTAGCAAGATTAGGACCGGTAGAATGTGCGCCACAGACACCTTCGTGTATGTCTCGTAAGGTAGCTTCGGCTTCTTCCGCGTTAAGACATCGTAAGAGGATACCATCGAGACTCCGGTGATATAGTGTATCACCCAGAATGATGTAACGAGAGGATCGACGGATAAAGGTTTTACGTTGAGTGGATGATAGGTCAGGGGGAAAGGTTTTGTTCTTGAGGTATTCATAGATATCTTCATACCATGGGGAATTGGGACCAACAAGTTCGCAGATGATTTCAGTAACAGGAACATCGACGGCTGGTATCAACAATTGCTCGATCAAGAATTCACACTTCTGTGTATTTGCAGGCATGTCAATTAATGACCCTACAGAAGCCATAGAATCCGCAGCTTTATTATGCTCTCTTGGAATTTGCTCAAATGTGATGCTAGAAAAATGTGGTTTGTAGGCATCCACTAGTTGTTTGTAGGGGACCAACTTTTCATCCTTTGTTTGGTATTCATCTGTGACTTGGCGAATGACTAGCTGTGAGTCTCCATATACTTGTAATTCTGTGATATCCCATTGAACTGCTGTGTTGAGACCTATGAGGAGTGCTTCATACTTGGCTATGTTGTTGGTGCAAGGGAATGCGAGCCGATATGACTTTGGAATGTAGTCATTCTGAGGTGTAACAAATAAGATGCCGGCTCCTGATCCATGCTGTGTGTAAGAACCGTCAAAGTACAACTTCCACATTATGGAGTTGGAAAGAGTGAAGAGATTCTCATCAGGAAAGTCTGCTACCATAGGATGTGTATCTTTCATAGGTGCTTCTGCTAGTTGATCCGCGAGGGCTTGTCCTTTGATTGCCTTACGATCTGTGTACTCAATGTCGAACTCACTAAGAATCATAACCCATTTAGCTAGTCTACTTGTGAGAGCTGCTTTTGCTAATAGATATTTCAAGGGATCAATCTTGGCTATCAGATTTGTGTGTTGGTTCAGCATGTAATGTCACAACTTTTGGGAGGCGAACACTACTGCTAAACAAGCCCTTTCCATTGGTGAATAATTGAGCTCGTATCCCACCAATGTTCTACTGATGTAATAAATTGCATGCTCCTTTCCTGTGTCATCATTTTGTGCTAGCAGGGCCCCTAGGGCCGAATTTGTAGTGGAGATGTACAATATCAAGGGTTTGTCCGCAACTGGTGGGACCAATACAGGAGGTGTAGCTAGATATTCCTTAAGTTGATCAAACGCTGCCTGACACTTGTTGTCCCATCGAAACGAGACATCCTTTCGGAGCAAGTGTTGAAAGGGTTGACATTTATCTGCTAGCTATGATATAAAACGCCTGATGGACTGTAACCTTCCTTGGAGGCTCCTTAATGCTTTAAGGTTCTTTGGTGGAGGCATCTCCACTATAGCCTTTACTTTTGCTGGATCTACTTCGATGCCCCTACGAGATACTATGTATCCCAACAGCTTCCCTGATGTGACACCGAAGACACACTTCTTAGGATTAAGTCTTGGTATTTTTCAAGCCTGTCGAAGATCTGTCCTAGGACTTGTATATGTTCTGCTCTAGAAGATTTAGCCAATATATCATCCACATAGTCTTCCATGATGTGATGGAATAGATCGTGGAAGATCACTGTCATAGCTCGCTGATAGGTTGCGCCTGCATTCTTCAGACCAAACGGCATGACGCACCAACAGTAATTGCCCCAAGGACATGTAAAGGTTGTTTTGTGTTGATCCTCCTCAGCTATTCTAATCTGGTTGTAGCCTGAGAATCCATCCATAAGAGAAAGCATCTCGTGACCTGCTGTCAAGTCCACTATAATGTCAATGTTTGGTAGTGGAAAATCATCTTTGGGACATGCCTTATTGAGATCTCTGAAATCATTACACATGCGGATGCGCCCATTAGGTTTAGACACAGGTACAATGTTTGAGACCCAATCTAAATAGTCAATGGGTCGTATAAACTTTGCGTCTAACAGCTTCTGTACCTCCACCTTCACTAAGAGAGCTATCTGTGGGTGCATCTTTCTCAACTTCTGTTTGACTGGTTTCACTTTGGGATCAACTGTGAGATAATGAACTACCAGCTTAGGGTCTAGCCCTGGCATATCTGCATAGGTCCATGCAAAGTTGATGGTTCGTTGCAAGAAGAAGTTGTTAAGATTTCTGTGCTCTGTATCAGATAATGATGCCGCTAGGAATGTTGTCTTTGGATTTTGTTCTGTACCTAGGTTGATCTCTGTAGAATCTTCCACTAGGAGAGCAGATTTCTCTTGATACTTAGAAGGTAAGGGAAGGTCAAATCCTCCATCCTCAGGTGCCACAGTTGGGTTTTCACCTTTGGATACGTCCTTTATTTTTACTATTTTATGATCAGGAGGTGCCACAGTGTGGTTTTCACCTAGAGATCTTTCTTTATTTGCACTTTTGCGACTAGAGGATTTGGCATTCTCACCAAAGTAAGCCATGGGCTCTAGTTCCATTACAAAACTTGCCTTGTGATCACCAAGAGGGATACCTTCCCGAAGTCCCATGAACTCAGCTAAATCTTCGTCATTCTGAAATACATCTATAACGGGGGCCCCTTGTTGGTCCCAATCGATAAGTTCAGGGTAGACAAGCGTGACATTCTGGGTGCTGGTGGTGGAAGTTAAGGATACGGCGGATAGTGTAAAAATGGAGGATTCTGCGAATAGATTGGCCATGTGGAGGGAAGAGTCATCGGTGATATCCTCTGTAGATGTCGAATCGGTGGGAAACTTGTCAACTACCTCATCGAGGATATACTCGATGTCCGAGGCGCGTGGTACCTTCTTACCAAATCCTAATCCTTTCTTGTCTAGCTTCTTTGTTACCACAATGGGCTCCATAGTGCCTTGATTCTGTTTCCCAAGGCCACCTTTGCCTTTATAGCCCATGTTTTTCACTATCCTTAAGCCATTGCCATATTGCTTGACTGGTATTGTGACTGGTTCTTTCTCCTTGTAGAGCCAAGAAGAGATGTCCTCAATAGTTTCCTCTTCCAGTAACCGTCCATGTTGGAATTGGGTTAGGAATGTTGGGGGAGGAATAGCTGCTTTTTTGGTAACTTTAGCAATGGGTGGTTTGCCGTAAGATTTTGGAGATAAAGGCATCCGCCCTACACAACAAGATTCGGAGATATCATAAGTGCCAAACCCTATATCTCGGACACGAGCTGTGATTTTGGGGAGGGGTGTAGGTTCACTTGTAGAGGCTTGCATGAGAGTTTCAGAGTCAACATAGAGAGGGGATTCAAGGGCTTTGTCATTTTTAGGCACTTGGTTGCAATTCTTATAGCTTCCTTGCAAGACACGGCAAAATTCAAAAGGATTAGGATCTCCTGGGATGGTGATCTCCATACCATTGTATGGGAACTTGAGGGACTGATGGTACATGGAGGGAACAGCTTTCATTGCATGGATCCATGGGCGGCCCAGAATAATGTTG
Source organism: Cunninghamia lanceolata (assembly GCA_027924645.1). Lineage (NCBI taxonomy): Eukaryota > Viridiplantae > Streptophyta > Pinopsida > Cupressales > Cupressaceae > Cunninghamia > Cunninghamia lanceolata. The sequence goes on from BSBN01001101.1 coordinate 12,279,878, forward strand.
TAAGGCAGCTCAATATCAAGAACTTGACACCTGGTTTCAAGCATGACAGGGCCCAGTTGTATAGGCAAGTGAATAACACCTTCTGAACGGCGTTCTGCATCATCATACCCCTTGATTGTAATACTATGCTCAGTGTTGACGTGATCCTCAGAGTATCCCAATTGCTTTAGTAACTTTAAAGAACAGATGTTGAGACCAGCACCACCATCTATGAGGATGCGTTTGATTTTGCGCTTATGGATGAGCACTTCAATATGGAGGGCATCATTGTGACAAGGATCATGGGAGGGAAGGTCTTTCTCAGAGAAGACCACAGTGTAAGGTGAAGCAATATTACCCACTATAGCTTGGAAATCTGCGACAGCTATGTTGTTAGGAACGGACGACTCTTGGAGGGCTTTTTCTAGCACCACTCTATGTGCAGGTGATGACCGTAGAAGGTCCAAAATAGAGATCTGTGCTGGTGTTCTCCCTAGATGTTCGACAAGATTATAATCAGACTGAACTGGAAGCCTAGGTGTAGGTGCACGAATGGTGACATGACCTCGACGAGTAGTAACAGCACAATCTGTAGATTTGCCTTTAATGGTGAGGGTAGACACTCGACTCTCTTCAAAACGACCTACAATGGAATCGAAGGACGTGGAAGCGTGATTGATACCTTTACCTCTATCCTGAGGAGGAGGTGGACCATGATGAGGGAATGGTTCCTTGTACATATCGAGATCCTTGTTCGTGTGTTGCGCTGGTGATTCATTCTCAAAGGTGATTTGATTACCGTCGATGAGGTTTTGGATGAGGTGCTTAAGCTTCATGCAAGATGCAGTTTGATGACCTTTGCTCCTATGGAACTCACAATACTCATTGTCTCTGTAACGTGCAGTTTTGTAGATAGGTTCTCCATAAGGAGGAGCATCAGGTAAGGTTATGAGCCTTTTCTGCAAAGCTTGCTGTAAGACCGATTCGATGGGCACTCCCAAAGGAGTAAATTGACGTCGCGGAGGGTAATCTTGTTGAGGCCGCTCTTGTTGTCGTTGCTGTTGGTTGGGATAAGGCTGCCTTTGTTTCTGCTGTTGTTGAGGTGGAGCTTGACTTGGTTTGGAGAGTTGCAGCGGTGTTTGCAACGTTTGGACATGCTTAGTATCGACCACTCCATCATTGACCACGTTTTTGTTCTTGTTCCAATATTTGGGTTTATCATTCGACTGTTGATGCGAATTGCTATCTTTCGTCTCCTTAAAGATTTTGACCACACCCTTAGCGATGAGGGCCTTCTCGATGTTGATACCCTTGTATGTGATTTCATCGAAGGTTGTAGCACTAAGAATTTGCAAATGGAAACCTAACTCTTGGTTGAGGTTCTGTACAAATATGCTAACAAGCTGTTTCTCCGGAATCTTGAAAGGGAATTTACTAGCCATTTGTCTCCATCGTTGGAGGAAAGAAATGAAAGTCTCGCCATTTTTCTGTTTATTGTTGCATAGGTCCGTCATGGAAATCTCATGCTCTGCGTTGTAAGAGAAATGGGTGGCAAACTTCTCTGCTAGCTCGTTGAAATACTTGATACCCGTAGGTAAGTGTGAGAACCATTCTATTGCTTGTCCTCCAAGACTGCGAGGAAAAAGACGCATAAGATATGTGTCGTTGTGAGAAACCTCGAAGCAAGCAAGATAGAATTCCCTAAGATGGTCTTTTGGGTCACCTTTTCCTTTGTACTTATCGAACTTGGGAATAGTGAAATTTTGAGGAAAAGGGATCATTGGTAACGACCGATCAAAAGGATAAGGGCACACTTCCTCCAAGGAGAAGGTCTTTGTGGTGTGGCCAAACGTAAGATCAGATAGCTGTTGTTGCACCTCCACAATCTTTAGTTCCATAGTCGTGGGAGGGGTTGGTAACATCTCCTGTTGTCCAAAAAGTGGTTGGTGTTGCCCATATGGAAGATTATAATGTGAGCCATGCGCAGTGGTATTGTAAGGGTTGTAAGATTGATTGGGATTGTATGGATTGTATGATTGGTTCAGATTGGGTTGGAATTGGGGGTTTTGATTAGGCAGAGGTGGAGGTGGCGCTAGGTAAGAATGTTGGCTCTGCGATGGTTGAAGAAACGTATTGGGGGGAGGAAAGCTAAAGTGCGTTTGATTAGGTTGTGAAGGTGGCACATAGCTTTGGGAAACCTGATGTTGGGAATGTTGCGAGTGGCTAGGCAATGTATGAAAGAAGTTGAGCATGGATGAACGTTGTGGAGGAGGAACATAGGTAGAAGTGTTTTGCGACGGTGGGGGTTGATTGAAGATGAGAGTAGAAGAATGTTGTGGTTGGGGCTGCATGACTCCAATTGGTTGAGAGACATGCAGGTGTGATGATATAGGAGGTGGCATATGTTGAGACCCTTGTTGCATGGCTACATACGTGTTCCCCGGATTGTAATTGGGTGGGAAACCTACGTGTGATGGGGTAACCAAGATTCCACTTGCGCTTGGGGTGGACACTTTAGGAGGTGGTTGCACATTCGACCGAGCTAAGGTGGCTTGCTTAGCTAACTCTGCTTGACGTTGGAGAGTTTCTTGTTGGTTTTGATAGATCTCCATAGGAGTCAAAAGTGGTGATATGGGCCTCTCCCCTGTTGGATTTTGAAAGAGGGGATTCCTATACTGTGAGCTTTGAGTAGGTAAGGGCGTAGTGACCGTGGACATGGTTTGCACCGCTTGTATGGTTTCTTGGGTGTTGTTGCTCTCCTTGAGAGTGGACACATCAAAATCTTGAGGTAACTTGGCACCTTGCTTTGCAAGCAAGCGAAAGAAATGATCCTGGTTCTCACTAAGGATTTTATCAAAGGCAGCTATAGCTCTAGGATCTTGTATAAATTCGTCAAGATCTTGCCCATCTTCTTGAGAGGATTGACCTATTTCAAAGTGTCGCTCTTCTTGAGATGGGGGTTGATCTATGACATAACCTTGTGGGACAAAATCCGGAGGCAAGCCTGTGGTATACTGCGGTGCATTTAGCAAAGGGGTTCTATCCTCATGAGGATTACTTGGTTTATCTATGTGCGGCATGTTTGGAGAGCTGATTGGTTTTGCCGCGGGTGTATTAGGAGTCACCTTGGGAGTAATGTTGAGACGACCTAATTGTGGTGTGCGAGGGGGTGACTTGTGCTTCTTAGGGACAACTTGCCTAGACTTCATAGTTTGCTGTAGCCTAGTGGTGACCATGGGGTATGTTTAGGACACAATGTAATGCTGGGAATCTATGAGATGCTTTGAAGAAACAGACAAACTTTGATGCACAAAGTACTGGACCAAAGGCGCTATACTGTTTGACCAGAGGCGCAGGACTGTGCTACCAAAAGCATGCTACTATGGGCCAGAGGTGACGGACTGAGCTACCAATAGCGAGTTACTGCTATGTCAAAGGCGAGCTACAGTGACCAAAAGCGAGCTACTGTTATACCAAGGGCGCTGAAGTAGAGTTTTGCCAGAGGCGGGTTACTGCTGACCAAAGGCGATCTACTGTATTACCAAAGGCGAGCTGCTGTAGTACCAGGGGCGCTGAAGTAGTGACTGATGTTTTTCAAAGGCAAAGATGTTTCTATTTATGATTGGATTGGTTTGGCAAGAGAAAACATAGCAAACAAGTGGTCAAAAAAGGCACAAGGACTGACACAACATATAGTGTATGTTCAAGGCTCCAAACAAGCCCAATGTTACCACAGGTCTAATACAGTTGCAATCAATAACAAGCACTTTTTATCCCTAGAGACAAGGTTTCATTACAGTAGATCAGCTCACAGCTTAATACTCCATCGATAAAAATATCATTCCATAAAGGTGTCAGATATTTAGTATCTTTGTGAGAGACGATAGGTAGGGATATCTCACCCTCCCCTTGGAAAGCTCAAGTAGGTCACAAGAGCTTTATGTCCAAGGGAATACTATCTCTTCTCAAGGGAGCCAATGGTGAGTATCTTAAGGGTTTAAATCGATTTCCCTTGCACTGATGATTACCGCAATGTTCGGAGGTAGGTCGGGTAGTCTCTATCTAAATTGGTTCTTAGTGACTTTGAGGGACCAACGCCTTACGAGCAATGCGACAAGCTACTAAAAGCTTTAACCAATCCTACTAAGAGTTTCAAACACTTCGCTCAATGTGAAAATCATTTCCACAAAGGGCTAGTACACCTCTTTTCAGTTTGGCATCACAAGGTAAGGCTGACGTCGGTTAGGACTTGGCTTTCGCCTTATCCCTTTTATATAGCGGTTCAAAGGAAAACTCCGCTTAGGGTCGTCCCTTTTGGATGAAACGCAATCCAAAAGCAGGCCCTTCTAAAGGAAGTACAAAAAGTAAAATCAAGCACGTCACACAAAGGTTCAATTGTCCCGTTATAAGAAAAATAAGGTGCAACTAAGCTATGCACACACACGATTGTAGTTGTAAATTATCCCTTATGAAATGAAGTGTTTGGCATTCATGTCCATTGTCCTTTAGAAAATTGAGGTGTTTGTTCATACATGTCCATTGTCCCTTAAGAAAAGCAGTATGTTCCTAAGACTTAGATTGCAAGAAAAGATTTGTTCAATTATCCTTTTAAGCATGCAATGTGTTTCTAAGACTTAGTGAGATAGATCAAGAGGTCTTCAATGCTCATCCTGCATGAACATGTTAAAAACACCTATTTTCTCTGTATGAGTAATAAGAAGCTGCAACAAGTGATATTAGGTCCACACAAACTCAAAAGTTAGCAAGTGCTTGAAGTCAGAGATTGAGAATAGGCCAATGAGTGGTCTTAAAAAATAGATCTCAGAAAATCTTTGAAAAAATATTACCACTGTGTAGAGGACAGAAAAATACCAACTTTCAAAAAAAAACATCACCTGAATCCGAGTCCGTTTGTGAAAGTTATGAAGCTTGAAAAGTCAAAAAACTGTGACGAGACAAAGACAGCAGTGAGAAAATCAATTTTCTAAAAAATCAGAGAATCTTGAGAAAAAACCAATTTCACCACGATGTAGATCACGAAATTCTAGCCTATTTCAAAAAAAAAAGCACTGAAATACGTGTCCGTATGACCAAGATAATGAGGTTTGAAAATCGCCTATTCATTTAAAAAGCTCATTGAAGAGGGGTCTGTCTTAGCCCCCTGTGACTGGCTCCTGGTCACTGATGTGACCTGCTGCTGGGCTGAAGGTGCTTTATTTTTTTTCAAAAAATAAAAAGAAAAAAGAAAAAAGAAAAAAGATTCTCTTTACTTTGTTTTACTTTTTAAAAGAAATAAAAACTAAAAACACTTCATTTTTTATTTGTTTTATTTGTTTTTTTTTTTTGGTTTTTGTTTTTGCTTTTTTATTTTTGGATTTTTTTTGTTTTTGTTTTTTTTTTTTTTTTTGAATTTTTTTTGAAAAAAGAATTTTTTTTTTTTACTGTACCTCACAGTGATTGTATGGCCTCGGGTTGCGTGCCAGAGGTGAAAAAATTTTACCTTCACCGAAATAGGTCAAATTTTATATTTTTCTTCGTCCCTCGACCCTTCCGAACACAACCGTGACCTCCGTTTTTGCCCAACAAGCTTCCTTTAAATTTTTTTTTTTTTTTTTCGAATCTCTCCAAAAAAAGAGTTAAAAAACTTGTGAAATCAAACTAAAAATTCCACAAATTTGATATTAAATCAGGACCAATGGGTCCCACCGGGCGTGCCAGAATGTGTATATGGAAAAATGGATTAAATCTAAACTAAATAAAACCAAAGAACCCAATAACATAAAGAAAACGAATTTAAATAAAAGCCATGACAAATAATCAATGCAATAAAGACTTTTACCGAAATTTGTGTTGTTTCCTTTGGATTGAATGTAGAATTGCTCAATGAAATTGCAAAGCCATAGCTGCAACAAGCAAGTGTAGTGCTCAAGAGATCAATGTCAAAAAATCGTGAGGTTGCTCAATCGACGCGTTGTGTATGCTCAAAGCTCTGTTAAGTATGCCTGAGAATACGATCGAAGAGAGAGGCTCAATGAAGGAGATGAGGGGGGTTTATATAGATTTCAAAGAAGATCGATCAATGGTCCAGATAATTCAGAAGAATCAACGGAGGAGATAAGTTGAGGAATGTGCAACGAATGAGAAGAAGACATGTGTCTTGCTTGCTTTTGCATGAGAGGAGTTATCAAGAATAGAAGAATAAGTTAACTGAATAAATAAATCAATTAAAAGAATAAAGTAATCAGTTAAGTGATTTAAAACAAGAAGAAGGGATTTGCATGAGAAAAGAAGATATTTTGCTTTATTAAATATAGAAATATTTAATTGATGAGCAAGAAAGCTTGATTTATTTTAGAGATAACTCAAATTAGAAGAAAAAGCAATTTAAATAAATAATTGATTTATTTAAATTTAGAGAAGATATTTTGGAAGAAACAATTAAATAATTGGAATTATTTAATTTAGAAGATTTAAAAGCAAATTAAATAAATAAATTTATTTAATTGTTGTGCATGATTTTGGGAGAATGATTTTTGATTTAATTAAATAATTAAGAATTATTTAATTTTAGATAAGAGGGAATTTGTTGAATTAATTAAATAATTGGATATATTTAATTAATGTAGATGTGAATTTTGGAAAGAGGATAATGATCAAATTAAATAATTATAATTATTTAATTGTGGAAGAATAATAGAGGAATTTAATTTAATTAATTAAATAAAGAGGATTTATTTAATTAATGTTGAATTTAGGAGATTTAGAAAAATTTGATGATTAATTAATTAAATAATTAGATTATTTAATTAACGTTGAAATGCAAGTGATTAGACAGATAACGAAATGCAAGTGATGCGACGACTTGGTCATTTTAGGGTGTCTACAATGTTCACATCATCATTCAAAATCATTTTCATATAACTGTTCTTCATGACCTCATACAACACAAGATCTAAAGGCAGCCTCAAAATGAACCAAGCACTCTCAAACAAAAGTGTGAATTCCTGGCCTGAGTATGGAAAAGAAAGAACTTCAAAACAACTACGTCCTCATGCCCTAATTTGAAATGGTGCCTAGATATGTGTACTAATACACTGGTGTCTCTAGGTGACTATTGCCAATATTTATTCTCTTTGTAAGTTATGATTTAATGTTATCACAAAACTGAAGGGTAAAACCTAGAGGTATACTATTATTTGTTGGACATAATCTTTTAATGCCTTGAGTTTTTTGAAACACCTTTTTATACCTTTGGGTGTCTTCCTTGAAGAAAGTTTATTCTTTGTTATTAAGTACGACAGGATCAGTGGCATATCACTTCATGTTGAAGCAAATTGATCTAAAGATTTGACTTGCATATTTAAAGCTGTATACCAAATTCAATATTAATAGGTTTGATTATTTATGTTGTCTTGTAGCCTATATTGGTTGCAAGGCAAGGCACTTATAGTTTGACCTAATGCATTTTGTAGTGCCAGCAGCTAGTATTATAGCATTAAATGCTGCATTATTAGCAGTATACATGAATATCTTTGTTTATCTTTATCTTGTCTCCTTCATTTGGAAGGCACAATTTTAATTGCTTGGTTTAAGGGTTTTTTGCACAGCTTTATGAACATGAATGAAATTATACTTTTATGGACTATAATGATATGATATTATATCAATACCATGGAAATTAGTTCTTATAGAGTAAAAAATCCATCCAATCTCGTTCAAATTAGTTGTATGTATGAGAGAAGGATAATGCAACAAATCTACAAATGAGAAACTTAGCAAGAAATGCATTTAACATCATGACAAACATTTTCTGATCTGTTTGCACTGTGACAAATTAGTGTGCATATTTTTTTATGTTGTAAAGTTAATAGTTATGTGGGTCTAGTTATTCTACGAAGATTCTTAAAAGTGTGCTATTCAGATTTTTTGATTTCAAGATCATTATGGCAAAATTGAGCTATGCTAAAAATATCTGGATCTCTAGGATCTGCAATTCAAGCAAGGCTCAATATTGTCAATTGATAAATCATTATCTGTGCCCTAAACTTACTATTAAAATCATGTTCACATGTATATTGTGGCAGCATTTTTAGATATAAAATAGATTAAGGTTTGTGTTCAAGATGTTCAAGGAACCAGAAAAGAAGCACCCCACATGGCTTTTTCATAGCCTCAAAATAGTTGAAAATGTATTTTTTTGTACATTTGGCTTGCTATTGGCCATTTTGTGGGTTAGGAATTCCAGTTCATTTTCTTTATTTTTTTTGAATTGAAAAATCCACTGACATAGATATGCATTGTATCTCGAGGTGATGAACGAAATAAAATGGTTAAAACAAAATATTCTTCAAAACTTAATATGAATGCACTAATAAGGTGCTTAGCCTCTAGTCAGTTCTTTATGTTTACTCTAAATTGAAGGACATTTATTACTTACAATTTTTTAGCTGCCACTGTTCATGACTTCTCACTTTCTATCTTTGTGTTGGGAACACAAGACTTGTGCATGATTTCCCAAATTTTATTGTGTTTGTTTGCAAGTAAGCATTAACAATCATGTATACTGCTGGGAGGAAAATTCAAAAGGAAAAAGGTGTAGAGCCTGATGACTTTGAGGAGTCTATGGCTTAGGTGAGGATCAAATCTTGTTATGCATACTTATTTTTGATGCAATATGTATTAGGTTTCTTTCAGGTTGTTGTAACTACCCTTCACTCTATACTGCAGGCCTTATTTGATTTGGAGAACACCAATAGATGAAGAGTGAACTCAAAGATTTGTATATTAACTCTACCAAGTGAGCTATTTTTCTATCATTAGTTGGATTCCTATATGTTATTTGTGACTTGTGATGACTCAAATCTTTAATGCTCTCCAAAACTCACACACATGGATGGTTATTAGCATGTATTGTAGTTTTACTTAGATGATTTCACTCCTAGAATAATATTTAAGTAGAGTTTAAGAAGTCTTAGATTCTAATTGTCAGTTTTAAAATCTTTTGGTCTTGTACAGGAAGTTGATATATCTGGCAATTGTAAGGCAATTGTCGTTCATGTTCCATACTGTTTGAGGAAGGCTTTCTGAAAGATTCATATGAGGCTTGTACAAGAGCTAGAAAATAAGTTCAGTGGAAAGGTTAACATCAAATGATGCATGTTTCTATTCTTCCATTAAAGGTCATTGTGACATTGGTGAAACTTTTTAAACTTTGCCATTTGCATTGTTCACTATCATAGATTATAGTAATTATCTTTCCTTGGTTTGAATCATTGCTTCTATGCTCTATATGAGCACTGTCACAAGTATCACTATCTATTTTTAATTTTTGGTGCATTCTTATCGTCAATCACATAGTTTTGGTGTTTAAATCTTCTCTTGGATCCTAGCCCACAATTGTTGCATACAAGAAAAAGTAACAAAAACAAGATCCTTTGACAAGGATGTCATATGGAACATTGACTATGACAGTCCCATGCATTTCCAAAATATTATCATCATTCATTGATGGGAAATGTCATAGATTTGTGGCTCTTATGTTATCTTACTATGTTAAAACATCTACATATCCCTTCATCCATAGCCTATGCACCCTCTTCTTTTCAAGACCATTGTTCCCTTTGCATTCTGTGACTACCATTTGCTGATTGACTACCCCTTCATTACATTCATGGTGACCCTTATTCATTTACACATCTCTATGACTAATTTCCTCAACCTTTTTCTAACCTTCAACAGTCCAAAACCACCCTTTGATATATTCATTTAACTATGATCTTCTTTTATGACTATCTTTCAATAATAATTGTCATCACGCAAAATCTACCATTTGTGACTGCCATTCAAATTGAAAAAGTGGCTAATTAAAAAATTAGGCATGAGCAGTGGATTGTTGAAATGAACTAATTTGACAAGTTTCCCTTGGCAGGTAATGAAACAAAATTGGGCATGAGCAGAGGTCTACCAAAACCTAAGCTTACAACTATAGATGCAATGATTGATAAGTTGACTGGCACAATATTCTTTTTCCAGTTAGTTGTAGTTGTGATTCTTGGTGTTGTTGGGAATGCTTGGAAGGCTTCTGAAGCATGGAAGGTATGTCACTATAATTCAATTATTAGGATTTAGTTGTTTATGGAGCTTGTTATGGGTTTGTAGATAATCCTTTGCAATTAAGTAAGTATCAAGAGATTGGTTTTTTAGATGCCCTTGGCCATAAACCTAATGGTCTATTATAAATCTTCTTCCCATTATTAACTGGTAAATGCAATTTTCTTTACCCCTATTCTTGACCACATATTTTCTCTTGGGTTTGATGAAACCATCAATGTCCTTGTGGGTTTCCCCATTATCCTTTTAAACTATAGGATTCTTTGGAGAAACGAGACACCATTTAATCAAGTATCCATATTTGTAGCATTCTTGACACCAAAAAGGAATACTTTCATAGTCTGGTGGATGGTTATAGCAAATCTCTCCCATTTGTAGCATGATGATATTTGGAAGTGGTTTTTTCAGGTCCAGTTCCATAGTCAATATAGCATAATTTGTAAAATTATTTTTGTGATAGGGTTTCAAATTATCTATTTCCTTTTGAATTGGTTAGCATTAGAATAAAAGACATACCTTGACTAGAACTCTTGTGGGAGAGCAGGTAAATATATCCAAATTGGAGTTGTAGTTGGCAACTCCTTTGTGGGCTTCAAACCTAGATGCAAGTGTCTTGTGAATAATTCAAAGACTTAAAGGAATTAGGCAAATGAAGGTAGCAGGGTATTTCCAGATTGAAGACTTTTACTTAATGTTGTGGAATAGAAGAAAAAAGAATCATTTATCTGCCACCATAGTGAAAAGTTAGCAATTGCATTTGGTTTGTTAAACATGGCCCCTCGTACAACTATTAGAGTTGTTAAGAACCTTCGAGTATGTTTTGATTTTCACACTGCATCTTAATTCATCTCCAAGATTGTTGCAATAGAAATTATTCTGAGGTCGGGGGGACTTTAAATAACTCTCATTGATATGATCTGGTCTCTCCTATGAGCTTTATGACTGTCAATACGAATCTCTTTATCGAAGGGACTTCAAAACACCTCCTTCTGATACAACATAGTCTCCTCGATGTACTTCATGTTATTAAATGCAAATCCTTCCATCGGAGGGACCTTAAAACTTCTTATCCTGATATGTTATATTCTCCTCAATGTTCTTTAATAAAAAATATTTTGTCGAAGAGACTTTAGAACAACTCTTACCGATATGGTATGGTGTCTTCGATGATGTTTGTTTTATTGGGGAGACTTGAAAGTAGCTCCCGCTGATATGATGTAGTCTCTTTGATGATGCCTGTGTGTGAATTGGAGCTTTGGATGAGGGTATGAACATCCATCAAAAGCATATTTGGAAGTGGATTTTTATCAAATATTGTAGTTGCAACTTCCACTTTGGATCACCAAAGCCTTCACAAAAACTTCTACACAAAATTCAATAATAAAGAATTTATGCACAAATTCTCTTTTGAATGATTTCAATTTGTGATCAATTTATTTGTAGCTTATAATGTGTAGATGAGATTTGACGTTCCTTGTAGTTTCCTAAGCCATTAACATGAAAGCGGCATAAAATCTCTAAACCTGTTAGGTGTGGCAATTATTAAATATGCATGTACACATACATATATTATATGTGTATATGTGTGTATATGTATTGCCATATATATAATTGTAAGGAATACAATCTCTTTTACATAAATCTAGGATAATTAAGTAAATGCAAACAATTGCAAGAGAAATTGTTCTACGAGATGTGAACCATTTCCATCATTTTAAAAGGGGTCAATGTTCTTGTGGAGAATATTGGTGGTGCTAAATGAAACAATTTGAAAAATAGGCTTGCACTATAATAATGTGCACTACATTAGATATCAATTTATAATGAAGGGACATCCATCAAAGCATAACAATGGGGATTTTTTGTTGATAACTGAGAGGGGGGGGTGAATCAGTTATCCTAATTATTTCCTTTTTGAACTTTCTTATTAATTAATGCAGCATTGAATCAAACACAAAAACATTACCATGAAATAAGAAACACATGACACAGTATTTTTGACGTGGAAACCCTGTTAAGGGAGAAAACCACGGGGTGATTAACCCAAAATTATTCTCTGTTAGAAGAATAGGAAATTACAAAATGGCACTTGCCAATTAGGGCTCACTGCCCGAGCACACTGCTCACAAGAGGCCCACTGCCTACAAGAAGACACACTGTCTACAAACTGATAAGAATCACAGTCTTGAACTGATTGGAAGCATCTGCATATGCTGGAGTTCAGTTCCGGTTAGGCTCAGTACACTGATCTGCTGCACTTCATCTTTTCTCTGTTCTTTATTCTGCTATCCTTTCACATACCGGATCTGTCTTGGTACTTCTGCTCTGTTCTACTCTTCTTCGCATATATTCTTGACATAGTCACACACTTCACAACTAAATCCATCCTCTATATATATCCGCACAAGTAATTTCATCACCTTTCTAGTCGGCATCCGGAACAGTCTAGTTTCTTACAAACTCTGTTCTGTCGGCTGAATCCTTGCTCACCAAGCAATGTGAATCAAGCATATACTTGTAGATATCATTAATCATGTCGGCCAAACATGATTCATGCCTTCACAACCTTTATCATCAACAGTAACACATCCGGAAAGTAGTCTGATACTCTGTCAGTCAGTTCATCCTCTGTTTTCACTGTCTCTCAGGAATCCGGTACTCAACTATTCATATCTTTTTCCTTGTCCATCACCGGAGGCTAAATCCTTGGAATATACCACTCAAGGTAGTCCTCTTGACTTCCCCAAATCCACACTGCACCAAGACACTTCCTCTGAGAGATCCGGACCAATCTGTCGGACCTTGCCACATGCTCTGTTCTTGTTCACCGGACCACAACAATCTTTATTCTGACTTCCGGTAGAGACACACCATGACTTGCGGATATGTGGGATGATCTTTGTTGCCATCAATGACAACAACCATGAATCCATATAGTGTCTCTTGCCAACAATCTCCCCCTTTGGCATTGATGGCAACACTTAGTGAAAAATGACTAAGTGTTTACACTATGCTCCCCCTTTGCTGATGCTCTGTCTTTATATACAATTTTCGGAACTCCCCCTTAATTGGATTCCTCATTTTTCACTGATCTTCACTCCCCCTTTGACATCAATGGCAAAGGGTAGGGTCCGCACATCAAAATTTTCAAAAATTTTCTATACATAGCCGCATATTTACATACTCACATATACTGAAGAATGTCTGCAAAGGATGTCTGCAATTGGATCATTTCTGTAGCCCAACTTTGCTTCATTCTATCCAAAATTGAAATGTGACCACTCAACAAAAATGCAAAAGCTTCTGCCCGCTTGAGATCTGTCAGATCATTTGTTTGGGCGGTGGTCTGAGCATCACTGATGGCCTCATGCATAGTTTCCAACTTAGGGATTATAATCCTTCTAAGTTCTCCCATCCGGTTAGTGATGTTCTTCCTTTCCTTCTCAAGATTCTTTATTTCATTCAAGACTGCAATAGTCTGACATTCTTGATTTATTATGGAGGAAGAGAGAGGATCAAAACTTTGAGATAAGCTTTGTAGCTTGTCCTGTTCCTCTTTTATTTTCTTATCAATTGCTGATGTTGCCTTTGACTAGGATATACAAAATTTTTAAATGTCACCGCCATCCTTAAGAGCATTCTCTAAGCTCTTTATTCCAATACTCACAATCTTCCTATCTTTAGAGATTAATTCTAATACTTCTGAAAATCTTTTATCCAAAAATTCCTTCCGGACCTTTTCTTCAGCAGATTTTTCTAGAGATTCAAAATGTGTACTAACACTGCTGACTAAGGTTTTGAGATTACCGGAAGAGGAGGCTGTGGGATCCTTTTGAAAGGATGGCATGATCTTTTCTAGCACTCCAGATGCTACCTCCATAAGCTCACAGTCTTCCATGTGAGATTTCAGCAGCTTCTCTTTGACTTTCTCATTTGCAAATGAGGCTATTTTCATTGTTTGCACCGGTGACAAAGAGTCAAAATCTAATGGTCCTTTTAGCAGGTCCGGTTCATCAATTTCTAAAGTGGCTTTGCTCAAAAATTGTTGAACAGTTTGTGCAGTGTCTCTTACCGGAGACAGATGTTTCTTTTCTTCTGCAGTCTTGGAACTGTCAACCTCTTTATCTTCCACCCCTGCTTCCTTCTCCTGTAATTTCTCTTCTTCTTTGGATCCGGAGACTGTAGGGGAAACCGGAGGAGAGATGTTTGTCTGTTCAGGGCCCACTTCTTCCGGAACAGATGATTCCAAATCCATAGCTGTTTCTGCATCTAAGTCCTCTACAACAGGAAGATTGAACCTTTTGAAGGCCTTCCGGAGGATCTCTTCTGTCTCTTGGGCCACTTTGTCAGTCTCACCAAGCATGAGTTGATTCATCCTGGCTTTACTTCTGAACTCATCTTTGCAGTCTTTGAAGATTATGTTCATTGTCTTGGGATCAATTTGAGGATATAGCTGAATAGCTATCTGCTCCCAGATCTCAAGATCTTTTGCATGAGCATTATTCTTTCTTATTTCTAATTCCTTTTCTAGGCTTTTAGGAATAAGAGATATGATCTCAATGAAAGCCTTATTGTATATGTTCAGATATTTGACTGTGGCTTCCTGCAGAATCTTTTGGTCAGCCTCACTGTAGTCATCATAAAATTCAGTCATTGGTTGAAGGTTTCCATCCACCGTGACCGACTTGATTACACTCTCTAGAGACAGAGTGGGCTTTTCAACAAATACCTCTGCCATTTCATCCTTATCTTGGCCTGTGGAGGGTTTACCGGATCCTTTCTTCTTCTGCTTCTTTATTTCTTTTACTCCCTCATCTGACTCTGTTTCCTCTTCATCCTTTTGGCTTTCATAAGCCCTTGTGGCTTTTGTCTTGGATCTTTTACCGGATGCCTGGACTTCCGGTTTTGAACTTTTGGTTGTGGGAGGTGCAGATCTTTTTGATGATCTGGTTCTGGTGGGAGTTTCAACCGGAACACTTTCTTTACTTTTCTCTTCTTCCTCAGCCTTCCTCCTCTTTTCCCGGCTGGCATCAAGTGCCTCTTTTGAGATGCCTAGGCCTTGAGCAATATGCTCAACTTCTTTTCTTACCTTCCTCTTTATCTCCGGTTCCCTGAGTTCTACATGTATCTTTACACTCAGTTCCTCAAAGGTTTCAAACCTTTCTGCCTTAGGATCTTTGGGCTGGCTTAGCATGTGTTGAACATGCAGCTCTACTGTCTGTTCATCCACTTCATACCCCATGGGCATGATCCAAACAGTCCTTGGCTCCACTGCCTCCATTAGACACTGATCTGTTTCAACCATGAAGCATACTGTGTCTTTGTACTTTTCAACAAGGGATTGGGGTATTCTTTCTCTTGCATGCATCATGCTTTGGAAGTTCTTGAAGTATCCCCATAGAGCTGTATTTCTTGCTTTAGCATCCCCAAGTCCATGCAAATAGTCTCTGATTTGGATGGCAACTGGTCTGTCATTCTGCCATATCCATCCACTGGATCCGGGAAGCTCATTCATGTAGTAAAAGAAGAGACAAAGGATCAGATTGCCATACTTGAAGGAGTTTTTCTTGTCCTTCTTGATCTTCTACAGATTTTCAAAGAGTTGGTTCACAAGAAGCTCACACAAGTCATAGTCTACATTCTCCTTTAACATTTGATAAGCTGTGTAGATTGCAGTTCCCGGTACTGAATTTTCCCTACTGGAATGATAGATTTTGTAACCAATTATCATAGCTGCAAATTTGACATCCGGTTCAGTGATGTCATCAACTGTCATAGCTCTCTTGTCAAACTTGGATCTGGTTGCATCACTAACTGTCTGATTTTTGACAGACTTGAGAACAGGTAAACCACCGGATGAGTGCAGACCGGTTATAGCCCTAATTGCATCTTTGGTGATCTTGAAGGGCTGGTTCAACCATAGGAAGTTGTCATGTACTCTACTTAGTACATACCGGACCCATTCATCTTCTTCAAAACAGGGAAAATGAATGCACTGTGCAAAGTGTTTGTCCCGGATGGCTTTGTACTGAGGTTTGATCTCAAAGGAGTCATCTATCAATTGTTTGTGATAGATATCCATCAGCTTTGATTCTCCAAAGTCTTCAAGATTCGCATGGATGTAAACCCTAATATCTTCCGTATGCAATACACCATGAGGAACACTAGAGAAGGCTCCTAGTGGATCTACCTCCAATGATTTGTAAGGATGTTTCTTGAATGTGGGGCGAGGTCTATCAGAGATCTTAACTATATTTGGAGTAGCCATTCTTCAAAGATTTGCAGTGAGATAATGAAAAACGGAGAATACCTTATGCACCTTCGGTTTGCACGGAGTGGTGGGATTGATTTCTTTATGCAATGACTTCGGTAGGAGATCTTTGGTGTGCTTGATGAATCTTGTTGCAGAGCTCCACTTTTCGCTTCTTCTTGAGTGCAGAATGAGCAAATGATCTTTGAGAAATCCCTTATATTGCTCCGCAAACCCTAATATCTGTTTGCAATAAATGCTTCACCTATATTATTCCGGTTTGCCTTGTCCGGATAGCTTGGAGTATCCCGGATCAGTCCTGATCTGTGAACATCATCTGGATCTTTCAATCATGAATAAATCGAGGTGACACATTGAAAGAACATCGCAAACACTCTGTCCAATCCGCAGAATAAGATAGTGCACTTCCGGATCTCTCCGGACCTTTTTGTAATCCTCTGTCATACCGGAGCATCTCCCGGAACAGGTCTTACTTGATCGATCACAGTTTCTTTATAACTCCATGCGGACCTCTGAAATCTTATTTGGATCGTCTCAAGACTTATATCTTTAAACTTTTTACTCCGCATCTTGTGCCACATCAGGCACCACTTGATTGGCTGGGGGAACAGGATTTTCTTTGAGTCTCCCCCTAAGCCAGAGCTAACTTTTTAATTTCTGGAAGAAATATCAGCACCAGAGTCTGGTGCGGATCCAACCTCTACATTCTCTAAACTTTTCTTCACCCAAATCTTGCTCATCTGATTCCTAACTTCATCCGCATTCATCTTTTGTTTACCCTTGTCTTGATTCTGATTATACACCGGACCTCTTTTGTCCTGATTCTTGCTTCTGCAGACTTTAGCATTATGACCGGACCTATTACAGATTTGGCAAATAACATTTCTTTGCATAATTGACTGATATCCTCTTGATCTGCATTGATTAGCCATATGACCTACTCTATTGCATGTAAAGCATCTACCTTTGAATGATTTGTTTACTTGCATATTTCTGCATTCATGGGATTTGTGTCCATACCTTTTGCAGTTGAAGCACTGTCCGAAGAAGGATGAATTAATCTGATTCATTCTCTTTCTGCACTGATTAGCTTTGTGACCAAAGTGGTTGCAGCTGTGGCAGTATCCATTGAAAGATGAATATCTTTGAGCATTGGGCTATCTTACCGGAGGTCTTCTAGGCCTGTTTCTTGGATTTTCTGATGCAAAATTCTTTTGACCGGATCCGGAGCTTTCTCCTTTCTCATATCCCAAACCATACTTGTCATCTGTCCCTTTTTGACTTCCAAGAAGAACTTCAAGTTGAGCAGAACTTATCTTGAATTTCTCTTTATATTCATTTGCTGTTTGAAGGTCTCTTTTGAGAGAGGCAATTTGATCCTCAAGTTTTTCTTCATTATCTTTGGCATCTTCAAGATCAGATTCAAGATGTCTGATAATCCTGTCCATCTGGTGGCATTCTTCTAATTTTTCTTTAAGAGATTGTTTTAGATTGTCTTCAGCCTTTCTTTTTTCTTCAATCTCTTGAGTAAACTTTATAGTTCCTGATTCCATTTCATGTCTTAACATAATGACTTCTTTTGATAACTTTTCACATAACTTGGTTTGCTTAGTCAATTCTTCATTTGTATTGCTTTCTTCACTTTGTCTTGCCAACAGTTGGAGCAGCTCCTTTCTCTTTTTCATAGAGAGACTTAATTTGTCTTTTAATTCTCTCATGAATTCATCAGCCTGTTTGAGTCTTTCCTTTAATTCATTGACTTCAGAATTTGACTGTTCAAGATCCTTAAGGGCAGTCTTGAGTTGCTCCCTTAAACCATATGCATCCATTTGAACTCCCAGATCTTCCTCAAGCTGTTAGGCTCTATTAGGAGGAACTTAGCTCTGATACCAATTGTTGATAACTGAGAGGGGGGGTGAATCAGTTATCCTAATTATTTCCTTTTTGAACTTTCTTATTAATTAATGCAGCATTGAATCAAACACAAAAACATTACCATGAAATAAGAAACACATGACACAGTATTTTTGACATGGAAACCCTGTTAAGGGAGAAAACCACGGGGTGATTAACCCAAAATTATTCTCTGTTAGAAGAATAGGAAATTACAAAATGGCACTTGCCAATTAGGGCTCACTGCCCGAGCACACTGCTCACAAGAGGCCCACTGCCTACAAGAAGACACACTGTCTACAAACTGATAAGAATCACAGTCTTGAACTGATTGGAAGCATCTGCATATGCTGGAGTTCAGTTCCGGTTAGGCTCAGTACACTGATCTGCTGCACTTCATCTTTTCTCTGTTCTTTATTCTGCTATCCTTTCACATACCGGATCTGTCTTGGTACTTCTGCTCTGTTCTACTCTTCTTCGCATATATTCTTGACATAGTCACACACTTCACAACTAAATCCATCCTCTATATATATCCGCACAAGTAATTTCATCACCTTTCTAGTCGGCATCTGGAACAGTCTAGTTTCTTACAAACTCTGTTCTGTCGGCTGAATCCTTGCTCACCAAGCAATGCGGATCAAGCATATACTTGTAGATATCATTAATCATGTCGGCCAAACATGATTCATGCCTTCACAACCTTTATCATCAACAGTAACACATCTGAAAAGTAGTCTGATACTCTGTCAGTCAGTTCATCCTCTGTTTTCACTGTCTCTCAGGAATCCGGTACTCAACTATTCATATCTTTTTCCTTGTCCATCACCGGAGGCTAAATCCTTGGAATATACCACTCAAGGTAGTCCTCTTGACTTCCCCAAATCCACACTGCACCAAGACACTTCCTCTGAGAGATCTGGACCAATCTGTCGGACCTTGCCACATGCTCTGTTCTTGTTCACCGGACCACAAGAATCTTTATTCTGACTTCCGGTAGAGACACACCATGACTTGCGGATATGTGGGATGATCTTTGTTGCCATCAATGACAACAACCATGAATCCATATAGTGTCTCTTGCCAACATTTTTTTGTCATATGTTGTAGTTACAAGTGCCCTGTAAGACATACATGAAAATGTACAAGCATAGACAAGGCAAGCGAACTGTTTCCAAAAATGCCTCAAAGAAATGTGATATCATGGAATGTTTCCTCAAAGGAATGTGATATCATGGAATGTTGTGATTAAAGGATATGTTTAAAATGGGTTTTTCTAAAAAGTCCTTAGAAAAATTTAAGCAAATGTAACTAGTGGGTGTAAAGCCCAACCAATTAGAAATAGTGACCAACATTCTTGATGTTGATTCCTTGGATGTACCTTACCTCTCTCTGCATGCTAATTGTCTTTGCTTCTTTTGTTTGATGAAATGCATCAGACAACTGAGAGGGGGGTGAATCAGTTGTCTTCAAAACTTTGACCTCTTAAGAACATTAGCACTTCAAACACTTGTTCATTATTATTTAGTTTTGATCATGAAAGCATGAAATAAGAAACACAACATAACAATATCATCAACACATGAGACACCATGATTTTTACGTGGAATACCCTAAAAGGGAAAAACCACGGTGGGTGTTAGCCCATAGAAATATATAAGTTATAACAATACCAAAAAATAGAGGCTCACTGCCTTAGGTCTCACTGCCCAATATGCTCACTGCAAATGTTTAGGCTCACTACAGAGGAGTGGCTCACTACCAAGGGTTGGCTCACTATCAAGGGTTGGCTACTGCCAAGATTGGTGAACTAATTTGATAACATCTACTCCATGCCTAGGTTCAGTTCCTTTGAAGCACATTATATCTCCTCTACTATGCTCTTTCACATCTTTGCACTTATTTTTCTGCAACTACTTTACATGCTTTTATACAATTCATCAACTTTGGAATGTATATCAAGGTTGGCATTACATTCATCAAACATTGGAACAATCTCCAAGTTCGGCATTACAAACACACATAGAAATAGGTCTAGACCTAAACAAGATTTGCTAGGGAAAAGATGTAAAGATGTATGTTGATCATGCCATGCCTTCACTAGGACTCAAACACAATATTCCACACCACTACACACTTCTACAATCTTAAATGTATCTCTGCAAGTAGTGAAATGAACCAAGTCAGCCAAGACTAGTGTCAACACTAAGTCTTCTAAGAATAGTCTTCATGCACAATCAAAATTTCTCTTTGTAGACCAATCCAAAAGTAGGAACATGATCAGGAGGCATCCACAAGCTCATTGTAATCACCAAGAATAACCGCACAATCTCTAACTACTCTATCAAGATGATTCTGTACACCGGAGCGCAAGAACAACACTATCAGCTACTGTCATAAAGAAAGAATAGCTTGCGGACCACCAAATCATGAACCATTGGAGTTGAGGGCACTTATCATCATTTTAGACTTAACTCATGAACCACAACTCATAATACTTCAATGCAGAGAAACGCAGAGCAAAATACATTCTCCCTGTCACCAGTGAGTACTCAGAAAAAGCTATTTTCACTCTGGTGAACATAACTCACTCAAATCTTCATACCAGAAGCTCAAACTTGAAATATAGCATCTTCAAACATGCATCTAAATAACTTCCTATCCACAGACAAAGATATTCATTCTATAGGAAATGCAAAGAAATCTATTGGACTGTTCTTCTGTAGATAAAGATATTCTACAACACATTGTTTCCACCGTAGAAGCAAATTTTCTCAATATCCTCAATATTAGGATCTTCCAATACTTACATAAGAGGGTATAAAGAATCTAACATATTACAAGAAAGAATTAAAACAAGAGCACAATTGACACCAATGATAACATTGGTATGTTGACATCAATGACAACACTGGTTAGGTACATACTTGCAACAATCTCACCCTTTGTCATTAATGGCAACATATGATGTGAAAAACTGTAAAGACCATCAAGATAAGATTCTCCCCCTTTTTCTTTACACATCTGCACTCTTTCTTCTCTGAGTTTTTCACTTGATTTCTCTCCCCCTTTGACATTAATGGCAAAGGACACATACTTGCATGTTGTTGCTCTGATCCACTGAACTTTCTCTGTTATCAACACTTTCTTTATCAGGAACATCTAGCTACTCCCCCTAAGAGGTAGCCCTCAAAACATCAATCCAGATCAAAGAATGAGACTTTGAGCACCACTGGATTGATGCATTCCTATGCATCTTAGTTCAGAGTAGGAGGGGTAATGACCCCTAACTTTTCTCTGAGATACTCAAAAGTATCCTTAGGCAAATGTTTAGTGAAAATATCTATAATTTGATCCTTTGTGGACACATATTCCATCTTTACTTCATTCTCTATCACCTTTTCTCTTAGAAAGTGATACCTTATACATATATTCTTTGTTCTTGAGTGTATCACCGGGTTCTTTGAAATGTTTATAGCACTTGTATTGTCACATAAGATTGCAACTAGATCTTCATACACAACTCTTATGTCCTTTAAAGTCTACTTTATTGATAACACTTGAGTACAACAACATGCTACTGCAATATACTCTACTTTTACAATTGATAAAGAGATTGAGTCTTGCTTCTTGCTCAGCCATGAAACCAATCTATTACCCAAGAAGAAAGTGCCTCCACTTGTACTTTTTTTGTCATCAACATCTCTAGCCCAATCTACATCTGTATAAGCACTAAGAGTGAAATCATTATCCTTTGGATACCATAATCCATGATCTAGTGTGCCTTTTAAATACCTCAAGATTCTCTTAACTACCATCACATGTGACTCTCTTGGATTAGCTTGAAATCTTGCAACAAGACAAACTGCATGCATTATATTAGGTCTGGTTTGAGTTAGATAAAGCAATCCTCCAATCATGGATCTATACCTTCTCTGATTAGTCTTGGGAGATTTAGTTTTTCTTAACTTGTAGCTAGTTACCATGGGAGTACATATTGGTTTAGAGTCTTCCATCTCAAACTTCTTCAATAACTCTTTCACATAATTGGACTGAGATATGAAGATTCTTTTATCCGATTGATTAATTTACAGACCTAAAAAGAAATTCATTCACCAAACATAGACATCTCAAACTCATTTTGTATTTCACCTACAAACTTCATGCACATGCCTTCATTGCCTCCAAAGATAATGTCATCAACAAAGACCACAACAATCAAGATCTGGTTATCATTGATTTTGAAATACAATTTGTTGTTAGCAGTACCTTTATTGAATCCCAATTGCAACAAATACTTATCTAGCCTTGCATACTAGGCTCTAGGGGCTTGCTTCAATCCATACAAGGCTTTCTTTAATCTGCTTACCATATCACCTTGTTTTGTTAATTGACATCCTTCCGGTTGCTCAATGTAGACCTCTTCTTCCAACTCACCATTTAAGAATGCAGACTTAACATCCATCTAATACACTTTGAAGTCTTTAAATGCTACAAATACCAAAAACATTCTAATTGCTTCAATTCTTGCCACAGGAGCATAGGTCTCTTCAAAATCTATTCCTTCAACCTGAGAGTATCCTTTGCATACCAATCTTGCTTTGTTCCTTACTACTTCACCATTCTCATTCATTTTGTTTTTGAAAACCCATTTTGTGCCAATCACATTTTGTCAACAGGTCTAGGAACTAGTTCCCAAGTTTGATTCGTTTCTATCTACATCAGCTCCTCTTCCATAGCTTTTACCCAATTTTCATCATTGTAGGCTTCATTCATAGTTTTAGGTTCAATTTTTTAAAGCAAACAATAATTCACCTGTTCTTCTGCAACTCTTTACCTAGTTAATACCCCTTTGTTTTTGTCTCCTATAATTTGATCTTCAGAATGATTAATTCTTACATACCTAGGAGTCTTGGTAATGCTTTCTGGAGCCTTTTCTTCTTCATCTTGACTATCTTCCTAATCAACTTTTTCTTCATTTGTTATGACAGAAGGCTCATCTGATTCATAGCCACTCAGATATGAGATTCTACCTTTTTCTTCATCCACCTTCACATTTGCACTTTCAACAATCTTTTTCAGCCTTTTGTTGTAGCACCGGTAGGCCTTACTCTTGGTAGAGTATCCAAGGAAAATTTCTTCATCACACCTTGCATCAAATTTACCTAGATCTTCATCTCTTCTGATATAGCATTTGCTTCCAAAAACTTTGAAGTATTTTACTGTAGGAATTCTTCCGTACCACAATTTATAAGGAGTTTTACTACCATTACCTTTCACTTGAAACTAGTTTTGAATGTAGACAACAATATGTATAGCTTCTTTCCAGAAAACTTCTGGCAGATCTCCTTCCTTCATCATTGTCCTAGCAGCCTCTTGAACTGTCATGTTCTTTCTTTCAACAACTCCATTCTACTAAGGAGTTCTAGGTGCAGACAGTTGTCTCTTTATCCCTTGCTCTTCACAGAAAATGTTGAATTCATTTGATATGAATTCACTTCCTCTATTAGACCTCAAGCATTTGATTTTCAGTTCTATTTCATTCTCCACCATTGTCTTGAAAGATTTGAACTTCTCTAGGGATTCTAATTTATCTCTTAAGAAAGTAACCCAAGTCATTCTAGAATAATCATCAATAAGCAACATGAACTATCGCCTTGTAAACTTCTCACCCTTGTAGGACCATAGAAATCTGTATGCAATAGATCCAATAAACCAACAGAAAATTGCTCTTTGCTCTTGAAACTTGTTCTTGTTTGCTTCCCCAACTGACATTCTTTACAAATGGTATTTGTGGGTTTCACAAGCTTTGGTAAATCCCTCATAGCCTGACCTGAACTTATCTTCACCAAATTATCAAAGTTTATATGACACATCCTTCTATGCCACAACCAGATTTCATCTGCTTGGGCCAATAAACAGTAATCATTAGTTCCTCTTAATTGGTAAATGTTACCTCTAGTCTTCTTACTGATGGTAATCACTATTCCAGAGCTTTCCATGATTTTGCACCCATTATCTTTGAACCTCAGATCATATCCTTTGTCACACATCTAAACAACACTCAAAAGATTATGCTTTAGACCCTTCACATATAAGACATTATCAGTGTTGTGCTTTCCATCAAAAGAAATAGATCCTTTCCCACAAATCTTACCAGCTGCATTATCTCCAAACCTAACCAGTCCTCCATCATACTTTTCAAAACTTACAAACTTACTTTTGTCACCAGTCATGTAATGTGAGCATCCACTATTAAGAATCCATTCATCCTTATCTTTCTCCACCTGAACAGCCAAATCACTTTCCTCTACTGGATTTTCCTCCTTTACACAACTAGTAGGATTAGTAGATATAGGTTCTTCTTTAATAGAAATAAATAGGCATTCATTTGCACTAGTACTAGCATCATCAGGTTCATCATCCGTTACACCTTCATCATCAAAATCTCTAACATAATAGCATTTCTTTGGAACCCTAGGTCTATTCTCAATTTTTTTCCTATTCCTTTCAATTCTTTCAGGACAACTGTAGGCATAGTGACCAACCTTACCACATGTAAAGCATTTGAAAGGTAATTTTCCTTTGAACTTACCAAAACCTCTTTGTAGTCTGTCAACAAAGTTTGCTTCAATTTCATCAAACTCATCATCAGGTTCAACCTTATACTTTTTATCTCTAGAGATCTTCTCTAAAGTACTAGCTTTGAAAACAGTCTCAATCTTTGGCAGGGCATCACCAAGTTCTCTCATCTCAAAGGCTGTAAGATTTCCCAACAACTGATCCTTGTTGACCTCTTTCATAGTCATTACTTCTTCAATTGCAGCTACCTTGTGACTCTAGGATTTCAGTAATGACCTAAGAATTTTCATCACAATTTCCTTCTCCTTAATAGTTCCTCCCATAGCTTTGATTCCTATGACAAGTTCATCAATCTTTTGCATGTAGGATGTTATGTTTTTATCTTCGTCCATCTTTAAACCTTCATATTTGGCTTTCAGTCCTTGCAATTTGGCACTTTTAATAGATACATCCCCTTCATATAGATTTTCCAACTTTTCCTAGACTTCTTGAGCAGTTTCATAATCCATGACCTTTATCAAGCCAGAGTCAGTCAATGCACTTAACAGAGCATCTCTAGCTTTTATATTTAACTCATATTCTTTGATTTCATCTTTAGTTGTCAAACCATTTGGAGGCATGGTATATTTAGTCTCTGTCACTTTCTATACTCTATAACCAATACAAAGAAGATGGATTTTCATGTGTATCTTCTAGGTCGCATAATTCGTTCCATCAAACTATGAAGCCTCCTTTTTGTAAGACATTCTAGATCTACCTCAAGTTGTTAGACTTACCTCCGAGGAACCTCGCTCTAATACCAAATGATGAAATGCACCGGACAACTGAGAGGGGGGGTGAATCAGTTGTCTTCAAAAATTTGACATCTTAAGAACATTAACACTTCAAACACTTGTTCACTATTATTTAGATTTGATTATGAAAACATGAAATAAGAAACACAACATAACAATATCATCAACACATGAGATAGCAAGATTTTTACATGGAAACCCCTAAAAGGGAAAAACCACAATGGGTGTTAGCCCACAAAAATATATAAGTTATAACAATACTAAAAAATAGAGGCTCACTGCCTTAAAGGTCACTACCCAATATGCTCACTACGAATGTTTAGGCTTACTGCCAAGATTGGCTCATTGCCGAGGGGTGGCTTACTGCCAAGGGTTGGCTCACTACCAAGAATGGTGAACTGATTTGATAGCATCTACTCCATGCTTGGGTTCAGTTCCTTTGAAGCACAATATATCTCCTCTGCTCTACTCTTCTACATATTTGCACTTATCTTGTCATTTTTCCACCACACACTTATTTTTCCTCAACTACTTTACATGCTTTTATACAATTCATCAACCTTGGAATGTACATCAAGATTAGCATTACATTCATCAACCTTTGGAACAATCTCTAAGGTCAGCATTACAAACATACATAGAAATAGGTCTGGACCTAAACAAGATTAGCTAAGGAAGAGATGTAAAGATGTATGTTGATCATCCCATGCCTTCGCTAGGACTCAAACACAATCTTCCACACCACTACATGCTTTTATAATCTTCGATGCATCTCCGTAAGTAGTGAAATGAACCAAGTCAGCCAAGACTGGTGTCAACACTAAGTCTTCTAAGAACAGTCTTCATCCACGATCCCAATTTCTCTTTGAAAGGAAGTTGGGTGTGTAGAAATCACTTCCTACACTAATCTAATGAGGAGAGATGAGTGCAAATTCTTTTTAACCTTTACAATTATAGAATGTTTAACACAATAATGGAGATATTGCAACAATACACAATACAAGAATGTAAGACAAAAGAAGAGAGAGAGACAAGATATAACGTGGGGAAAACCCTTTCAGGTGAAAAACCCCACACTCCAAAACCTGCACAATGTATTATCTAAACAACAAGGTTTACAACACACTTGCAATGCAAGTCTTTACAGGAGTCTTTGACACTCATATCTGGAGACAATCTGACAACATAATAGCACCTGGAAATCACATAATACATCTCTTCTCAAAAGCACCTGTTTATATAGAAGTTACAAGGCAAAAATGAGTCTTTTCTTGAGATGGGCGTCCAACTTGGCCTCATGGCCCAAAACCCATGCCTGGGGACACTTGTCCAACACTACAGCATGCTCATGACACTTGTCGTAACACCCTATCCCAATATGGTTGCCTATTCCCAAGTTGAGCAATGACAGATGCTCTTACGACTCTTAGGACCATCATAGAATCCATCATACTGACATATCTTATAGCTGTAAGAGAATCTGTCATACACTGACTAAAAATAGCATATTCTCTTACATGTCATAACCCTCCTTGGGGTGCCCAAAGATGCCTTCTTTCAAGATTCCTTGTGACACATGTCTTCACTGTTCACAAGAAACACTGTGTGGCTTCATAAGTGTTGTCATTGATGGCAACAAAGTCTATCCCACACATCTGCAGTACATAATATGCATATACTAGAAATCAGATTGAAGATTGTTTTGGTCTGGTGAACAAGAATAGAGTATGTAACAAGGTCTGACAATCAGGTCTGGATCTCTCAGATGGTGTAACTCAGTAAGTTGCGAACTTGGACAAGTCAAGAGGGGTATCATGACTATCATATTCCAGAGATTTAGCCTCCGGTGATAAAGCAAGAAAAAGATATGAGCATCTAAGTGTTGTGTTCCAGTCAGGCAAAGCAGACAAAGGAAGAACTGACTGGTAGAGTATCAGACTTCAATCCGGATGTGTAAAAGGTACTGATCAAGCAATCTGTGATATTATACATTGTTGGTCGACATGATTAAGGACTTCTATGTCTAAGTTTTTGATGTGCATCACTAATCAAGCAAGGATTCAACCGACAGACCAATAGCTTGTAAATATCTCAGATGTTCTTGTTGCCAACTAAGAAGTTGTTGTAAATCCTTGTTGCGGATATATATACCCAATGGATTCAAGCTTGTAAGTGTGAAAAGTGATAGTATGTATGGTTAAGTGCGAAGAAAAGTAGAGACAAGAGCAAAGGCAACAATTCAAGCCTGGAATGTGACAGGAAAGTAATATTGAGTAGAGGAAGAATGAAATGTGCCAGATTAGTATACTGTACCTAATTGAAACTAAAATCATGCATGCATAGGTGTTGTTCATTAGTTCAAACACCTTGGTATCATCTGTAAGCATTTGTAGACTGTAAGTCTCTTGTAGGTAGTGGGCCTTTTGTGAGTAGTGTGCTCAGATAGTGAGCCCTAATTGGCAAGTGTCAAATTTGTACTCTTTATTCTTTTAATAGAGAATACAATCTTGGGTTAGTCACCCCATGGTTTTTCCCTTAACAGGGTTTCCACGTAAAAATTCTTGTGTTATGTGTTAATTTTTTTTTCAGCTCTTATGATTGCCTTGTTTTGATAATAAGTTAAGAAAGAAAAGAAAAATAGAAAAGTTATAAGATAAATGATTCACCCCCCTTTCATTTATTTGCATTATTTCCAACAATTGGTATCAGAGCTAAGTTCCTCTGAACAAAGCCTAACAGCTTGAGGAAGATCTAGGAATCTCAATGGCTACATATGGTATGAAGGAACAACTTCAGTCTGCCTGAGATGATCTTGAACAATCTCACTCTAAATTTAATAATTTGAGAGAAAGACTCAAACAAGCTGATGATTTCATAAATGAGATAAAAGAAAAACTTAGTATTTTTGTGAAAAAGAGAAAGGAACTACTCCAAAAATTAGCTAACCAGAGTGAAGTCAATGATACTGATGAAGATCTGAATGAGAAAAATAAGCTATGTGAGAAGCTGTCAAAAGAAGTCATTATGGTAAGGCATGAAATGGAATCAGGGGTTATGAGATTCACTCAAGAAATTGAAGAAAAGAAGATTGAAGATAATCTAAAACAATCCCTTAAGGAGAAAACAGAGGACTACCACAAAATGGATAGAATAATTAGGCATCTTGAATTTGATCTTGAAGAAGCTAGAGACAATGAAGAATAACTTGAGAATCAAATAGACACTCTTAAACAAGATCCTCAAACTACAAATGAATACAAAGAAAAATTCAAGATAAGCTCAGCCCAACTTGAAGTTCTTCTTGAAATTCAAAAGAGGATAGATGATAAGCATGGCTTGGGATATGAGAAAGGTGAAAGCTCTGGATCCAGTTAGAAGAACTTTGGATCAGGAAATCAAAGAAATAGGCCTAGAAGATCTCCGGTAAGACAACCAAACGCTCAAAGATATCCATCCTTCAATGGATACTGCTTCAATTGCAACAAGTTCAGTCATAAAGCAATCCAGTGTAGAAACAAAATGAATCAAATCAATCCATCCTTCTCCGATCAATGTTTCAGTTGCAAAAGGTATGGTCACAAATCTCATGAATGCAGAAATATGCAACTAAATAATTCTTTCAATGGTAAATGCTTTGTATGCAACATAATTGGACATATGGCTAATGAGTGTAGATCAAGAGGATATCATTCAAATAAGCAAAGAAATGTTGTGTGTTACAATTGCAATAGATCCGGTCATTTCACCAAATTCTACAAAAGAAGAAATTAGGATAGAAAAGGTCTAGTGGAACATGATCAAAAACAAGATAAAGGCAAAGGTAAAGTAAATGCGGATGAAGTTCAAAATGAGATGAGCAAGATTTGGATAAAAAGGAGTACAATGAATATTGGGGATGGATCCGCACCAGAATCCGGTGCTGATATTCCTTCCAGAAACTAAAAAGTAAGCTCTGGCTGGTGCATGAGCACCAAGACATCAGGGTTTATTTGATCTTCAAGATGTTTGATTTATTTAATGAAGTCCTCGAGACCATTAAAAGCTGTAATAAGGCTTGTAGTCATGCTTGTAGTGGACTATATCCAAAAAGCTAGTATC
The DNA here is from genome assembly GCA_027924645.1 of Cunninghamia lanceolata. Lineage (NCBI taxonomy): Eukaryota > Viridiplantae > Streptophyta > Pinopsida > Cupressales > Cupressaceae > Cunninghamia > Cunninghamia lanceolata. Next base: position 12,309,605 of record BSBN01001101.1, read on the forward strand.
TATTTTCTTGTTGAAGTTGTAGTCCTCAAGAGGACAGTCTTGTGGCAAAAAGGTAGTCATTAAAGTCATTTAAAGTCCTCCGTGTTTGTAAGCCTATAAAGGCATGTCTAAGGTTTAGAAGTTTGTTAATACCTTGTCCAAGGTTAGGCCACTTGTTAAAAGTATTCTAAACACCAAAACAGTCGGTGAAGATGGACAGTTTCTAACTCTATCTTTAGAGTTGCAGTTAAAAAGCAAGAAAAGCCCGATGAATGGGCAGTTACTTCAACCCCCAACCTCTCCATACTTTGTATGAGGCTTATTTGAAGCCAGGAGGGATTCATTGTAATGGACAAATCTAAGAAAAGTGAAATGAAGAAGAAGAAATCACTGTTTTCTTGATTTTTCTATTTTTTTTATGTTTTCCACTATTTGCTGTCGTACTGTACTCCTGTATGAATTCATCATGGACCATCTGCATGTGGGATGGAAAGTATACTGAGTCACCTTTGATTTGAGCATGGTGTGAGGTCTTGTTATTGAGTTAGAAGGAAGAAATCACTGTTCTTCTGGAGGCTATTCCAAACTCTGTTGTTCCTTTGAAAAACTCACTGTTTTCAGCAATAAACCGTACCTGTACGGCCTGGTGGTGGATGAAGCTTGTGTTGGTTGGTTAGTAGGGGAAGTCATCTAGCCCTTACAAGTTATTTGGAGGTTTGACACCAAGTTAGGAGGAAGGAACCGTTGGTTTTCCATTGACTGTCCAAAACCTGATTTGGGGTATCTCTGAGCAGCCCGATGGGTATTCCTTCTTGTTACTGATCTTTCCTTGTTTCTAATCAATGGAGGGGGATGTAAAATAGTTTTTCCATAGCCTTGTGAAGGTTGTAGGGATAGGAGATTGAGTATGGTGAGTGTGGACATGTGAAAGACCCCTGCAGAATCATGGTTAGGAGTTGAGACGAGGACAACAACAAATAGGTAAGTTGATGAGTTATTGCTTTGTCTATGAAGGCTTTAGAGTGAATGCATGTTATAGTTTTGGAATATTACAATGAGTTTAGGTTGGTGTAGAGGGAGATCATCCCTAGGAGGACATGGTGACTATTTTTACAAGGGTGCAATGGTGTGGTGACAGTTTAGGAGACTGCTGTCCTGCAGGCCCTGTATAGTGGGTTGAAAGAAGTTTAGATGGAGTCTTGGTGAGTGGTATAGAATGAAGTTATTGGGTCAGAGACCATTTGTTGTTCATGTTTTAATTACCCTATGAAAATTGTCTCAAGTATTGAATCACTATTTATGTCTTGGAGAGCAAAGTAGTTGGAGTGTGATAGTTTGTGAGTGCCATAGTTGCACATCAAGAACAATCATGAAGGAATGATGAAAAGATGAATGGACAGACTTGAAAATGGTTTGTTTATGGGTAGGCTGAGGTTACTAATGAGGTCTGAGGTCTTTTGAACCTTGTTTGAGTCAGAGTTGTGAGGATTTCATTAAAGATTGATGAACTTGTGGGATTCTAAGACATTGAAATGAAATATGCTAGTAAGAAGTTGAGTTGTTTTCTCTTTTCCTCTACATCAGATTGGTATCAGAGCTAGCAAAAGCTCTGGGAGGAGATGTTGTATTTATTCCTATCACTGAGAAGGCAGGTAAAGCTGAAGAGTTTGTTGGTGACCTTTATTTTGTTGCTAAGTTGTTTGGTTGCAGGTGCTTATCCATCTAGTTGCAGAAGGATGTTTTCTGAGGTTGTGTGTGTGGGTAGACAAGATGAGGTCTGTCATGACCATTCTCCAATAGAGATTTGGCTGGAGAAGGATGCATAGAGAAACCACTAAGGAGAGAGTGGTAGGTGCATCACCAGGATCTACTGTTGGGTGAGATGGATGGTTTGGTGAGTTGGTGTTGTGAAGCAGTGAGAGAGATGGATACCTGAAGAAGCACTTGATGTTGTAGCCTGAAGAATACTCCACTGATGGGAGTAGAATGAGCTTGAGGATGCTTTGTGAAGATGGTAGTTTGTTATGTTGGTTGGTTGGTCACCATTTCTATAGATTGGAAGATTGTAGCTGAGAAGATTGAAGATAAAACAAAGGAGATGCAGAAAGAGATTTTTGTTGTTGATACATTTCCAAGGGACTTGGAAATCTTTGTTGGTTGGTTGTATGGTGCAGAAGAACCAAGACATCAGGGTTTATTTGATCTTCAAGATGTTTGATTTGTTTAATGAAGTTCTTGAGACCATTAAAAGTTGTAATAAGGCTTGTAGTCATGCTTGTAGTGGACTATGTCCAAAAAGCTAGTATCTATTTTCTTGTTGAAGTTGTAGTCCTCAAGAGGACAATCTTGTGGCAAAAAGGCAGTCATTAAAGTCATTCAAAGTCCTCCATGTTTGTAAGCCTATAAAGGCATGTCTAAGGTTTAGAAGTTTGTTAATACCTTGTCCAAGGTTAGGCCACTTGTTAAAAGTATTCTAAACACCAAAACAGTCGGTGAAGATGGACAGTTTCTAACTCTATCTTTAGAGTTGCAGTTAAAAAGCAAGAAAAGCTCGATGAATGGGTAGTTACTTCAACCTCCAACCTCTCCATGCTTTGTATGAGGCTTATTTGAAGCCAGGAGGGATTCATTGTAATGGACAGATCTAAGAAAAGTGAAATGAAGAAGAAGAAATCACTATTTTCCTGATTTTTCTATTTTTTTTGTGTTTTCCACTGTTTGCTGTCGTACTGTACTCTTGTACAGATTCATCATGGACCATTTGCATGTGGGATGGAAAGTAGACTGAGTCACCTTTGATTTGAGCATGGTGTGAGGTCTTGACAATGAGTTAGAAGGAAGAAATAGTTGTTCTTCTGGAGGCTATTCCAAACTCTGTTGTTCCTTTGAAAAACTCACTGTTTTCAACAATAAACTGTACCTGTACAGTCTGGTGGTGGATGAAGCTTGTGTTGGTTGGTTAGTAGGGGAAGTCATCTAGCCTTTACAAGTTATTTGGAGGTTTGACACCAAGTTAGGAGGAAGGAACCGTTGGTTTTCCATTGACTGTCCAAAACCTGATTTGGGGTATCTCTGAGCAGCCCGATGGGTATTCCTTCTTGTTACTGATCTTTCCTTGTTTCTAATCAATGGAGGGGGATGTAAAATAGTTTTTCCATAGCCTTGTGAAGGTTGCAGGGATAGGAGATTGAGTATGGTGAGTGTCGACATGTGAAAGACCCCTGCAGAATCATGGTTAGGAGTTGAGAGGAGGACAACAGCAAATAGGTAAGTTGATGAGTTATTGCTTTGTCTATGAAGGCTTTAGAGTGAATGCATGTTATAGTTTTGGAATATTACAATGAGTTTAGGTTGGTGTAGAGGGAGATCATCCCTAGGAGGACATGGTGACTATTTTTACAAGGGTGCAATGGTGTGGTGACAATCTAGGAGACTGCTGTCCTGCAGGCCCTGTATAGTGGGTTGAAAGAAGTTTAGATGGAGTCTTGGTGAGTGGTATAGAATGAAGTTATTGGGTCAAAGACCATTTGTTGGTCATGTTGTAATTACCCTATGAAAATTGTCTCAAGTATTGAATCATTGTTTATGTCTTGGAGAGCAAAGTAGTTGGAGTTGTGATAGTTTGTGAGTGCCATAGTTGCACATCAAGAACAGTCATGAAGGAATGATGAAAAGATGAATGGATAGACTTGAAAATGGTTTGTTTATGGGTAGGCTGAGGTTACTAATGAGGTCTGAGGTCTTGTGAACCTTGTTTGAGTCAGAGTTGTGATGATTTCATTAAAGATTGATGAACTTGTGGGATTCCAAGACATTGAAATGAAATATGCTAGTAAGAAGTTGAGTTGTTTTCTCTTTTCCTTTGCATCACTAGCTCAAGGGGAGCTATAGAGAAGATCCCTTTCCCCAGCCAGCCAGTGAGTGCCTAAATTTGGCACTTTGAGTCAAAATAAGAGGTTACAGTTTAAAGGATTTGAGGAGATGCACTAGAAGATCATCTAGTCTAAATTTGACAAATCCATATGTAGATTTGAGAAAGTTATGAGGAGATCCTGTATCAGTAGCTATCTGGTAAAGCAGAATTTCACAGACAGATCCGGTATGATCTAGAATTGAAATGTTTTAATCCGCAGACCTATGGCATATTTGAAAGAGGTGAAGATGTGTTGTCAATCCTCATAGACAATGATTTGAAGATCCATAAGACAATCCAAGAAAAGCTCATTTGAGAAGCAGGGTAACTGGATGACTTAAAAACTTGTGCATTTATTACAAAAGGAATTAGGGTTTACGCAAAGATAAAAGGGTTCTTTCACTCATTATCTACACACCTGCACTCATGAAGAAGAAAGGAAGAGCTTTGAGAAAAAGATCCTACAATTCACTCAAGTTCAACTGAAGATCGAATTCAACTAGAGAATCGCTCTGACCTCTACTTCATACCCTAAAGCATGAAAAGGTACTTCCCTTCTGAAAACTCTCTCTGGATCTCTTACAAAAATGGCTACTCCAATGGTTGTCAATATTTCTGATAGGCTGAGAACAAAATTCAAGAAACACCCTTACAAATCTCTAGAAGTTGATCCCTTGGGTGCATTTTCTAGTATTCTGCACAAAGTCTTGCATGTAGAAGATGTTAGGGTATATATCCATGCAAACATTGAAGATTTTGGAGACTCAAAGTTGATCGACATCTATCACAAATAGTTAATAGATGAAAATTTTGAACTCAAACCTGAATTCAAGACCCTCCAAACACTTCACACATTGCATACATTTTCCATGTTTTGTAGAAGACAAGTGGGTCCCATATGTTTGTAAGTAGGATGCATGATAATTTTATGTGGCTAATGAGGCCATTCAAGATAACTAAGGATGCCATCAGGGTAGTGACCAGACTGCATTCATCTGGTGGGGTACCTACACTTAAATATGTGAAGAATTAAACGATAACGGAAGCCACCAGATCAAAATTTGACAAAAGAGCAATGACTATAGATGACATCACAGATCCGGATGTCAAGTTTTCTTCAATGATAATTGGCTACAAAATCTACCACTCAAGCAGGGAGAATTCTGTGTTTGGTACAACAATCTATGCTGCATATCAGATGTTAAGGGAAGATGTTGATTATGATCTGTGTGAGCTTCTACTAAATCAGTTGATGGAGAACTTGTAGAAGATCAAAAAGGAAAAGAAAAACTCCTTCAAATATGGTAGTTTAATATTGTGTCTATTTTTCTATTATATGAATGAACTACTTGGATCAAATGGTTGGGTTTGGCAAAGTGATAAACCCGTTGCAATTCAGATTAGAGATTACATGTATGGACTTGGTGATGCTCAAGCCCAAAACACAGCCCTCTGGGGTTACTTTAAGAATTTCCAAAGCATGATGCACACCAAAGAAAGAATACCACAAACAATAGTTAATAAATACAAAGATACAGTCTATTTCATGGTTGACACTGATCAATACCAAATGGAGGCAGTTGAGCCTAGAACTGTATGGATAATGCCTATGGGTTAAGAGGTAAATGAAAAAATCTTGGAGCTACATATTCAACACCTGCTAAGCCAGCCTAAGGACATTGAAGTAGAAAGGTTTGGCACCTTTGAAGAGCTAAGCATAAAAATCCATGTTGAGTTAAGACAACTAGAGATGAAGAGAAAAGTAAGAAAGGAAGTTGAAGAAATTGCCAAAAGATCTAGCATATCAAAGGAGGCTGTAGATGATAATAGAGAGAAAATGGAGAAGGTAGAGAAAGAAAGACAAGAAGCAAAGAAAGAAAGTGCTCTTGTACAAACCTCCTCTCGGACTAGATCCTCCAAGAGCTTTGCTCCTGTTGCCTCTAAAAGCTCAAAGTCTACCAAACCGAAAGCCAAGTCATCTAGAAAAGGAGAAAAGAGAATGAAGACCAAAGCCACAAGGACATATACAGACATAAGGATGATGAAGAAACAAAATTGGATAAGGAAATTAGGAAAATGAAGAAGAAGAGAACATCTGAGAAGTTCTCTGCAAGCAGAAATGAGGAAGAGAAGGCAGAGAAATTTGTTGAAAAACTCACTCTTTCCATTGATGACATCATCAAGGCAGTTACTATGGATGGGAACCTACAGCTAGTGATAGAGTTCTATGATGAATACAATGATGCTAACAAGAGAATTCTAGAGGAAGCTACTGTAAGGTATTTGAATATCTATAACAAAGCATTCATTGAAATAATTTCATTAATTCCAAAAAGCCTAGAAGAAGTATTGGAACAAAGAAAAGTGAATGCAAAGGCTAAAGACTTGGAGATTCAGGAGTAAATAATGATACAGCTATGCCCCTCTATCACTCCAAAACAAATGGACATGATTTTCAAGGAGTGTAAAGATGATTTCCAAAGCAAATCCAGAATGAACAAACTCATGCTTGGTGAGACTGGACAAATAGCCAATGAAACAAAAGAAATCCTCTGGAATGTCTTGAAGAGATTCAATCTTCCCATTATAGAGGAAATAGATGAAGAGCCTTCTAACATGGATGTTGAAGGATTAAAGAAAAATGATGAAGAATCATCTTAGGCATTAGATTCCTCTATTCTGGAAGAGAAAGGACAGAAAGAAGAAACATTTTCTGACAAGGATGTCAAAGGATTAAAGAAAAATGATGAAGAGCCATCTGAGGCACTAGACTCCTCTGCTCTGGAAAAGGAAGGACATGTAGAAGAAACAAAGATCAATAAGCAAGTCAATCTGGATATCCCCAAAAGGAAGGAAGTAGAGTCTATAAGAGACACTGCAGAGACAGTACAAAATTTCCTGGACAAAGAAATAATGGAGCTGGATGAACCTAAGTTAATTCAAGGGCCACTAAACTTCGACTCTCTATCTCTGGTTCAGATAATGAAGGTGGCATATTTTGCTCAAGCCAAAGCAAAAGAGAAACTTCTAAAATCTCACATAGAGGATTGTGAGCTGTTGGAGATTACTTTTGGGATGCTAGAGAAGATTATGCCAACCTATCAAAAGGATCCTTCTGCCTCCCCATCTGGTAATCTAAAAAACTTAGTCGATTCTGTTATCTCTCATTTTGAATCCTTAGAGAAATCAGTAGAAACTAAGGTCCGGAAGGAGTTCTTGGGAAAGAGGTTCAGTAAAGTACAAGGGCTAATTACCAATGATAGAAGAACCTTAGGCATTGGCATAAAGAGCCTTGAAAACACTCTTAAAGATGGTGGGGACATATACAAATTTTGTTTAACTTGGCCCAAAGTGACAGAGGACATTGAGAAAAAAGTGAAAGAACAAGAAGGAAAACTGTCCAGTTTATCTCACAATTTTGATCCTCTTACTACCTCTTTGGTGAATCATGAATGTCAAGCTATTGCTATAATAAATGAAATTAAAGAACTGGTTAATGAGAAAAAGAACATAACGGATAGAATGGGTGAGCTCAGAGGGATAATCATCCCTAAGAGGAAATGCATGATGCCTTGACAAAGGCACAAAATACAATCCAGACCAGTGATCCAACAGACTTAAAGAGGGTAGAAGCATATGCATTTCTATTAAGTGGACGCATCTCCATTTTGGATAGAATGAAGAGGAGTTGGGCCACAGAAATCATCTAGTTGAAGACAACCTTTGTGGATATACTTAAGTATATGTAAGTATAACATATGATTTGTATATACTTATGCAGCCATGTATAGAATATTTTCTGCAAAATTTTGGTATGCAGATTCCACCCTTTGCCATTGATGTCAAAGGGGGAGTGAAGAGTAGTGAAAAATGTGGAATCCAACAAAGGGGGAGCTCCAGTAAAATAGTGCAAGAGACAGAGCACCAGCTAAGGGGGAGTTACTGCGACACTTAGCCATTTTTCACTAAGTGTTTCCATCAATGCCAAAGGGGGAGATTGTTGGCAAGATACACTGTGTGGCTTCATATGTGTTGTCATTGATGGCAACAAAGTCTATCCCACACATCCGCAGTACATAATATGCCTATACTGGAAGTCAGATTGAAGATTATTTTGGTCCAGTGAATGAAAATAGAGTATGTAACAAGGTCTGACAATCAAGTCCGGATCTCTCAGATGGTGTAACTCAGTAAGTTGCAGACTTGGATAAGTCAAGAGGGGTATCATGACTATCGTATTCCAAAGATTTAGCCTCCGGTGATAAAGAAAGAAAAAGATATGAGCATCTAAGTGTTGCGTTCCAGTCAGGCAGAGCAAACAAAGGAAGAACTGACCGACAGAGTATCAGACTTCAATCTGGATGTGTAAAAGGTGCTGATCAAGCAATATGTGATATTATACATTGTTAGATGACATGATTAATGACTTCTATCTCTAAGTTTTTGATGCACATCACTAATCAAGCATAGATTCAGCTGACAGACCAATAGCTTGCAAATATCTCAAGTGTTGTTGTTGTTGACTAAGAAGTTGTTGGAAATCCTTGTTGCAAATATATATACCCAATGGATTCAAGCTTGTAAGTGTGAAAAGGAATAGTATGTATGGTTAAGTGTGAAGAAAAGTAGAGACAAGAATGAAGGCAACAATTCAAGCCTAGAATGTGATAGGAAAGTAATATTGAGTAGAGGAAGAATGAAATGTGCCAGATTAGTATACAGTACCTAACCAGAACTAAAATCCTGCATGCATAGATGTTTTTCATCAGTTCAAACACCTTGGTATCATCTGTAATCATTTGTAGATTGTAAGTCTCTTCTAGGTAGTGGGCCTTTTGTGAGCAGTGTGCTCAGGCAGTGAGCCCTAATTGGCAAGTGCCAAATTTGTACTCTTTATTCTTTTAACAGAGAATACAATCTTGGGTTAGTCACCCCGTGGTTTTTCCTTTAATAGGGTTTCCACATAAAAATCATTGTGTAATGTGTTAATTTGTTTTTAAGCTCTTATGATTGCCTTGTTTTGATAATAAGTTAAGAAAAGAAAAGAAAAATAGAAAATTTATAAGATAACTGATTCACCCCCCCTCTTAGTTATCTGCATTGTTCCAACATTCACCTGTCATAGTATCTTCTATTTACGACTCTTACGCGTCATAGATTCTGTCATAGGAATTTGTCATTACCATTTCGGTCAAAATTCCCTTAGACACTATTCAAAGTGCCAACACATGGTAAAATACCTCTACCACTAAGTGGGAAGCCTATCTCCTCATGTGAGGACAAAAATTACATGTTGTCACCTTCCACATAAGATGACACATCACCATGCCAACTCCCACAAGATGACAAAATAGGATTTGCATCCTAATTACATAATAGGCAATAAATAAATGCAAGGAATTACCAAGGATGAGGCACCTTAATTCCCAACATTCTCCCACTTGTCGAACACCTTGTAAGAGCCAATGGAAATAACAAGATTTAACTGCTATAGACCGAGAGGCCCATAGACTCTGAACAGCATCTGAACTTCTTTGTGCCCACTGGTTTCGTCAATGCATCTGTAACATTCTTTAAAGAGTCTACCTTCTCCAAATTCACCTTCCCATCCTCTACCATGTCTCGTACGAAGTGAAACTATACATCAATATGCTTTGTTCTGGCATGGAAAGTTGGATTCTTTGCTAGGCAAATCACACTCTGACTGTCACAACAAATCATAATCTATCCTGCATTAGCACCAATATTTGAACACAATCTCTTAAGCCAAATGGATTCCTTACAATCATGAGTTGCTGCCATATACTCAGCTTCTGTCATGGACAAAGAAACCATAGGTTGTCGCTTACTCATCCAACTAATTGCACCACCAAACATAGTAAACACATAAGCACTGGTGGATCTCCTGCTGTCAATGTCACCCGCCCAATCTGAATCCACGAATCCATGAAAACAAACTGAATTCGAAGGTCCTTTAGGATTACCATGATAGCATATGGAATACTCAAAAGTACCCCTCAAATATCTAAACACTCTCTTAACTGCATCCTAGTGTACCTGTCCAGGATTAGCCATAAATCGACTAAGGACTCTGACTGCTTGGGCAATGTCTGGTCTTGTGCAGACCATAGCATACATCAAACTACCAACAACACTAGCATAAGGTACTCTGCTCATGTCCTCCTAATCACTAGGAGATTTTGGACAATCATTAAAAGACAACTTTGTCCCCAACGAAACAGGAACACACAATGGTCTACAATCTGCAATGCTGAACCTATCCAACACGGTCTTCACATACTTACTCTGGGTTAGCCAAAGTTTTTTGTTAGCTCTATCTCTTCTGATTTCCATTCCTAGAATGTACTTGGCTACCCTTAGATTTTTCATCTCAAACTGTGCTGACAACTGAGACTTCAAATCAGAAATCATATTCTTACCATTCCAAATTAATAGCATATCATCAACATACAATGTAATAATGAGAATGCGATCATTGTCAAATTTATAATATACACAATGATATGAGTTTGATCTCAAAAATCCAACTGACAACACAAAAGCATCAAACTTCAGGTACCACATCCTAGGAGATTGCTTCAAACCATATAAAGACTTTTTCAACTTGAAAACCAAATTTTCTTTACCTTTCTCTATGTAATGCTCTGGCTGTGACATGTAAATTTCTTCCTCCAAATCACCATGAAGGAAAGTTGTCTTCACATCCATCTACTCCACCTCTAAGTCATAAGCTGCTACAAGAGATAATAGGAACTGAATAGATGTCAACTTTGCAAGGGGAGAGAAAATTTCACCATAATCAATTCCCTCCACTTGTGAATACCCCTTTGCAACCAGTCTAGCCACCGAATTTCTTCTTGAACAGCCATTTGCATCTAATAGGTTTCCATCCTTCAAGAAAAGGCACCAAGTTCCATGTTTTATTCTTTCCCAAAGAAGCCATCTCATCTTCCATGGCCTCCTTCTAGGAACCTGCATCTTTCATGCTCATAGCCTCTGTCATAGTTCTAGGCTCGTCAGTGTTAGTAAGCAAGGCAAAAGCACAACTAGAATCAAGCAATGAATAACTAAACCCATCAAGTTGCTTCCTTGTTCGTGTAGACCTCCTCAATGGCTGAGGTTGAGGTTTTTCTTCTTCTTCTGAGCTTTCAAATTTGCTAGATCTCTCCTCATCATCAGGTCTCATAGGGTCTGTCGGTTCAGTCTTCTCAGGGGTAGAAGGAAACTGAACCACATCCTCTTTCTTTTCTATTTCTTCTGGCTGTAGAACAATGGGAGAAGGTGTTAGCTCTCTTAAAATAACACTTCTTCTATACAACACTTTTTTAGCCACATGATCCCAAAGATTGTATCCTTTCACACCGACACCATAGCTAATGAAAATACACTTAACAGCCTTGTTCTCCAATTTAGACCATTTCTCCCTAGGCACATGTGCATATGCCTCACAACTAAAAACATGAAGATGTCTAATTAAAGGATTCTTACCAAACCACACCTCCATAGGTGTCTTACCAACAAGAGCTGATGTAGGAGACCTATTTACTAGGCAGCAAGCAGTGGCTACAACTTCAGCCCAAAAATTTTGTTCGAGGCTTGCTCCACTAAGCATGCTCCTATCCCTCTCCATCAGTGTCTTGTTCATCCTCTCTACAACTCCATTTTGCTATGGGGTGTATAGAGTTGTCTTATGTCTTTCAATCCCTTGCTCTTTACAAAACTTATCAAACTCTGCCAAACAAAACTCACCACCATTGTCAATTCTCAAACACTTAATCTTTTTACTAGTCTGATTCTCAAAAAAAGCTTTAAAATCTTAGAACCAACTAAAGACTTCAGTCTTGTTTCTGAGAAAATAAATCCATGTCCTTCTCCTATAATCATCTATGAAAGATACAAAATATATAGATTTGGAAATTGAAGGAACACTAACAGGACCAAACACATTAGAATAAATGAGGTCCAACACACCAGAAGACTTGTGAGAACTAGAATAAAACTAAACATGGTTTTGCTTTCCATATATACAATGTTGGCAAAAGTTGAATTCAAGATTACAATCATTTAATCCCCCAATGAGGTTTTTATTTTTCAGGGTTCTAAGCTCCTTCTCACCAATGTGGCCAAATCTCATATGCCATAACATTGTCTTTTCAGTAGGAATCTTAACTTCCAAAGCATGAGCACCCTTGGGTACCCAATATGCGCTACCATCAGGATTTGTTACAACAAATTTCTTCATTGTTGGTTCAGATGGTGGGGATGAAGTGACTACAGCTCTTTTCTTCGAGTCAAAAGAACTATTGCATTGTGAAGTGCATGCCTCTAGCTAAAACAAATTACCTCTCCGAGTACCCTTCGCAAGCACCATAGATCCTCTAGTCATCTTGCATCTATCCTTCAAAAATGCAACCTACACATTTGCATCATTCAACATAATTACAGAAAGGAAGTTCCGTGCCAATCCTGGGATGTGCATAACCCCAGTGATCCCCTTCACTCATCCATCAGGGAATTAGATTGAGACTCTTCCACGACCGACAATCTTGAGATGAGAATCGTCACCCAGGTATACTCTTCCACCATCGAACTCTTCATACTTCATGAACTAGCTTTGATGTGAGATCATGTGGAATGATGCACCAGAATCTATCAACCACACATCATTAGATGCATGGGTGGCCAGGGATGCGATGAAGGCATCACCATCATCTTGTGACTTGTCAGAATCTAAATCTGGAGCATTCTTCTTCTTCTTTTTCTTTTCCTCTTTGCATTCCTTTTGGAAATGCCTAGTCTTTCCACAGTTCCAATAGAGAGCCTTGGACTTTCTAGGAGATTTGGATCTCCCATGGGATTTGGATCTACTCTTCTCAGCTTTCTTGTCCTTTTTCCCTTTCTCCTTGGGTCTTCCACGAATCACAAGAGCCTCTTTGGCTGCTTCAAAAGACTTTCTCCACATCTCTTCAGATAACAACAAAGATACAACTTCATCCATTTTGAAAGTGGATGTGGTGCTCCCAATAGCCATAACAAGATGATCCCATGAGTCTGGCAAAGAACAAAGCAAGGTCATACAACGATCCTCCTACTCCATCTTCACACCAATGGATGTCAACTGTGCAACTAACATGTTGAAAGCATTCAAGTGATACATCATTGTCCTTAGCCAAATATTTGTTTGTCATACATCACTAGACTTAATCAATCCTATCATCCTAGATCAATCTTACCATCCTTAATAAATCCACATCAAGCTATAATCAATCCTTATCCTCAACCAATTGCAACCTTATCCAAATCAATCCTAATCGACCAACCAACCCACATCACACCCAAATCCTAAGGTTAAAACTCTAGACCAAAATCATCCTTTGGTTTGTATTAATCTTGAGACTTTGTTCATCTTAAGTTTAGTATAAACTAGGAATCATCAAGCCCCCCTTGGATAAATTGGCTTAGGAATCTTGACAACTCCTAAGTTAGTGGATTCCAAGAAATCCCATTTTGCTTGGTATGTCTTGTCTACCCCAAGTAAAATAATCCTATTATCCTTTTGCTTAGGCTCTTTGTCTACCCTAAGTATATAGGATAACTATCGGCCTTTAATCATCTTGATCTAGATTTTGGACCTATCTCCACCTCTCATCATTAGTACCTCATCATCCAAATCTAACCCAAATTCACCTTTTATGTCTCCCATCACACGATCACAAGCTAAAAAAGTGGACACTCGTTACCAACCCCTCTCTCCTAGTAGCTCTACCACAAGCAACATGGAGGAATATGTCAACCAACCCAAAATGGGTGAAGCATCCACTCATCCTCATCAAAATTATTCCCCCACCTTTGTCAAGTTCCTTAATGAAAAGGGGTTACACGACAAGTTTGACCAATTCATTGACAACCATAAGGATGAATTTCTTCAACGTCTCATCAAACATGGCGTACACCTCCCATATTCATATGACCATGACAAGCTCAAAACCATCTTTCATGACAAACCACCAACACCCATCTGTGATCAACCATGGGGATGTGTCCTTAATCCTAATGAACCCATTTATGACAACCCATGGGCTAGTTTTGCTTCCAACACCACCACCGTCCATGCCTTAGGACAAAACATGAGGGCTAGAAATGTTTCACAACCACAAGCATCTAATCCCCCCGTCGGGTTACCTTATGACATGCTACCCTCCGATGTGCCTATTTCTGGGGTACCTTCTAATGTCACCATCACCATTATACCACCCTCGCCAAACAATCAACAAGAACCCCCCACGATTGTACCACAACCTCTCCCTCCACTAAACATTCCACCAAGGTCAATCATCACACAAATGGTGGTACCACCTACAACTCAAACACCCATTATGAATCCACTCAACCAACCATAAAACCCATTAACAAGCTATGCCAATCCCATGCACACATATCAATATTCCACATATCAACAACCTCACCATGGATCATTAATGCAACCTCCTTACGGCACCCAACAACAACCACCACCCCAAAATCAACAAGTCATTCCACAACAACAAACCCATGGGTCCCATATTTACACTCAAACTATAGGCCTTCCACCACACACACAACAAAAACAACAATACGTCCATCCCCAACAACAACAACAATACATCCATCCTCAACACCAACAATCATCGTCACAACAACAATATGTCCATCCCCAACAACAACAACAATACGTCCATCCTCAATATCAACAATCATCATCACAACAACCTCTACTCCAACACACATCACGACCACCTCTTGCTAACCCTTTCGATCAAGAGTGGAAAGAGATGAAAAATGCACTTATAAACATCCAACTAAGGACCCAAAAGAAACATTATAAGTTCAAAGACTTATGTCCCTACCTGTTTGATAGAAACATTGTCATCACACCTTTTCCTCAATACTTTGAAATGCCAAAATTTGATAAATACAAAGGAAAAGGAGACCCTCATGCCCACATCAAGGAGTTCTTCATGGTGTGCCAAGAAGTTGCCTATGATGACCAATTCCTCCTTCATCTTTTTCCACAAAGCCTAGGAGGACAAGCCCTAGAATGGTTTGTGCACTTGCCTTATGGCTCCATATCCACTTTCGCTGATCTTTTGGAGAAATTTGTCGCCCACTTCTCATACAAAGTAGAGCATGAGATCACTATGCTCGACCTTTGCAACACCAAACAACAAAGTGGTGAGAGTTTTGCTGCTTATCTACAAAGATGGAGAGCCCTTGCTAGTAGGCTACATTGGACAACCCTTGAGAAACAACTCGTTCATATTTTCATCCAAAACCTCAACCAAGAGATAGCCTTCCATTTTCAAGTACATTGTACATCAACCTTTGACGAAATCATAGAAAAGGGGGTCACCATTGAAAAAGCCCTTATTGCAAAGGGTCTAGTGAAAATCTATAACAAGAACGACAACAACAAAACATCCAATGACAAACCTAAATTTTGGGCTAAAAACAAGAGCACCATAGGAGATGGTGCTACTAATTCCAAGTACATCCAAATAGCCACTCCTAAACCAAAAGAGACAAACATAGTCCAAAATGTTTCAAACAATGTCTCTATTCCATCTGCTCCTCCAAAGTGGAATCCCCCTAATAATCCAAAACGTAAATATACTCCCTTGGGTGAACCACTCGAGGTTGTATTCCAAAAGTTACTCCAAGATGACATGGTTGAATTCCCCACAACAAAACCATTTGATAAAAACCAACCTCAACCTGCGCGGTACAAAGAAAATTAATATTGTGACTATCATCGCATCAAGGGCCACACCCCAAGCAAATGCATGAAATTGAAAAACTATGTCCAAGACCTCATTGAACACGACGGAATCCAAATGGAAGACCACAACAATACATCACCTAATGATGACCTAGGCATCTACCAAGACCCTCTTCCCCACCACAACAATAATCAAACCACATCCAAACCATCCTCCTCCAACATTAATCCTAACAACCAAACTAACAACATCAACTACAACAACAGTCTGCCTCCTTACGATAATATAGTGGGTAGAATTCATTTTGATTCTACTCATGTCTCCACCATCAAAATCAAAAATACCACCCCTAAATGTGTTGTTACCACCTGTCATGGGTGTATAACCATAAAGGCACCATCCCCATCCTCTGCTACTACCGCTTCCAAATACAACCTCCTTGACCATCTTGGAAAGACCCCCACACAAATATCCATCTTAGAACTCCTTAGGACATCCACCATCCACTAGGAAATACTTGACAAGGCTCTCTAAGAGTCTCACATTCCTACCAACATACCTCCCGCCCAATTTCAAAACCTTGTTGTTCAACTATCTTCATCCTATCACCTCACTTTTAGCCATGCCACCCATTGATCCCACACATAACAAAGCGCTCCACATCGAAGTCCAAATCGCCAACCATAAGATCAAGAGGGTCCTCTTGGATAATGGATCTGGCTTGAACATATGTACATTAAAATTCATAAAACTCCTGGGGTATTTAGCGGCTGACTTGGAATCTTTGGTTATCTCCATCAAGGCATACGCCAACACAGAAAGAGAATCTGAAGGCACTATATGCCTCCCTATCAAGGTAGTCCCAATCACCATGCCCACTCTATGTCACATGATTAATCTTGACCTCCCATATAATCTTCTCTTAGGCCGACCATGGTTGCATGCAATGCAAGTTGTTCTGTCCACCTACCATCAATGCCTCAAATTCCCCCATAATGGTGTGGAAGTCACCATTCATGCTGATCAACAACCCTTTGAATATTACAAGGCCTTAGAGGTTGTTTATGATGTACAATTCCATTGTCCAAGTACCTATGAGGATCATGTTAAATATCCCTCATCCACCCCATCCACATCGTCATTCATGCCACAAGTCATCATCGAACAACCACAAGCTTCCACTTCATCTTCCATATTGTAGACAAAAGGTGTGGTGAGTATGAGCTTCACAATGCCTTCCACATGGGACAATTTCCATTGTCCCCCTATTCCCATGGCCATCATCTCCAGAAGAGAGAACAAGAACAACAGTGTAGGATCAATGATAAAATTCCCTTTGTACCAGCACAAGTCTCTAGAGAAGAAGAAGTCAAAGAAACAACTTTAAGTGATTGGCTCTATCATGATGAAACCACCCCAACACCTATGAATATGGAATGCTTTAAAGAAAAATATCATGTACCATTTCAAATTTGTACCAAAATGCCTTACCATGGAATAGGACTTGGTACTAATGAAAAAGGTGTTATAGAACCCCTTCCGGTTGATCCTACATCTCCCAATAAATATGCTCAATACTTCGATTTAGGATATGCTCCACTGACTGTGACAATTTGTGGACCTGCTAAAACCTCGATACAGGTAACAGAATTCTCTTCTAGTGTTGAAAACATCACTCTAAGTGTCATCATAGCTTCATGCGAAGACCTAGACCTTTCTTGTATCTTCCTTGACAATGCCATCTTCGTTATTGACCTCCCCCTTGTTCACCCTAAACTCATTGCTTGGGAATGTCAAGGACCCCCACCTCTCGATGTATTTCCACATGATGAGGCCCTTGCCACATTCCTAGAACTCCATGACACCTCACAATATGACATATTCTTGCACGCTGAGGCCTATTTTGGGGAAGAAGAGATCCTTAGTCCAAAAAAGCAAAAATAAAAAAATAGAAAATCGTCCCCTAGTGAAAACCTCTCTAAGGCACTTTCAGATATAAAAGAGAAAAATAAAGACATATCTCCTAGTGAAAACCTCTCTCAAGCACTAGAAGATGAGGATCTCAATCTTCCCCCTATACCATCTCACTGGCAAGATCATTCCAACATTTTGATTGAAGGCACACAAGAAATTAACCTCGGCACACAAGAATCACCTAAGCTCACACATCTAGCAAAAAGTCTTGATACAGAAGAAAAATCCAACATCTCCACAATGCTTCATGAAACCTTAATGTGTTCACTTTGTCCTATGCCGACATGCCAGGATTGGATCCATCCTTGGCGGTTCATCATCTTGTGGTACATCTTGATGCAAAACCTATTAAGCAGAAGCTCCATAAGATGTACCTGCAAGTCACCTTGCTTGTTAAAGAAGAGCTACATAAGTTGTTAGATGTTGGCTTTATTTGTCCTATTGATTATCTAGAATGGGTCTCCAATATTGTTCCAATTGCTAAAAAACTAGGGGCATCCATTGTTGTACAGGCTTCCGAGACCTTAACAAGGCATGTCCAAAAGATGATTTTCCCCTCCCCAACATTGACATGATTGTATACCTTACAACAGGGCATGAGATGCTTTCCCTCATGGATAGATTTTTGGGGTATAATTAAATTAGAATTGCCCCTGAGGATCAACATAAAATGGATTTTACTTGTCCTTGGGGTACATACTATTGGCAAGTCATGCCCTTTGGCCTAAAGAACGCAGGGGCAACCTATCAACATGAAATGACTACAATCTTTCATGATATGATACATAAGATAATGGAAGACTATGTAGATGATCTCCTAGGGAAATCTAGAACCAAGGAAGAACATCCTGAGATCTTGTGATAGATCTTTGCACGGCTCAGAGAATACAAACTCCATCTCAACCCCAAGAAATGCGTCTTTGGCATAACATCAGGTAAACTCTTGGGGTTCATTGTCTCCCACAGGGGCATTGAGGTGGATCCTACTAAGGTCACGGCCATCACATAAATTCCTCCTCCAAAGATGCTCAAACAGATCTGAAGTCTCCAAGGAAAACTATAGGCTATACAAAGGTTCATCACTCAACTTGCAGACAAATGCCATCCTTTTGCCCATTTACTTCACAAAGACGTACACTTTAAGTGAGATTAGAATTGTCAACAGGCATTTGACCACATCAACGAGTATCTTGCTTCACCACAGGTCCTAATGGTGCCTATCCATGGAAAGCCCCTGTTATTATATATATCAGCAACTTCAATAGCACTGGTGGCACTCTTAGCACAATAAGATGATTTTGGTCATGAGAGAGCTAAATATTACATCAGCAAGACTTTAGTGGGATATGAGCTTAACTACACCCCCATGGAATGTACATGTCTAGCTATCATTTTCTACTCTCAAAATTTATGACACTACATGCTAAGTCATTCTATCAAGCTCATATCTAAGGTTGACCCCCTTAAGTACCTCATGTCCAGGACCGCACTCACAGGGAGAATGGTAAAATGGGTCATGTTGTTGAGTGAATTTCATATTGAATATGTTGATAGGAAAGCAATCAAAGGACAAGTTGTAGCAGATTAGCTGGTCGAAGCACCCCCTCAGATATTATCATCTACTATCCATTGACTTTTCAGATGAGTCCATTCTAATCGTGACAGAATCAACACATTGGAAACTATACTTTGATGGATCCTTCACCAATTACAGTTCAGGGGTAGGAATACTACTAGTGACCCCAAAAGGTGATTACATCCCTAAAGCTTACAGACTTGCTTTCCCCTATATGAACAATGTAGCCGAATATGAAGCTTTGATCATTGGTCTCAAAACAATAGTGCAATGGAATATCTTACAGCTACAGGTCTATGGAGACTCTCAATTGATCATCAAACAAGTGAATGATGAATTTCTCACAAAGGATGATAAGCTAGTACCCTTTAAGCAAATGGTTGATGAATACAAACTATTATTCACCTACATACAGTTTGAGCAGGTACCTCACCTTCACAACAAAGTAGCTGACGCCATGGCTACTATTGGTTCCCTTCTGGATATGCCTCAAGACAGCCATCAATGTGCATTTCTTGTGGAACAGCTCTTAATGCCAGCATATCATGTCGTTGAGTTAGAATTTGTGTGTGAGATTGTTGGTCTAGAAAATCCTTGGTATCATGACATTTACACCTACCTCCAACAACACACTTTCCCTCCTGAATCCACTTGTAAACAAAAAAGATCCCTCATTCACCAAGCTACTCGCTACACTATCCTTGCCGACATGCTCTATCGTTGAAGCTATGATGGCACTCTTCTTCAATGCTTAAACATTGAAGAAGCTTCCCTTGCCTTACATGAAGTCCATTCAGGTATCTGCAGAGTGCACACAAGTGGAATTGTCCTAGCCAAGAAGCTCTCGTGTATCAAATATTATTGGCCTACTATGGACCATGATGCATGTGAGTACGTGAAGCAGTGTAAGCCATGTCAGTAGCATAGAGATCTCATTCACGCTCCCTCTTAAGCATTACAACCTATTACTACACCATGGTCTTTCTCTTAGTGGGGCCTAGATCTCATTGGAAAAATCCACCCATCCTCCTCTGACGGACATAAATTCATCATCACCACCAATAAATACTTCACTAAATGGGTCAAATCCATCCCTCTCACTTTCACCATAGGAAACCAAATTGCCAAGTTCATCCTTTACCACATCATCTGTCATTATGGTATCCCATCCGCCATTGTTACCGACAATGGTAAACCTTTCAAAAACTATGATGTTTGGGACCTTTGTAAATAATTCCACATTCAACATCATTGGTCCACTCCATATTACCCACAAGGTAACGGATAGGCTGAGGCAACTAATAAAACCCTACTTAAAATCCTCAAGAAAGTTGTCAATGAAACTAGCCATGATTGGCACCTCCATATCCATCACGCCCTTTGGGCCTATCGCACTAGTATCTGCACACCGACAAGGGCTACACCATATTCTCTTGTCTTCAGAGCTAAAGCTATCCTGCCAATCGAGATCAAACTGCCCTCATTGCGCATCTCCTTGCATAATGCCATCACTGATGAAGAATACCATGTTGCACGCATTCAAGAGCTCAAGCTATTGGATGAATGGTGCCTCAATGCCCTTAATCACCTCCAAGCATACCAAAATTGGCTTCACATATCCTATAAGAAGAAGATCCATGCTAGGAAGTTTGCAGTAGGAGATCTAGTCCTGAAAGAAAATCAAAGGAATCTATCTGAGTGAGAAAAGAGAGGGAAATTTGAGCCTAATTGGCTAGGACCCTACATTGTCACCGCAAAGTATGGCTCTAGAGCATACTGCCTCTCCACCCTTGAAGGAGAAGAACTTGATGAGCCCATGAATATCATTCACCTGAAGTGGTTTCATAGTTAGTCCTCTAAATACCCTACGGCAAAAATACAAAAAAATCAAAAAAATTACAAAAAAATAGTAAAGAGAAATAATCCATCCTATGGTGAAAACCACTCCTTGTGGCGCCTTGGATAAGTACCATGATGAAAACTTACTTACAGGCGTCATGTGTAGGTTTAATCTGGATCCATTGTTCAAACCATTTTCCCACTTTCACCTACACTATCCATTTCACTTATCCCCTCATCTGAGCTTCAAAGTAAACCCATCATCTAAGTTTCCATTGTCCATCATTCCCAAAATATCTCTCATCTCCCAATGCCTAATCCCTACCTTTCCATGTCACCACCATGTCACTCACTTGACCCTCTCATCCATCCATAACATTTGTCCCTTTAATGGTTTCACACACACATCACATCCTTTACTACACTGACACCATCCCCTACCTATCACAATTTTTATATCTAAACCACACCTCATCATCCCACATGAAACAACCCATGTCCCTACATCATCAAGTCTCCTACAACTACATATCATCACTACCTGCATTGTAATGTGCCTTGATCCCGTGGATATAAGACATGTAGGTAGTTTGGAATACAAAGGAAGTATCCAGTACACAGGTACATGCAATGCAGCCATCCAACCCGTTTGGATGGTCCCACTATCCTGAGCTTGTTGATTGCACCTGATCTACAAATGATATAGTTGCTTGACATCTTATCAAAGCATAATACTCTCAGGAAAAATCTTTCACCAACATATTGGCTTTTCCATAACTCGCAGCTCATATCCCTCCGCCTATCCTTAGTTTAGCCTAATCCACCATTGATTCTTGTCCTAGGATGCATCCTTCCTACAATGGACAAAATCATCAATCCTCCATCCATCCTTTGGCAAGAGGTACAATGGTTGTGTGTTTTGGGTCAGTCAGTCTTTTGGTCTTTCATTTTTATCTTATGCATCATTCTTGGACTATGTCAAAGTTGTCTTGATCTCATTATATCATGGCATGTGGAGAATAATCCAGAATGGGGCATGATCATTACTTTTGTATGTCATTCTTGTAGTGTTGAAATTAAGGAACACTGAGAGGGGGGGTGAATTAGTGTTTTGCAAAACTTGATATCATTTTCCTTTATTAATTTACCACATACATTCAAAAGAAAGAAGCATGAACTTAAGAACAACAACAACAAGATCATCACACATATACACCAGGATTTTTACATGGAATCCCAGTTAAGGGAAAAACCACAGTGGGGGTTAACCCACAAGATTTTATACTCTATTAAAAGTATTACAAATGGGAAGGCACATGCCTTCAGGCACACTACCCAGAGCTTACTGCTCAAAGGAGGCTCACTACCTACAAGATCAATTACAAGAGTTCACTGAAATACTTGAACTGAAGAATAGCATCTAACAATGCAAGATTACAATTCTGGTTAGGCTCAATATACTAACTTCGCACACTTCATCTCTTACTGCCTTGGTTCACTGTTCTACCATGATCCACAACTTAGATTTTCTTTGCTTCACACTTGATACTCCCACACTTCGCACCTATCACCTCATATTCACACATCCATGCTTTCAAAATGCTCGAACCCATCAATCATATATATACACAACATGGAATTTTATCAACTGCAGTCGACCTCAAAAAAATGTTTTCAAGATCATTGTTCTGTCGGCTGAATCCATGCACAAACATCAATGCGGACCAAAACCTATGTATTCAAGTCACCACACATGTTGACCAATACCACTGGATCTCATAAATTACTCAACCAACCACTTCTCTTAATCCACACAAGGATCAAACACCAAGCCGGTCTGTTCTTCACTGAACTGAACTGTCTAACCAAAACCTGATACTTAGATGCTTGTAACTTTCAATCCCTTCATCATCGGAGGCTAAAACTTTGGATCTAGGTAGTATTGACATCTCTTAATATTCCCTTAGATCTACAGCACATTATGATTACCTGTGGAGAAATGTGGACCAAAATGTTGAACCCTATCATATGCTCTGTTCCTGTCTATCCGAACTTAGACAAATCTACAATCTGACTTCTGGTATGATCAAATGATACAATGTCGATGTGTAAGATAGATTTAGGTTCCATCAATGACAACACCTGACATGCCTAGCAGTGTCTCTTGCCAACAATCTCCCCCTTTGGCATTGATGGGAACACTTAGTGAAAAATGACTAAGTGTTAGAATAGCTCCCCCTTACTATGTACACTTGAGATTTCCAATGCTCCCCCTTAGATGAATTCCTCATTTTTCACTGCTTTCCACTCCCCCTTTGACATCAATGGCAAAGGTCAAGGTCTGGATCCAAAAATTCACATAAAAACTTTATGTACATTGGCACATATATACAAACAATCCTTATGTCTTGTCTACATGAACTTAAACACATCACCAAAAATGTTTTTCAACAGTGCCAATTCACTGTCCCATCTTTTCTTCATGCTATCCAAAACTGAAATATGACCACTGAATAAAAATGCATGACTCTGTCTTCTATAGACCAGTGGGATCACTTGTCAGAGCAACAGATTGAGCTTCTATCAATGCATTGAACACTGTTTCTAACTTAGGGGAAATTAGTCCCCAGACTTCACAAATCCTTGCCACAATGTTTTCTTTTTCTTTCACCAATTTCTTTATTTCATCAATCAAGATAATTACTTGAAATTCTTGACTCACCGCAAATACTATCAAAGGATCAAAGGATTGAGATACATTTGACAATTTTTTCTTGAACTCCATTATTTTCTTCTCAATATCCTCTACAACTTTTGGCCAAGATAAACAAAATTTGTACACATCTCCTCCTTCAGTGAGGGCATTTTGAATACTCTTTACACTAGTATCAAGAATTGATCTATCATAACTAATTATTCTCTTTAATTCAGAAAACCTTTTCTCATTAAATTCATTTCAGACTTTATCTTCTGCTGACTTCTCAAAAGATTCAAAATGAGTACTTACAGAGTTTATCAAACTCTTCAACTGACCGGAGGGGGATGCTGATGAATCCTTTTGAAATGTAGGCATGATTTTCTCCAAAATGCCAAATGCAAGATCAAGCAACTCACTACCTTCTATATGGGTCTTCAAGATTTCCTCTATGGCCTTAGCTTGTGCAAAATAGGCCAACTTGATCTTCTGTACCAGTGATAGAGTGTCAAAATTGATTGGACCTTGTATTATATCTGGATCTTCTGCAACTTGTTTATCTTTCTCCAAAATTTCTTTCACTGCTTCTACAGTGTCTCTTGCCCAATATGATATTTTAGTTTTATGCTCATAAGGGCCTGCATCTTCTCCCTTTCCAGAGTCAACCACATTATCTTGCTCATCATTTTCATTCTTTTTCTCTGCTTCTGCTCTCTCTACATCATCAGCAGAGGCATCCTTCTTTTTATCTTTATCAGAAATGTCTTCTACATTATTTTCCAGAGGATTTTGTGTATCCTCAGCAGCAACATTATCAAATTCCTCAACATATGGAATGGAGGAATCAATTCCATCATCAGTTTCTTCTTCTTTATCTTCCTTGTCCTTAACTTCTGCTTTCTGCTCTTTATTCTTCTTAGAATCACCTTCAGTAGGAGCATTTATTTCCATATTCATCTCTGTATTTTCTTTACCAGATTGGTCTGGAGGACTTTGAGTATCCTCTGCACAATCAACATTATCTTCCTTCATCATCTCTTCATCTCCTTTATTTAGTATTTCCTCTTCCAAAATAGAGAAATCATCTACCTCAGCTTGTTGCTTATATTTCTTCAACTCTTCATCATTTGGAATGGATGTATCATCAACATCAATAGGTTCTTCAGTGACCACATAAAACTTACTCTTGTCCAAGCCTTTCTTCATAATTTGTTATGTTTCTTTGACCACTTCATCAATGTCTCCATTCATTAGCTTATTCATCCTTTTCTTGCTTCTGAATTCATCTTTAACTTCTTTGAAAATTTGATTTGCTTCCTTCCTAGAGATTACTGGACACAGACTGGACAACACATGTTCTCTTTAGCTCCAAATCCTTTGCTTTAATAGCTTCTTTTCTCATCTCCAAAATGTCTCTTAGACTCTTAGAGATTTCTAACAAAAATTCCACTAGTGCTCTGTTGAATGTATTCAAGTACTTAACAGTAGTGTTGGTAAACAGATTGGTCACTGCAAATGAATTCTCAAGAATGACTCTGTTTCACCCAGAAAGCAGTGACAAACTGACCAACAATTGGAGAGATCGTGATAGAGCAATGATCTTCCTCTATGTTTGAGAGGGGCAGCTCCCTTGTATGATCAAAATAGGGGTTTTTGTGGTATTTTAACTAGAAATACCAAAGGTAAAGGAAAATGAATTATAGAAACCCTAGTGGCAGACACATGAATACCAACCGGGATTTCACAGATTTATGACAGATTATGAGGGGATTCCACCACAAAAGCTAGAAACTACATTCCTAAACTCCTATGATGAATTTCACAACAATATATGTTTTAAAACACAACATAGATGAAAGAAGGATAAAGCATGGATCTCGACATACAAAGAGATAGTTTATTGACACATTCAAATCAGGATACCGAGAAGTAAATGTGTTTCTTTACATCAATTGCATGGTTTATATATGCTTCAAAAGATGACTAATGATTTTCACACAGACAAAAGAGATCACCAACTTGACATGAAGTAATAATAATTCAGAAGAACATTTGGAACACACGAACCAAATGCACTCTTTATTATCTTTTTGAAATTATACAACTTCAAACACTCCTTTGTACAAAGTATGAGCTCAAAAGTCTCTAAAAAGTTCTCCCCTTCAAAATTTTCTTCCTCAAAAGTCCCCTTTACATTTGGAATGGCCTTGTATTAATAGGCTTTCCCCCAATAACTACCTGGTAACTACTTTGTAACTACCTAGTAACTACCTTTTTGAAATACAATAATTAAAAATAAGCTTTTATTCTAGTTAGATTTTACCTAACTTTTCCAGAAATAAAGCTCATTTTCTAACTTTTGAATTACAATAAGTGACGTAAGTCACTTTTACAAAAAGGTAACATGTAACTTGTAACTTCTGAGTTGTTAACTTTGCTAAGTTACTTTCCATCTCTATTTACTCCATTTTGGCGGTCATCTATTCAACTGCTTCTCAACATCTCTTTCCAAGCACTAGAAATGCGATAGACACATGATGAAATTGTTCCATTGACTCTGCATAAGAAGTGCCATGAAAGATCATATATGTGCTGGTGGGAATTCAGCAAAATTGATAGTTTTGCATCCACTGGAATACCTTTAACTATTTCAATAGGACAACTACACCCAATGCCTGAAGATGTGGAGAGATACATCCAACAAATTTCTAAAATAATAGTGCTACAAGAGGTGTTCATTCTGACTCCATTGTAAACACAATTGCAAGTGAGACAAAAGATGTTTTAGGCAACAAAGATGCTTCCCTACTCCCCATGATTACTCAAATTTCTCTTCCTTGCAATTTTATTAGGAAAACCACCTCCCTCCTTCCCAAGGTCAAATACCTAAATCTTAAGCTCCTATGTTTGAACATACTCTTGAAATTCATTTTTGAAGATGTTCCTTGGTACTAGAGAATGTAATGTTATTTATAAGGAGATGATTTTACTTTGTAGACACTCCATTTCTTTGTAAAGTTCTAAAATTTCAACCACTAAACAACTTTCTGATCAAATGGATTATGCTCTTATATCTTTAGAAGCTATCCACAATAATGTTATAGCTAAGAATCTAATTCATCTTTACCACTTACCCAAGACTCTCTTGAGAGATGCTCATAGCTATAGCCAAATTTCACTTTGCTCCTCTTGCATTATAAGCTCATTTAATTAATCACCCTTAGTTGTATCTAACACAAGAGATATAACATCGTTCTGATCTAAAAATCTATAGTTCTCACCAATAGTTCTTAGCAGATGGTAAACCTCATACATAAATGGCCTCTCCTTATATGAAGGAGGAACATGGTTACAAGCCGCCTTTAGAACTTGTAGAAGTTCTTAAGCATATCCCCTACCAACCAAAGATTTTTTAATGGCTTCCAACTCTAGAAGAACATTTCAAAACTAAAGACATTCCCCTTCAAAGTGGAAACAAAAGCTGCACATGTATTCCAATGCTACATAACCCAAGTCACTAAAACCACCATTCACAAAAGTGTTGAGAGATGGCAAGCAAGCCCAAAGTCTACTATCCTCGGTTCGTGCTCTTTATTCAAAGATATGAAAGTTAGAGCTTATATTACAATGAATAATTCTAGGATTGCAGTTATGGCGAAGCCAAGCTAATCTTGTAGATGTACCAATTATTATTTTTAACCCTTTTATCTGATCAAAGAATTTTGTAAGCATGTTGATCAAGGCATTTGCATTAACAACATCTGACAAACATCCTTTATCCTTTACACTTGAAAGATGTTTATGACCTACTCAAAAGATCTCATGCTCACACAGTGTTTATAGTCCATTCTTTGTGCTTCCATCATTTTACGTAAATGTTTGCCAAATTATTTGTAAATAATGTCAAATGGAAATTCGTACCTAATCATGTTTTAATGGATGACTAAAGTTTGTCTTTATAACTGTCCATCGTATTTTCTCTTAAAGTTTTCAAAAGCCATTTCAATGAATCTATTCTATCCATATTCTGTTGTCATTGCATTCCATGAATTGATATCTTGATGCCTCTTGTCAAAGAGTTCTTGCAGCTTTTCCATGTTTGCACACTTCACAAACATAACTACCAACACATTTACAACTATAACATCTGCTAAAATTCACCATTCGGTTATGCTTTAACAAACTTCCATAGAATATTCCAGTGCTCCCATTTTGGCATTGAAATTTTGGATAAATACACCATCTAATTGCATTTGTTTGAAAGTTTTCATGGTCTTTTCCAACAAGCCCATTTTGTATATACCCTACAATCATTGCAAACCATGAGATGAAATCTTCTTGAGGCAGTGCTGTCATAGATTTCATGTGCTACGTCTAAGTGAAGGTTGTGGTATTTGGATTTACACCCACTATTTGTACTTGCTGATAAGTTTCTATAGGCTTTCAATGAACCATTTTGTACATATTCTGTAATCATCAATTGAGGCTCTCCATCACAGAGGCTTTGTGTAATTTGATTTCAACATTAACACCAAACTCTAAAAGTATCCCCTGCACAATGTAGCTGCTTCAACATCTATGGCATATTATTTGTTCATGGCAAATCATTTTGAGTCTTTCTACACATATTTGTTGGAGAAGACCAAAGGGGAGTTTTTTTCCCAAATGATAAAATAGTCTTTGTGAAGATGCAATCAAAGCTCTACTTTGTATGAGGAATCAGTGGAAATGAAGATCATAACAAATCTTTCAGGCAGACTATTAAATAGTTTTACACCTTCCATACACTTGTTGTATGGCTCTTAATCGAGAACAGACAAAGAGTGTGCTAGTAAAAAGTTATGGAATTGTAAATCAAGAACCATTTATTTCTTTTGCAAGCAGCTTCTTGAGTAGTTATAAAAACTACTTCCTCCAAAACATAGGGGAAATCCTTTCGTTAGGGTTTTTTGGAAACTTTCTTAACCTTGGAAAAGTGCCAATTAAGGAAATCAAAACTAACTTGCATTTAACTGATCAGAGATGTATGAGACTTTGGTAAGTCTTGAATAAAGCCGATGAAAGAAATTAAAAGGATATTTTCTTTTGTCTTCGGCATTTTATAATGCTTTTGAAACTAAATGAAATCCCTGACAACTAAGATGGTCATCTTCATCGGTAGTCCTAGAGGTTTCCAAAACCTCTTGGGAGAAAGAAGTACTTTTAAAACTTACTACATGAGTTGATGATAAAACAACTTCCTTCTTCGACAGTGAAAACTAATTTTGAAACTTATTAAATTGGCCAATGTGTTTTTATTTCTTTGGTAGTTATGATAACTACTTCATGCTTTAGTCATTGGTCTTTTTACATCGTTTCACAACCTGTGTCGGCAATTCAAACTAGTTTCCAAACCTTTTAAATTGTCTGATATGCAAGCTTAACTCTCATAAAGCATGGATTCAAATGAGAGGTCGTCCACGGTCCACAACAATGCGTAATTATAAACTTTTGTTTCTTTACATTTGCTAAGCCTCGATCAGTGATAAGAAAAAGTTTCAAAAGTTCATCGGGACTATGGCGGCTTTAAATATTTACTTCTTTCCATTTATCTAACCACATTTTCATAAAACTTGTCCATGAAACTTGCAAATGCGATGAAAGAGAAAAATGACATATCTTTTGACTGTGATAATATTTTCTCACAAAATTTTGGCACATTGTCTAAAATATCAATATAAAACCCTTAATTGGATGATTTTGCTCCAACATGCATAAAACTCTTGATTTAATCATTTTCACAAACTTCCTACCAAAGAATTGAAAGTTTAAAATCTCTCAAATCATGAGACGTCACGATCTAGAAACTTGTCACATTAGGTAAAATGGAGTTGTGAACATTGCCATAGAAATAATTTTTCCCCATTTATCACAAATCTTGAGATTTAATCTTTTTTCATAACTAGATGCAAACTGGGTAGGTACACCTTAGTGTTGCAAAGAGACACTGTGTGGCTTCATGAGTGTTGTCATTGATGGCAACAAAGTCCATCCCACTCATCCACAGCACATAATATGTCTATACCAGAAGTCAGATTGAAGAGTGTTTTGGTCCGGTGAACAAGAATAGACCATGCAGCAAAGTCTGAAAATCAAGTTCGGATCTCTCAGAGGACATATCTCAAAAAAGTGTGGACTTGGGGAAGTCAAGAGGAGTACCATGACTGACACATTCCAAAGATTGAGCCTCTGATGATGAAAGAGTGAAAAGATATGATCATCTAAGTGTTGGGTTTCTGACAGGAAGAGCAGACTAAGGAAGAACTGACCGGCAGAGCATCAAATTCTAATCTGAATGAGAAATTGATGGTGGTCAAGCTATTTGAGAAATCATACATTCTTGGTCGACATGAATGATGACTTCTATGTTTATGAATTTGATATGCATCACATATTAAGCATGGATTCAGCTGACAGATCAGTGTTTTGTAAATATCTTAAGTATTTCATTTACCGACTAGAAAGTTGTTGAAATCCTTGGTGCAGATATATATACCAGATGCATTTTGATATGAAGGGTGTGTGTGGTATGATAATGTGCAAAGAAAGGCAGAGATAAGTGTGGAAGCAGTAATACAAGTCTAGTATGTGACAAAAAAACAACACTAAAGCAGAGGAAGAATGAAGTGTAGTAGATCAGTTTATTGAGCCTCACCAGAACTGAACCTCAGCATATGTGGATGCCTCTAATCAATTCAAACACCTGGTTACTTTCTATATACCTTGTAGACAGTGAGTCTCTTGTAGGCAGTGAGCCTCTTGTGAGCAGTGTGCTTGGGCAGTGAGCCCTAATTGGCAAGTGCCATTTTGTACTTCTATTCTTTTAATAGAGAATACAATCTTGGGTTAGTCACCCCATGGTTTTTCCCTTAACAGGGTTTTCCATGTAAAAATCCTTGTGTTATGTGTGTTGATTTCTTTTTTGCTCTCATGTTCATGTATGCTTATATGTTTTGATACTGCACTAATTGGTAAAGAAGAAAAGAAGGTTAAATAATTAAGATAACTGATTCACCCCCCCTCTCAGTTATCCACCTTGTTTCCAACAATTGGTATCAGAGCCAAGTTCTTCCAAACAAAGCCTAACAGCTTGAGGAAGATCTGGGAATCTTAATGGATATGTATGGTATGAGGGAACAATTTCAGTCTGCCCTAGATGATCTTGAGCAATCTCACTCTGAAGTCAATAACCTGAGGGAAAGACTCAAACAAGCTGATGATTTCATAAATGAACTCAAAGAAGAATTGAGTATCTTTGTGAAAAAGAGAAAGGAACTACTTCAACAATTAGCAAGTCAAAGTGAAGCCAATGATACTAATGAAGATCTAAATGAGAAGAACAAGTTATGTGAGAAGCTATCAAAAGAGATCATTATGGTAAGACATGAAATGGAATTAGGGGTTATGAAATTCACCCAAGAAATTGAAGAGAAAAAAAAAATTGAAGATAATCTAAAACAATCTCTCAAGGAGAAGTCATAAGACTGCCACAAAATGGATAGAATAATCAGGCATCTGGAATCTGATCTTGAAGAAGCTAGAGATAATGAAGAACAACTTGAGAATCAGATAGACAGTCTTAAAAGGGATATTCAAACAACAAATGAATACAAAGAGAAATTCAAGATAAGCTCTGCTCATCTTGAAGTTCTTCTTGAAAGCCAAAAGAGGGTTGATGACAAGCATGGTTTGGGGTATGAGAAAGGTGAAAGATCTGGATCCGGTCAGAAGAACTCTAGATTAGGAAATCCAAGGAATAGACCTAGAAGACCTCCAGTAAGGCAACCAAATGCTCAAAGATATCCATCCTTCAATGGATACTGCTACAATTGCAATAACTTCAGTCATAAAGCAAATCAATGCAGAAGAAGAATGAATCAAACTAGTTCATCCTTTTCTAGATAGTGTTTTAACTGCAAAAGGTATGGTCACAAATCTCATGAATGTAGAAATATGTAAATAAATAATTCATTCAATGGTATATGCTTTGCATGCAATAGAATGGGACATATGGCTAATCAATGCAGATCAAGAGGATATCAGCCAAATATGCAAATAAATGTTATTTTCTAGAATTGCAATAGATCTGGTCACATTGCCAAATTCTGTAGAAGTAAGAATCATGATAAAAAGGGTCTGATGCATCATAATCAAAATCAAGACAAAGGAAAAGGAAAAGTGAATGTGGATGAAGTTCAAAGAGAGATGAACAAGATTTGGGTGAAGAGAAGTACAAAAAATGTTAGGGATGAATCCGCACCAGAATCTGGTGCTGATATTCCTTTCGAAAACTAAATAGATGAGCTCTAGCTTAGGGGGAGTCATAAAGGAAAATAAATTCCCCCAGCCAGTCAATTGGTGCCTAAGATTGGCACATGGAGTATTGTGCATTGAAGAGTTCTCAAAGAGATATCTAAATGACCTTCGGTAAAATTGTGAAAGATCCGCAAGGAGATTTGAATAGTCTAATCATCCAAGATTGATCCAGTTTGACAGCCTTCTGATAAAAGCAGGATCTTCACAGTTAGATCCGGTATGATTCAAAATTAAAATACCTTGATCTACGGATAAATGGGATGATTCAAGGAAGGGAGATACATTGTAAATTATCATTCTAAGTGCATCTCAGTGATTCGGAAAGATCTCTCTCAGAACAAGGAGAACAAGGCAACCGAAATGACTTAAGTTGTGCATTTATTGCAATATGAAATTAGGGTTTGCATAGAAATAAAAGGGTTCTTTTATTCATCATTTGCTCATTTGCATTTGAGAAGAAGAAAGAAAGAGCTCTGCAACAAGATTGCCTCAACCCTCTCAAAGATCAACCGCAAAATCTGACGCAACCATCAATCTTTTTGGCTCATATCGTGAACCCTAGAAGCGTAAAAAGGTATTTCTGTTCTTGGATATCTCTCTTTGAATCTTTTGCAAGATGGCTACTCCAAATGTTGTTAAGATTACTGATAGGCCATGCCCAAAGTTCAAGAAACATCCTTACAAATACCTAGAAGTTTATCCCTTAGGCACCTTCTCTAGCATTCCACATGGAGTTCTACATGTAGAAGATGTTAGGGTATACATGCACGCTAATATTGAGGAATTTGAGGAATCCAAGATAATGGATATCTACCATAAACAACTAATAGATGAATCCTTTGAACTCAAACCTCAATACAAGGCCATTCGGGATAAGCATTTTGGACATTGCATTCATTTCCCTTGTTTTGTAGAAGATGAATGGGTCCAATATGTTCTTAGCAGAATACATGATAACTTCATGTGGTTGTTGAAGCCCTTCAAGATAACCAAGGATGCAATCAAGGCAATAACTGGTTTGCACTCATCCGGTGGGTTGCCTGCTCTCAAATCGGTCAAGAACCAAACTGTAAGTGAGGCTACCAGATCAAAATTTGACAAAAGAGAAATGACAATAGAGGATATCACAGATCTGGATATCAAATTTGCTTCTATGATAATTAGTTATAAAATATATCACTCCAGCAGGGAGAATTCTATGTCTGGAACAACAATATACACTACTTATCAGATGCTAAGAGAAAATGTTGATTATGATCTTTGTGAGCTTCTCCTGAACCAATTGTTAGAAAATTTGCAAAAAATAAAGAAGGATAAGAAGAACTCATTTAAGTACGGTGGCTTGATACTATGTCTCTTCTTTTACTATATGAATGAGCTACCTAGATCCAGTGGTTGGGTATGGCAAAATGACAGACTGGTTGCCATACAAATAAGAGATTATATGTATGGGCTTGGTGATGCCAAGGCCCAAAGTACAGCACTCTGGGGTTACTTCAAAAACTTCCAAAGTATGATGCAGGCCAGAGAAAGAATTCAACAAACAATAGTTGAAAAATACAAAGATATAGTGTGTTTCATGGTAGACACTAATCAATGCCTAATGGAGGCAGTGGAGCCCAGGACAGTCTGGATTATGCCAATGGGCTATGAGGTAGATGAAAAAATCTTGGAGCTATATATCCAACACCTCCTGAGTTAGCCTAAGGACCCCGAGGCAGAAAGGTTTGGAACCTTTCAAGAATTGAGTGTGAAAATTCATGTTGAACAAAGACAACTAGAGATGAAAAGAAAAGTGAGAAGGGAAGTAGAAGAAGTTCCCAAAAGATATGGCATTTCAAAAGAGGCAGTTGATGTAAACAGAGAAAAATTAGAAAGAGCTGAGAAGGAGAGACAAGAAGCAGAAAAAGAAAGTAATCCGGTACAAACCTCCTCCCAGACTAGATCCTCCAAGAGCTCTGCACCTACCACCTCCAGGAGCCTAAAAGCCTCAAAACCAGAAGCCAAGACATCAAGAAAGGGAGAGAAGAGAACGAAGACAAAGGCCACAAGGTCATACATAAGCCAAAAGGATGATGAAGAAGCAGAATTTGATGAAGAAGTTAAGAAAATGAGGAAGAAGAAGAAAACATCCAGGGAATCCTCTACCGGTCAAAACAAGGAAAAGAGGTAGAAGAATTTGTTGAAAGGCCTACTCTCTCCATTGATGATATCATCAAGGCAGTCATAGTGGATGGGAATCTGTAACCAATGACAGAATTCTATGACGAGTATAGTGACACATATAAAAGGATCTTGGAAGAAGCTACAGTTAAGTACCTAAACATTTATAATAAAGCATTCGTTGAAATCATCTCTCTAATTCCCAAAAGTTTAGAGAAGGTACTTGAACTCAGAAAAGACAATGCCAAGGAAAAGGATTTGGAGATCCGGGAACAGATAGCTATTCAGCTCTATCCTTCCATTACTCCAAAACAAATAAACATGATCTTCAAGGACTGCAAGGATGAGTTCCGAAGCAAAGCCAGAATGAACAAACTTATGCTTGAAGAGACAGATCGGGTAGCAAAAGAGATAGAAGAAATCCTCTAGAATGCCTACAAGAGATCCAATCTTCCTATCATATAGGAAATAGATGAAGAACCTTCTACCATGGATGTCAAAGGATTAAGTGCATCAAAGGAAGATTCTACTGAGAAAATTGCAGAAGAGTCAAAGGAGATAGGTGAGGAGAAGACTAAGAACTTGGATTCCTCTATTCTGGAAGAGGTAGTCCATGAAGAAGTAAACATTTCTCTTCTGAATCCCCTAGCAGACTCTGGAACTGAAGGAGAAGAAAGAAAAGAAGAGAAAATTAGTCAAGAAGAAGAGGCAAAGGGAAGAGAAGAAGATCAAATAGAGAAGATCCCAGATGACAGATCTGAAGTAGGAAAAGGAAAGAAGACTCTATCTTCGGCAAGAGACACTTCTGAGGCAGTAAAGAGCTTCTTGAACAAAGAAATGTTAGACATAGATGAACTGGAATTATTTCAAGGACCACTCAATTTTGACTCCCTCTCTCTGGTCCAGACAATTAAGGTCCCATCTTTTGCTCAAGCTAAAGTAAAAGAAAAGCTTCTAAAGTCTTACATGGAAGACTATGAGCTGATAGAGATTGCATCCGGTGTGCTAGAGAAAATCATGCCATCCTTCCAAAAGGATCTTTCAGCCTCTTCATTTGGTAATCTGAAATCTCTTGTTAATTATGTTAGCACACATTTTGATTCTTTGGAGAAATCAGCAAAAGAGAAAGTCTGGAAAGAGTTTTTGGGTAAGAGATTCTCTAAAGTACAAGGACTCATAGCAAATGATAGGAGAAATCTGAATATTGGTATAAAGATCCTAGAAAATGCTCTTAAAGATGGTAGAGAATTATACAAATTTTGTTTATCTTGGTCCACAATGACAGCAGACATTGCAAAGAAGGTGGAAGAACAAGAGAGTAAACTATCAAGTTTATCTCAAAGTTTTGATCCTCTCACCTCATCCATAATGAATCAAGAGTGCCAGGCTATTGCCACTATAAATGAGATAAAGAGGCTTCAGAATGATAAGAAGAATAGAATAAGCAGAATGAGTGAAGTAAGAGGGATAATTATCTCTAAGTTAGAGGCAATGCATGAAGCCCTAACTGATGCTCAGACTACAGCCCAGACCAGTGATCCGACAAACTTAAAAAGGGTAGAAGCTTTTGCATTTTTGTTAAGTGGTCACATCCCAATTTTGGACAGGATGAAACAGAGTTGGGCAATAGAATTTGTCTAATTGAAAACCACTTTTGCAGATATACTTAAGTATATGTAAGTATAACATGTATATATACTTATGTGGCTATGTATAGGTTGATTTTTAGAAATTTTGGTGTACAGATTCTACCCTTTGCCATTGATGTCAAAGGGGGAGTGAGGAGTAGTGAAAAATGTGGAATCTAGCTAAGGGGGAGCTCTGGTAAAAGTGTACATAAGATAGAGCATCAAACAAGGGGTAGTCTGTTATAACACTTAGTCATTTTTCACTAAGTGTTGCCATCAATGCCAAAGGGGGAGATTGTTGGCAAGAGACATTGTGTGGCTTCATGAGTGTTGTCATTGATCGCAACAAAGTCCATCCCACTCATCCATAGCACATAATATGTCTATACCAGAAGTCAAATTGAAGAGTATTTTGGTCTAGTGAACAAGAACAGAGCATGTAGCAAGGTCTGACAATTAGGTCCAGATCTCTCAGAGGATGTATCTCAGAAAAGTACAGACTTGGGGAAGTTAAGAGGAGTACCATGACTGACACATTCTAGAGATTGAGCCTTCAGTGATGAAAGAGTGAAAAGATATGAGCATCTAAGTGTTGGGTTTCTGACAGGCAGAGCAGACTAAGGAAGAACTGACCGGCAGATCATCAAATTCTAATCCGGATGAGAAATTGATGGTGGTCAAGCTATTTGAGAAATCATACACTGTTGGCTGACATGAATGATGACTTCTATGTCTAAATTTGATACGCATCACATATTAAGCATGGATTCAGCCGACAGATCAGTGTTTTGTAAATATCTTAAGTATTTCATTTGCCGACTAGAAAGATGTTGAAATCCTTGGTGCGGATATATACACCAGATGCATTTCGGTATGAAGGGTGTGTGAGGTATGATAATGTGTGAAGAAAGGTAGAGATAAGTGTGGAAGCAATAATACAAGTTCAATGTGACAAAACAACAACACTAAAGCAAAGGAAGAATGAAATGTAGTAGATCAGTTTATTGAGCCTCACCGAAACTGAACCTCAGCATATGTGGATGCCTCTGATCAGTTCAAACACCTGGTTACTTTCTATATACCTTGTAGACAGTGAGTCTCTTGTAGGCAGTGAGCCTCTTGTGAGTAGTGTGCTCGGGCAGTGAGCCCTAATTGGCAAGTGCTATTTTGTACTTCTATTCTTTTAATAGAGAATACAATCTTGGGTTAATCACACTGTGGTTTTTCCCTTAACAACGTTTTCCATGTAAAAATCCTTGTGTTATGTGTGTTGATTTCTTTTATGCTCTCATGTTCATGTATGCTTATATGTTTTGATACTACACTAATTGGTAAAGAAGAAAAGAAAGTTAAGTAATTAAGATAACTGATTCACCCCCCCTCTCAGTTATCCACCTTGTTTCCAACACTTAGGACTTGAGTGAAAGATTGGTCATTCTTCTTTCAATTTGACACCACAATACAAAACCCAATGTAGGAAAATAACATGAAGTGGGATGTGACACCTTGGTGATAAGTAGGGATTGTGTGATATTGATGACTCGTAACTGAGAGGGTGACATGACTAGAGTTATCAAAAAGTTTAAATTTTGAAGTACAAAAACATGGTCAACAAGTAGCATCCTCCAAAACTTTCTTGTTAGCATCATTAAGATTGTCATAATATTCAGTCATTGGCTTTAAGTTTCCATCTACAGTGATTGACTTTATGATGTCTTCCATAGAAGGAGTAGGCTTCTCAACATAAGCCTCTAACTTATGCCTTTTACTTAACCTTTTGCTTCCAGAGGGCTTCTCCTTGGACACTTTAGCAGTCTTAGTGCCTGAGGCCTTCAACTCTTTAACCTCACCATCTGACTCAGTCTCTTCTTCATCCTCCTTCTTCACACTGACATATGACCTTTTGCCCATTACTTTTGTCCTTTTTCCTTCCTTACCGGTAGGTTTTTCTTTGAATTTATCTGCAATAGGAGAAGGTGATGCATCGAAGGTTGAACCAGAACTCCTAGTAGTCATTGACTTAGAAGAGGATTCTATTAGAACACTTCCTTGTTCCTTGTACTACTTCTTCTTAGCTTTCTCTATCCTTTCCATGTTTTGTCTCACAGCTTCTTTGGTTATTCCAATACTTTTTGCATACATTTCAACTTGCCTTTGGATCTTTCTCTTAGTTTTAGGTCTCCGAAGCTCAACATGCAATTTCAAATTAAGTTCATGATATGTACCGAATCTCTCAACTGAGGTATCTTTTGGTTTGCTCAAAAGGTCTTGAGCATACATTTCCAGTATTTGTTCATTAACTTCATAACCCATGGGCATGATCCATACAGTCCTTGGTTCAACTACTTCCATCAAGCATTAATATGTTTCCACCATGAAACAAATTGTATCCTTGTACTTTTCCACCACAGACTTAGAGATTCTTTCCCTTGATTGCATCAAAATCTAAAAATTCTTAAAATATCCCCAAAGAGTAGTCCTTTGCGCATAGGAGTCACCAATTTTGTGCAAGTGCTCTCTTATTTGTATGGCAATAGGCTTGTCACAGGTCCAACGCAGACTTTTCATCCCGGGCAACTCATTCATGAAATAAAAGAACAAGCACAGGACCAATGTACCATACTTGAATGTATTCTTCTTATCCTTCTTAATCTTGTTCAAATTCTCCATTAGCTGGTTTTGCAGTAGCTCACACAAGTCATAGTCAACATTTTCTCTTAACATCTGATAAGCAACATAAATGGTTGTACCAGACACTAAGTTTTCCTTGCTGGAGTGGTATATCTTATACCCAATCACCATAGATGCAAATTTGACATCTGAATCAGTTATATCATTTATTGTCATTGCGCTCTTGTCAAACCTTGATCTGGTAGCTTCAGTTACAGTCTAATTCTTCATTGATTTTAGCATCGGCAATCCACTGGATGAGATCAATCTTGTTACGGCCTTGATGGCATCCTTAGTGATCTTAAAGCATTTCATCAACCACATAAATTCAACATGCATCCGACTTAGTACATACTAGACCCACTCATCCTCATCGAAGGATGGGAACCCAATAACCTAAGTGAAATGTTTGTGTTTCAACACCTTGTACTCAAGTTTAAGATTATGAATATCATCCCTCAGGTGATTCTTAACCAAATCCAGTAACTTTGATATGCTAGCATGAATGTAAGCCCTAATATCTTCTACATGCAGTACACCATGTAGAACATTAGAAAGGGTACCTAATGGATCGACCTCTACAGATTTTTGTGGATGCTTTTTGAATTTAGGTCAGGGCCTTTTGGTGATGTCAACAACCAATGGAGTAGCCATATCCAGAGATTGCAAATTCAGAGAGCTTTACAGAGAATACCTATCGAATTAACTTTTCACACTCCAAATCTTTGAGATCCAATCTTAGACACTCTTCTCCTTGTTCTATTCGAATACAAAGTGATTCAAATGTTGAATGAATGACCTTTTATGCTCTGCAAAACCTAATTCACCATTGTAATAAATGCTTTGCCCTAATTCATCTGGTTACACTATTTCTGAATATAGTCAATCTTCAATCACTCCGCAATCAAGTGCATTAGCTTCTTTTCTTCCATAATTTGCTTCAACAGATCTGTAATAGGCTTCTTTATCTTCATTCATTGTGCCAGATTCAGGAACCCACTTACTGGTAGGGGGAATTATATTTTCAACGCAGCTCCCTCTGAGCCAAAGCTCCTATTTCAATTCCTGGAGGAATTATCAGCATCAGGTTCTAGTGTGAACCCATCACCATCATTCATTACACCTTTCTTCACCCATGTTTTGTTCATTTCATTCTGGATATCATTCACATCTACTTTGCCCTTGCCTTTATCTTGTCTCTGCACATCCTTGTTTCTATTTACTAGACCTTTTCTATCATCATTCCTGCTTTTGCAAAATCTTGCAATATGACCGAGTCTGTTGTAATTAAAGCATACAACATTTCTTTTCTCATTTACTTGATTTCCTCTTGATCTGCACTGATTAGCCATGTATCCAAATCTATTAAATGTAAAATATTTTCCATTGAAAGAATTGACATTTCCTCTATTGTTAAAGTTATTCATCATCATACTTCTGCATTCATTAGATCTATAACCATACCTTTTACAATTGAAGCATTGACTGGAGAAGGATGGACCACTTTGATTCACTCTACTTCTACACTGAGTAGCCCTATGACCAAATTTATTGCAATTGAAACAATTTCCATTGAAGGATGGATACCTTTGAGCATTAGGTTGTCTGACCGGAGGTCTTCTAGGTCTATTTCTTTGATTCCTTGATCTATGATTTCTTTGACTAGATCCAGATCTTTCACCTTTCTCATATCCTAGACCATGCTTACCACTTGCCTTCTTCTGACTATCAAGCAGCACCTCAAGTTTAGCTAAACTTATCTTGAACTTCTCTTTGTATTCATTTGCAACTTCTAGGTCATGTTTGAGAATGACAATTTGCCTTTTAAGTTGTTCCTCATTATACCTAGTTTCTTGTAGATCAGACTCTAGATGGCCAATTATTTTCTCCAATCTATAGCACTCTTCTGTTCTTTCTTTCAGAGATTGATTCAGGTTTTCTTC
This sequence comes from Cunninghamia lanceolata, assembly GCA_027924645.1. NCBI lineage: Eukaryota > Viridiplantae > Streptophyta > Pinopsida > Cupressales > Cupressaceae > Cunninghamia > Cunninghamia lanceolata. Next base: position 12,350,117 of record BSBN01001101.1, read on the forward strand.
AGTCTTCTTCCTTTCCTCAATTTCCTTAGTTAGTCTCATCACCCCGAATTCCATCTCATGTTTTAGGACAACAACTTCTTTTTCCAGCTTCTCACATTCCTTTGTCTTCTCCTTCAGATCCTCATCCATGCCATTGTCTTCATTCTAATTTGTTAACTTCTGAAGTAGCTCCTTCCTATTTCCCATAGATTTGCTCAGTTACCTTTTGAAAGTCTAAATGAAATCCTCAGCATCTTTAATGTTCTATTGCAGTTCTTTGACTTTTGCTCTGGACTAATCAAGATCTTCTAAAGCAACTTTAAGTTGTTCATTGATGCCATCAGAATACCTGAATGAACCCATTGAAACACCTTCCTAGATCTTCCTCAAGTTGTTAAAGTTCTTCCAAGGAACCTTGCTCTGATACCAATTGTTGAAATTAAGGAACACTGAGAGGTGGGGTGAATCAGTGTTCTACAAAACTTGATATTATTTCTTTTATTAATTTACCACATACATTCAAAAGAAAGAAGCATGAATTTAAGAACAACAACAAGATCATCAACATGAACACTAGGATTTTTACGTGGAAATCCGGTTAAAGGAAAAACCACTGTGGAGGTTAACCCACAAGATTTTATACTCTGTTAAAAGTATTACAAATGGGAAGGCACATGCCTTTGGGTACACTTCCCAGAGCTCACTACTCAAAGGAGCCTCACTGCCTACAAGATCAATTACAAGAGTTCACTGAAATACTTGAACTGAAGAATAGAATATAACAATGCAAGGTTACAGTTCTAGTTAGGCTTAATATACTAACTTCACACACTTTATCTCTTACTGCCTTGGTTCACCATTCTGCCATGATCTGCAACTTATATTTTCTTTGCTTCGCACTTGATACTCCCACACTTCACACCTATCACCTCATATTCTCACATCCATACTTTCAAAATGCTCAAACCCATCGATCATATATATACGCAACATGGAATTTCATCAACTACAGTCAACCTCAAAAAAACTTTTTCAAGATCACTGTTTTGTTGGATAAATCCATGTACAAACATCAATGCAGACCAAAACCTATGTATTCAAGTCACCACACATGTTGGCCAATACCACTAGATCTCATAAATTACTCAACCAACCACTTCTCTTAATCCGTACAAGGATCAAACACCAAGTTGGCTTGTTCTTAACCAGACTAAACTATCTAACCAAAACTTGATACTCAGATGCTTGTAACTTTTAATCCCTTCATCATCGGAGGCTAAAAATTTGGATTTAGGTAGTCCTGACATCCCTTAATATTCCCTTAGATCTGTAGCACAATTGATTACCTATGGAGAAATGCGGACCAAAATACTAAACCCTGTCATATGCTCTATTCATGTCTATCCAGACTTAGACAAATCTACAATCTGACTTCGGTATGATCAAATGATACAATGCGGATATGTAAGATAGATTCAGTTGCCATCAATGACAACACCTAACATGCCTAGTAGTGTCTCTTGCCAACATGTAGGAGGTTCTCATTACTCTATCTTAGTATTCATATCTTGTGGATCGTAGGGTCAGTTCTAGCATATTGTACCCCTTTTGCATCTAAGGTTCTTCATACCTTTGGTGCATTAAGGACTTATGCTATTAGTCCCCTTCCCTCATCTAGACAAGGTTGTACTTGTTAGATTTAGGGCACACAACTAAGAGGGGGGGTGAATCAGTTGTACAAAACTCTCTCCTACTTTAAACACTTAACTCCACATTGTTAATTAGTAGCATAATAGAAGATCAACCATGAAAGCACAACACAACAAATCAAGAGCAGAAACACATCAACACATGAGACACCAAGATTTTGACGTGGAAAACCTAGTTAAGGGAAAAACCACGGGGTGATTAACCCAAGAATGTATTCTCTGTTAGAAGAATAGAAAGAACAAAATGGCACATGCCAATTATGGCTCACTACCCGAGCACACTGCTCACAAGAGGCTTACTGCCTACAAGAGACACACTGTCTACAAAAGAATAAGTATCACATACTTGAACTAGTAAATAGCATCTTCACCATGCTTGATTCAGTTCCATTTAAGCCCAAACCTTATGCTCTGCTTTTCACTCTCTTCCTTACTACCACATCCTCATCACAGCAAGTCACACCTTGAAATGACTTCGTAATCCCTTATTTATACACGACATCAACTTAGGAACAAACATCTAAGTTGGCAAACATCCACAAGAACATCTGCAAGATGTATAATTCATCCGGTTGGCCAGTCACAGAAAGAACACCTTCATCCAGAAGTATTTCTTCAATTCCAGGCTCCAACTCTAATGCGGACCATCAACACAAACTGAACATAATCCAAGGACCCCCACAAGGTTGCTTGAATCACCAGGAACATTAATCCTTCTCTCCTTTATCCGGAACCTCAGAAACATAGTCTGCCATTACTATCACAAAGGAATAGATGCTTACAGACCTTCAAACCACGAACCAATCGAGTTGACACATCATAAGGACTTCCCAAACACTCCTTCAAATCTGCAGAATAGAACAATGCATTTTTGGATCTCACCGGACCTTTCTGTAACACTCTGTCACCTCTGAACACTTACCGAAACTAGTTTAACTTGACCAGCCACAACTTCTTCATATCTTCATGCGGACCTCTGAAATCTCTACTGCAACATCTTGAGACTCATATCTTCAAACCCTTTAATCTGCATCCTCTGATCCTCAACCTGTCTTGGACTTTTTACCTTATGATATCACTGTTCTTCACTGTTCTTGATTGAGACTAATTTTCTCAATATCCTTAGCACATAACTCATCCAATCCTTATCATTAATGCAATAGGAGTATGTTGACATCAATGACAACACGGGTTAGGCCCATACTTGCAACAATCTCCCCCTTTTTCATTGATGGCACCATATGATGTGAAAAATTGATTGACCATCAAGACAAGAACTTTTCCTTACTGTCACAACTCCCCCTATCAGCAACCACCATTCACATTTCTTCTTTCCCATTACTGCTCCCCCTTTGATCAGAAATCACTTGTTTTTCACATGTCTTCTCTCCCCCTTTGACATCAATGGCAAAGGACACATACTTGCAATTCTATCACTTCAGAGTCATATCTGTTGCTCTCCCTGAGTAGCAGGTCCCCATCATCAATCCAGACCACAAGATGTGACTGTGATATGCACCAGACTGATGCACCTCAGTGTACCTTAGTTCATCACTAGAGGGGCAATAACCCCTAATTTCTCCCTTAGATACTCAAAAGAGTCCTTAGGCAGAGGTTTAGTAAAGATGTTTGCAATCTGATCCTTGGAAGGTACAAACTCCAATATGACTTCTTTCTTGTTTACTTTCTCTCTCAAAAATGAAACTTGATGGATATGTGTTTGGTCTTTGAGTGTAACACCAGATTCTTGGATATGTTTATTGCACTTGAATTATCACAGAAAATTGTGATAGGCTCCTCATACTCCACTTTGATATCTCTTAACATCTGCTTCATCCACAACACTTGAGTGCAACTATCTATTGCTGCTATATATTTTGCTTCAGTTGTAGACAAAGATATTGCCTCTTGTTTCTTGCTAAGCTAAGAAACCAATCTCTTTCCCAGAAAGAATGCTCCACCACTGGTACTCTTCTAGTCATCCACATCTCCTGCCCAATCTGCATCTGTATATGCATGAAGAGAGAAATCATGATTTCTAGGATACCATAGACCATACTCAACTGTCCCTTTTAGATACCTAAAAATCCTCTTGATTTCCATGACATGAGCTTCTCTAGGATCAGCCTGGAATCTAACAACAAGACCAACAGCTTGCATAATGTCTGGTCTAGTTTGAGTGAGGTACAACAATCCTCCAATCATTGATCTATATTTTGTTTGATCTATCCTAGGAGAGTCATCATCTTTGCTCAACTTACATCCGGTTGCCATGGGAGTGTTCATTGGCTTTGAATCTTCCATCCCAAATTTCTTCAACAATTCTCTTGCATATCTGGTTTGAGAAATGAAGATACCTTTCTTTGTTTGAGTTATTTGCAGACCCAAGAAGAAACTCATTTCACCAAGCATGGACATCTCAAACTCACTTTTCATTTGATTTGCAAAAGTTTTACACATTATCTCTTCCTCCAAAAATGATATCATCAACAAACACTTCAACACCTAAGATGTTTTCATGATCAATTTTGAAATATAAATTACTGTCAGCAGTACCTTTGTTGAAACCAATCTTCAAGAGATGTTTATCCAGTCTTTCATACCATGCTCTTGGGGCTTGCTTTAGTCCATACAATGCCTTTTTCAACTTGCAGACCATGTCACTATTTTCAGATAGTTGAAATCTATCTGGTTGCTTAATGTACACTTCTTCTTCCAAGTCACCATTCAGGAAGGCAGACTTGACATCCATCTGATATACCTTGAAATCTTTGAAGGCAGCATATGCAAGAAATAATCTAACTGCTTCAATTCTTGCCACCAAAGCAAAAGTTTCTTCAAAATCAACTCCTTCTATTTGAGAGTAACCTTTGCAAACTAATCTGACCTTATTTTTTATTACTTCACCAACTTCATTCAATTTGTTACAGAAGACCCATTTGGTTCCAATCACATTCTTGTTTCTAGGTCTGGGAACAAGATCCCAAGTGTGATTTTTCTCAATTTGCATTAGTTCTACCTCCATGGCTTTTGACCAATTTTCATCATTGCAAGCTTCATTCACTGACTTAGGTTCAATCTTTGAAATCAAACAATACTCTTCTGAATCTTGAGCAATTCTCCTTCTAGTTTGCACACCTTTGCTTTTGTCACCTATGATCTAATCTTTAGAGTGGTTCAGTCTAACATACCTTGGAACTTTGGGAGTTCCATGCATTTCTACTTCTTGATCAGGCTCATTCAAACCTATCTCTTCTTCCTGATTTACCGGATCGGTTTGAATCTGACTTTCAGAAGAGAATTGAACTCCTTGAACCAGAACACCATTCTAATGATCTTCATCATATTCATAAAACCTTGAGGGTTTCTCTATTCCCTCATCAACCTTCACATTTGTACTTTCTATCATCTTTCTTAGTCTCTTGTTATAACACCGATATGCTTTTCTTTGAGTAGAGTAACCCAAGAATATTCCTTCATCACTTCTAGCATCAAAATTGCCTAGATCTTCATCTCTTTTGATGTAACATTTGCTACCAAAGACTCTGAAATATCTTACAGTAGGAGTAATGCCAAACCAAAGTTCATAAGGGGTCTTACCGGTATTGCTTCTGATTTGAACTCGATTGAGGGTATAGACTGCAATGCTGACAACTTCCCTCCAATAGACCTAGGGAACATTTGCTTCCATCATCATGGTCCTAGATGCTTCTTGGATGGTCCGGTTCTTTCTCTCAACTACTCCATTCTGCTGTGGAGTCCTGGGAGCAGACAATTGTCTCTTTATTCCATGTTTCTGACAAAAATCTATAAACTCACCAGATGTGAACTCTCCACCTCTATCAGACCTTAGACATTTCAATTTCAATCCGGTCTCATTTTCCACCATAGCTTTGAATATTTTGAATTTCTCAAGAGCTTCTGATTTTTCTTTCAGAAAGGTTACCCACATCATCTGGGAATAGTCATCAATTAGCAACATGAAGTATCTATCACCTTGCACACTCTTGATTCTTGTCGGACCACATAAGTCAGTATGAACCAAGTCTAATAATCTGGTAGAAGATTGTTCCTTGCTTTTGAATGAGATTCTGCTTTGTTTTCCCAACTGACATTCTTTGCACAAACTATTTGTAGGTTTTACCAATTTTAGAAGATCTCTTACAGCCTGAGTATTGCTTATCTTGATGATATTATCAAAATTCACATGACACATTCTTCTATGCCATAACCAACTCTGATCAACTTGAACAAATAAACAACTTTTACCAGTACCAGCCAAGTGAAAGATGTTACCTTTTGTTTGGGTACCGGATGCAATCTCTATTCCAGAACTTTCAAAAATCTTGCACTTTCCATTCTTGAATATGAGATCATAGCCTTTGTCCACCAACTGTCCAACACTGAGAAGATTGTGCTTCAATCCTTCAACATATAATACATTACCAGTTTTGTTCCTTCCATCAAAAGAAATAATTCCTCTTCCTCTGATTCTACCAGCAGAATTGTCACCAAACTTTACCACTCCTCCTTCATACCTTTCCAAATCTACAAACTTATTTTTGTCACTTGTCATATGGTGAGAGCATCCACTGTCAATGACCCAATCATCCTTTTCTTCAATTTGGGAAGCCAGAGCTCTTTCCACAGTCTTAAGATTGACAGATATAGAGGGCATTGGATCTTCTTCCTTGATGGCAATGAACACCCATTCATTTCCAGATTTGTTTCCTATCTCTGATTCATCATCTGTTACTCGTTCATTATCATCATCTTCATGTACATAGTAACAGTTCTTTTGGAACTTTGGCTTGTTATGATTTTGCCTTGAAAATCTTTCCGGACACCTTGAGGCAAAATGACCAATCTTATTGCAATTAAAACACTTAAAAGGTAATTTTCCTTCATACTTACCGGATCCTCTTGGCAGCCTCTTTGCAATAAGGGCTTCAAGCTGAGCAGTTTCTGCTTCTTCTTCTTCCAGATCTTTTCTTTCTTTTTCATACCATGACAATTTCCTTGAAGAATTCTCTTCTGGATCAAACCTTTGTTTACCTTTAACAGAGGCACTGGCTTTGAATGCAGATTCAGTCTTGGGGGGTCGTCTCCAAACTCTATCATTTCAAATGCAGCCAATTTCCCAGCCAATTGATCTCTTGTGACAGTTGTATGAGCTCTGAATTCTTCAATAGCAGCAACCTTGATTTTGTAAGATTCAGGTACAAATCTGAGAATTTTGCCAACAATCTCATTTTCATCCAAGACTCCACCAGCATTTCTAATTCCACAAACCAGCTCATTCACTCTTGGCATAAAAGTAGTAATATTTTCATCATCTCTCATCTTCAGTTTTTCAAATTTCCCTTTTAAACTCTGTAACCTTGCACATTTAACATACTGGTCTCCTTCATGTAAAAGTTCCATTTTATTCCAAATCTCAAAGGCAATTGGTAGGTCAATAACATTTGAGAGCTCTGAGTTAGATAATGCGCTTAGAAGAGCCTCTTTGGTCTGTAGATTGTTTTCAGCATCTGTGATTTCATTTAGGGTTGTCAAACCACCTTATGGAGGTACATACAGCTTTGTAACCATGGACCAGTAGATAAATCCCATACACTGCAAGTGACATTTCATGCGACCTTTCCAAAGAGCAAAGTTGGTTCCATCAAACTTTGAACTATCCTTCTTGTAAGACGACATCCTGGATCTCCTCAAGCGGTTAAGCTCTTTTTAGAGGAACTTGGCTCTGATACCAATTGTTAGATTTAGGGCACACAACTAATAGGGGGGTGAATCAGTTGTACAAAACTCTCTCCTACTTTAAACACTTAACTCCACATTGTTAATTAGCAACATAATAGAAGATCAACCATGAAAGTACAATGCAACAAATCAAGAGCAAAAACACATCAACACATGAGACACCAAGATTTTTGACATGGAAAACCCGGTTAAGGGAAAAACCACAAGATGATTAACCCAAGAATGTATTCTCTGTTAGAAGAATAGAAAGAACAAAATGGCACATGCCAATTAGGGCTCACTGCCTGAGCACACTGCTCACAAGAGGCTCACTACCTACAAGAGATACACTGTCTACAAAAGAATAAGTATCACATACTTGAACAGGTAAATAGCATCTTCACCATGCTTGATTTAGTTCCATTTAAGCCCAAACCTTCTGCTCTACTTTTCGCTCTCTTCCTTACTACCACATCCTCATCATAGCAAGTCACACCTTGAAATGACTTCACAATCCCTTATTTATACATGACATCAACTTAGGAACAAAGATCTAAGTCGGAAAACATCCACAAGAACATCCGCAAGATGTATAATTCATCCGGTCGACCAGTCACAGAAAGAACACCTTCATCTGGAAGTATTTCTTTAATTCTAGGCTCCAACTCTAATGCAGACCGTCAACACAAATTGAACATAATCCAAGGACCTCCACAAGCTTGCCTAAATCACCAGGAACATCCGCACTTCCTCTACTTACTGAAATCCTTCTCTCCTTTATTCGAAACCTCAGGAACACAGTCTGCCATTACTGTCACAAAGGAATAGATGCTTGCAGACCTTCAAACCACGAACCAATCAAGTTGACACATCATAAGGACTTCCCAAACACTCCTTCAAATCTATAGAATAGAACAATGCATTTCTAGATCTCGCCGGACCTTTCTATAACACTCTGTCACCTCTAAACACTTACCGGAACCGGTTTAACTTGACTAGCCACAACTTCTTCATATCTTCATGTGGACCTCTAAAATATCTACTACAATATCTTAAGACTCATATCTTTGAACCCTTTAATCTGCATCCTCTGATCCTCAACCTATCTTGGACTTTTTACCTTATGATATCACTGTTCTTCACTATTCCTGATTGAGACTAATTTTCTCAATATCCTCAGCACATAACTCATCCAATCCTTATCATTAATGCAACAAGAGTATGTTGACATCAATGACAACACCGGTTAGGCCCATACTTGTAACAATACTATTATGGGCATGTATGGGTTCATCCTATTATTTGTAGAGTCAAGTCCTACCCATGCTATATCAACAATAGCACTCAATTTTTATTATTATTGGAAAAATATCTCAATATGATGAAGTTCCTTGCATTTACATCTACCCCCATCACCCCATCCCCCTATTGTTTCTTCAAGGTTCATAAATACGTACATTCTGATTTCCCCTACTTTCTACTATCTACTATCTTCTTATCATTTTGTGACCATTTTTAGAGTCCTATTGGCGTATCATGATCACTTGTCATCCTGCATCACACACATGTTAGTAGCCCATCCTACATCATAAATATGTTAGCATATATCCACATATCTATTGCAAGGTGTGGCCCTTGGTCTCCTTGTTCAGTGCTGTGCTGCAGTGGTTTGTGACAAGGGCTTAACCGCCTCCCGTGCTTGTTAAGTCAAGTGGTTGTATTGGGCATTAATAGGTTGATCTTTTGGTGCAACGGTAGCTAACAATTGGTATCAGAGCTGAGGTCACGAGTTCAAACCCCGCGCTTGCACTAGGGAGGGATTGTTGCAAGGTGTGGCCCTTGGTCTCCTTGTTCAGCGCTGCGCTGCGGTGGTTTGTGACAAGGGCTTAACCACCTCCCGTGCTTGTTAAGTCAAGTGGTTGTATCAGGCATTACTAGGTCGATCTTTTGGTGCAACGGCAGCTAACAATATCACCACATAACATATACGCATATATCTGCATCATACATAAATCCATCTATCCTAACATCATATGCACATGACTACATCATACATAATACTTAAATCCATCTATCCTACATGCTCCATCCTGCATCCAAGCACATGTCAAGTCATAGCATCTCACATCTCAATCATCACAAAAATATACATATCAAATAACATCACAACATCTAATCCATCATATATGCACATCCATAAATTCATTCATCACATATAAATCAATGTATCACATCATCAATCAATACATCTATCATATATCCATCACATTATAAATCAATGCATACATCATATATAACACAACAAACATCCATACATCCATCCATAACACATAGTCCATCGATCGAATAGTCCATCTCATATATATATATATATATATATCTCAAAATGTGATCATGATACAAAATGTGGTCATCAGACCTATCAAAAAATAGTACATGTATACATCATGCTCCTAGGCAGAGCTGTCCCTCCCTGACTCAATTGGTCCTAAATCCCTCTGACTTGGCCCCCCCATATCCTACTGACCTACATGTCTCGACACCAGTAGAGGTGGCATCTATGCTGCTGCTAACACTTGTGATGGCGAGGGTTGCTGAACAGACCTCTAAAACTACCCTGTCCTTCTGGAACTAGAAGCTCCAGACCAACTATGATAAGTGACTCTCTACTCTGCTGGCACTACAGCCCAATACAATGACCTATAGTGTTGGGCCTCTCTAGTAGCCTCTCCTGCTTGCTGTTGTAACATCCACATCATCTCCATCATCCCCAGACCTAAAGCCTGAAGCATCTGATCTCTCTCCTATGCATACTGTTGTGCTAAACCCTAAGCATGTGTCACCTATGCCTATAGCTCTGTAACCTGCACCTATATGCCGCCTGTCTACACCAACTCCCTCTGTAGCTGAGCTACCTGTCCCTCTAACTGAGCCACCAGTCCCTCTCGATGGGCTAGCTACACCTGTAGCTAGGCTATCTATCCCTCACACACCTGATCTCTCTCCTGTAGCTGGCATATCTACTCCTATGCCCTGGCTAACTCTAATCCATTTGCCTCATAACCACCAGCTACATCACCTCCGTAATAACCTCCAATATATATATCCATCCCCTCTGCATGTGCATCCTCCTCCTCATCCTCATCCTCATCCTTATCATCATCCATCCCCTCTCCCTGTGCCTCATCCTCATTGTTGTCCTCATCCTCATCCTCATCATCGTCGTCATCCTCCTCCTCTCCTACCGCTTCCACTGGCACTACAAACCCCACGAGCACTGTGAGTCTCACTAGCCTCTGCCGAGCCCACCACTCCTCATATGCTATAGTAGTCCCTGCATCCACTATATCCCATCTATCATCCCATGCCTGTGGCCAAAGCCCCTTGAACTCCATTGTTTAGAGGAAAAAATGATGGTTTCTTACTCTAGGTTAAATAGCTCAATTTCACCACTAAACATTAGGGAGACAAGGATCAAACTTGTGAACAAGCTTCTAATCACTCTGCCTCCCTTTTATTGCCCGTGTGGTTATGAAACCTAAGGCCCTAATCAAGATTTTGTCAAGTATTGTACTCTCAACCAAGTCAAACCCTAATTATGCTGCAAATCAACAATATACAGAAACTGATGAAATAGCTGGTAAAATTGATCATAGCAATGCAAAGGAGGGGTTTCAGAGATAGTGTACCCAGAATTTGAGGGCCACCTAGATTAGGGCACCTACCCCAATGTCCTGCAAATTCTCGAACAGTAAAATCTTCTGCACAGGGTGTCTGGGACTGCAAAAAGGCTCCTGGATCCCAGATAAAACACCTGGTTGGACTAGGGTACCCACCCTAATGTCTCGCAAGTCTCAGAATCTAAAAATATGAAAGTTTGTCGCAACTGTACCCGCAATATCCTTATTCCTGTAGCTTCTTTTTGCTAGAACCTACGAAACACGACCTACACATACAAAAGAAGGAAATTGTTGTGACTATATAGGAGCTTACCTTAGTCAAGCCCTGTCTTCAGTATTTCTACCTCAACAATAGCCAGAGATAAAGATTTGTAGAAGTGTGTGCAAACCTAACAATATGTGTATGCATAAAATCAAACCCTAGATGTCTCAATCAAGGGAAGATCAACAACTTGCTTTGCATCAATAAATACATAAAACTTCACCTCAAGGAGATGAAACAAATGAAGACTTGCATGAACAAGAAGATGAAACAGCAATGTCTGTGGAAGATCTCCAAGCTTGCTATTGGAGGCTTCAACCCTTCTCCTGATCATGTAAAAGGTCTACAAACCCTAGGAAGAGCAAGATAGACTCAAGATCTTGATTCCTTGCCTTCATCTATTGTCTCCAAGATAGCAAATAAAGAACACTTCGAATAGCTTCAACAAGTCATTAATTTTCAATGGCAATTGCAGCAAAGTTTTGGCATCAAGCTTGCATAAGAATTGTGTGTGATAAATGATTTGCAAATGTCTTTTTATATCTAGCTTTAGGGAATTCAAATTTTGAAGTAACATCTCGATATCATGCAAAAACTGAGAATTTGAAAACAGAATCTCGAGGCACTCGGTAGGAACCGACACCCACCAAAATTCAAAATTCCATGAAATCAGGGAGGACTAGGGCGCGGGCGCCCAAGTCCAAGCCCCCACTTTTAGCTCAGATCTACATTTTTGTGGGTCCTAGGGACTCTAATCTCAAATCCCTTTCCGGGTTCTATCAATCAGTTACCTCAAAAAGTGAATAAGTTGCTCCTAGACTAAGTCAATCAGGGTTTCAGGAAGGCTGAAAGAGAAAAGATTGAGAGACCACCAAGAGTGAGGAGCTAAACTAAGGGAAATTGTACCATTCCATATAGGAGGGCAATTTCTAATGTTACATTTAGCCCCCACTTTAGTGGCCATATGACACTACGTGCATATGCAACTAAAGGAAAGTAAATACATCAATCATGAAAAGGACACCCAAAAGGATACTGTAGAGGAAATTGAAACATTGTCGATGAACAGGAAGAAGCCCCCAATTCTGTAATCCTATAAGACCAAAAAGTTAGGAACCGCATCCTGCAAAGGAACACTTGTTAAAGAAATCAAAATTAAATCAACCTACAACCACCACTAATGAGTCAGTATCAAAAATGCTAAGTGGGTTGAATAATGAAACATGGTGAGGGAGGAAATTGAGGGAGATATATGCCCCCCTTGTTTCTACTTGCTTAGTCCGAGAGTAGAAACAAGGAGATATCCACACATCGATTTCAAGGGAAATGTGTTATGAGGGTCATTTGAAGAACCAACACTCAAACATAACACTTTGGGTAAGAATGAGAGTGGAACCAAGATTCCAATGCAACAAACGGCACTGAAATCAGAGTTTGACAGCTCAAGAAAAGGGCTCCAGAGTGAAAGAGTGCACTTTTTGCACCTAGTTAGGGATAGGATTTATCACTTACGTTATGTAAAAAGGAGTTGTCACTTATCACTTAACTCATTCTTGTTTCTTGTTACTACAGAGAGAAGGAGAATAGGAGAGCAACCATGCTGAGCTGACATCCATACCATCCACCGCGACTGGAGATGCTTCGAGCTCAAGTAGTGGAGAGATGCTTCAAGGCTAAGGTAGAGTCTTGATTCCATCCTTCTGTCATTTTTCATTGTATTTTGCTTTCACGGTTATCGATGTCTATGCCAAGAGGGGAAGGTGGACAGGGTTCCCAGATAGGGGCGTCTGGGTCCACCTAGGGCGCTAGAGTCTCTCTGGGGCACCCTAGTCCCATAGGGGCGCTAGTTCCCCTTTGGGGCACCATAGTCTTCCTGGGGTGCCCTAGTCCTCAGAGGACATAGGCCCTAGGCTCAGGCACTCTATTCAATTCTTGATAGCTTATTTTGGTTTCTAGAGGGGATTCTAATACTCTTGCTTTCTTTTTGATCTGTAGGATGTCCCTGAGATGCGGGAGCACACAGGTGGTCATCTGATGGCACTTCTACGAGAGCATGCTAGTGCTTTGACGGCTGCAGAGAGAGAGCACTTACAAATGGTGGGCCTATGGTGGGTGTTTGAGATGCCCACGATCAAATTCCACTATGCGATGCTTATGGCACTAATGGAGAGATGGGATGCGGATACTTCCACATTCCATTTACCGACTAGCGAGATTACCATCACATTGGAGGATGTATTTAGGATCCTTCGATTGCCGATCTGAGGAGAGATAGTGGGGGTTGTTGGACACCGCTCAGAGGAGTATACTCGTGAGAGTCAATTGTATTGTTTGGGTCACACCATGTCACAGGCAGAGCGAGGACACATTTAGCTCTGATTGTTAGAGCAAGGATGCAGAGATATTCCCTTACTACGGAGGATCATGATTATCATAGTCACCCTAACCATCGCACCAGATGGACAAGGCACTCACCTTCATGGGGGTCTCGTTCATACTATCAGAGCGATGGAGGCACATTAGACTATCTATGCATGGGGGCACAATATGCTTGCGCACCTATATCATGACTTAGGACGATATGTCCACTACAAGATGCAGAGTCTAATGGTCTGCACATTGTTATAGGTTTGGACCTTTGAGCACATCAGGTACACATGACTGATGGGTTTTCTAATAGAGGCAGCGTTCACCCATCTGCGCATCTATGCCTACCCACTAGTCAAGTGTTGGAGGCACGTCAATTTATTATACTGGAGAGTAGTATTTGACAGATTGCAGCCTAGTGACATCATCTGGAGACCATATCACAGTTTCATCAAATGGCCTAGTGAGCAGAGGCAGTTAGCTTAGAATGTAGAGGGATCAGCTGATGGCCAGTTGTCTCGATCACACTGTATCTTGGTTCTACTATGACAGGGTGGTACAACAGTTTAGACAAGTACAAGATGTTCCTACAATTCGTCTGAGCTACGCATGTGCAACTCGGAGTGTAGCCAGGGTCAATACTATCCGACGGCTGACTATAGCAGACATACCACTTAGCGACGATGAGGGTCCTAAGGATGCAAAGCCGGTATCAGGCGCAGATGATGTCAGGTGTACCTGAGCATATTAGACCTGGTGGCACACAACATAACCTATACCTATCTTTCCACCTGGACATCCTACAGGAGATGCCTGACCTTGGGCCAATCACGCTAATGACACAGGGGTGGAGGACGATGTCAATGACTTCACGGGATACTACGATCTCAAGGAGGGTATGGAGGAGGATGAGGATGAGTCCGAGGAGGTCCCATCACAGTACGTCTTCAGAGCGAGATCATGACAGATCCAACAGGAGGCAGACACTAACGAGGAGACCAAGTTGAGACTGTTGTCCAAGGCTTGTGGTCCTATTCCCGTAGATGATGTGAGACCTAGTCAGACAGAGTGAGGGGAGAGTAGCAGGCCTATGCCCCTAGCTATAGATCAGACAACATAGCTCATCACACCATCGGTGATCTGAGACCCATCCTGGCAAGATGGAGATCTAGGTAAGGTTTAATTTATTATTTTATGTTTTGGTATAGTTTATTATTTATGATTTTTATATGGGATTCTAACATCTATCTCATTCTCTATTTTACAGTTGGGACAGATGCATGGCAAGACTTTATGAGTCACATCATAGGAGACATATTACTGATAGATGCCTCAGAGCAGTGGGTGCAGGCAGATCATTTTCCACAATCATCCGTTGGGTGGCATGCTGAGTTATTTATGCCTGTCATCATATACAGGACTGCTACAAAGGCCACACTAGAGCAGTCTATACAAGAGAGAGAATTTTTGATAGAGAGTTGAGCGCACCAAGCCTGAGCTCAGGGCACAGCAAGAGAAGATGGTAGTGGTTCCTACATCAGAGGGAGAGCTAGCTGTCAGTGAGTTCTTACTGTGGGAGGTCTAGCAGGCAAGAGCTGACAGAGACAGGGTTCAGAGCGAGAGAGACCGGTACCAGAAGATGTACCAAGAGACACATGAGTGGATGATAGAGATGAGAGGGGAGATTAGGGGGTTACGATCATGAAGTGTCTCTAGGAGTCATTCACGATCCGTAGCCACGCATGGTCAGGCTTCTGTCACTCGCATACCATGAGGGCCTAAGGGTACAGGCGATTGAGGCTCAGCTATGTGATTCCTAGACTTTAGGTCCTATGACATCCCATTTTGTTTGAGGGATAGTCGACTCAAATGTATACTTGAGACTGAGATATATATATATATATGATATTTATTTCTTTTGATCTATGTGTAATGGCTTTTGATCTATCACATGTGATTTTTGTAAAATGCAACTAGTGATGATGTCTAAATGCTATAATTAATACTATTGTGATTTACTAACAATTCTAAAAAAACATGTAGTAACAAGCACAATGATTAATCATTTTACACATAACTTTAATTTCCATGCTATATTCAATTAATGCAAAAGTGATCTAACCAATTATTACTTAAACATGATGCAACAATGATCAACTGAACAAAGATATAATGCAAAATGAATTAAGACAAAACAATATTATCTTGTCAAAATTGAAGCTAATCTATATTCTAAATTAGCTTAGGAACATTTAACATTAGATCTCAAGCATAAAACCATTTGAGGTGTGTTGTATTAATAGGTTCTTTAAGCGGCGTACCTTGCTCATCGGCTAATTTATATGCTCCAGATCTAAAGGTTTTAGTGATTATATACGGTCCAATCCAGTTAGGGCTGAACTTACCTTTTTCACCAAGTGGTGCATTTACATTGTGTTGATTTTCATAAAGAACCAAGTCCCCAACCTTAAATGAATGTTGTATGACTTGCACATTATAGGCTCATTGTATTCCTTTTTGATAAGCCTTGAGATGTTCAAGAGCGTTAACACATATTTCATCAAGCATCTCAAGTTCCTATAATCTTTTCTCTCATTCTATGTCATCATCCATGATGTCTCTTAGGGAAATTTACAAAGAAGGAATTTCTAACTCCAAGGGCATTATTGCATCTGCGCCATAGACAAGATTGTACGGTGTGCTACCTATAGTTGTTTGAATACTTGTTCTGTAAGCCCATAGTGCATAGGATAATTGTGTATGCCAATCTTTTTTATATTTATTAACAGTTTTTCATAAAATCTGTCCAAACACCTTGTTTGAAGCTTCTGCTTGGCCATTGGATTGAGGGTAATAAGGTGTAGAGAAGCAATGTTGTATATGATATTTTTTGAGGAACTTTTTCACATCCTTGTTCTTAAATGGTGTACCATTGTCTGAAACCAAGGAAGAAGGTATTCTAAATCGAGAAATTATGTTATCTTGTATGAATCGACAGATTACATCGACGGTCATGGATTGCAAAGTGACCGCTTCGACCCATTTTGTAAAATAATTAGTGGCAGTAATGATAAACGTATGTCCTTGAGAGGAGGGTGGGGAAATCTTACCTACAAGATCCAAGCCCCAAATAGAAAATGGCCACGGTGACACCTGGGCATGAAGCTCCTGAGCAGGAGCATGGATGAGGTGTTTATGTTGTTGACATTGCAGGCATCTCTTGACATAAGCAAAGGAATCTTGCTCCATATGCTACCAATAATACCCCATACGTAACAATTTTTGCACTAATGATTTTCCACCGAAATGCCCTCCACAGGCACCAGAGTGAGCTTCTTCTAAAGCTATCAGAATTTATGAATTACTTAAACATTAGAGTAAAACACCATTATAACTTCGTCTATACAAGACATTTGATAATATAATGTATTGCACTGCTAGTTTTCGTAAATGTATTCGGGCATTCTTAGATGTCGAGTCTGAAATGGTTCCATCGCATAAATAATTGAATATATAGGAGAACCATTCATCAGTGTATGTATTACCATAGAGTTTCAAATTTGTAACTATAGGGCTTTCAATTAGCGGTGTCTTAAGATTACGAACAATGAAGGTAAATTCCTCAGGAGAACCATCA
The DNA here is from genome assembly GCA_027924645.1 of Cunninghamia lanceolata. Classification (NCBI taxonomy): domain Eukaryota; kingdom Viridiplantae; phylum Streptophyta; class Pinopsida; order Cupressales; family Cupressaceae; genus Cunninghamia; species Cunninghamia lanceolata. The sequence continues at coordinate 12,367,493 of BSBN01001101.1, forward strand.
GGGGATATAAGGAAAGCTACGCTTGCCATTGCATATGAATGCCGGTTATCTTTCCTAGGAATGGTATTGATCGTATATGATTCAAACTATTTTAAGAGAGATAATGCAAACTCACAGTACTGAGATAGCTTATCATGCTTAGTTTGATATGATCCTATTATCTGTTCAACAATTAGCTAAGAATCTCTATATATTGTAATATTCTTGATACTAAGAGCCAAAGCTACACAAAGTCTAGCTATAAGAGCTTTGTATTCAGCTATGTTGTTTGTGCATAAGAAATCTAAATGGTAAGATAAGGGAATTAGCTAAACCACGAGATGTATTAATATAACACCAGCTCCAGAGCCAGTTTGATATTTTGATCCATCGAAGTATAACTCCCATTTCTCCTCCATAGAGATTGTTAGAATCTGTTCATTAGGAAAAGCATCGGCATTTTGTATAGAAAAGGGCGAGGGAGCTTCAACTAACTAGTCAGCTATCACTTTCCCTTTAATTGCTTTTTGTGAAATAAATATAAGATCAAATTCTGTTAACAACATAACCCATTTAGCCAGACAACTTGATAAATCTGTTCTTGCGAAGAGATGTTTCAGAGGGTCAAATTTTACCATTACATGCACTTCAACATTTAAGAGACAATGTTTAAGCTTCTGTGTGGCAAACACTAAAGCTAAGCAATGCTTCTCTATGATTGTGTATCGCACTTCATAATCGAGTAGAGTACGACTGATGTAATAGACAACATATTCTTTGCCTGCATCATTATGTTGTGCTAATAGTGCTGCTAGGGCATTGTTAGATGTTGAGATGTATAATAGGAATGGTTTATCAGAAACAGTGGGTTGTAAAACAAGTGGATTAGCTAAGTAATCCTTTAAATCGTTGAAAGATTTTTGACATTTAGAATTCCATTGGAAGTAAGAATATTTCTTTAGTAGTTGTGTAAAGGGGCAAGTCCTATCCACGAGTTGTGAAACAAATCGGTGAATGGCCTATATCTTTCCCTACAAACTATGAAGTTGAGATATGTTCTTAGGTATTAGCATCTTAACAATTGCATCCATCTTTTTTGTATCGACTTCTATACCTCGATTTTAAATGATGAATCCAAGTAACTTTCTACTGTCCACGCTAAAAACACACTTATGGGGATTCAATCGCATATTATATTTTCGTATGCGCTCAAATATTTGTTAAAGATTTGTAACATGATCCTTACGATGGGTAGACTTCACTAGGATGTCGTCAACATAATCTTCTAGAATATTGTGCATATAATCATGGAATATAAGAGTCATCGCATGTTGGTAACTAGCTCCTGCATTCTTAAGTCCAAACAGCATGACTACCCAACAAAATGTACCCCAAGGTGTTATAAAGGCTGTTTTATATTGATCAAGAGGATTTATAAGGATTTGATTATATCTTGAAAATCCATCCATAAAAGATAGCAACTCATGTCTGGCTATGGAATCAATGATCATATCGAGATTAGGGAGTGAAAAATCATCTTTCAATGATGCTAAATTTAAATCCCAGAAATCTATACACATTATTATACGACCATCCAGTTTAGTGATGACAACAATGTTTGAGATCCATGGAGAGTAATCAATAGGTCAAATACAGCCAACTTGTAAGAGTTTTTCTATTTCAGTTTTAACAAGCAAAGCAATCTTAGGATTCATCTTACGAATCTTTTGTTTGAAAGGCTTAACATCTAGTTTCAACACAATGTTGTGTGTTACAATCTGATGATCTATACCAAGCATGTCTGAATAATTCCAAGCGAACAATTCTGAGAATTCACTCAATAATTTAGCCATTTCTTCTTTTTCTTCCACATCTAAACAATCACCCATAGGGATCACTTTTTCAGGATTATCCTTGTCCATAACAACATCAATAGTCTTTTTGTTGAGGAGAGTACTATGGTCAGGGGGATTGTAAGATTGCAATTGTTCTTCAAGTTCTTCACTATGCTCTACTGTAGTAGTTATTGTGTTAGTAGTCTTTCCAAAATATGCATCATTGTTTAAACAATAAGGTAAGCCATGTTTATGGTGATAATGAGGAATACCATCATAAGTGCCTAAGAATTCCATTATCACTTCATCCACCGTAAACATATCTAAAGGAAGTGATCCTGGAGGATAATTGGTGTCAATCATCTTAGGGTATATCAAACTAAGTGTTGATATTGTATTCACATTTAGACTAGGGCGTTTGCAGGCTTTAGATTCCTTAAAAGGGTTATATCCAATGCCACTTGAGTAATGTTGCGAAGCGAATTCTATAGGGACTTTGATTCCTTGATGATTTATGCCACAACCATTACCTACATAGTCACAATTTTTTTAAAGGATTCGGAATCCTCTGCCATAGAGAGAGACCATTTATTTAGATGAAGGCGGAGCTTCATAAGTCTCATAGTTAGTAGTATAACTGAGAGTATTGTCCTTATTTGTCCACAAAGAGATCTTGTGTTTATCATTCGAAGCATGTGATGTGATCAATGCGATATTTGATGTTTCGGGGATGGGGTTTTTAAGTTTATATTCTCTTGTGGAGGAGGATGCAAAATCTAATGAACCCCAGTCATCACCAACAAATGCATTCGATTGTTTGGGCTCTTGTATAATGTTTTTAGAGGCAAGAAGAGTTGACAATTCAGCTTTCAGATTGTTTAAAATCTTGGGACCAACAACATGGTTATGCACTTCCATTTGCAAACAATTATCAGGTTCAGGATCCGAATAGATAGTATGCAGTTTCTCTTTAAATATAAACTTAATTGAATGGTGTAAAGTAGAAGGAACTGTTCCTAACACATGTATCCAAGGTCTGTCCAGAATCATGTTATAAAATAGAGAACAAGGCATGACATGAATCAAGGTAGGCACCATCACAGGTCCAACTTGTATAGGTAAAGTTATAGTGCCCACAAATTGTCGTTCAACATTATCAAATCCACGAATACTTAATGATTCTGGTTTGACAGCAAATATATCTACTTTAACTTTATGTAATAAATCAATACCACAAACATTAAGGGTTGACCCATTATCAATCATCACTCTCTTAACCAATGTTTTGTTGATTGTAATAAAGATTACCAGAGGATCATATTGCTTATGAACCTCAAGAGATGGTAACTCATGTTGTTGGACTAAAATATCTATTTTCGTTGCATGCATACAATCTAGTAAAGCGGCAACATCATTTGGCTTAACAGCAGGAGGAACAATCACATTTTGTAAAGCTTCTTGTAGCATTCCATGGTAAGTAGGTGAAGTTTGTATAAGTTCCCAAAGAGATATCTTTGTAGGAGTGGTGTGAAGCTTCTCTACAAGATCATAGTCTTTACCACCTTTATAGGTTAAACAAGGTGTTTGAGGAAGCATAGGTTGAGAAGCTAGTAAAGCTATCGAAACATTCATTTGTTGTGTACTTTATTTATTATTCTAAGTGTTATATGCATGAGCGACCACATTATGATTGGTTTGTTGTAAGTTTTGTTTCACAATTTGTTTTACACAATCATAAATGTGATCAGGAGAATGAGAAGAAAATGAAAGACCTTGAACAACAAGCACATGTTTAGAGGATGGTTGAACCACATTTGCACATAGAGTAACCACAATTTTTGGTTTTTCAATCTCTTCTTTAGATTTAGGAACATAAATTGCATTTACAAATCTTTGAATTAGTGACGGCTTTGAGGCTGTAGTAGAATGTTCAATTGAGACAAAGACCTCAAGGGCTTCATCTAACATATCAAAGTCATCACGACTAAATGGTTCATCGTAAGCATGAAAATCTTGTTGCAAGTATGAGGTGAACCAGTGTTGTCATTGATGTCAACATACTCATATTGCATTGACAAGAAGGATTGGATGAGCTGTGTGCTGAGGATATTGAGAAAATTAGTCTCAATCAGGAACAGTGAAGAACAGTGATGAGAAGAAGGCAAAAGTACTCAATAGGTTGAGATTCAGAGGATGCAGATTAAAGGGTTTGTAGATATGAGTCTTGAGATGATCCAGTTAAGATTTCAGAGGTCCGCATGAAGATGTGAAGAAGTTGTGATCAATCAAGTAGAACCAGTTCTGGGAGATGCTCCGGAGTGACAGAGTGTTACAAAAAGGTCTGGTGAGATCCGGAAGTGCATTGTCCTATTCTACAGATTGGACAAAGTGTTTGGGAGGTCCTTGTAATGTGTCATCTCGATTGGTATGTGGTCTGGACGTCTGGAAGCACCTGTGGCAGTCTGACAATGGCGATAAACTGTGTTCTTGAAGTTCCAGATGAGGAAGAGAAGAGATTCCAGTGAGTAGAGGAAGTGCGGATATACCTGGTCATTCAGGAAGGCTTGTGAAGGTTCTTGGATCGTGTTGAGGTTGTGTTGTTGATCCACATTGGTGGTAGAGCCTGGAATTGAAGATATTCTTCCGGATGAAGTTCTTGTTCAGACTAACCGACCGGATGAGTTATTCATCTTGCAAATGTTCTTGTGGTGACCAACCGGATGTGTTATTCATCCTGCGAATGTTCTTATGGTTGATTGCCGACTTAGATGATTGTTCCTAAGCTGATGTCTTGTATAAATAAAGGTTTGTGAGTTCATTTCAAAGTGTGTGTGGGGAAGAAGATGAGTGTGGTATAGAGAAAGAGCGAAAGGCAAAGTAGAAGTGTTTTGGGCTTAAATGGAACTAATCCAGACATGGTGAAGATGTCATTCTCCAGTTCAAGGTTGTGATCCTTATGATCTTGTAGACAGTGTGTCTCTTTGTAGGTAGTGTGCCTCTTTGTGAGTAGTGTGCTCTGGCAATGAGCCCTATTGGCATGTGCCATTCATTTTTCTTATTCTTCTAATAGAGAATAATCCTTGGGTTAATCACCCCGTGGTTTTTCCCTTCACTGGGTTTTCCACGTCAAAATCTTGGTGTCCAATGTATTGATGTTTATCTGCTCTTGTGTTTATGCATTATGCTTTCATGGATGGTTAATTGATATGCTATTAACTAACAAAGAAGAATCAAGTGTTTGAAGTAGAAGCAAGTTTTTGTACAACTGATTCACCCCCCCTCTCAGTTGTGTGCCCTAGATCTAACAATTGGTATCAGAGCCAAGTTCCTCTGAAAGGAGTTTAACCGCTTGAGGAGATCCAGGATGTCATCATACAAGAAGGATAGTTTGAAGTTCAATGGAACCAACTTTACTCTCTGGAAAGGTCACATGAAATGTCATTTGGAGTGTATGGGAAAAGCATACTTGACCATGGTCTCAAAACCATATGTTCCTCCACAGGGTGGTCTAACAACTCTGAATGAAATCACAGATACTGAAAACAATCTGCGGACCAAGGAAGCTCTTCTAAGCGCATTGAATGACTTAGATCTCTCAAATGTTATTGACCTACCAACTGCATATGAGATCTGGACTAAACTAGAACTTCTGTATGAAGGAGATGAGTTTGTAAAGAGTGCAAGGTTGCAAAGTCTGAAAGGGAAATTTGAAAGATTTAAGATGAGAGATGATGAAAATATCACTACCTTTATGCCAAGAGTGAATGAGCTAGTATGTGGAATCAGAAATCCTGGTGGAGTTCTGGATGAAAATGAAATTGTTTGCAAAATTCTTAGATCGCTTCCTGCTGCCTACAAAATCAAGGTTGTTGCCATTAATGAATTCAGAGCCCATACAACTGTCACAAGAGAGCAACTGGCTAGCAAACTAGCTACATTTGAAATGACTGAGTTTGGAGATGATCCCCCCAAGACTGAATCTGTATTCAAAGCCAGTGCCTATGTGAAAGGCAAACAAAGATTTGATCTGGGAGAGAACTCTTCAAGGAAGCTGTCATGGTATGATCAAGCAAGGAAAGACATGGAAGAGGAAGAAGTAGAAACAGCTCAACTTGAAGCCCTCATTGCAAAGAGACTGCCAAGAGGATCCGGTAAGTATGAAGGAAAACTACCCTTTAAGTGCTTCAACTGCAATAAGATTGGTCATTTTGCTTCAAGATGTCTGGAAAGATCTACAAGGTCTAATACTAACAGACAAAGGTTTCAAAAGAACTGCTATTATGTTCATGAAGAAGATGACAATGAAGGAGTAATAGATGATGAATCAGAAATAGGAAGCAAATCTGGAAATGAATGGGTGTTTATTGTCATCAAGGAAGAATAATCAATACCCTCTGAATCTATCAATCATAAGGTTGTAGAAAAAGCTTTGGCTGCCCAAGTTGAAGAAAAGGATGATTAGTTTATTGACAGTGGATGCTCTCACCATATGACTGGTGACAAGAACAAGTTCTCAGATTTGGAAAGGTATGAAGGAGGAATGGTAAAGTTTGGTGACAATTCTGCTAGCAGAATCAGAGGTAGGGGAACTATTTCTTTTGATGGAAAGAGCAAAACTGTTAATGTACTATATGTTGAAGGATTGAAGCACAATCTTCTCAGTGTTGGTTAGTTAGTGGACAAAGGCTATGATCTCTGGTTCAAGAATGGAAGATGCAGAATCTTTACAAGCTCCAGAACTGAAATTGCATCCGGTACTCAAACAAAAGGTAATATCTTCCATCTAGTTGGTTCTAATAAAAGTTATTTGTTTGTTCAAGTTGATCAGAGTTGGTTATGGCATAGAAGGATGTGCCATGTGAATTTTGATAACATCATCAAGATAAGCAATATTCAGGCTATAAGAGATCTTCATAAATTGGTGAAACCTACAAATAGTTTGTGCAAAGAATGACAGCTAGGTAAACAGAGCAGAGTCTCTTTCAAAAGCAAGGATCAGTCCACTACCAGATTGTTGGAATTAGTTCATACTGATCTCTGTGGTCTGACAAGAATCAAGAGTATGCAAGGTGATAGATATTTCATGTTGCTAATTGATGATCATTCCCAGATGATGTGGGTTACCTTCCTAAAAGAGAAATTAGAAGCCCTTGAGAAGTTCAAAATCTTCAAAGCTATGGTAGAGAATCAAACCGGATTGAAACTGAAATGTCTAAGGTCTGATAGAGGTGGTGAATTCACATCCTGTGAATTCATAGATTTTTGTGAGAAGCATGGTATAAAGAGACAGCTGTCTGCTCCTAGGACTCCACAGTAGAATGGAGTAGTTGAGAGAAAGAACCGGACCATCTAGGAAGCATCCAGGACAATGATGATGGAAGCAAATGTTCCCCAAATGTTTTGGAGAGAAGCTGTCAGCACTGCAGTCTACACTCTTAATCGAATTCAAATCAGAAGCAACACCGGTAAGACTCCTTATGAACTTTGGTTTGGTGTAACTCCTACTGTGAGATATTTTAGAGTATTTGGTAGCAAGTGTTATATCAAAAGAGATGAAGATTTAGGAAAGTTTGATGCTAGAAGTGATGAAGGAATTTTCTTGGGTTACTCCACTCAAAGCAAAGCATACCGGTGTTACAATAAGAGATTGAGAAAGATGATAGAAAGTATAAATGTGAAGGTTGATGAAGGAATGGAGAAGCCCTCAAGATTCTATGAATGTGATGAAGATGATTAGAATGATCCTCTGGTGCAAGGAGCTCCATCCTCCTCTGAAATTTAGATCTAGACTGATCCGGTAAATTAGGAAGAAGAAGTTTGTCTAAATGAGCCTGATCAAGAATTAGTAGTGCAAGAAGCTCCCAAAGTCCTAAGGTATGTAACTCTAAATCAGTCTGAAGATCAGATCATAGGTGACAAAAGTAAAGGGGTACAAACAAGGAGAAGAATTGCTCAAGATTCAAATGAATACTGTTTGATTTTAAAGATTGAACCTAAGACAGTTAATGAAGCTTGCAATGATGAAAACTGGACCAAAGCAATGGAGGAAGAATTGATGCAAATTGAGAAAAATCATACTTGGAATCTTATTCCCAAACCTAGAGACAAGAATGTGATTGGAACCAAATGGGTCTTCCAGAACAAACTGAATGAAGTTGGTGAAGTAATCAGAAACAAACCTAGATTGGTTTGCAAAGGCTACTCTCAAATAGAAGGAATTGATTTTGAAGAGACCTTTGCTCCGGTAGCAAGAATTGAAGCAGTTAGATTATTTCTTGCATTTGCTGCCTTCAAAGACTTCAAGGTATATCAGATGGATGTCAAGTCTGCCTTCCTAAATGGTGATCTGGAAGAAGAAGTTTACATTGAACAACCGAATGGATTTCAATTGTCTGATAATGATGATATGGTCTGCAAGTTGAAGAAAGCATTGTATGGATTGAAGCAAGCCCCAAGAGCATGGTATGAAAGGTTGGATAAGCATCTTGTGCAGATTGGATTCAATAAAGGTACTGCTGACAGTAACTTATATTTCAAAATTGATCATGAAAACATTTTGATTGTTGAAGTGTTTGTGGATGATATCATTTTTGGATGAAGAGATAGTATGTGCAAAACTTTTGCAAATTAGATGAAAAGTGAGTTTGAAATGTCTATGCTTGGTGAAATGAATTTCTTCTTGGGTTTGCAAATTACTCAAACAAAGAAAGGGATCTTCATTTCTCAGACCAAATATGTGAAAGAATTGTTGAGGAAATTTGGTATGGAAGATTCAAAGCCAATGAACACTCCTATGGCAACCAGATGTAAGTTGAGCAAAGATGATGACTCTCCGAAGGCAGATCAGACAACGTATAGATCATGATTAGTGGATTGTTGTATCTCACTCAGACTAGACCAGATATAATACATGCTGTTGGTCTTGTGGAAAGATTCCAGGTTAATCCTAGAGAATCTCATGTTATGGCAATCAAAAGAATTTTTAGGTACTTGAAAGGAACAGTTGAGTATGGTCTATGGTATCCTAGAGATCTAGATTTCTCTCTTCATGCATATACAGATGCAGATTGGGCAGGAGATGTGGATGACCGAAAGAGCACCAGTGGTGGAGCATTCTTTTTGGGAAAGAGATTGGTTTCTTGGCTAAGCAAGAAACAAGATGCAATATCTCTGTCTACAACTGAAGCAGAATACATTGCAACAACAGGTAGTTGCACTCAAATCTTATGGATGAAGCAGATGCTAAGAGACATTAAAGTTGAATATGAGGAACCTATCACAATTTTCTATGATGATTCAAGTGCAATTAATATTTCTAATAATCTGGTATTGCATTCTAAGACTAACCACATATCTATCAAGTTTCACTTTTTGAGAGAACAAGTGAACAAGGAAGAAGTTAGATTGGAGTATGTACCCTCCAAGGATCAGATTGCAGATATCTTTACTAAACCTCTTCCCAAGGACTCTTTTGAGTATCTCTGGGAGAAGTTAGGGGTCATGGCCCCTCCGGTGATGAACTAGGATGCACTGATGTGCATCAGTCTAGTGGATATCACAGTCATATCTTGTGATCCAGATTGATGATGGGGAGCTGCTACTAAGGGGGAGCAGCTGGTATGATTCTGATGTGTTAGAATTGCAAGTATGAGCCCTTTGCCATTGATGTCAAAGGGGGAGAGAAGACATGTGAAAAACAAGTTCTTGGTGATCAAAGGGGGAGCAGTAAAGGAAGAGAAGACATGTGCAGAGTTGTTGTTGATAGAGGGAGCTGTGACAGAAAGGAGAAGTTCTTGTCTTTATGGTTTTTCACATCATATGTTGCCATCAATGACAAAGGGGGAGATTGTTGCAAGTATGAGGTGAACCAGTGTTGTCATTGATGTCAACATACTCCTATTGCATTAACAAGAAGGATTGGATAAGCTGTGTGCTGAGGATATTGAGAAAAATAGTCTCAATCAGGAACAGTGAAAAATAGTGATGAGAAGAAGGCAAAAGTACTCAATAGGTTGAGATTCAGAGGATGTGGATTAAAGGGTTTGTAGATATGAGTCTTGAGATGATCCAGTTAAGATTTCAGAGGTCTGCATGAAGATGTGAAGAAGTTGTGATCGATTAAGTAGAACCGGTTCTGGGAGATGCTCCGGAGTGAAAGAGTGTTACAAAAAGGTCCGGTGAGATCCGGAAGTGCATTGTCCTATTCTACGGATTGGACAAAGTGTTTGGGAGGTCCTTGTATGTGTCATCTTGATTGGTATGTGGTTTGGAGGTTCGGAAGCACCTTTGGCAATCTGACAGTGGCGATAGACTGTGTTCTTGAAGTTTCGGATGAGGAAGAGAAGAGATTCCAGTGAGTAGAGGAAGTATGGATGTACCTAGTCATTCAGGAAGGCTTGTGAAGGTTCTTGGATCATGTTGAGGTTGTGTTGTTGATCCACATTGGTGGTAGAGACCGGAATTGAAGATATTCTTCCGGATGAAGTTCTTGTTCAGACTAGCCGACCGGATGAGTTGTTCATCTTGCAAATGTTCTTGTGGTGGCCGACTGGATGTGTTATTCATCCTGCGAATGTTCTTATGGTTGATTGCTGACTTAGATGATTGTTCCTAAGCCAAAGGTTTGTGAGTTCATTTCAAAGTGTGTGTGGGGAAGCAAATGAGTGTGGTATAGCAAAAGAGCGAAAGGCAGAGCAAAAGTGTTTTGGGCTTAAATGGAACTGATCTAGACATGGTGAAGATGTCATTCTCCAGTTCAAGGTTGTGATCCTTATGATCTTGTAGACAGTGTGTCTCTTTGTAGGCAGTGTGCCTCTTTGTGAGCAGTGTGCTCGGGCAGTGAGCCCTATTGGCATGTGCCATTCATTTTTCTTATTCTTCTAACAGAGAATAATCCTTGGGTTAATCACACCGTGGTTTTTCCCTTAACCGGGTTTTCCACGTCAAAATCTTGGTGTCCAATGTGTTGATGTTTATCTGCTCTTGTGTTTATGCATTATGCTTTCATGGATGGTTAATTGATATGCTATTAACTAACAAAGAAGAATCAGGTGTTTGAAGTAGAAGCAAGTTTTTGTACAACTGATTCACCCCCCCTCTCAGTTGTGTGCCCTAGATCTAACAAATCTTGCAAAAAATAATCTGACATTTTAACATGCTCTATTTAAACAAAGATTTAAATGCACAATGATGGCCTTTGTAAATGAAATACACCTTTCAACAATGTAATGCTAATTTCCAACTCTTTTAGTGAAAAGATAAAGAATGTAATCACAATCTAATATATGAAAATTTCACTAAAGAGGTTTTCCAATCCAATTATACTTTAGAACAGCAAATTATTTCAAATCCAAAGTTTTAAAAGGATGCAAATTCTTTAAAGCTCGGGTTCACCAAAATGTTTAGGGGAAAAAATGATGGTTTGTTACTCTAGGTTAAATACCTCAATTTCACCACTAAACATTGGGGAGACAAGGATCGAGCCTGTGAACAAGCTTCTAATCACTTTGCCTCCCTTTTAATGCTCATGTGGTTATGAAACCTAAGGCCCTAATCAATATTTTATCAAGTATTGTACTCTCAACCAAGAAAAACCCTAATTATGCCTCAAATCAACAATATACAGAAACTAATGAAGTATCTGGTAAAATTGATCACAGAAGTGCAGAGGAGGGGTTTTAGAGACAGTGTACCTAGAATTTGAGGGCCACCTAGACTAGGGCACCCACCCCAATGTCCTGCAAATTCCTGAACAGGAAAATCTTTTGCACAGGGTGTCTAGGACTACAAAAAGGCTCTGAAATCCCAGATAAAACACCTGGTTGGACTAGGGTGCCCACCCTAATGTCTCACAAGTCTTGGAATATGAAAATCCAAAAGTCTATCATGACTGTACCGGTAATATCCTTCTTCCTATAGCTTCTTTTCGCTGGAACCTACGAAACATGATCTGCACATACAAAAGAAGGAAATTGTTGCGTCTATATAGGAGCTTGCCTCAATCAAGCCCTATCTTTAGTATTTCTACCTCAACAATAGCTAGAGATAAAGATTTGCAGAAGTGTGTGTAAACCTAACAATATGTGTATGCATAAAATCAAACCCTAGATGTCTCAATCAAGGGAAGATCAACAATTTTCTTTGCATTAATAAATACATACAACTTCACCTCAAGGAGATGAAACAAATAAATACTTGCATGAACAAGAAGGCAAATTAGCAATGTCCATGGAGGATCTCCAAGCTTGTTGTTCAAGGCTTCAAACCTTCTCCCGATCATGCAAAAGGTGTACATACCCTAGGAAGAGCAAGATAGACTCAAGATCTTGATTCCTTGCCTTCATCCATTGTCTCCAAGATAGCAAATAAAGAACACTTCGAATAGCTTCAAAAAGTCATTGATCTTCAATGGCAATTGCAACAGAGTTTTGGCATCAAGCTTGCATAAGAATTATGTGTGATAAAATGATTTGCAAATGTCTTTTTATATCTAGCTTTAGGGAATTCAAATTTTGAAGTAATGTCTCGATATCGCACGAAAAATGAGAATTTAAAAATGAAATCCTGAGGCACTCGATGGGAACCGACACCCTGCCAAAATTCAAAATCCCATGAAACTGGGGAGGACTAGGGCATGGGTGCCCAAGTCCAAGCCCCCACTTTCAGCTCAAATCTCCATTTTTGGGGGTCCTAGGGACCCTAATCTCAAATCCCTTTCTGGGTTCTATCAATCAGTTACCTCAAAAAGTGAATAAGCTGCTCCTAGACTAAGTCAATCACAGTTTTGGGAAGGCTGAAAGAGAAAAGGTTGAGAGACCACCAAGAGTGAGGAGCTAAACTAAGGGAAATTGTACCATTCCATACAGGAGAACAATTTCTGACATTACATCCACTATGACCATCTGTGCTTTAGGCACTAGTCCCCACCGTTGTTGCTCCTCCTGTATCCATGCAAACCTTGCCTCCACCTGTGGTACATCTTGCACTAACCCAAACTGTCACTGAACTCGCTCTGGAAGATACCTGTCTATGATCAGCTCTATCCACCCCATCAGGTATCATGAATGCGTCACATAACCTAGCTGGCCATCGTTGTCTGACCACCTCTTCACCTCCCTCTAGGGTTGCCACACAAACTCCACCATCTCATCTATCATGCACCTCCAGTATCCCATGTTCCCTAACTGACATCACATCTAATGTCCTCTATATGCATAAACAAATGGTCAATGTCGTGGCCTATCTCTCACTGTTAGTGGCTGAGTCACTAGGATATGCTTCTAGGCCCAGGTGTGCAACAATGTAACCGCACAACGCGAGCTCCATGATCGCCTGTATACCACTGCATCCATTTCGTGGTACAAATGTGCTAATATACATGGGCCCCATGCTTAAACCACTCCATTAGTCATCATCTGATGTAATACCTCCCCCAGCCCACTAGGAATCCGCGTGATCTCCTGTCAGGGACCAATGTTCCTACTATCAACCCTACCAGAAATAGAGCCAATGAGTCTAATCCCCTCTCCATCACCAATTGATACACCATCTCAGTCCTATATGTTGTATATGACACCTGCCTCAGGGCAAACAACTAGTCCAGGTATTCTAATCCATGTCCATGCTCATAAACCACCCTCTCCCCATGTAGGGGGACCCGTAGAATCCCCTGCACATCCTCTAATGTGATCGTCATCTCCCTGTAGGAAACAGGAAGGCGCAACGCTCGAGCCAATATTGCTCCACCATAGCCGTCATCATAGCTCTATCCGCGTGAATCCATGACATGTTAACAATATGATCCAGTCCAAGTACCCCTAGGATGAACCTGTCAGGTTGGTCTAGCTCCCCCCATAAACTAAATATCGATGGTCACCTCTCTCAAGACTGAAGAACCCCCTGTCCTCCTACACCATCCCAAACACATCACCATGTTAGTCTATCTTGTCATTACACACCTCCCCTACCCCTTGGCATGTTTTCCAAAGCGCCCCCTCCTTTGACCCTACGGCTTGAGTCGAGCCCCCCTCTCTCTCTCCCTTTAAAAACCCCATCCCAAACAAACATCCCCGAAACCTCACCTTCCCCCCATTGCCACCCACATTTCACAATCAAAAACTTAAAAAATCAAAAAATAAATAAAAAATTAAAAAAATAAAAAAATAAATAAAAATAAAAAAATGTAGCACTAGCCCGGTGCTAATGCACCGAGACCAGTGCCAACCCGCAAACCTCCCCTCTCCACCTCCCCTCATCCCACAGCCTCCTCTCCGCCTACCCTAGTGCCTAACCCTTACCCCTCATGCTCCCCCCTCCCTTAGAGCCCTCCTTGTCCCCCCTAGGCACTACCCCCCTCCCCTAGCGCTCCCTCCTCTCCCTTAGTGCCCCCCTGTCCTCTAGGTGGTACCCCCCTCCCCTAGCTCTCCCTCCCCTCCCTTAGCACCCCCCATCCCCCCTAAGCACTAGCCCCTCCCCTAGTGCTCCCTCCCCTCCCTTAGTGCTCCTCCCATCCCCCCTAGGCGCTACCCCCTCCCCTAGCACTCCTTCCCCTCCCTTAGCACCCTCCCATCCCCCTTAGGTGCTACCCCCCTCTCTTAGCGCCCCCCCTCCCCCATCCCCCCTAAGCGCCACCCCTTACCCCCTGCCCCCTCCCCTAAGCACTACACCTTACCCCCTCCCTGCCCCTTCGCACCCATCCCCGCCCATTAGCACCTATTAAACACTCTACCCCGCCCCGCCCCTATCCCACAATGCTCCCCGCCCTTCCATGCCTATTTAGCGCTACCCCCCCCCCCCCCAAAAAAAAAAAAAAACTCAAAAACAAATAATAATAATAATAATAATAATAATAATAATAATAATAATAATACAATAATCATAATAACAAAAAAATCCAATAAATAACAAAAATTTTCAAAAAATAACATAAACCCATTTACCTATTACAACCGACCATGAATATTTTAAGCGCTAAAATCCAACCCCCCGTGGCATTCCTTCAAAATCCCCATTTTCCCAAACCCTCAATTTACCCTAATACGACTATTATTAAATCAAATAAAATCAAAAAATACCAATGATGGGTAAAAAACCACTCACCGGCTCGCCTGCCGCTATGGGTCGCAGATACTCCCTCACCTGCTCTGCTCGATATTCCTCTCGTGAAATTCCCGCCATCACTCCACACTCCTCTTCCTCTTTTCACTCTCACCTCCAAAATCACAAAAAGTAAAATGAGCTTTTTAGCTCCTTTTTCACTTTTTAACTCCCTCCATTTTCATTTTTTCAGTTCTTTTTATCTTTTTCACCCCACTTTTTATCCTTTTTTCCCTCCTTTTCCTCCACTAACTTTTTTTTCCAATTTTTCCATCTACCCACCTCTTTTTTCCATTTTTTCACCATTTCTTTCATTTGTTCCCCATTCTTTTGTCTCGGGACCAACTTTTTCCCTCTTTTTCGTCGTTTTTTCCTCTTTTTTTGAGAAATTGCCAAAAAAAATATTTTTCCTACCGATCTCTTGAGGGGGCATCACCTCATCACCTACTCCCCTTCCACTCATCCACCAGGGCATATTTATCAAAAAAAAATATATTCTTTGATATCCCGTAAACCCGCTAACCGCGACAGACGTGACGTCATATCAAAAGGGGCAAAATGTAGACACCTGAAAATGGTCACAACCAATTTCATTCACCCATGCATTCAACCCTAATCCACCAATATCACTTCATCCGATCTAATTATTAATTAAATAATTTTTAATTATTTAATTAATTTATTCTGCACCTTTACCATATCATAAAAATCAAATTCCTCTACTATAGTTTGAAAATTAAATATTTTTTTATTATAGTTCATTTCAAAAATTAAATAAATTATCATATTTATTTAATTCCCTATTTTGTTCATTTTTGGTTACTTTTTGTAATCATAATTATTTTCTTCTAATCCATGTGCACGTGAATTAATTTTAATTAATTCATCATTACAAACCCCCATGTTTCTAGAAGTCCACTTGTCATCCAATGTACATATTTGTACATGACAAGTGGTACTTTGGAAGCATGGGCAAATCTTCCAAATTGAGTACATTTGTCCTATTTCTTCCACCCCACTCCAAGTGTCAGTATTCATTCCAATTTAAAATTCTATGTGGCACTATTTGAAAACTACTCTTCTAATTTTAAATTCCACTTGTCGTCTCCATGGAATTTAAAATTCCTCACAAAGTCCAAGCCTTACCTTTTCATAAATGAGTCCTTGCATGTCATACACCTACTCAATCCTAGCCATCCATCCATTCAAACTTGCATTCTCATCCATTGATCATCCCCTGAATCTTGGGGCAACATTCTCATCCTATCCAAACATGCCATTTGTCCA
Organism: Cunninghamia lanceolata; assembly: GCA_027924645.1. Taxonomy (NCBI): domain Eukaryota; kingdom Viridiplantae; phylum Streptophyta; class Pinopsida; order Cupressales; family Cupressaceae; genus Cunninghamia; species Cunninghamia lanceolata. The sequence continues at coordinate 12,383,689 of BSBN01001101.1, forward strand.
ATTCTCCTTGTTTAAGGATCCTCAAGCAATCTCCACCATTGATCTTTCAAATTGATCTTAGCCCTTCAATCTCATCACCAAAAATCTATAAATTGAGGCCTCCACCTCCCATTTGGAACAGGTCATTTTATGCAAAGTTATTCTGCCAATTTGAGTGCTCAACATAACTAGAATTAGTGCAATTCCAACTACTTTATCTTAGTATATCACCCATTAGGACATATCATCACTAGTTTGCTTAGATAGGGTGCATGATTTAGTATAAAAGTAATGATTTAGTCCAATCTTGAGGTCCCTTGGACTTGAGATTAGTTGCATTCTAGGTTGAATTTGCATCTATTTAGGGTCTCATTTTCATAGGTAGACAAATATTGTTTATTGTTAATGAGTAAAGAAGATTTATTTTACACTCGGGGGTCGATCCTATGGTTGGGTGGTGAGCAAATCTAGATTTCTTTGTATTTTCATCATTTGGTGATACAGGTTTTAGGTTTTATACTGTTGTATGATGGCAAAAAGAATATATAGTAGACTTAGTAAATCTTTTCATGAAATCTAACTTTTGTTTGATGTGAAGAAGTTAGAAAATAATCATTTCTCTTGATGACTTCCAAGAGGAAGTCCATTCTTAGGGGGAAGAATGTAAGGCATATCTGAAAACCTATTATGATATTTTATTGAAAATAATTATTTAGATAATTTTTACAAAAGAAAATCATGCATAAAGATTCTATTATTTTATGTCTTTTGCAAAAGTGGCAGTTACGAATATATCTTTTTAGTTTCTAGTTTATGGAGCTAATTTTAGATGATGAAAGATGAGGAGTTAGTGGGTTGTCTTGTAACAATTGGTAACATTGATACCCATTTCATGATTTTGTTATGCCACCTAATAAATATGTGTAATTTTAGCCAGTTGAAGAGAGAAGGGGAAAAGAAAGGCACAGAAGAAATTAGGAGGAAATCTGATAGAAAGAAGAAATTTACCAAAATAGCCTAGAGTTTCAGGTATTTAGTTTTACTGGGTAATTATTTTGTTTTTGTAATTTATGATTAAATTTTTGATAGGGTTCATTTAAAACTATGAAGCTTGGAATATTAGTCCTTGTGTCTGACCTACAATCAATACAATCCATGATGACATCTCTTTGTGGCATACTATCAATAGTTTGTGTGTTTTCTCATATGGGAATCTTAATGATGTAGGATAGGGAGTCCTTATGATAGTCGAATCTGTCAAGAAGGATGACTATGCACACATATGAATATGCTATAGTTGTAATGGGATAAGGGTTACTCAAGTTCTTGAAGTATGCTTAGCTCTCACCATTTATTTGGGAGAGCATCCTTGTAGGACCCATAATGTGCTTTTCCTGCAACCCTTGTGTACCCTAAGATGACATCTCTTTCAAGCATTTAGTTAACAGTCCGTTGTCTTGTCTGTGTTTCCACATTTTACATACATGTCTAACAGATCATTTCTAACTTTATTATCTGTTGAAAATTGCCATCCATTATGCTCGATGGATGTTCCTACCACCTGATCTTAAGCTTTCAAAAAGTTTTTGTGAATCTATTTCTGCGCCGATTGATTTCATATGCTTATAGGATCTCCAAAACCCTTTTAACAAATCCATTTTGTGTGTATCTTGTAATCATTGCATACCATGAGACCACCGTTTCTATGAGCACACTATCAAATAGTTTGCATACCCCATCTAATCTTTCACATTCTGCATACATCTCCTTAGGCATTCTGTCAAACATTTCATATTCTTTGTCTGTGCTTTCACATTCTGCATACATGTCTACCAGAGAACTTTCAACTTTAAATTTTGATTGGTGTAATGCATTTTTTTTAGGGAGTAGCCTGGGCAGGCCATTGCTTCTCCCATGCTTTCCATTGCCTTTAGAAACCGTATCTCTTATTCTTAGAAGAATCTAATTTGCATAGATTCTATTAACATTTCCAGTCTTAATATTTCAGCGTATATGATGGCTAGTGTAGCAACTTAATATGTTTTAGTTATTACTAAATCTATGTGTTTCTTAACCTTAGATCTAACCGATTCATTATAAGTCTTTGGCTTTAATTTTTCTTTGAATAGCCAACAAATATAGTTTATTACTCTGTTTAGATGATTTAAATAATTCATTTCAATGTATCTTTTACTTCTATTATTCTTTGATGTATGTTCCCTTATTATTCTGAAGTTTTGACATTAGAACTTGAATCTTGTTTAAAATACAAAAACAACTCATAGCCTTCACAATAATTTCTCTTGCGTCAATTTTGGAGATAAGTTTTATTATAGTGTGGCAATCATCACATACTCATAGGTTTCGAGCAAAATTATAAGGTATTTTTTTTATCAAGCCATCAACAAATCCGTTTAGTGCATAATACATATTCCTTGAGCATGTGGGTTTTTAAAACTTGTTATCTATCATCTTATCTTTTCAACAGTTTCTACATTTCCAATTCCAAATATCCAGTATGAACTAATATATATTAATTTGAGTTTTTAGAAAGCTTACTATTAATAGATGTGTTAGGAATCCTCTTTTAGTGATTAATTTGTAGAAGTCATTCTTGGTAAGGTTCTATTGTTTATCAATTTAAAACTTGGGGATATATCCTTGTAGGGATGTAGTCTTTTATTTATTGACATATGAGAGTGTGTTTCTAGAATCATGTGCTTAGTATGAGACCCTTTGCGTTGATAAAAAAAATTGATATTCCCTTCGAACCATGTCTATAATGTTTGATACTTTTGTGATAGCGAAGTTGGGTTTTCAAAATAGTTTAAGTCTCAAAATTATAGCTTTTCTATAAGTCAGATAGTTGACAATAAAGTCGACCTTGTGTATTTGTTTAAATTAGTCTTAGGACAAGTCTAAAATTTAATAATTTCTTAGTAGTTAGAAATGTTGGTTGTTAAATTGATGATGGAATCCTTAGAATCTTAGAAGTGTCATATATGCATTAGCTTAGATATATAACCGTGCCTTTTGGAAATTGTATAAATGTGATAGCAATGCTAGTGTTTAAAATTATTAGTATTTAGTTTTCGAATAATGCTTGTTTTGGATAGAATTTTAATCCGTAATAAGAATCTTAGAGTCAAAATTATGTTGTTTTGATAGTTAATTACTTGATAGGTTTTCTAGGAATATTGAACTTTAGATATCTTTGGTAGGGTAAGTTAGTTGAGTGCAAGAGGATTAGTGTTATGGTGAAATGTTAAAGGGAAGATCAAATACCTTTTTGCCTTGAGTTTTTTTGTACTATAGAAAATTTGTGTAGTCCCATGAGTAATTATAGACCCTGGTAAATTGTTACTTATGGTTTTAGTATTCATGATGGAGTTTATAAATATTTTTGTGTTAACATGCTTGGTTGAACTTCAAACTCAATATGATTGGAAATATTAAATAGGTATGCTTACGTTTTGGATAGATATGGAGATTAGTATGATATTTGAGTAGAGTGGAAAGTAAATGTTTTATTTTTATATGGGTAGCTCATAATTATTAATTTAGAGATGTTGTTATTATACTTGTTAATACATGATTTCCTTATTCTAGAAAGAGATTTAAGTTACTTTAGTATTTATTAGGATTAGATATCATCATTTTAGTTAGAAATATGTTCATACATGATACTGATGGTAGAAATTATATGATTACATCTTCTTTGAGACTCTATTATTTGGAGATTGGTCTTAAATGTTTTAAGTGGATATGCTAAGAGTATGTTATTCAAGATATCAATGATGTCGTTTTATGATATGAGGTTGAATCTTCTTAATGCATATATATTCAAGGGGAATAGATGAAAATTATAACTAGGTCAAATATGAATGTTTTGTCTCTTATTTATATATGTAATAAATTAGACAAGGTTTAGAATCATGTATTCGTCTAATTAATTTGTGAAATTTCTTGAGAATGTTGTTATATTGGTAAACTTTAATCTCCTATTGTACTCAAGTAAGAATTGAAATACATATGTGTAACTAAGTTTGAGAGATTGTCGATATCTTGTGAATAACATCTTATAGGTTTTGATTTTACCAACATGTGGTAGCATGTTTAAGACCCTGAACTATGAAGTCTCTATGTTGTGCATATGTAGGCAATGCCATCATGAGACCCCGAGACATTAGGTTGACCTTTAGGGCCTTAGTCTCGTTATCTTATGTGAATTGATATCTCTTTTATGAATTTAATGATCTTGCAGAACTAATGTTTACATCTAGTGTGCAGATCTAGGTCTGTTAATCATGCAGGATACTGAAGCAAAGGAAATATTTTTTCACTTTGTGAGTGGCTGACCATATGGTGCTTATTATAATTGATTGTAATAGAATTGTTTATATCTTAATTCATCATGAATCATACTAGACTAATGTTTAATCAAAATTTGAATTTTAATCAATTACAACAAGTTAGTTTTTTTCTATCATCTTTTTATATTTTAAGTATTTCTCTCTTCTTTAATAGTTTTATTTTTATTTATTGATATTATGTAAGTGGGCATTACACAAAGCATTTTTCAAAAAATTTCCCCAATATCTTTACCAACATCAAAAAGGAAGAAGGGAGGATGAATGGACTCAATATGATAGGTATATGTGTATGACGAATAAGGATGGTCTAGGATACGATCAAGGTAACTTCAGGGTAACTTGCCTTGCAATGATAAGGTTGGATTAAATACATAGATCCATGAAAACAATAGTATTGGTAAAAATACTAGATTTATTATAAGAATTCAAGGCTCTCTTATTCGAGTCAAGGATGGGTACAACCTCAAATGGAAAAAATTTTCTTAACATATGTTGATTTATAACTAGGTTAGCACTTAATTAAAGTTTAGGGTAACTAGCTGACTATATTCATAGAACTTTGTTCATAAGGTTGAATACACTATACAACCCATCCATACAAGTACTAAGTAGATCAACCCATAGAATTTATATATTAATATAGAGTGCAAGAGAAAAGACATCTCACAGTTCAATTTACAAGAGATCCCTTAAAGGTACAAAAGGAGGTTATATAATAATAATCTAAGTAATCTAATCATTATCCTTGATAATATACACAAGTTTCCATAGACACATGCAAAAATAAATAAATGATTATCACCTTATTTAGCTAAAAGATTTGTATCCTCTTATAACAATGTAGTCCACTTAAAAGGAAAATATATGCATTCATAAGCCTCTAGCCCATTACTCATGCTGAGTTGGATATCAGTATTCAATATGTTTTAAATAAAAGAGATAAAATTCCAATATATATAAAGAATGAACAACTTAATTCATTAACTACACACGGTAAATAATGATTTCAAATCATCACATAACTCTGTTGATAACTGAGAGGGGGGGGTGAATCAGTTATCCTAATTATTTCCTTTATTGAACTTTCCCTTAGTTGATGCAGCATAAAATCAAACATAAAACATTAACCATAAAACAAGAAACACATGACACAGTATTTTTGACGTGGAAACCCTGTTAAGGGAAAAAACCACGGGGTGATTAACCCAAAATTATTCTCTGTTAGAAGAATAGGAAATTACAAAGATGGCACTTGCCAATTAGGGCTCACTGCCCGAGCACACTGCTCACAAGAGGCCCACTGCCTACAAGAAGACACACTGTCTACAAAGTGATGAGAATCACAGTCTTGAACTGATTGGAAGCATCTGCATATGCTGGAGTTCAGTTCCGGTTAGGCTCAGTACACTGATCTGCTGCACTTCATCTTTCCTCTGTTCTTTATTCTGCTATCTTTCACATACCGGATCCTTTTTGCTACCTCTGCTCTTTATCTAGACTTATTCGCATATCTCTCCACAACAACAACCCTTTCACAACTAAATCCATCCTCTATATATATCCGCACAAGTAATTTCATCACCTTTCTAGTCGGCATCCGGAACAGTCTAGTTTCTTATAAACTTTCATTCTGTCGGCTGAATCCTTCCTCACCAAGCAATGCGGATCAAGCATATACTTGTAGATATCATTAATCATGTCGGCCAAACATGATTCATGCCTTCACAACTTCTGTCATCAGCAGTAACCCATCCGGAAAGCAGTCTGATACTCTGCCAGTCAGTTCTTCCTCTGTTTTCACTGTCTCTCAGGAATCCGGTACTCAACCATTCATATCTTTTTCTTTGTTTATCACCGGAGGCTAAATCCTTGGAATATACCACTCAGAGTAGTCCTCTTGACTTTCCCAAATCCGCACTGCACCAAGACACTTCCTCTGAGAGATCCGGACCAATCTGTCGGACCTTGCCACATGCTCTGTTCTTCTTCACCGGACCACAACATTCTTTATTCTGACTTCCGGTAGAGACACATTATGACTTGCGGATATGTGGGATGACCTTTGTTGCCATCAATGACAACAACCATGAATCCATATAGTGTCTCTTGCCAACAATCTCCCCCTTTGGCATTGATGGCAACACTTAGTGAAAAATGACTAAGTGTTTTCACTATGCTCCCCCTTTGCTGATGCTCTGTCTTTATATACAATTTCCGGAACTCCCCCTTAGTTGGATTCCTCATTTTTCACTGCTCCTCACTCCCCCTTTGACATCAATGGCAAAGGGTAGGGTCCGCACACCAAAATTTTCAAAAATTTTCTCTATATAGCCGCATATTTACATACTCACATGTATTGAAGAATGTCTGCAAAGGATGTCTGCAATTGGATCATTTCTGTAGCCCAACTTTGCTTCATTCTATCCAAAATTGAAATGTGACCACTTAGCAAAAATGCAAACGCTTCTGCCCGCTTGAGATCTGTCGGATCTTTTGTTTGGGCGGTGGTCTGAGCATCACTGATGGCCTCATGCATGGTTTCCAACTTAGGGATTATAATCCTTCTAAGTTCTCCCATCCGGTTGGTGATGTTCTTCCTTTCCTTCTCAAGATTTTTTATTTCATTCAAGACTGCAATGGTCTGACATTCTTGATTTATTATAGAGGAAGAGAGAGGATCAAAACTTTGAGATAAGCTTTGTAGCTTATCCTGTTCCTCTTTTATTTTCTTGTCAAATGCTGCTGTTGCCTTTGACCAGGATATACAAAATTTGTAGATGTCACCGCCATCCTTAAGAGCATTCTCTAAGCTCCTTATTCCAATGCTTACAATCTTCCTATCCTTAGAGATTAATTCTAATATTTCTGAAAATCTCTTATCCAAAAATTCCTTCCGGACCTTTTCTTCAGCTGATTTTTCTAAAGAATCAAAATGTGTATCAACACTGCTGACTAAGGTTTTTAGATTACCGGAAGTGGAGGCTGTCGGATCTATCTGGATTGATGGCATGATCTTTACAAGTATTCCGGAAGTAGCCTCTATCAGCTCACAGTCTTCCATATGAGACTTCAGGAGCTTTTCATTTGCCTTGGCATTTGCAAATGAAGCTATCTTCATTGTTTGTACCGGAGAGAGAGAGTCAAAATCAAATGGACCTTTTAGAAGCTCCGGTTCATCAATCTCTAGAGTTTCTTTACTCAAAAATTGTTGAACAGTTTGTGCAGTGTCTCTTGCCGGAGACAGATGTTTCTTTTCTTCTGCAGTCTTAGAACTGTCAACCTCTTTGTCTTTCACCACTGCTTCCATCTCCTGTAGTTGCTCTTCTTCTTTGGATCCGGAGACTGTAGGGGAAACCGGAGGAGAGATGCTAGTTTGTTCATGAGCCACTTCTTCTGGAGCAGAGGGTCCCAAGTCCTCAGCTGTTTCTATACCTAAATCCTCTACAACCAGAAGATTGAACCTTTTGAAGGCCTTCCGGAGGATCTCTTCTGTTTCTTGGGCCACTTTGTCAGTCTCGCCAAGCATGAGTTGATTCATCCTGGCTTTGCTTCTGAACTCATCTTTGCAGTCTTTGAAGATAATGTTCATGGTCTTGGGATCAATTTGAGGATATAGCTGAATAGCTATCTGCTCCCGGATCTCAAGATCTTTAGCATGAGCATTATTCTTTCTCACTTCCATTTCCTTTTCTAGGCTTTTAGGAATAAGAGATATTATTTCAATGAAAGCCTTATTATATATGTTAAGATATTTTACTGTGGCCTCCTGCAGAGTCTTTTGGTCGGCCTCACTGAAGTCATCATATGATTCAGTCATTGGTTGAAGGTTTCCATCCACCGTGACCGACTTGATTATGCTCTCTAGTGACAGAGTGGGCTTTTCAACAGTTACCTCTGCCATTTCCTCCTTGTCTTGGCCTGTGGAGGGCTTACCGGATCCTTTCTTTTTCTGTTTCTTTTCTTCTCTTACTCCCTCATCTGATTCTGTTTCCTCTTCATCCTTTTGGCTTCCATAAGCCCTTGTGGCTTTTGCCTTTGATCTCTTACCGGATGCCTGAACTTCCAGTTTTGAACTTTTGGTTGTGGAAGGTGCAGGTCTCTTTGATGATCTGGTCCGGGTGGGAGTTTCAACCGGAGCACTTTCTTTGCTTTTCTCTTCTTCCTCGGCCTTCCTCCTCTTTTCCCGGCTGGCATCAAGTGCCTCCTTTGAGATACCTAGGCCTTGAGCAATGTGCTCTACTTCTTTTCTTACCTTTCTTTTAATCTCAGGTTCCCTGAGTTCTACATGTATTTTTACACTCAGCTCCTCAAAGGTTCCAAACCTTTCTGCCTTAGGATCTTTGGGCTGACTTAGCATGTGTTGAACATGCAGCTCCACTATCTGTTCATCAACTTCATACCCCATGGGCATGATCCAGACAGTCCTTGGCTCCACTGCCTCCATTAGGCACTGATCAGTGTCAACCATAAAGCACACTGAGTCCTTGTATTTCTCAATGAGAGACTGGGGAATTCTCTCTCTTGCTTGCATCATGCTCTGAAAGTTTTTGAAGTATCCCCATAGAGCTGTATTTCTCGATTTTGCATCCCCAAGTCCATGCAAATAGTCTCTTATCTGGACTGCAACAGGTTTGTCATTCTGCCATACCCATCCACTTGTTCCGGGTAGCTCATTCATGAAGTAGAAGAATAGACATACAATCAGAGTACCATACTTAAAGGAATTCTTCTTATCCTTCTTGATTTTCTGTATATTTTCCATTAATTGGCTTAGCAGTAGTTCGCAGAGATCATACTCTGCATTCTTTCTTAGCATCTCATAGGCAGTGTATACTGCAGTTCCGGATACAGAATTCTCCCTGCTGGAGTGGTAGATCTTGTATCCTATTATCATTGATGCATATTTGATATCCGGATCGGAGATGTCTTCAATGGTCATTGCCCTTTTGTCAAATTTTGATCCGGTGGCCTCAGTTACAATGTTGTTCTTGACAGATTTGAGGATAGGTACTCCTCCGGAAGAGTATAGGCCAGTTACTGCTCTAATTGCCTCTTTTGTGATCTTGCAGGGTCTATCTAGCCATAGAAAGTTGTCATGCATCCTGCTCAGTACATACCGGACCCATTCATCCTCTTCAAAACAGGGGAAATGAATAAATTGCTCAAATTGTTTCTTCTGAATATCCTTATACTCTGGTTTAAGCTCAAAAGCATTGTCAATCAGCTGCTTGTGATAGAGGTCTCTTAATTTGAATTCCCCAAATTCCTCAATGTTTGCATGTATGTAAACCCTAATGTCTTCGGTGTGTAAAACTCCGTGGGGAACACTAGAGAAGGCTCCTAGTGGGTCTACCTCCAATGATTTGTAGGGATGTTTCTTGAATGAGGGGCGAGGTCTATCAGAGATCTTAACTATGTTTGGAGTAGCCATTCTTCAAAGATTTGCAGTGAGGTAATGAAAAACGGAGAATACCTTATGCGCCTTCGGTTTGCACGGAGTGGTTGGATTGATTTCTTTATGCAATAGCTTCGGCAGGAGATCCTTGGTGCTTGATGAACCTTGTTGCAGAGCTCCACTTTTCGCTTCTTCTCGAGTGCAGAATGAGCAAATGACCTTTGAGAAATCCCTTAAATTGCTCCGCGAACCCTAATATCTGTCTGCAATAAATGCTTCACCTACATCATTCCGGTTTGCCTTGTCTGGATAGTTTGGAGTATCCCGGATTGGTTCTGATCTGAGGATATCATCCGGATCTTTCAATCATGAAAAAAATCGAGGTAACATATTACAAGAGCATCCCAAACACTCTGTCCAATCCGCAGAACAAGATAGTGCATTTCCGGATCTTTCCGGACCTTTTTGTAATCCTCTATCATACCGGAGCATCTCGCTGAACAGGTCTTATTTGATCGATCACAGCTTCTTCATAACTCCATGCGGACCTCTGAAAACTTGACTGAAGTATCTCAAGACTCATATCTACAAACCCTTTGATCCGCATCTTGTGCCACATCCGGCACCACTTGTTTGGCTGGGGGAACAAGATTTTCTTTGAGTCTCCCCCTGAGCCTGAGCTCACTTTTTAATTTCCGGAAGAAATATCAGCACCAGAGTCTGGTGCGGATCCAACCTCTACATTCTCTGAACTTTTCTTCACCCAAATCTTGCTCATCTGATTCCTAACCTCATCCGCATTCATCTTTTGTTTACCCTTGTCTTGATTCTGATTATACACCGGACCTCTTTTGTCCTGATTCTTGTTTCTGCAAACTTTAGCATTATGACCGGACCTATTGCAGATTTGGCAAATAACATTTCTTTGCATATTTGACTGATATCCTTTTGATCTGCATTGATTAGCCATATGACCTACTCTATTGCATGTGAAGCATCTACCTTTGAATGATTTGTTTACTTGCATTCTTCTGCATTCATGGGATTTGTGTCCATACCTTTTGCAGTTGAAGCACTGTCCGGAGAAGGATGAATTAATCTGATTCATTCTCATTCTGCACTGATTAGCTTTGTGACCAAAGTGGTTGCAGCTGTGGCAGTATCCATTGAAGGATGGATATCTTTGAGCATTTGGCTGTCTTACCGGAGGTCTTCTAGGCCTGCTTCTTGGATTTTCTGATCCAAGATTCTTCTGACCGGATCCGGAGCTTTCTCCTTTCTCATATCCCAAACCATACTTGTCATCTGTCCTCTTTTGACTTCCAAGGAGAACTTCAAGTTGAGCAGAACTTATCTTGAATTTCTCTTTATATTCATTTGCTGTTTGAAGGTCTCTTTTGAGAGAGGCAATTTGATCCTCAAGTTTTCCTTCATTATCTTTGGCATCTTCAAGATCAGATTCAAGATGTCTGATAATCCTGTCCATCTGGTGGCATTCTTCTGATTTTTCTTTAAGAGATTGTCTTAGATTGTCTTCAGCCTTTCTTTTTTCTTCAATCTCTTGAGTAAACTTTATAGTTCCTGATTCCATTTCATGTCTTAACATAATGACTTCTTTTGATAACTTTTCACATAACTTGGTTTGCTCAGTCAATTCTTCATTTGTATTGCTTTCTTCACTTTGTCTTGCCAACTGTTGAAGCAGCTCCTTTCTCTTTTTCATAGAGAGACTTAATTTGTCTTTTAATTCTCTCATGAATTCATCAACCTGTTTGAGTCTTTCCTTTAATTCACTGACTTCAGAATTTGACTGTTCAAGATCCTCAAGAGCAATCTTGAGTTGCTCCCTTAAACCATATGCATCCATTTGAAATCCCAGATCTTCCTCAAGCTGTTAGGCTCTATTAGGAGGAACTTAGCTCTGATACCAATTGTTGATAACTGAGAGGGGGGGTGAATCAGTTATCCTAATTATTTCCTTTATTGAACTTTCCCTTAGTTGATGCAGCATAAAATCAAACATAAAACATTAACCATAAAACAAGAAACACATGACACAGTATTTTTGACGTGGAAACGCTGTTAAGGGAAAAAACCACGGGGTGATTAACCCAAAATTATTCTCTGTTAGAAGAATAGGAAATTACAAAGATGGCACTTGCCAATTAGGGCTCACTGCCCGAGCACACTGCTCACAAGAGGCCCACTGCCTACAAGAAGACACACTGTCTACAAAGTGATGAGAATCACAGTCTTGAACTGATTGGAAGCATCTGCATATGCTGGAGTTCAGTTCCGGTTAGGCTCAGTACACTGATCTGCTGCACTTCATCTTTCCTCTGTTCTTTATTCTGCTATCTTTCACATACCGGATCCTTTTTGCTACCTCTGCTCTTTATCTAGACTTATTCGCATATCTCTCCACAACAACAACCCTTTCACAACTAAATCCATCCTCTATATATATCTGCACAAGTAATTTCATCACCTTTCTAGTCGGCATCCGGAACAGTCTAGTTTCTTATAAACTTTCATTCTGTCGGCTGAATCCTTCCTCACCAAGCAATGTGGATCAAGCATATACTTGTAGATATCATTAATCATGTCGGCCAAACATGATTCATGCCTTCACAACTTCTGTCATCAGCAGTAACCCATCCGGAAAGCAGTCTGATACTCTGCCAGTCAGTTCTTCCTCTGTTTTCACTGTCTCTCAGGAATCCGGTACTCAACCATTCATATCTTTTTCTTTGTTCATCACCGGAGGCTAAATCCTTGGAATATACCACTCAGGGTAGTCCTCTTGACTTTCCCAAATCCGCACTGCACCAAGACACTTCCTCTGAGAGATCCGGACCAATCTGTCGGACCTTGCCACATGCTCTGTTCTTCTTCACCGGACCACAACATTCTTTATTCTGACTTCCGGTAGAGACACATTATGACTTGCGGATATGTGGGATGACCTTTGTTGCCATCAATGACAACAACCATGAATCCATATAGTGTCTCTTGCCAACAAACTCTTGTCTCGTTTCCTCATGATTGTTTCTTGGTCTGGAATGTGACTAAAATCCATAGAACTTTTAATACCCATTGTTAGAACTTTACTATACATAGATAAATATAATCAAATGAAAAACATCATTCTTCCTTTTACAACCATTAAACATACAGATTTATCAAGCATTCTTATGCACTGAAACTACAATACAATTACCAATAAAAACTCATGTCATCAACTATTGCTACAGAAGTAATAGAAATACCATAACTTTCAAAATACCTAATGAAATTTAAAATTGTAAAATGTCCCAAAAAGATTAAATAAAGATGCTCATAACCCATAAAGAATTTTACAATTCCTTTCCTGTGCAAAGAGTAGTTTATAAAACATCAATAGGGTTTACAACAAGGTTTTAGCAGGGTTACAACAATACTAAAATCATGATAAATTTCTTAATACTTAATAAAATTTGAAACCATAAATTTTTTTGGAAACCTTAAATCAAGGTGCTCAAAACCCAGAAACAATTTTACAAAACAATTTTTGTGTAGAGAGTAGTTTATAAAGCATCAGTAGGGTTTTTCTAAAAACTTGCCAAAACCTACAGTAAGCAGGCAATATGCGATCTATTTAATTAATTATCACAAAAGGCATCGCCTATGATGATTGTAGGATTTCATATATTGGATTATCTAAATAAAAAAATTTCTACCGAAAGTTATTAGTAAATGTAAGAATTGATAAATAAAAAAATTTCTACCGAAAGTTATTAGTAAATGTAAGAATTGAAATGAATTCATAATAGAGCCATGATTAAAATTCATACTAGATTTGAAGAAAAGAGAACTTGTTTTTCAGATCCCAATCTTGCCTACTTGAATGTTCTCTGATAATATTGTTGAACCAAAAGAAAACAATATCTTCAATCCCTGCAATTCTCCAAGATTCCTCATTCTATTTGAATGTTCTCTGATAGTATTGCTAAACCAAAAGAAAATAATTTATTCAATCCCTGCAATCCTCCCATATTTCTCAATCTGCAAAAGCAAGTTTTTTCATTCTCATAGAAGAAAGAAAATAAAAATGAAAATGAAAATCCCCTTCTCACAAAACTTCCAATACCCTTTTATAACAAAATGAAATAAAATGGCCCTTCGACTTCCATCCATTCACGTCACTTTCTTCCTAGAGAACTTAGGAAGATTCCAAATTCTCTTATAACTTTATTTTCATGCACCTTTAGATCCCCAATCCATGGGTATACATCTAAGGTACATTTTTTTATGAAAATAACATAATAGAGGGCCCCAAAAACCTCTCTACACATTTAAAATAATAAAATAGAAAGAATTGACAATGCTATAACTCTTTCTCCACTAAATCTAAAATTCTCTAAATTTAGTCTCCAAGAAAACACTAAATTCCAAGATTCTCTCACAAAATTTAATTGTCTTTAAGACATGAAACTTCCACTTCTTCCCTATGGCCTAAAATTAGATAAAATCAAATAATGACGATGCATGAAAATCTTTTTCAAAAGATATTTAAATTTCTAAAATAATTAATTTGAAATATTGCAACTAATATTTATTGCAACTATTTGCAATTATGTAAATCAGTTAAAAGATTATTCTGAATACAAATAAAAATGAATACAATTATTTTTCACATGCGTACAAATATGCTGATGTATTTAATCTACATGAATAATATGTGGTGTGTGCATATTCCCTTCATCTCATTTCACCTTTGATCGGCTAAACACCCTCGATAATTCCCTCTCTCCATTGAGAGAGTATGAGAGCATACGTCTTTTTAATCTGGTTTTACCTCTTTTTAATATGGGTCATGTGTTTGACTCAAAAACTACACATTTAAACCCTAAAATAAAATATCATAATTTGACATGCTACGATAAGTACCTCCTACTTATCAAGATGTTGTTTCCGTCAAAGTACCTGTTATAACAATAAAATTCTTTGCGTCTAACATACATACACTTGCACACATTGTTAGCACATTAGAAGTATAATCATGGTTTCATTTCCTCATAAGGGGAGAATCACTAAACTTTATTTCATCACATTCACTCTATTCCCATTCTTTTAGACAAGTAAGTTATATATGGTATAATCTACTTGAGAAAACATCTTCACTTGATTGGGAAAATGATGATATTCCAAGTCTATCATATGCATAAGAAATTGTTAGTAAAGATCAAGCCTTACATGGATGCTCACAAATGCATGTGGTGGAAACATAATTTTAAACAAGGCACATAAAGTATTTGCATACCTGTATGAAGTAAATGATCAAAATGCAAATCTCATACTTTATTTTTTTCCCCTGGATTCTCCTTTACCGTTAATGTCTCTTTGATATTATTATAACTGAAATATTTTTCCCAATAATTAGAGAAATCTAACTAACAATAATAATTTCACGAAGATCAACTAGTCCAATATCATAAAATAAAATCTATACTCAAAATTTAACTAAATAAGAAAACATCAATATATCTACCATTAGAGTTATTAGAAAGGATTTAAGCACCCTTACAGCAAGAGATCTGGAGTGAATCATGTATTTCACCATTTCCTTCAAGGACCTATTCTTCTATTCTGCAACACCGTTTTGCTGAGGATTGTATGGAACTAAATGCTGCAAATCAACCCCCTCTAAAGTGCAAAACCACTCAAAACAATGGTTTACATACTCACCACCATTGTCATTGCGCAAAACTTTGATGGCTTTCACGGATTGCTTCTCTACAAAAGTTTTGAAGTCTTGAAAGTGATTAAATCCTTAAACTTTTTTTGTGAAAGTACACCCAAGAATATTGAGAAAAGTCATCAATGAAGGTTAGAACATATCTCACCTTTATAAAGGATGGACGAGGAATGGACCAACCAAATCACTGTGAACTAACTCCAGTATCTGTGAAGCTCTCCATGCCTTACCTTTGTCAATTTTTTCCTCGAGATGCTTACCAAGAATGCAACCTTGGTAAACACCTAAAAACTAAACTGAAGGCAACCCTGTGAACATGCTTTGCTAGTTGAGCTACTACAAGTAGCGAAAGTTAAGATGGCCAAACTGCTCATGCCATAACTTACTTACATCATCAGAATGAGTGAGTAAAATAGTCGAAGGAGGATTAGGAAAAAAGTGAGAAAATAGATAGAGCCATGACTTATGATCTTATCTCCCAACTACAACTATAGAACCACTGTGCAATTCATAAATCTCCATTGAATCAGGAGTGAACTCAACCCGCAAGCCTGAACCTGAGTGACTGATCTGATATACTGATGGAGATTAGTTGATACTGAGGGAACACAAAGAACATCATGGAATGTGCCATCCCCGACATCAACAGACCCTCTCCCACACACCTCAATAAGAGTGTCATCACCCATCAAAATAGAAGACATAGTACACACCTCCAAAGATGCAAGTTCTTCCTTAGATGAAGCCATGTGGTGTGAAGCACCTGAATCAAGAACCCAAGTGGATTATTGTAAAGCAACTGCTACAAGGGCCTTGCCCTTTCCTTTCCCCTTGTTATTTTCTTTTGCCTTGTTAGACCCCTCATTTGAATTCTATTTGATAGACTCAAGAACATTGATATTATTCTTCTCAAGAATGTGTGTCAAGTGATCAATTTGTTTCTATTGGCAACATAGTCAAGAGACACTGTTGATATGATGTTGTCATTTATGGCAACAACCTGACATGTTTGGAGACAACTCCTAAGACAAAGATGTGTACAGTATTTTGGTCCGGTAAGGTTAGCTTAGCTAAATTGACTAAGTATTGACATCACATTGAGATAGTGACAGTGATTCAATTGGTACTACTCCGCACTTGAAGATTGCATTATGTGGTTTTGGTATGTTATTCATAGCTATTTGGTGATGTTATATTTCAGTGTTCAAGTCTTGACTTCCTTCAGAAATCATACTATGATCTGTCTAAGTCTAGATGAATAGAGATGAGTTAGGAATAGTGCAGAACATTTGAGTAATCCACTATGCATTTCTCTTCCATTGAGTATTTTAATTTGCGGTTTAGAGGTGTTGTAAACACATATGTTAACTATCTATTTTCAGATCTACAGCCTCTGAAGTCCAATGGAAGATCATCTACAAGCTTCCAAGTTTTGACAGACAGTTTGATAGTGTTCAATTAAGACAGAGGTAACAGTTCTAAGATCCTCATATCTTCACACAAGAATATTATGATTTGTAGTTTTGAAGGTATCATTTATGATGTCTAATGAATGCTTGATGTGAATTCTAAGGTCTCATATGGTCCGCATTAGAAGTTATGTTATGACAGACTATAAGATCTAAGACTGCATTTTGCGATAAGGCCGACACTCAGATAGATCTTTGTGTGGTAGAGATATATTGCCTAAATCATTATTCTAAGTGAATCAAAATAGGTCCATACTTATATGAAGATCCTTTAAGGTTTTCATTGGTCCGCATAACTTCTTATAAAGAAACCAAGCCGACAAAGTATGAGTTTTTTATATATAGGCTTCATCACTTGCAAGCTGACCTAGCTGTGAGTTAAATCATGTTGCAAATATTTATATATGATAGTTTTCGGTGATGGAAAGGAGGGTGTGTGAATGTGGTGCGAATTTGATGTGTATGTGATCTAAAATAGTTTGAAGAGCAAAAAGGAATAGTAAGGATAGAAAAACAGAGTACATGTAGCAAAGCAGAAAAGCAAGGCAAAAATGATGAAGACTTTTGAATCTGTATATTGAGCTTTCAATGGAACTACATTTCATAATTCTATAGATGCATCTATAGTAGTTATCTCTTGGTAGTGAGCCACCCTCTCTTCTATCTTCTCCTCTCTTCTCTTGGCAGTGAGCCTATTGTAGTGAGCATTTCTTTGGACAGTGAGTCCTTGGGCAGTGAGCCTTATGTAAACTAGTATTGTTATCATAATATATCATGAACTAACACTCATCATGGTTTTTCCCTTTTTGGGTTTTCCACGTAAAAATCCTAGTGATGCAGGGGCATCTATTTAATTCATTTATATTTGCTGATTTTTGCATAGTGTTTATGTCTTAGGTGGGTAAAGGTAGCTCATGTCGCCTCCTGGAAGGGAGCTTAATAATTTGATATGTTTGCCTTTGGCAGAAGGAAAAGAATATATATAGATTAATGTGTAGTTAAAAGGGTCAGTTATAGCAGTCTCAACTTCAGTATGAATAGTAGCAAGAATCCTCATGTCACCAAGTGTCAGAAACTATGGTTTGATATTTCCTTTACCGTTGGATAGTTCCAAATGGAAGTTGGATGGTCAAGTGATAGAGAACGTGGTATGTAATGCTCTGCAACTGTAGCTTCATAGAAGGCAGACCGACGGTTGCAAATAGAAGGAGAATAAATGATTAAAAGGCAAGTGGCTATCAAAAGATGGAAGGAGGCCGAAGGTATTGAAGAACAGGATGATAATAGTAATGATAGATAGCATGATTGGCATCATTGGCAGAAAGAATAAATAGTTTTGGCAGGCCTGAGCGGATTGGTGTGCCAGTTACATGACGAAGATGGAATGTTTTGGGAAAAGACTGAGGGCCATAGTAGTTGGAATCGATGATGGTTTGAATTCTATTGTAATGCCCAAGCAAGAAGAATGAATAAGAAGATTTGATGGAATGAAGATAAGGGAGGAGTGGTGGTTGTGAGTGAAAGAGAAGAGAAAATGACCGAAGAAAGAAAGGTCGAGTTACAGAAGAAAAAGGCTGATGATTGAAAGGTAGAGAGATCACAGGGCAAAGAGAGAATAGGCCGATAGGTAGAGGCCGAAGCAAGGAAAGAGTGAGACTGAATATGCCAAGAAGGGAAGAGGCTGAACCAAAGGAATAGAGTAGGCCGTGAAGTAAAGGAGAAGAGAAAGGTCGATTACAGAGGGCCAAATGAAAAAGAAGAGGCTGAACAACTATAGGCATAGAAGACTACCGGATCGTGCGATAACAGCATTATAAGTGGAGCATAGTGTTTAAATAGTCTATGATGAGAGAGTCAACGGGTTGAGAAAGTCGCAGAGGGCATTAAGGTGACAGAAACTGAGAGAAAAATAAAGTTTTTAGGTGCAAGCTCAATGGGTGTGTCATTGCATAATCTGTAGCATCAGGAGCATAAGGCTCTATTTGTATTTTGTAACCGAAGCTAGGTTGGTTGTAGTTAAATAAAGAATAATATTTTGTATTTCTGATTCCTGCCATTGCATTAGTTTCAGTTAGGTTACTGTCACTGTTGCTAACGTGTGTCGAACTTAAAATTCCTGTCACATATCTAATGGTTTATGATCTGCCTTATAAAGTATAATCTTTATTGTTCCTGCCTGGTTCCTATCACTTTTGTGACAGGACGTCTGTAGAAGTTGATTTAATGAGGGGAGTCCAGGTAGTCAGTTCATAATTTATTTAGGGGGTATATATGCATGTCTTAGGACCGTGCTATCAGATTGGTATCAGAGCAAGGTTGGTTCTGAGTGATGAGTACATCACTGAAGTGAGGCAACTTAGCCAGGACCTGTGAAAGAAGAGGAAACAAAACATGAAGAAGCAAAATACAGATTTCAAAAGAGAGCTGGTAGAGTTGAAAAGAGACTTAAAAGAGTATGTGATTGTCATGCAGCAAAGATATGAAGAAGAAAGCTAGGAATACTTTTGGTATGGCCAATGGAGAAGAAAGTAAAGTGGCCTGTGAAGATGATTATGGAGAAAAGAAAAAAGGCAAAAGATGAATGCCTTGAGAATAGTAGAGAAGGATGAAAAGAGTACCCACAGAGATGGGGCATCAAGGAGTTGCCTCCAAGCAACTTGGACCAAAGGAGGTAAAGAGAGTTCTCATTGAAGAGAAGATGAGAGAAGATGAGGAAAGAAGCAAAGAAGAGGAAGAAGTACCACAAGCAGCACTTGTGAAAGAGAGAAATGAAGAGAGAAGAGTGTCCATGAAGAAGACACTAATGGAGACATTGTGGTCTCTTATTTTGTTTATTAATATTGTGTTTGCAGATTTGTATGCAAGTATGGAGAGCTTCACAAGGAAGGTCTGGAAAGAGACCTTAGAATGTACAAGAGAAGGGTCTAGCCAATCACCCTTAGAAGAAGATGAAGATGAAAGAAGTAGAAGACAAATTGCCACAGCTAGTATGCATGAACAGTTTGCAGTAGGACAGCAGGAGGAGATAAAATACCAAGAACTTAAATATACAGAAGAGAATATTGTGATATTGATTTCAAAGGATAATGTAGATGTTGAAGGTATTTTTGAATTTCAAGATGCTTTAGAAGACGTTGCAGTAGCAGCACAAGATGCTTATGAGGAAGAAAAGTTGGAAAGCCAAGAAGCCAAGAAGCCAACGGTGGATGCAATGTGGAGCAACAAGTAAAAGAGATTCCTAATCTTGCATTTAGTAGTGAAGATGGAAAGGAAAATGTTGATTTAGATCATGTTGATAGAAGCAATAAGGTGAAGGAACAAGTTAATAAAAAGAAAGAGAAAGTGATTGATCATGGGTACATAGTCCCATGTTGGGAGAAGAAAGAGATTGGTGAGGGGCAGCAATTAAATTGTAAAGAGATAGATGCTAGTGATTATGTTTTTGCTAACAAACAAGTTCAAAGAGTAAGGGTTGTGCAGATGCATGAGTGGCAATCGAATATGAGGATGAATTGGCCAGCAAAGAGGCCTAGGGAAGATAATTTGAGGTAGAAAATAGAGCAAGGGAAGAGGAGTAAAAGTGCAGCAATGAAGAAACAGTAGACTAATAATAAAGTGTGGATGGTAAAGCAAGCTATAGCAACCATTGAGCAAGAGTGGAATAAAAAGATTGAAGATTTGAAGATGATTGTGATGAATCACAAAATAGAAGACAAAACTGAGAACAATTTGGCACAGTAGATGGCTAGGGAAGAAGAGTGGTTGGAAGAGATGACAAACAAGCATGTTGTATATGATAATGTTGAAAATGGAGAAAATCTTCCATTTGTTTATGATGTGTTCAGAGATGGGAGGAGAATAGAGATTGAAGAAGATAGTCTCATGAGGGCAGCCCACAATGTTGCACAAAAATGTTGGAAGGATGTTGTTTATGGGCCATAGAGAATGTGGAAGAAAAGGAAGAAAAGATAATTAAGTTTGTAGAAGCAACACATGTGCAGGAGCACATGAACTTTTTGTCCCCTGGGAAGTATGATGTAGGGGCATCTATTTAATTCATTTATATTTGCTAATTTTTGCATAGTGATTATGTCTTAGGTGGGTACAGGTAGCTCTTGTCGCCTTCTGGAAGGGATCTTAATAATTCGATATGTTTGCCTTCAGCAGAAGGAAAAGAATAGATATAGATTAGTGTGTAGTTAAAAGGGTCAGTTACAGTAGTCTCAACTTCAGTATGAACAGTAGAAAGAATCCTCCTATCGCCAAGTGTCAAAAACTATGGTTTGATATTTCCTTTACCGTTGGATGGTTCCAAAGGGAAGCTGGATGGTTGAGTGATAGAGAACGTGGTATGTAATGCTCTACAACTGTAGCTTCATAGAAGGCAGACCAATGGTTGCATATAGAAGGAGAATAAATGGTTAAAAGGCAAGTAGCTATCAAAAGATGGAAGGAGGTTGGCGGTTATGAAGAACAAGCCGATAGCATGATTGGCATCGTTGGCAGAAAGAATAAACAATTTTGGTAGGCCTAGGTGGATTGGTGCGCCAGTTACATGATGAAGATGGAATGTTTTGGGAAAAGACCGAGGGCCACAGCAGTTGGAATCGACGACAGTTGGAATTCTATTGTAACGCCCAAGCAGGAAGAATGAATAAGAAGATTCGACGAAATGAAGATAAGGGAGGAGTGGTGGTCATGAGTGAAAGAGAAGAGAAAATGACTGAAGAAAGAAAGGTTGAGTTACTAAAGAAAAAGGTCGATGATTGAAAGGCAGAGAGATCGTGGGGCAAAGAGAGAATAGGACGATAAGTAGAGGCCGGAGCAAGGAAAGAGTGAGACCAAATATGCCAAGAAGGGAAGAGGCCGATAAAGAGAGGCCAAACCAAAGGAATAGAGCAAGCTGTGAAGTAAAGGAGAAGAGAAAGGTCGATGAAAGAGGGCCGAATGAAAAAGAAGAGGCCAAATAGTTGCAAGCATAGAAGACTATCGGATCGTGCGATAACAACATTATAAGTGGAGTATAGAGTTTGAATGGTCTATGATGAGAGAGTCCAAACAGTTGCAAGCGTAGAAGACTGCCGGATCGTGTGATAACAACATTATAAGTGGAGTATAGAGTTTGAATGGTCTATGATGAGAGAGTCGACAAAGGGTATTAATGTGACAGAAGCCGAGAGAAAAACAAAGTTTTTAGGTGCAAGCTCAACAGGTGCGTCACTACATAATCTATAGCATCGGGAGCATGAGGCTCTGTTTGTATTTTGTAACTGAAGTTGGGTTGGTTGTAGTTAAATAAAGAATAATATTTTACATTTTCTATTCCTACCATTGCATTAGTTTCAGTTAGGTTACTATCACTATTGTTAACTTGTGTCGAACTTAAAATTCCTATCGCATATCTGATGGTTTATGATCTGCCTTATAATGTGTAATCTTTATTGTTCCTACCTGGTTCCTGTCACTTTTGTGACAGGAGATTTGTAGAAGTTGATTTAATGAGGGGAGTCCAGGTAGTCAGTTCACAATTTGTTTAGGGGGTATATATGCATGTCTTAGGACTGTGTTATCATTTGGTGTCTATGTGTTATGTCTTTATGGTTGTTGTTCTTATGTTTCTTCTGCTTTCATGTTATTGAATTTGGTAATTGGATTAATGAACATATAAATAAGTGGTTTGTGGAATATTGATTCACCCCCCTTCTCAATATTCCTTGTATTCAACAGTTTCTTCAAACACTTATGTTCATCATGACTAGGTCTTTTACAATAGGCACATTGGACCTTCTCTTTCTTAGGTTTGTCACCTTTAGAATATTGGGTCTCATTAGTTTCTTTTGAAGCAATTGGTATCTGATCCTTCTCCTTGCTATTCTTTTGTTTCTTATCCTTATTGTTACTACTTTTTCCTTTCTATTCTTTTGTGCCTTGGTTGGCAGCCAGGGCATGTGACTTCGAGGATTTAAGAGTGCTCATCTAGATTAGCTTATCCTACTCCCGTGTGATAGAGATAGCAAAATCATCTAAAGATGGCATGGTGAATCGAGTACCAAGTGCACCCTTAGTAGCATAGAAGGTAGAAACAAATACAGAATATTCTGAACTAAGCTTAGAGAGTATACTAAGAATCAATTTTTTATTTTTTTTCAATTCTACATTATTTTAACTACATCCTTAGTGATTTCAATTTTGTGAAAAAATCTTGAATTGTGTTGAAGTTGTCTGGACTTAAACTAATTAGTTTATTTTCCAACATGTGACCCCTCATTGAATCTTGTGTGCCAAATAGTATTTCTAGTTTTGTCTAGATTTCATTTGGTGAATTCAAAGACTCGATGTGAAAGAGCAAATCAGGAGAAATACACAAACACAATGTTCCATAGGCCTCATCACATTTGTTAAACCACTTAGGCTTATCTTCATCTTTAGCAGGTTCAGTTTCAAGTCCCATTGTTATCCTATGTAATCCAACTTTCCTTAAATAGATTGTCATACGTAATTTCGACTCAGAGTAGTTGTAGGGAGTTAAGATGTGTACTGTTGTTTGATCCATCATGAAGAAAATATAGAAAAGAAGTGTTGAAAAGAAGAGAAACACACACATGACAAACCCCCCTTTTTCACTCTATGAAGGAACCCCCCCCCCCCCGAGAAAATATGATTTGGCACTTTATAATTAGTGCGTTTGCAACTGCTACTAGCAAGAATACTTAGTGGTCTTGATCTCAATGCTTTACAAAATCCTCACAAATTTTGTGTACATTGAAAGTACAATACTGGAAAAACCCAAGTGAAACTAACAATTCCACTATGAAGTACACAAAAAACATGCACTTTCAAAAAATGAATCACCTTGATCTGAGGTTGTATGAAAAAGTTATGCACCTTTGAAAGTCCCAAAATGGGAACTATGTAGAATCACATGTGAGAATCTATGATTTTTGAAAAAACCATGCACTAGAATCAAGAATCGTCTACACCACCACAAAGAGCATAGAAAAATAGCCAAAATAAAAAAAAGAAGCTCAAAAATCGGAGCCAAAATGAGCTTGAATGGAATGTTTGAAGTTTGCCTTCAAAAATGAAATAGCCAACGAAGAGGGCTCTGTGAGCAAAAGTTGTCCTGCCCCCAAATTTGGCGGAACTACCACCAGAATAAGATTGCCACCAAATTTAGATATCGTCAGTCAGTTTGGAACCACCACCAATTTTAGAGGACCTCCAGATACTTTAACTATAGCTAGTTTGGAGGTGGTGCCGAAGCCTTGACTAAAATAAAAGCACAACTAAATATAGCAGAATCCGTTAAAAATAGGACACTTTGATATCTTTGCCAAATATGTCTGTTAATATGGTGCATATGCCAAAAAAACACCACACAGGCCAAAAAATTAAAAAAAGCAAGTTTGAAGGCCTAAAAAGATAGAATCGCATAAGAGGGGGGTTGAGGCCACACCCCAGCCTCAAGGGGCACGACTTTGAAGGCATGCGTATGCCTTTTGTGAACGGCCTGCAACCAATGAAAGGTTCACAAACCTTCACAAAGGCTGTGGCCGTATAAAAGGGGTCACCCCCTTTAGTATCTCAACACTTTGAAAGCATAGGCCGAAAGGCCTTTTTAATGTTTTTTTATTATTATTTTTTTGAAATTTTACAATTTTTGAAAATTTTGTTTTTGATTTAAAAAAACAAAAACCTGCCCTTTTTTAAATATATATTTGAATTTTATGAGAGTAAAAAAATATTTGCAGGAAATGTAATAATTTTGACAGAGAATCTGCTTTGAAATGCACGCGTCAAAATGGCTTTCTGGTAATTTTTTTTGCCTTTTCCTACTCCTGACACCAAAATTAGTCATGCAATATGTCAAAATTCATCTGTAAAGCCTCCCAAATGCAATGAAATAGTCCTTTTGGCCTGAAAATGCTCAGATTGAAAGTTGCCTTCCAGATCTTAGCTTGAAACCTTGGTTCCGCAACTATGTCAAACAATCTCTGAATTCGGTGAAACAAAAGCCAAATCTGACTTTCTTGAGCCTATTGGATGCATTGGGACAACCAAAAATGTCGTTAGTATAGCCAAAAATGTTGCAATCACCCAGATCTCATAAAAAAATGCAAAACCCAAAGGTCAAAATGTTTCTGTCAAACTTTTTTGATTCTCTAGATCATCTAAAGATGCAAGAGAAGAGCATACTGAAATTTTGAGAAAACATGCAACAAACCTTATTATCCCCCTTGAATCTCTCAAAAAGGAAACTAAAATCTAATCTGCACTAGAATTGCTCTGATACCATGTTAGAATCTGGAAAGATTAATAACCTAGAAAACTAGTGCAAATGAATAGATATAAAACTGTGAAATCAAATGATACAAGATCAAAATAACAACACAGAGTTAGTCTCCATGAGAGTAATGCAAATGCTAGAAGCAGAATATAATTAAATGAGGATGCAAAAGCAAAAGATACAAAATACAAGCTAGGTAGCATGTTTATATAAAAAAGGGAGAGGGTGGAAGTGACAACACCAACCAATGGGAAGAAACTATATATCGAACTAAAGATAGCAAAGTATCTTCCCAAGATAGCTAATGGATGCTCACTTGTAGGATGTTGACACCTCATAACCCACTCACCTAATTAAACATGCTTTATGAACCTAAGCAAGATTAATAAAAGGTGGAATTATTTAGGAATATAGGAAAATAAATAACCCAACTAGGAAATAAATACCTACACTAGCATGTGTAATCTAATACACTTACTTTTCTTTTCCTTCGTACTATATCACATTGAGGTAACACCAAGAAAATAGATAATACAAAACCTAGGTCTATATTTTGTGTCAGCATTCTTCTAAGTTCCTCACTTAATAGTGCAACAAGAAGTATCTCCAACTTAGGCTAAGAAGAACCTCCAATAATAACAACAATTAGATTTTCTCATGATTCAAGTAACAAGGAAATTTTTAGTGGCTATGTTGCCATTTGGCTATTTTTTCAATTTCTACCCCCAAAATTTGGCTATTTTTGGGCTCTTTAGAAGTGTCCAATTTGCCCATATTTGATAGATTTTTCCTAATCTTGAAAAAAATCACCTAGAGTTAGAAACTTGTATTCTTTAATAGACACATAGCTAACTATTGTATATAAAAGTTTGGGCCCTAATCTCCCTAGTTTATCAGGAGCTATTTTTTATTTTTTTATAAGTTTGCTCCATTTCAACATCTTTGTTTAACACTTATATGTTGATAGGAAATTTCTAAAACATTGAATCACCATAAAAGTTAAATAGTAATTAAAAAAATTAGTCACTGAATTGTAAAACAATTGGTGCAAGGATAAATTATTGCCATCAACTCTAAAATTTGATTCCCAATAAGAAAAAAAAATCGCCTAGTATATTATGCTTCTTTGTGTGGATTCGCCAAGGTTTTTGTAAAATTTTCAAGAGGTCATTTCTTAAAGTATACCTTGTCAAGTAATGAGCAAAGACAAATAATACATACATATCCTCTGAACATCTAATTTAACATCACTTGAACCTAGTTGACTACAATCAAATTAAAAACATTTAGATGATTAGCTAGTGAGTCTCCATCCTTCATTTTTAATCAATAAAACTTTCTCTTTAGATACAATTTATTTACGAGACTCTTTGTTTGTTATATAACACCTAGATCTTTTCCATAACTTATGAATACATATTTTATAATCCAAATACATTTGGAAGAATAAAATAGAAAAGACACAACCTAATAGTCCTCTTCCCCTTTATCAAGTTTCTTCTAGTCTTCTTCTAATATATCAACAAAAAGAAAATCTCATTCACTACTCTCCATTACATTCTTTCCTTCAAGAGATCCTCCATTTTTAGCTTCCAAAGTTTAAAGTTTTGGCCATTAAACTTATTTATCTTATCTCTTGACAAACTTGTCATTAGATCTAATTTTTAGATCATACCGACAATAAAAATAAATTGATCCCACTCCAACCAAAGCACCCACTCCAAAGAAGGTGTAGCTTCCTATGTAGGATTAATCCAACATAAGATCTAATGCAAAATAAATTAAAAAATTTAGATGATCAATTACTGAGTCTTCATCATGAATACAACTTTCTCTTTAGATACAATATATATGGGACTCTTTGTTTGATATATAACACCCATATTGTTCAATGCAACTTATTCTCGTAAGTAGTTTAGAATAACAAAATCGAAAAGACACAACTTAATAGTCATTTTTCCCCTTTATCAAGTTTCTTATAGTCTTCCTCTAATGTATCAACATATTGTTCTTTCTTAGTCACCAATGTCCGTTGCTCTCTTTCCTCCAAGAGATCCTCCATTCTTAGCTTCTAAAGTTTAAAGTTTTGAAAATTGAACTTCTCTATCTTCGCTCTTGACAAACTTGTCAATAAATCTAATTTAAAGATTAGACTTACAACAAAAATAAATTGTTCCTACTCCAACCAAATCACCCACTCCAAAGAAGGCATCCCTTACTACATATAATTAATCCAACATAAGCTCTAATACCAAGTGTTCAATCTATTGGTTAATACTTTAGTTAAGGACAATAAAATATAATGTAAATTTGATCCTAATGACTAAAATAAATCTAAAATAATAATGATATCAAATTGAAAATGATGTGATGAATAGTAGCAATAAGAACACCATTACAAGATTAACATAGTATGTAACATGGGAAACCATTCTAGGAAGAAAAAACCCATCACCAAAGAATGATCTCGTAATGTATTAATCCAAAATGAATATACAAATACACTCGACTTATCTCAATTTGTGAATATACAACTACTCACTCAAGCCTCCAATTTGTAGAGTTTTGGCTTGAGTAATATCGCCAATGGTATTCAAAACCATAAAAGAAACCATGTGCCACTTGTCTCGATGCTCAACACACATGGAGGAGTTACATGCAAGAGCCACCTACCTCTTTTAGGCCATTGTGCTATAAAAGATTCCTATGACTTCACTTTCCCAAAATGGAGTGCCAATGTTTTTCTAATGGACTAGTCAACTCACTAAATGCTCTTATAAGGTGCCATATATGCTCTTAAAATTTATGCCAAGTGTCTAGAGGAATCTTATGGGTCCTTAAGGGGACTATTTATACTACAACATTATATTATTATGATATTAATCTAGGATCTCAAGATTATAACTAATGAACCTAATATTCTAATAATATTTGAATATTGTAACTAGGACTTGCAAAGTGTACAAAAAACTTAGTCCTAACAAACAAAGCTATGGTAAAATATTGATGTGTGTGCAAATCCTAAGGTGCAATAGTGATGTGGTGTTCAAAGTTGGCTAGATAATGGTAAGAACCCTAGGAGGTTGTTCTATGGAAAGTGGTTTGTGTGTATTTTGAATGGACAAAGGAAATAGGAGAGATTGTACTAATTAGAGAGGGGTTTGAGGATTAAATGTAAATCTATGAATAATGGGGAGTGTGTTGGCAAGGACTAGGGAAATTGGGAGGATAGATATGTAAGGGTTAGAAGGAAATGGGAAGACAATGAGAGATATGGGATAAATGATGGAATAATGCAATCAAGGATTTAAGACCTACAAAAAACCTCAAGATCTAGCTCTAAGACCTAGTTTGCTTGTCTAGAGGAAAACCTAGTAACCCATACAAGAGAAAGGAGAAGACTTAGTATTAAGATGTCTTGCTATTTGTTGATATGCTCAAATGAGGAATATGGATCTTTTTATTTTGAGATCAACTCTATTTGGCAATTTGAATTTGTTTTGAGGAAACACAATGTTAGGGCTTTTGACACCAAAAATTTCAAGTTCATTGGATTTTATTTAGACCCTAGCATCCAAGTGTAATTTTTGGGGATGTAAAAGCCTTTTTTTTTTCAAGTTGGTCTTATGTGTGAAAATAAGTTTGGGGGTCACTATCAGTCAATTTAATACTTAGGTTAAGGCAAAAAATCAAGGCAAACAAACCTATAACACACCTAGGGAGATGAGCACTAAACTAGGTGTACATAAGGTGGAGATTACAAAGAAGGTAATTTCTAACCTTACAACTTTATTTCCAACAACTTATCCACTATGGACAAAATCATAGTTTTCAATCCTATCCCTAGACATGATTGTTAGTGTGTTAAGTCCCTTGATTTTAAAATCTAAATTTTTGCATTCCAAGATTGACAATCCCAATATCTAACCATTACCCATTAGTTTGGGTGCCATAATTTAAATTTCATGCATCTAGGGTTGTGTATTTAAGCACATCATCCTAGGTCATTTACATGATGAAAAGAACACATCATGGAATAATTGAACACCATGTGAAAGCATCCTCTTTCCTCTTCTTTTGTAGGTACATCAATTGCACCATGTGTTCACTATCTTACCTCAATGAAAGATCGAATTCTCTCTATCAATTGACATACATTATAAAGGACACACTTCAAGGTACACTCTAGAACAAAGCATCAACCAACAATTTACATCAACAATTAACAAGTTAATCTAGTAGCATTCATTGTCACCACACTAAGGCATGTTCATTGCCTACTCCACATATCTCTTTACTCTTACTTCTAACCCAATCATGGAACTTGACAGAGGTGCAAGGGGGAAGTCAGTACACTTCCACACCCTAGCTTAGCAAGCCCTATAGTGCTCCTTAGCATCTCCAAAGTTTTCTATATTTGAGACAGTTGAACCTTCTTAGTAGGTATTGAAGATCCTCCTTTACTTTCAATAAGATTGTAGGTTTCTAGAACAAAATCTTACAAACATAGGCTAGATTGCAATTTGGAAGACCATCCCAGTAAGTACAATTTTGTCCCAAACATTCAAATGCATAGAATTCAATTGTCTTAGTCTTTAGATCTACAATTCAATTCCAAATCTTAGTTATCAAACTTTTATCATAACATCAAGTCAAGCACTGTCAACCCAAAGTACAAAAACGTTAAAAGGAAATGGGAAGACAATGAGAGATATGGGATAAATGATGGAATAATGCAATCAAGGATTTAAAACCTACAAAAAAAAAAAACTTCAAGATCTAGCTCTAAGACCTTCTAGCTTGCTTGTCCAAAGGAAAACTTAGTAACCCATACAAGAGAAAAGATAAAACTTAGTATTAAGATGTCTTGCTATTTGTTGATATACTCAAATGAGGAATATTGATCTTTTATTTTGAGATCAACTCTATGTGGCAATTTGAAGTTGTTTTCAAGTTCATTGGAGTTGATTTAGACCCTAGCATCCAAGTGTAATTTGTTTTGGGGATGTAAAACCCAATTTTTTCCAAGTTGGTCTTAGGTGTGAAAATAAGTGTGGGGGTCACTATAAGTCAATTCAAGACTTAGGCTAAGGCAAAAAATCAAGGCAAAAAAACCTATAACACACCTAGGACAATTAGCACTAAACTAGGTGCACATAAGGTGGAGATTACAAAGAAGGTAATTTCTAACCTAACAACTTAATTTCCAACAACTTATCTACTATAGACAAAATCATAGTTTGCAATTTTATCCCTAGACATGATTGCTAGTGTGTTAAGTCCCTTGATTTTAAAATCTAAACTTTTACCTTCCAAGGTTGGCAATCCCAATATCTAACCATTACCCATTAGTGTGGGTGCCAAAATTTAAATTTCATGCATATAGGGTTGTGTATTTAAGTACATCATCCTAGGTCATTTACATGATGAAAATAACACATCATGGAATAATTGAACACCATGTGAAAGCATACTCTTTCCTCTTCTTTTGTAGGTACATCAAATGCACCATGCATTCACCATCATACCTCAATGAAAGATCAAATTCTCTCTATCAATTGACATACATAATCAAGGACACACTTCAAGGTACACTCTAGAACAAAGCATCAACCAACAATTTACATCAACAATTAACAAGTTAATCTAGTAGCATTCATTGTCACCCACACTAAGGCATGTTCATTGCCTACTCCACATATCTCTTTACTCTTACTTCTAACCCAATCATGGAACTTGACAAAGGCGCAAGGGGGAAGTTAGTACACTTCCACACCCTAGCTTAGCAAGCTCTAGAGTGCTCCTTAACATCTCCAAAGTTTTCTATATTTCAGATAGTTGAACCTTCTTAGTAGGTATTGAATATCCTCCTTTACTTTTAATAAGATTGCAGGTTTCTAGAACAAAATCATACAAACATAGACTGGATTGCAATTTGGAAGACCGTCCCAGTAAGTGCAATTTTGTCCCATGCATTCAAATGCATAGAATTCAATTGTCTTAGTCATTAGATCTACAATTCAATTCCAAATCTTAGTTATCAAACTTTTATCATACTCTCCAAATACAACACAAGTTAACATACTTTAATCTATTTATCATACTCGTCTCTAGAAAGTTAATTTTTGTAATTGCTATAATTATTTAGGAGTTTGGTACGTTCTCTTTTAACAAGAAATAACTAGTATAATTTTGTAAATCGATATTGCTAAGCAAATGTTAAAACTATTTACAAAGAATGGTCTTCTAAAACATAAAAACCTTACCAATAAAAATGGATGGAAATTCAAAACAACAAATCTAACATTCTCCTTGTTCTTACCTTTGTTCCAGTGGCAAATGCCTGGAGATACTATATTAAAGATGAGGGAAAAATAATTGAAATTGATGTTGGCACCAGTATGCACACCTATGAGACCGTGTCCTTAGTGAAAGGATAGTGACAGGAGCCCTATACTAGCTTAATAATAATAGAAATTTGGATGATTCAATGCATGCCTTCAAATAAGCCTTATCAAATTAACAAGGCCTGAATTATTTTTTAAGTAGCTTTCCAATTGCAGAAATCAAAAGGTTTTGCTTCGTCCAACCTACACCAATCACCAATAACCTGCGAAATCGACAGTCAAAACTGCCAATTGATGAATGACTGCAAGTAAAACATTTGATGAATGACTGCAAGCAAAACGTTTGATGAATGACATTTCATCATGTAGCTACACTTGATTCTGTCTCATCTGCTCAATAATTAGGGCTGTTTTCGCCGTATCACGCAAACTCAGTAGTTGGTATTGAGTGGTACGAATAAGTTTTCATCTCTTTAACTGGTACTTATAATTTGGGTGGTGAAGAAATGAAATAGACATTGGTATTTCTTAATTGGAATAAACTTGTCCTTACATTCAAGGGGGGCCATCAGCTGCAACAACTGAGATTCCTGCCATTTGTAGAAATCGGGAGGCATGATTATGTTAACCATGCATACCATGTGGTGTGGTGTAGAGGATGAGTTTAATTCAAATACGACATCATTATCATATTCATAGTTATCTCTTCATCTCCTTTTAGCCCTTTTTGTTTCTCTTCTATTATGCAAACTCAGTTCTTCTACAGTGGGATGCCATCATTATTTTCTCTACTGTTGAATGCTCTAGTCCTTTGCAGAAACTAGTTACAATACAAAAATTCCATGTTCTTTGATTATAAGTAGTAGTAGTCGAAATGGTGGATTGCAATTCCACTCTTAATCTAGTTCATCATATATATGCAATTTTCACTTATTTTTTGCTGGTGCCCTTGTGAGTTTTGGTTTGAGCCAAACTTCCCAAAGATAATATCATGGGTTGAGATTAGGCTACTGAAAAGCCTCTAAGATATGTGATGAGGCTCTGAATCGATGGATGGATAGGGTAGGCTTATTTATGATTTTTTTATCATCTGGCCAAAAAACCCAATGCCTGTAGTATAGCCATGATAGGAGCAGGATAAGCCAAAGCAGTGTAGATCGAGTAAAGAAACCTTGCTTTCAAATGGAGGCACAGAACGAATCTCGTCGACTCAACAGAGGAAAATCAGGGTAAGCGTCATTCAATACTAGCTTAAATTGCTAGCAAACGGAGTACTTATAAAATGGAAGTGAATTCTTTCACTTAAGGAGTACACTAGTAGGATCTATTGGAGTATGGATTACATAGACAATTTTAATAGTTTTTCTTAGAATTTTTTTACTCTAGAATAGATGTCATATTCCAAGTTATAGGACATTCTTCACTACCTAACTGATTGAGAGCCCAGCATTTTTAGTCTAGAATAGATCATATTCCAAGTTATAGGACATTCTTCACTACCTAACTGATTGAGAGTCAAGCATTTTTCAGTCTACTAATGATGGCACTAAAAGCTTTGCCAATGAATTGGGTATAATTATCTTCTTCTCTTGGGTATTAGCATGGCCTAGAGGTGTTGTGTGTCCCCTGCCTTCTAATTATTGCTGATTGAAATTTTATTTTCAATATTACAAGCTGTTTCTAAATTCAGTAGCATAGCAAGATCTACCTATTTATCATTGTGCTATATTGAGGATTTAGTTCCATATTAATATCTACTCATTTATCCTTGTACTCTATCAACAGTTCCACGTTCACAGCCTGAGTTGAAGTTTCCTATATAAATCTCATTATGTTTGTGTTTGATTCAGTGGTTCAAAATTACTTACCCATGGCTCGGAAAATAAGCATCACCACTCTTGCATCCTCAACTTGACCACAATTACATGGCAGCCATAATTTTTGTGCCCGTTGTTAAATTTACCTTTAGATCACAACTTAGATGCCCCTACTATTCTCTGAAGGGTAGTGCTTCAATATGTTTATACTTATTAAGTGTTTCCTGTAGGTAATCATTGTACCTGTTATCATTGAGTTGATCTCTAGCTTATAATATCTTCTAATTAGTTAAATCCTAATTTTAATTTTATGTGTCTGTTGGCTAGTGACAATCGCATTGGTATTGAAATCATTCGGAACTTAGTAGTTCTATTCCAATGAACACTTCACTAATAAGGATTGTAATAACAGACGGCATGATTAATTTAACCCCTTATTTAAACAATGTTTCAGATAGGGCCCAGAAGTTTGGTGCGCTTTCCAGAAAAGTAGATTTGGATTCCTATGGTTTGAAAAACATAAAAGTTCCATCAGACCAAACTAGACTTTGACAATTGTTTTCTCTTTCCATAATATATAATATTGAATTGACCTCTTACCTTTTGCTTTCAGTAAACATATTCTTTCACGCATTTTTTGACTCCCCTGATAAATTATGGGATCTCTGGAAATAGGTCCTTCTGTATGTGCCTCGGTACTTCCCTCCTGTTGGTGAGATACTGATAGCATACTTTTTATTTTGACAGGTGGAGAGTAAGACTAGGAAGAAAAGGGCAAGCAATCAGGTCTAAACTTTTTGGTAAGAAGAGCATTGAATTGGGTAGAATGGAGAATTCTCATTCTCCAACCTATGGAGATTCCAGTAATAGTACAACTCCAGAACCTGAGAGCTCCTCATATATGTGCACAAGCAGCGAAAATACACATCATCCTGAGGCCTTAAACATGGGTTTTAGTGCAGACACACCGGACAATGATAACCACATAGAAACATGCCAGATCTCAATGCATGACAAGTGGATATTTGGCAGAGTTATAGACCCAAGGAGCAAAGCAATTCAGGAATGGAATCGCTTCTTTCTTCTCATCAGTGGGGTTGGACTAGCCATAGACCCATTATTCTTCTATGCTCTTTCTGTCAGTGAAAAATTCATGTGTCTGTACGTGGATGGTTGGTTTGCAATAGCAGTCACAGTTCTAAGATCCGCGAGTGATGCAATGCATTTGTGGAATATATGGTTGCAGCTGAAGTTAGCATATGTTTCAAAGGAATCTCTAGTTGTAGGTTCTGGAAAGCTTGTGACAGACCCTCGTTCCATTGCTCTGCAATACCTAGGATCCAGAAAAGGATTTTTATTTGATGTTTTTGTTATCCTGCCTTTTCCCCAGGTCAGACATAGTTTATCATAGTTCTAACTTCTAACCTGGTTTTTTTCCATATAAGTAGGAAGCATATGGTTTATTTCTGTCTTACATTTCAATCGATATATCAAAGATTGTCAATTTTAAGGTGAACATGATTTGAATTCGTGTTGTGATGTTTTCAGATGGTTTTATGGGCGGTGGCTCCCGTGCTTATAGAGAAAGGAGAAATCGTGATGGTTATGAGTGTTTTCTTGATTATGTTTTTGTTCCAGTACCTTCCCAAGGTGTATCACTCTATTTATCTTCTTCAAAGAATGCAGCATGTAACTGGTTATGTTTTTGGCACAATCTGGGCAGGGTTTGCCTTGAACATACTTGCATACTTTGTTGCTGCTCATGTAAGTTGAATCATTGATTAGCAATGAATTAATCCGGTTAACGTATATTGAACTTGTGAAACAAGTAATGATTATTTTATTAACTTCCTCATGAGATGCTGTAGAATCTATAGTACTACAAATTGGCATCAGCCATAGTGTTTCCTCATTAACTACTTTGGACTTCGGAATGATCTAAAGCTATGTTTCAAACTTTTAAGCAATCCTTCATCTAAATCTAACCATCTAGTTGTTTGATAGGGAGGCAACCCCTTAAGATTGTGTAAATTGTGCATTATCTCATTATTATTATTATTACATTCTTGATTGAATGGTATAATCTTGCTCATATCCAGGCAGTAAGGCATTGCTTGCTTTTCATCCTCTTCTTCTTGGAAACACACAAGAGGTGTCTTTCTATGTTCTTCCAACAGCCTTATTCTAAGTTAATAAATTACATCATTTTTGGGGGGTTTGATTGTTAGGCTGCTGGTGGTTGCTGGTACCTGCTTGGTATTCAAAGAGCGGCAAAATGTCTACAAAAGCAATGTGAAGTCACCAAGGGCTGTGATTTTAGCATATTGGGCTGTGGCAGTCCTATATTTTATGGTTCATCACTAGTCAGGAATCCAGAGAGACTAGCTTGGAGTGTGAATAATGATGTGCATGGAATCTGCATAAAAGGAAATGGCAGATTCAACTACGGGGCTTATAAGTGGGTGGTTCCTCTATTTATAAACACAAACCGTATAGAAAAGATACTGTTCCCAATCTTTTGGGGTTTAATGACACTAAGGTACGATTTTCTGTAGATTATAGTATTATTTCTAAAGCTACTGAATTATTTGTTTCAGATTTGTCCTTCTTTGTAACATTGCATTTGAATTTGTTTCAGATTTGTCCTTCTTTGTAACATTGCATTTGAATTTGTTTATGGATGAATTTAGACTGATAATATAACATTATTGACAGCACATTTGGCAATTTGGAGAGCACTACAGAATGGCTGGAGGTGATTTTCAACATTATAGTTTTAACCAGTGGATTGCTTTTAGTCACAATGCTTATTGGCAATATCAAGGTGCTCTCGAAATTCTAAGATTATTACTTAGATTTGAAGCTTAGACAGTCCATCAAAATTGTAGGAAAATATTTATGGATAAAGACTGCCTAGAAATGTGAGATCCATAATCAAGATGCTCTTATGCATCTACACGGGGTTACTATTAAATTGATAATTTTGTGTCTATTGTATTAGATTATTAATACTCGTGACTCATTTCTTGAATCACCTTTAAAGTAGAGGAAACCCATCTCTCATCACTCAGTGAGGTCAATACTTTTCTTGACACTCATTCCAAGGTTGGAAATTTTTAAAAGTTTATAAAGCTAAAGTTTCGAATTTGATCGTGTGTTTAAAGGTGTTTCTGCATGCTGCAACTTCTAGAAAGCAATCCATGCAGCTCAAAATGAGAAATGTTGAATGGTGGATGAAGCGCAGGCAGCTGCCTCAACGTTTGAGACAGCGAGTGAGACACTATGAAAGACAGAAATGGGCTGCAATGCGAGGTGTAGATGAAAGTGCAATGATTCACAATTTGCCTGAAGGTCTCAGGCGAGACATCAAATATCACCTCTGTTTAGATCTTGTGCGCCAGGTATTACCAATTTATCAAGAGAGTTGCCCTTGAAAACTGCTACAAACTATCTGAAACGATACTATAGTTAAAAGGGATTCTATTCTATGTATCAAGAAAGTTACCCTTGAAATTGTGCAGGTGCCCCTGTTTCAACACATGGACGATTTGGTTTTGGAGAACATCTGTGATCGGGTCAAATCAATGCTCTTCACCACGGGTGAAACGGTAACCTATTAAAAATTTGCATAATCCATTGATAAGCACATTTCAATGTCAATACACTTAATTCAATCCGATTCATTTAAATTTATTACAAGATCTGCAAAGG
Organism: Cunninghamia lanceolata; assembly: GCA_027924645.1. NCBI lineage: Eukaryota > Viridiplantae > Streptophyta > Pinopsida > Cupressales > Cupressaceae > Cunninghamia > Cunninghamia lanceolata. The sequence goes on from BSBN01001101.1 coordinate 12,420,804, forward strand.
TTGAAGGCACCCAAGTTTCACAATCCCATTGTGCTTGAGAAATCCCACCAAACCTGAAACTCAACTGATTGCTGGCCGATAATCCTTTCAAATAGAATCCAAAAAATATATTTGAAAAAGAAATTAATTTAGTTATCACTTAGATGTAATGAGTGTTAAGTGGACCATTCATTCTCATAAGAGATGAGTTCTGTGAACTACTACTCATGAAAACTCGCCCACCATAAACAGCCGGCACAACAACGTGCCGGCGGTGTATGGATTTTCGACTGTGATCCCTGACAACATTTAATCTCGATCCAGCGACTGAATTGCATTCGACCAGTTGAATGAAGTTGTTTTACAACACACTGGCTGGTTAAATTTTACCTGAAAACCAAACAAATGAGTTTGACTCAAAAAACTACACAAATGAATTTGACTCAAAAACTAGGCAGTTGAATCCTTCATAATTTGACAGTTGCAAAAAATATGTCCTACTTATCTATCCAAATACAGATAGTTGAATAAGTCTTTTAACAAATTTCTTGATATTTAGTTCATTTGGAATTTCTCAACTCTGGTTTGCAGATAACAAGAGAAGGCGATCCAGTACAACGAATGCTGTTCATAGTTCGAGGTCATTTCCGGAGCACAAACCAGCTAACCAACGGTGTTACTAGCAGCTGCATGTTGGGGCCGGGAAACTTTTGCGGCGATGAATTACTGTCTTGGTGCCTTCGTCGCCCTTTCGTACAACGCCTCCCTCTGTCTTCTGCAACAATCACCAGCGTGGAAACCACAGAGGCATTTGGACTGGATGCTAAAGAGCTCAAGTACATTACTCAACATTTTCGCTACACATTTCTGAGCGAGAAGCTCAAGCGAACCGCCAAGTATTACTCTCCTGGCTGGCGTACCTGGGCTGCTGTGGCAATCCAACTGGCATGGCGGCGTTATAAGGCTCGATTTGCACTGAGTTCCTTGTCTTTTGTTAGAATGCGTCGACCCCTTTCTAGATGTTATTCTGAGGAAGATCGCTTGCGTCTGTATGCTGCTCTTCTTGCATCTCCCAAACCTGATGAAGAAGATTTTGTGTTTCCTTGCAATGAGTGAATTGAAAAAGATATATTCAGTCTCTATATACCTCCATGCAGATCAATTCATAACTCTTTTTTAAGAATAAGTGTTGCCTTTAAAAGTGGCAAATTTCCATATAACCTCCTACATTTTCAAAAACTTCATGCCTGCAATTTATGGACACTTGGAATTTCTTTTCATTTTGGTTTATGCTTGTAGCCAACTGGTCAATTCAGGCTTAAACTTCCTCTTTCCAGTGACTGCATAAACTGTTTATGTCATCAATGTAGGAATAATGAACATTGTTAACTTCCTTTTTTCTAGTGACTGCATAAACTATTTATGCCATCAATGTAGAATAATGAACATTGTTAGTTTAACAGTGATTAGCTATTTGTTTGTGGTTAGTTGAAGATTTTGGTTTTACTATTCAGTTGTATTTTGTTTTTATATATTTACATTTCACTCTCAAATGAATCAACATAGATTGGAGAGTTTCTTTTATTTGCATATTGTTGTTGTATGTTGGATGATCTGTAGATGTCATTTTCATTTACTCTTTATCAATTGTCTATAGCTCTAGTGGGATTCACTGAAGCAAAATCATCAGAAGTGGACAACTTAAGTCCAACTTCAAGAGGTGTGGCCACATGATTGCAATCCTTCATACAAAATTTTTGAAGAAATCTGAAACATACTTTTGTTGAGATAGAAATATACCATTTGCATGTAGCCAAACTTCAAGACCAAGAAAATAATGCATTTGTCCTAAATCAATCATCTCAAATTTTGAAATCATGGCTGCTCTAAATTCTGAAAACAAAGAGGAATTGTTCTCAGTGTAAATAAGATCATTCACATAGAGAACAAGAATAAGAATATTCTCACCAGAATGCTTGATATAAAGATTAGGATTTGACTGACTCTTTACAAAACCTTTTTGTTGGAGGTAAGAGTCAATTCTAAAATACCATGCTCTTGGTACATGTTTAAGACCATACAAGGCCTTCTTCAAGTTGTAAATAAAATGTTCTTTGGAAGGTCGTTCAAAACCTTGAGGTTGAGTGACATAAACATATATATATATATATATATATATATATATATATATATATATATATATATATATATATATATATATATATATATATATATATATATATAGATAGTTTCATTCTCAAATGAATCAACACAGATTGAAGAGTTTCTTCTATTTACATATTGTTATTGCTGGTGGTTAGAATTTTAAAATTTCTTCTTTGATTCTTATAAATATATTTATATAATGGATTTGCAATAATTACGTTGGCCCAATTTTACTCCAATGATTTTTGAAAAAAAAAATGTCACTCCTTTAAGAGAAATAGTTTCATATTTTTAACCATATAATGTTTGCTTATTTTACAATATATATATTTTTCAAAAAGTAGGAATAAAAATTCAGGAGTAGATTAAGAAGATTTAAATTGTTTGTGTTTATTTTGCTAATTAATATTAATATTTTCAAATTTTAATTGATAAATGAAACATAAAAAAATTATAAGATTTCAAAAATATTTAAAATTTTAAATTATATATTGTCAAATAAATTTAAAATTGATTATAAGACTGACATATAAACTTAATAAAATCTAATCTAAAATTAATTTAAAAATCAATCAAAATTCCTCTAAACTAATATAATTTTATAAATTATTTAATTGTAAAAATTCTACTAAACATAAAAGGTAATTTGATACTCTATATAAACATAACTTATATGATCTTATTTTTTAATAAAAAGATGGTTTAACTCTTGGATTTATTCACAAAATATCTCATCAATTGCACATCCAAGAAAAAGACAAAGATACTCACATAAAGGTAGATAATATTAACATCACTATAGCCAAAACCTTTAAAAACAAGAGGGTACATGTCAAAGCACACATGCCTTACGTGACTTCAATTTTAATAAGAGAATGGTTTAACTCTTAAAGTTATTCACAAAATATCTCATAAATCATACATGGAACCTATAGATAGTATTGAGATCTTGCACCTCTAATACTCAAACATATAAAAATGAGATTTTGCATGTTTATATCAACCAAGTTACAAAATATTTAAATTGTAACAAATACAAATGATACCAAATGTTAACAAAAAATCTAAATAGAGTAATGAATTGTTGATAAATCTTTAATTAATTTGGCTCAAAATCTAATTATTTTGGTTAGATTTATCAAAATAGGTGCCAATATTACAATATTATGTATATAAAATAAGTTGTACCAAAATCAGGTGTGTAATGTATGTGCAATAAAATGGTAAAATTTTGTCTTAGCAAATAAGAGTTCATAAATTCATAAACATTTTACAAGTTCAATTGAACATATGCATTTGATATTCAACATTGATAGTGGATTAGGATCGATTTAGGATGATAATTATTAAACAAAAAATAGAAAATAATTTAGAGTAGGATTCAACTACGTAGTTAATTAATTTGAATCCTAATATAAATATTATAATTTGACACACTACAAAAAATACCTCCTACTTATCAATAATAGAGTAGTAAATAAAATGAAATAGAACTTACGACAAACATAGAGAACAAGACAGTACACAATAATATGTGGGGAAAACATCTGAAGGTAAAAAACCCCTCACAAAGCATCATTCAATAGTGAGAAAACTTACATCAAGTTTGTACAACTATAGAAACAAGATTTAACCTTCCTTATACAATCTCCTTCTTCCCACAAATACGTCTTGCAATAATGCCAATCTGTAAATGCAATATCATTCACAATAGAAAATATCCTAATCAATATATATTTTTCTACATAGAGATCCCTTAAATATAGGGAATGGATTCAATATATTTGCACATAGGGGTGGTCACAAGCTTTCACCAAATGGTGTGTGATATCTAATTAATAAACTAATATTTAATTAATGAATTAATTAACAACCACTCCCCTAATATGGCCAAGCCATATTTATTTTGTAAGGCTAAACCTTATATCATATCTAGAGTCAATAAAAATGATTATTTAGGACCACTTTAACATGAAATGTGACCCCCCTAATAAACATTATGCTCTAACACTCCCTATTAATGTTTATAGAGGATACATGCAAACAATTTCTTTTATAATGAAAAATAAGGATCCCCAATTATGCAAGACTTCTTTGACTAGTATGCCATGGGATCAAATACATTCAAAGATGACAATCATGCATTTTGAACGGCATGATTACCTTCTTTTCATGATTATCTCCCACATTTTCTGTGAAAAATGCAAAAGAGGTCTTACCTATAGTTTTTGGAGCCTTTTATAAACCAAGGAACCTCCACAAAATATAATTCCCCCAGGTTCTTGTTACAATGATCATATATAATTATTTTATAAAGCTTTTTACAATGGGAGAAGGAATGCAAAGAGTAAGAGATACATTAGGTTAGCCACTAGTAGGTATTATTATCATGCACACTCCTCAATTTCAAATTATTGAGGCCTAACATTATTTTGAATTTACAAAATTTACCATGCATAGAGGTTTTGTAAAAATATCTACCATCTGAGCATCAATCTAGAAAAATTAGAGAGTAATCTCACCATTGATAACATTTTCTCTAATGAAGTGCACATGGACTTTAATATGTGTTATTCTTTGATGTTGAACAAGATTTTGGCAATAGTTGTACAACTTTGGCTATTACATAACAAGGTGGTACTTTTAATAATGCCCATATGAAACACATCAAATAATCTCTTAAGCCACATTGATTTATTTGTTGCTTATGTTGCACTTCTATACTCAAATTATATAGATAAAAGAGCAAGAATTAATTATTTCTTACTACTACATGTGATAGCACTTGCACCATATTTAAAGACAACCAAAAGTAGATTTCCTATCAATACAATCACCACCATAATCAAAGTCACAACCAAATAATTTAGTATTTTTGGTGTAGGAATAGTAAAGACCATAACCAAATATCCCTTTGATATACCTTAAGATTCTTTTATTCATTTCCAACAATCCCCATTATGGATCTTGCATAAATTTGGATGTAGCAACTACTGCATGGGTGATATCAAGTCTAGTTATTGTGAGTTAGATCATACTTCCTAATAGTTGTCTATACAAAGTAGGATTGGTCTTTTCACATGGAGATTTAGGATTAAGTTTGATACCTACTTTAATAGGTATAGAAATGGGTTTATAATCAATCATGTTCAATTTTTTTTAAAAAATCATGTGTATGTAGGGGTATGTACATGGAATGGGGGACCAAAAGGGGGTCAAAAGTGGCCACTTTTTTTTTTTTTTTTTTCTGAAATCAATAAAAATTGATCTTGAATGAGAAATTGAAGATATCCACGCTCAAAATTAGAAAATGTGATAAGAACAAGATTTTTGGTGCTCAGAATCTAGTTTCTAAACTACTATTTTTTTCAAGAAATGTAGGAGATTAAGAGGTCCAAAAAGGGGAGCACACAAAGTGCTCCTGATTTTGTCAGAAAAATATAACATAGCACTTGGTGTGCTCCCCCTAAAATGTTGACTTTTTTAAGTATTTCAAAAATTACTTTAGTGGAAAATTAGCTAACATCACATAGTTTATGCCAAGTTTTTTTGATAATTTTTTAATGAATATATGAATTTTCAAAGTTGACACATCCTGAAAATTGGAAATTTGAGTGTGCTCCCCCCTAAACTTGTTGAAAAAAATCAAAAAAAAAAATTTCAACGTGTATAAAATAGAGTCTAGAATCTAAAAATGTGTTTTTTTGCAAATTTTGATAAACGAGCAAAAAATGACACCAAAAATACTAGACATAGGTTTTTTGAAAAAAATGAACACATAAGCAAACAAAATTCAAGATTGAAACCTTAATGTTATCATATTTTTAAAAAAATACATGGTTAGAAAGCTGATAAAAAGTTTGAAGTCATCCTGGAATTTTTTCATATTGACATTGAAAAACATGTAAACCTGAGGAAGAGAACGCTCAGAATTTGGTTGATTTTCTAAGTTTTGTTGAAAACACATCCTTGGCATCCAAAAGGTACATCCAACCCTTAGGGTTGGATGCCCAAGGTAAATCCAACCCTTAGGATTAGAATTTCCCAAAGTAAGAAAAAATGCACTCGTGTTATAATAATGTGAGCACATTTTTAATCAGTTAAAATCCCTCTCCCCCATCTCTCTCTCTATGTCTCTCTCCCATATCTCTTTCCCCCTCTTTATTTCTCCCTCTCTATCCCTATCTCTCTTTCTCCCCTCTCCCCCATCTCTCCCTCCCTCTCTCTCCCTCTCTCTATCTCTCCATCTTTATCAATATCTCTCTATCTCCCTTCTCCCCCATCTCTCCCTCTCTCTCCCCCCTCTCTATCTCTTCCTCTCTATCCCTATCTCTCTATCTCCTCTCTCCCCCATCTCTCCCTCTCTCTCTCTCCCTTTCTATCTCTCCCTTTCTATCCCTATTTCTCTATGTCCCCTCTCCCCCATCTCTCCCTCTCTCCCCTCTCTATCTCTTCATCTCTATCCCTATTTGTATATCTCCCCTCTCTATGTCCCCTCTTCCCAATCTCTCCCTCTTTCTCCACCCTCTCTATCTCTTCCTCTCTATCCCTATCTCTCTATCTCCCCTCTCTCACATCTCTCCCTCTCTCTCCCCCTCTCTTTATCACTCCCTCTCTATCCCTAATTCTCTATCTCCCCTCTCCCCTATCTCTCCCTCTATCTTTGTCTCTCTCCCCCTGTCTCTTTCCCAAAAATTATGAATCTAATATCATGATGAGGCAAATAAGATGTTGTAGTAGAATTTGATCTCTTCTCATCAAAATTTGAATAAGAAAAAAAATCAAGATGCTTCAAGGATGCCTCAATGAACAACAAAGTGACTCTAAATCACAATACAAACAACTCATGTTCATGCAACAATAAATATAGAAAGATCAAGATAAGATTAAGAGTCTCAAGCAAACATTTTCATCTCTGATAGACTCATCAGAGGAGGTCAACTAAAATATCAAGGAAGCATAAAATTCTAAAAATATAACACTTATGCATAGGATTTACATGTAGTTGTGTCAATTGTAATGAAAATACGAATCATCACTTTCAAACTGATGCATTGTATTCCTCTCTATTATATAAATATGTACAAAACCATTCTTTTTAAGGCTAGACACAATAATAAAAAATCTTATGTCCAGATAAACCATACATCTATTCTCACAAATCATGTACAAAACTAGGGATAATATATGGTGCAGGAGCACCTAGTTGGCTTCATGCCTCTAGAAGACAATTTTGTCAATTTTGGTCTTGGTTTATGTCTTTTTTTGTAATAAGGTCATGTTTGACCATGTCTCATGTGTTAGAGTCCTTATTTGGTTGCTAGGTTCAATTTTGTAAATGTTATCATTGTTGCAAAATACAAAAAATGCAAAACAAAATGGCAATATGAAGAGTCATCGGTGGATAGGAAGGATTTGAATAGTTAGAAAATCAAAAGTTAGTTTGAAAAAGGTGGAAAATAGTTAAAACATGCTTTGTGAAGTCGAAGAAACAATTGGAAGTGGATTTTTGGTGAAAACAATAACAAAACTCTGTTATTTTCTACGTTTCCCTATGTTTTTCGTTGTTCCAACTCTTAGTACGGCCCTATACGGCCTGGAAATGAAGTAAGAATAATATGAATCAATTTTGTGTTGAATATAATTTCATTTGCAGTTGGTTCCAGTCATTTTCATCAAGTTTGAAGAATGTTAGACGATTTTGATTGAAAACAGCCAGTAAACCCTAAGTTGTGAGGGTTTAATTGAAGAAACGAGTTTTTTGAACCATTCCATAACTCCAATTGATAAATTTGGCATATTCAAACCCCAGGTAATGTGAGGAATTCCTTGAAATGAAATTTTGAAATTTGGGTTTTGATTATCACATAGTTGCTTTGTAAAACAGGGCTAATTAGGCCTAATTGGAGTGTAACAATCAATTTTAGAGGGTTTTGTTCCAAAACAACCCTATCCAAAAATTGGATATGTTAACAAGAGGCATAAAGGGTGTCTAGAATGGTATTTTGTTTCTAGGTTTAAGCCCTTCTCTGAAAGTTATAGTGAAAAAACCTAGTTTACTGTCCTACTAAGGAAATTGAAGGATTGGTGAGAAACCCACCAAGTTAGGGTTCCAAAGTTGAAAAGTTTGTTGAGTTGAAATTGTGTTGCTAATCTCCATTCTTCTTTGCATCATATTGGTATCAGAGCTTAGGTTTTGATCAATAGGTGGAAAAGGTTGAAGATTGAAAGAATCAAAGATGCCTCCTAAAAGTAATCAAACTGCTAGAGAAGTGAGAGAGTTGAAAGAAAAGCATGCCAAGGAGTTGAGATAGGTAAAAGAGGCTCAGGAATCTGCCCTTGCAAGGCTTGCAGCACTTGAATCAAATCAAAGAAGAGGTGTGGTCATTGGAGACCAAAGTGATGAAGAGGAAGAGGAAGGGGGTGAGAATGAAAACCCTCAAGGAGTCCAAGAGGAAGAGTTGGACCCTGATGAATTGAGAATGGAAAATTTGCTGAAGTCTATGAGGGGAGATACTCCTAAGGTGAAGATAGAATTTCCCATGTATGGTGGGAAGTTGGATAGTGAAGAAGTGCTAGGTTGGATTGATGCACTTGATAACTATTTTGACTATGAGGAGGTGGCAGAAAATCAAAAGGTGAAACTTGCTAAAACAAAGTTGAAAGGTCTTGCCTTCACTTGGTGGAATTATGTGCAAGAAGAGAGGTTGAAGAAGGGGAAGGCAAAAATCAATTCATGGGACATAATGGTGGCTAAGGTTAAGAGCCAATTTCTACCTGTTGATTATGCAATTCAGACATTTAGGAAGCTACAGAACCTAAAACAAAAAGAGTTGGATGTCATGGCTTATATAGAGGAGTTCCATAAGTTAAGAATTAGAGCAAGCCATGTTGAGGATGAAGTAGAGAATGTAGCAAGGTACCTAAATGGACTGAGGTTCAATATACAAGATGAGATAAGCCTCAACACACCTAGGACGGTGGAAGAATGTTTTCAGTTGGTAGTCAAGGCAGAAGAAAGGTTAAAAAAAAGGCAAGAGAAACAAAGTAGGCGCAGAGGAAAAAGTTTTAGAGGTAGAGGAACATTTGGAGGAAGAGAAAAGTCCACAAAGCCACAAGGAGAGTCAAACAATAGTCAAGAACAAGGGGCAGATCAGAGAGGTGGATTCAGGGGAAGAAGACCAAACAATAGAGGTAGATTTGGTGGTCAAGGTAGAGGCTCAAATACATTTTCAGGAAGATGCTATCAATGCAATCAGTTTGGCCATCAAGCATGGACATGTCTGGATAAACAATCTTCAACTTCACATGTTGGAGAAAGGAGAAGTCAATTGGTGCAAGAAGATAAGGAGAGTGTCAAATCTCCATCTCAACCTGTTGTTCCATAAATTGGAGAAACTCTAATGATGAGGAGAACATTACTCAAAGTTCCTGTGGTGAAAGAGCATCCACAAAGAAAATCCATGTTTAGAACCACATGTAAATCTCAAGGTAAGGTGTGTAAAGTTGTTGTTGATTCTGGTTCCACAGATAATTTAGTTTCTTTAGAGATGGTTGAAAAGTTGAAAATGAAAAGAATCCCACATCCCACTCCTTATAAGGTCTCCTACTTGAACAAGGGACAGCAGGTACTAGTTAATGAGCAAACATGGGTGGAATTCAACATAGGAGGGTATAGAGACAAAATATTGTGTGACATCATCCCAATGGATGTTTGTCATATACTTTTAGGGAGACCCTGGTAGTATGATAGAAAGTTAAATATGACAGGCAAAAGAACATCTATGTGATTGAAAAGGATGGGGTCTCATTCACTCTTATTCCATTGCAAGATGAAGGTGTAGATACACAAGTTGGGTCTAGTGTAATGCTGGTTGGGGAAAAAGAGTTTTTGAAAACCATGAAAGAGGAAGGTGGAGAAGGTTATGCCATTCTAATCAGACCAAAGTTTGTCATGATAGTAGCAACAAATCTTGATGATGTGCCTAAAGAGGTCCAAACATTGTTGAACAAATACAAAGACATAGTGGTAGATGAGCTCCCTAGTTCTTTGCCACCAATAAGAGATGTGAGCCACTATATAGATTTTATACCAAGGTCAAACCTACCTAACAAAGTTGCATACAAAATGACCCCTCAACAGAATGAAGAGATAAAGAAGAAAATCCAAGAGTTACTTGACAAAGGCCTAATAAGGGAGAGATTGGAGAATGTGCACCGACTCAAGGGAAATTAACAAGATTACCATAAGGTATAGGTTTCCCATACCAAGAATGGAAGATTTGATGGATTGTTTAGGAGGGGCATGTTATTTTTCTAAGATAGACCTAAAAGGTGGCTACCACCAAATTAGAATTAGAGAGAGGGATGAGAGGAAAACTGCCTTCAAAACAAATGAGGGGTTGTATGAATAGCTTGTCATGCCATTTGGGATTTCAAATGCACCAAGCACCTTTATGATATTAATGAATGAAGTTTTGAAACTAGGTAAGTTTGTAGTTGTCTATTTGGATGATATCCTTGTTTTTAGTAAGACTAAAGAGGAACACTTGCAACATCTAGACTTGGTTTTGAAGAGGCTGAATGAAGAAAAGTTGATGATCAATTTGAATTCATGAAGGAAGAGTTAGTCTATCTTGGATTTGCGATCTCCAAAGGCTCTTTGAATCTATGGACCCTAGTAAGGTGGAAGCAATTATTAATTGGCCTACTCCAACATCAGCAAGTGAGGTAAAAAGTTTTCATGGTCTAGCTAGTTTTTATAGCAAATTCATTAAGAATTTTAGTCACATTTGTGCTCCCATCATTGACACAATCAAAGGAGATCAAATAAAAATGTTTGTATGGACTGATGAGGCAGAAAAAAGTTTTCAATATCTGAAAAATAGAGTAGCACAACAACCTATCTTGGCATTACCTGATTTTAACAAAGTTTTCACCATTGAATGTGATGCAAGTGGGTTTGCAATTGGGGCAGTATTCAGCCAAGAGGGCAAGCCTGTTGCTTTCTTCGGTGAGAAGCTCAATGAAGCAAAGAAGAAGTATTCATCCTATGATTTGGAGTTGTATGCGATGGTAAAATCATTGAAGAAGTGGAGACATTATCTCCTACCAAAGGAATTCATTGTTTTTACTGACAATCATGCCTTATAGTTTCTTAAAAGCCAAGACAAACTCAGTCATAGACATGTGAAGTGGGTGGAGTATCTTCAAAGCTACACCTTCACCATAAAGCACAAAAAGGGGCAGTCAAATAAGGTGGCAGATGCTTTGAACAGAAGGACATTGTTGATCCAAGAAGTTTAGTTGCAAAGTGTTGGAATTGATGCTTTGAAAGGTATGTATGTAGAGGATGATGATTTCAAGGAAATTTATGCTTCTTGTAGTCAATTCAATGGCACTTTTCATGAAGAGAATTCTGATTTCTTGATTCAAGAAGGTTTACTCTTTAAAGGGGCTCAACTTTGCATTCCTAAATGCTCTATGAGAGATAATTTGATTAAGGAGAAGCACAACGGCAACTTGGCAGGTTACTTTGGTATAGACAAAACTTTGGAGCAGGTAAGAAGGTATTATTATTGGCCAAAGATGCAAAGTGATATTAGAAAATTTTTGGAAAAGTGTGTTGTTTGTCAAAGGCCCAAGGGTAGTAGTACAAATGTAGGTCTCTATCAACCATTACCAATCCCAAATAGGCCATGAGAGTCCATCAACTTGGATTTTGTGTTGGGGTTGCCCAAAACTCAGAGAGGATTTGATAGTGTGTTTGTTATTGTACACCGGTTTAGCAAAATGGCACATTTTATACCATGTGAATGCACAAATGATGCCTCATACATTGCTAGGGTTGTTCTTCAAGGAGGTGGTCAGGATTCATGGATTGCCATTAACAATTATTTCTGACAGGGAAACCAAATTTGTGGGTCACTTTTGGAGAACCCTTTGGAAGAAGTTGGGAACAAATTTGACCTTTAGCTTTGCCTATCATTCCCAAATAGATGGGCAGACTGAAGTAGTCAATACGAGTCTTGGTAATCTCTTGAGATGCTTGACAAAAGAACATTCAACCCAATGGGATTTGATTCTTCCCCAAGTTGAGTTTGCATATAATGACTCTGTGAACCAAAGTGTTGGAAAATTCCCATTTGAAATTGTGTATGGAAGAAGTGTTGAAGGAGAATAATTTGCAGTGTCTATGAAAGACATACATCAGCAAGTTAGAGAGAATCTTCAAAAGAGTGTTGATAAATACAAACAACATGCAGATTTGAAAAGGAGAAAGGTTCATTTCAAAGTGGGGGACTTGGTCTTAGCTCATTTGAGGAAGGAAAGGCTACCAAAAGGGAAGTATTCAAAGCTATAGATGAAGAAGATAGGGCCATGTAGGGTGGTCCACAAATTTGGAGCAAATGCCTATGAGATGGAACTCCCTCTTGGAGTTGCTATCTCTCCAATTTTTAATGTTTCTGACCTATATCCTTTTAAAGGAGCTGTAATTCCAGGTGAAGATGTAGGTTCCTCAAAGGTTTCAGATGAAGATTGGATCAAAGACTTACCACCAAGTCAACCATTGAAGCTAGAATGCATTATGGATACAAAAGCAGCCAAAAGAACAAGACATAAGGTGTACTATGAGTACCTAGTGAAGTGGCAAGGCCTTCCAATGGAGGATGCCACCTAGATGATAGAGGAAGACATCAAGAAGCATGGAGCTATAGTCCAAGATCTGATCTCAAGAGGGACTTGAGATTTTATTCTCCCCGGGAGTATGGTGCAGGAGCACCTAGTTGGCTTCATGCCTCTAAAAGACAATTTTGTCAATTTTGGTCTTGGTTTATGTATTTTTTTGTAATAAGGTCATGTTTGACCATGTCTCATGTGTTAGAGTCCTTATTTGGTTGCTAGGTTCAATTTTGTAAATGTTATCATTGTTGCAAAATACAAAAAATACAAAACAAAAGGGGAATATGAAGAGTCATTGATGGATAGGAAGGATTTGAATAGTTAGAAAATCAAAAGTTAGTTTGAAAATGGTGGAAAATATTTAAAACATGCTTTGTGAAGTCGAAGAAACAGTTGGAAGTGGATTTTTGGTGAAAACAATAACAGAACTTTGTTATTTTTTGCTTTTCCCTGTGTTTTTCGTTGTTCCAGCTCTTAGTATGGCCCTGTACGGCCTAGAAATGAAGTAAAAATAATATGAATCAATTTTGTGTTAATGTACTTTCAGTTGCAGTTGGTTTCAATCATTTTCATCAAGTTTGAAGAAAGAGGATTTTGATTGAAAATAGCCAGTTAACCCTAGGTTGTGAGGGTTTAATTGAAGAAACGAGTTTTTTGAACCATTCCATAACTCCAGTTGATAAAATTGGCATATTCAGACCCCATGTAATGTGAGGAATGCCTTGAAATGAAATTTTGAAATTTGGGTTTTGATTATCACATAGTTGCTTTGTAAAACAGGGCTAGTTAGGCCTAATTGGAGTGTAACAGTCAATTTTAGAGGGTTTTGTTCCAAAACAACCCTATTCACAAATTGTATATGTTACCAAGAGGCATAAAGGGTATCTAGAATGGTATTTTTCTTCTGGGTTTAAGCCATTCTCTGAAAGTTATAGTGAAAAAACCTAGTTTGCTGTCCTACTAAGGAAATTGAAGGATTGGTGAGAAACCCACCAAGTTAGGGTTCCAAAGTTGAAAAGTTTGTTGAGTTGTGTTAGAGTATTAAGTTTAACATAGGGAAATTAGTTTTTCCCATGAGGTGGTTTTTTACCTGTAGGGTAGTTTTTCCTGTATCGGGTAGTTGTTCACCCATCATATATTTTCTTTGCTTTAAATAGGCATTTGTACATTTGTAAATATCAATCAATTAATCATTTGTTTTCTTCTCGTATCAATCTTTTCATTGTTCTCTTGTGGTGAATTATCTTCCTAGTTGATCCTAGCTCCTGCTTATCCCAACATGGTATCAGAGCACAATGCTAGGAACCCTCGCCCGAATCTGGAGAATTAAGCTGGAGAAGAGATCAATCCAGGCATCAATCCATGCCTACATATCAAATTACCATGCATCAATCCGTGCCTAAATCATTTGAAGGAAATTGTGTGAGGTGTCCAAGACACCACAATTTCCCATTGTCGTCTCCCTTCATCACCATTCCAAGAGCCATTGAAAGGTGTAGATCCAAACTCGAGAGCTTGGCAAGGCAATTTCAGATAGCAAGGAGTGCGTGTATTCTGTCCCATCAAGCATGACAGATCAAGATTCATTTCAGAGTGTTTGGAGCGCATACATAGTTCCATTTTCAAGCGTGAAAGGCGCTGATCTATTCCAGCAAGTTTGAAGTGCATATACAGTCCCATTTCAAATGAAAGGAGGCTAGCATTTTGACTAATTCTAGAACGAACTTTATACCATCTCACACCGCACATTCCATCAAAGGCATGAGTTTCACAAAGCTTGGAGTACATGTTCCAAATCCCTCGCGGGATCTAAGTGCCAGGAGCAAATACAGTCCCGACCTTGTGCGGGAGCCCAAACATACTGGCGCAGCATTTCCAAGTGTGCATAGTGTAGATTCATTCATGAGAGTGGAGGATTATTCACCAAACGTGCATTCCTGATTGAGCTACCAAAGCCTCACGCTCACGCACACATGCAAATGTAGTGGATAGTGGATTTGTAAGTGGTGATAAATTGATACTTGATGGCTCTATCCGAGCATTGTTTTTAGCAGATTGGTGATTTGTCTATGTTGACATATCGATTGGCACATATCGACTATAGCCCCCTATATTGCACCCAATCATAGTGCTCCATTTTTAGCCTTATAGGCTATTTTTTTCCCATTCTTAGTAGGTGGTCACGTGCATGATCAAGGGTCAATCTGCCCTAGGGCTCAATCTGGCCCCCTCTATTATTCAGTGGGCTCCATATCAGCGATATTTTTTCCACGGAGGATATCTTGGGCATCCGAAGTCAAAATTTTGAGTTCCATATATCATCGGAAAGTGATTCCGCCAACCTCGCAGTGGTGTAGGTTAATCCACCTGATTTCACTATATATCAGTATCTATTGCAGCTTGAAGTCAATCTTCTTTTTTAGACTATTGAGCTCATAACTTGGTGCCTCGATCTCTGAATACTCTTGTGGCATCAGAGCTCTTTCATCTAGTCCATGCCCTCTTTTCCTATTTAGTACCAGGTACTATCTATTGGGTTTTGTGTTTTTTGGGCACTTACTTGATAACTTGGATATCCTGACACTTAGAGAGGTACAATTTGTGGGGGGGATTCATTTTCAGTTGCATATCTTATTTGGAAGTTCTACATATAGAAGGTACTATCTTTGTGTTTTGAAGAATTATCAATTATAATGGGTTTTTCTTTGGAGAAAGGGAACTATGAGAAATGGAGTGATTACATCCTCACTAAGATTAGTGAGCTACATCTTTTTCCATATTTGTATAATCAAGTTCCTATTCCTGATACACCTCATGAGTATCATATTTGGAAAGGCTATAGGGCTAAAGTCTTTAGAGTTATTTTCGAGCATGTAAATGATGACCTTTTGGATTCACTTGTTCATTTTGATTGCCCTTATGCTCTTTAGACTTACATTTGAGAATCATCTGGAGATCATGATCCTCCACCATCTCTCAATGCTTCTCTTTCCAACTCGGATGTGCCTCATTATTCTTCAGAGAAGATAACCATGGTTGTGATCCTTTGGAGGTTTTTGAGATTTCAGATGAGGTTGCAGTTGCTTCAGAGGTTCTTGATTCTTCTTCAAAGATAGTTGATCCACCTTCACATCCATTGGCTTCTTATCTAGAGTCATTGATTGAGACTTCCATCATTCCTGATCAGCAGGACAATCATTGTCTTTCAGATTTCATTGGAAGACATATTTCAGTATTTTCATCTTTGGAGTTTTTTCTATATCAGTTTCCACATAGTTCTAGTTTGTCACCTTCCTTCTTGATTGGGGATGCACCTGATTGGATTGTGGCATCATCATTCTATCTAAACAAGGAGACACATGAGCATTTTTCAGAGACAACATCATCATCATCATTTTTCATGCTTCCATCTTTCAAAGCATATCATGAATGGGAAGCATACCTACATCTATACATGGTTTTGTTTCTTCTTAAAGGGAGACAAGTGGTTTGTAAGGATTAGATTTTGTTTTGCATTCAGACACTTACCATCTTTGCAGGACATTATTTATTATGGGGGGGCTATGTAGTCTCCTTCTTTCCTTCCTATGGGAGGACCATTGAATGTACACACATGATGTATGTAGTTCTTGGGGAGTATTAGTGAGTCCTCCATACATGCATTTTGTTTCCTTTTTTTCTCTCTTTTGGAAAGGAGTTTTCTCCCACTGGGTTTTTCTCATTTTCTCTGATTGTGAGAGATTGCATTGCATTTTGCTTTGTAAATGGGTACCTAACATGGTTGTGTAGCCGAGACCCATATTGCATCTTGATTTTGCATAATAATTCTCCCTAAGTTTGCACTTAAGGGGGGGTGTTAGAGTATTAAGTTTGACATAGGGAAATTAGTTTTTCCCATGAGGTGGTTTTTTACCTATAGGGTAGTTTTTCCTGTATCAGGTAGTTGTTCACCCATCATATATTTTCTTTCTTTAAATAGGCATTTGTACATTTGTAAATATCAATCAATCAATCATCTATTTTTTTCTCGTATCAAGCTTTTCATTGTTCTCTTGTGGTGAATTATCTTCCTAGTTGATCCTGGCTCCTGCTTATCCCAACAAGTTGAAATTGTGTTGCTAATCTCCATTTTGCTTTGCATCGATATATAACTTTCTTGTTATAGTTATAGTTGTCTATTATCTATGTTTGTTGTTAAATTATTCTTTGTGTACATTATTCAAATCTCTATCACATGGTAAGCACAAGTCACCAAGGTGATAGAGGAGTCCATATCACTAGTAGAAATATTAAAATAGTTTATCGCAAAGCAAGTTTTCATAGATTTTTAAAAATCCTTGTTAGAAGGATACACTTTTGACCATGCATTGACTTTATGTCCACAAGCATCAAGAATAAAGAGAAAAACTTGAATTGGAAGATGAATTAGATTGAATGAAAAATGTCATAACTTTTGTCATTTTTAACATGTATCTTGCATGTTTAATATGTAAGATGAGATATTTTCTATGATTATCATATCAAATCTAGTAATTCCTATATCAAATCTAGTAGTTTCAATATCATGATTGTTATGAGATGTATACAAAAAGAGTAGTACAACAAATATGTATGCAAAATGTGGAAGCATATGGGAATTTCATCAAATGTTGTAGTTGAATGGAATGATGCCTCAAAGAAATGTGGTCTCATGGAATGCCATGATTGCAAGATATGCACAAAAAGGATTTGTTGATAAGGCTTTAGAAACTTTCAAGTAAAAGCAATTGGAGGGTGTAAATCCAAATTCCACAACCTTTGATTGCATCCTCTCTGCATGTGCCAAACTAAGATCTTTGGAACACAGTACATGGACATCCATCAAAGCATAAAGGATATGGGAATTTTAACAAATGTTGTAGTTGCAACTGTCCTCGAATACATGTTTGCAAAATATGGAAGCATAGACAAGGAAAGTGAACTATTTTACATGATGCCTCAAATAAAAGTGCTCTCATGGAATGCCATGATTCTAGGATATGCATAAAATGGATTTTTTGATAAGGCTTTAGAAACTTTCAAGAAAAATTAATTGGTGGGTGTAAATCCAAATTCTACAACCTTTGACTGCATCCTCTTTGCCTATGTCAAAATGGGATCTTTGGAACACGGTACATGGACATCCATCAAAGCATAAAGGATATGGGAATTTTGATAGATGTTTTAGTTGCAACTACCCTAGAAGACATGTATACAAAATGTGGAAACATAGACAAGGCAAGTGAACTATTTGGCATGATGCCTCAAAGAAATGTGGTCTCATGGAATGCCACGATTGTAGGATATGCAAAAAATGGATTTGTTGTTAAGGATTTAGAAACATTCAAGCAAATGCAATTGGTGGGTGTAAAGACAAATTCCACAACCTTAGCCAACATCCTCTTTGCCTATGCCAAAGTGGGATCTTTGGAACATGGTATGGTCATCCATCAAAGAATGAAGGATATGGGAATTTTGTGAGATGTTGTAGTTGCAAATGCCCTAGTAGACATGTATAACCTCAAAGTGTGGAAGCAGAGACAAGGCAAGTGAACTATTTAACATGACATCTCAAAGAAATGTGGTCTCATGGAATGCTATGATTGCAAGATATGCACACAATGTATTTGTTGTTAAGGCTTTAGAAACTTTCAAGCAAATGTAATTGGTGGGTGTAAATCCAAATTCCACAACCTTAGCCAGCATTCTCCCTACCTATGCCAAAATGGGATCTTTAGAATAGGGTATGGACATCAATCAAAGCATAACATGGATATGGGAATTTTCTTAGATGTAGTTTCAAATGCCCAAGGAGAGATGTATGCAAAATGTGGAAGCATAGACAAGGCGCGTGAGTTGTTTGACATGATGCCTCAAAAAAATGTGGTCTCGTGGAATGCCATGATTGTAGGATATGCACAAAATGTATTTTGCAAGGATGCTCTGAAAAAATTTAAATTAATCAAACACTCTGACACATATATTTGTTGTCTCATTTTCTGAAATGTACTAAAGCACCCATGCTTTTTCTTAATCTTCGTCTTGTGTATGTCACCTCATTGTTTATTCATCCCGAGTCCAATTTTACTTAGTCACTTTTCAAGTTGTCGATGATTCCTTGCAGCATTGAACCAAAGTCAGTGGGTTCAAAAGTTCTTGAACCGCCCAACTCCCCAACTTGCTTGTAAAGGTTAAATGTCTTAAGTCTCCCTTTGTGTCTTGGTATAGTGAAGTTTATGTGTTATCAAGAGGTTAGAAGTTCCTTGAACTTCTGAACCTCTAACTTGAGGTTCAAAGCTTCAATTTCTGCCCAACATGCTGACTTTGAAGAAGCTTACTCTTTCATATGGTGTTTTTGTTGCACTGGCATATGGTGTAAAGGAATGACACTTGTCACTTCACATTTAATTAGAAGTATGTGAGAACACAATGACACAATCTTCGGAGGGAAACTCAACACATGTATTAATGAGTTTAAAAGATAAACTCGTCGCCAAAATTTAATGTTCCCCGCAATTGAATTTATGTGAAGTGACATTGATAAATTCTTCATCTCACCTAAGGCTGTATCATTTCACAAAGGGAATGCGTTACAGAGTAATAAATGACTAGCTTGTTACATGCAGGATATTAGTATAACTTCATTCTCACAGGTCAGCATGATTAGTAGCTCCATCCTTTTCTTGTTTTACTCTATTATAAAAGCACAACACTTTCTTAGGGAGTTAGAAAAATTATATTTTGATGTATCTGCATGAAGAACTTCCTGTTAGTGCCTTACATTACCCTTTGTCATCTGCATATGTTTCAGAGTCTCTGGTTATCTAGTTTCTCAAGTATATAAAGATGAAGTTCAAATTTCAACGAGTCCATATGGCCTCTATTGTGGAGAATGGTTTGTCTAGGGTGAGAGATACCAATTTAGGCCATGTTAATTTTGAAGATTTTTGGAGAAGAATGCGGTCTGAAAATTAAACTCCTTTGGCGAAGAAGGTTGTCACTAGCAGTTTGCACAAAGCTGGAGGTTTTCCGCCCGTAGTGCATTGTCCTAAATTGATAGTGGCATGTGCCAATGGCTATTTCTAGAGTCCCAGGAGATAGGAACCTCTAGCGGCGTTGTCGTGGAAAAAATTGACTCTAAATCTGTCGCCCTAGCTCTAAATTTGGAGGAGCATGAGGATAATGCAGATGTTTATGTGTCCTCGCCCTAGAATTATTACAATGAAAGAAAAGATTGGTGTCGTACTCGCATTGCCAAGAGCTAGTTGGAGGTTGAAAAGACTGGGAAATCCAAGCTTCCTGCCAATCTAAAAAGGAGCCATTTTAAGGAGGAGATTTCAGATATGATAACCTTGTTGAATAGAGTAGTTGGGAGCCCAGAATCAGATACTTTTGAGTTTTAGATGTGCAGATTCATTTTGTTGATTTGTGGAGGCCACCATATTGATTGGGCGAAGGTTATTAGCGAGTGTTTGCATGAGTAGTTGATGAATTTCACAAAAAATGTGAGTTTCCACATGTGTTCCCAGTTGGTGTATGTGTTGGCTTGAAGAGAGGCTACTTGGCCTAGCTTGAGGATTTAAGGAAATCTTGCTGCAAGTACGCCTGTGTATCAAATTTTCCCTCAGTTGTAAAAAATTAAAGGTATGAAGGATTTCAGGTGGGTGAACGACACTTTTTCCATGATGTTGGCTAAGAAGAATGATGGCTCAATTGAGCGAAGGTTCTCAGGAGAAGCATCCACTCTGGTCATGAAATTTAGAAGTTTTAACATACAGTTTGATCATTTCTCTTATTTGAGAATTGGGGGTTATGAAAATGTCTCATTAAAATTTCCACGATACCCCTCTGACTATTTGGTGATTCTAGAGTTGTACCGTCAGATGGCAGAGGTGAATGTAAAATATCAAGCTATGAAGAAGAAGGGATATTCTTTCCCTGTGACCCTATTTTTTATTCCTGCAAGAGTAACGATGGAGCCAAAATTGTTGACAAATTGTTGGCAGAATTCAGTCTCCACAGTTTATCACCCCGCACGACATTTGATAGTAAAAAATTTATAAAAGAAAATATGCATGGGGGTGGCTCTTATCTACATCAGCCTCAACTCAAAGATTTTTGGGAAGATTGTGTAGATAAAAGAGAAGTACAGAGGAGAAAGTGGATGAGACTAACTATTGATCAGGTTCAAGCTTTCAAGCTGAATCTCTAGGTTCCTGACGTGGTTGATGATAACTCATACATCATGGATGAAGGTTACCATGTCATGTCAATGAAACCCTTGCCTCCTGTAAAATGGTTTGAAAAGGAAATTACAGATGTAAATCTGCTTTCCCTCCATGTATTGAGAAGAACGGAGAAGTGGTTAAAGGGGAAGGTAAAGGAATGTGTTGGTTCTACGACACCAAAGGATTCAGCCTCTCAAGACCAAAGAAGATCTCAAACTACCCACTCATACAAAAGGTCTTCTAGTTTGGACCCGACTCTTTAGAGAGTCAGCTCACAATTGAATGGCGATGATGATAGGCCACCTGAGGAGGCTAGAAAGGTGAAAATAGCGTGCAAACAAGACACTCAACCAGCAAAAGGAAATACCAAAATGGTTGCTTCTTCATCCAAAGCAGACCATGTGCCACCTATTAATAACCCTATAAGTGATATTGATTCTTTTATTTTCTCTCAAATTGGAGAAGATATTTTATTGCGATCTCTATTAAGTCTACCAAATTCCCCTCATCAAAATGAACTTCTAAAATAGAATTCTCACATTGTACCCCTAGTTACTACTCTTGATATTGCTAATGTTCCAGTCCCATCTCCTAATTGGTTGAATAAAGTTGTCCAAAGGAAAAAGAGGTATACCCCACATGTAGATGAAGGCATTGATACTATAGCTAATTTTCTGCAAAGCACTTCTAAAGCCAAGTGTGCCAAAAGAATGTCAAGAATGGTAACTGACCCTGCCTTAGGAAACCATTTTCTAGAATTTACAGATCTGGTAATGGATAAGAATGAGGATGAAGTGATAGAAGCCAACTTCATAATGAGCAGGGTGGATTTAGGACCTTCTACTACAAAGTGTGACCTTTACCATGTCAAATATTCAGTCAATAACACATCTAAAAGGGTAAAGGGGATACAGGAGGAAAATTCAAAGTTGATGGCCCATGTAAGTACTTTGTCATCTTTTGTTAATCTAGTTGCCAAGATAATAGCACCTATAGCCTAAGCTCCCTCAAATGCTGACCTCCACATTCTTGATCCTAATTTACTTCAACAAGTAAAAACATCATTGTCTTTGAGGAATGTTGTGGATCACTAGGTCAAAAAAGTTATTTTTGATGTTCTTGTGTTCATAGAGGAGGCAATAAAATTATTTGATTCCATATATGTGAAACGGGAAGCTTTAAATATAGTGGAATTTGAAAAGGCTAGAAGTAATCATCATAGCCTGTCCCTAGCCTCTAAAGAAATACAAGAGATGGATGACATGGACGCTAACATCTTAGTGGCTGAAGAAGTGATAACTGACCCTGGAGAACTAGACACACCCGTGTGGGCCAATGTAATTGAATGGAAACTCTATCTTATAATAGCAGCAGAAGATGAAATGAGAAAGGCAATTGCGATATATTACAAAGAAATGATAAAAATTAAGAGGGATTTTGCTACTCTAGAGGTGGAAGCTAATTGGTCCGATGATGAGAATCTCCTAGATGTCAAAGTAATAAAATAGAATTTCAAAAGAGTAGTAACTAAGGAGGTAGTAAATTATGATGTAATAGCAGAATAATCACTGGGGAGACTTGCAAAAATGGCAGCCTATATTAACACTGTCAGAAATGAGTTTGCTGAAGTGCATCGAAAGGTGCTGGACGCTGATAGAGTGGTGATGAAGAAGAAGCGTTGAATTAGCATGACAAGGATTCCACCCGGGATGTCTTTGATACCTATTATCAACAAATACAGGGCATACAAGGCAAGGTTGCGAGCACAGGTACCCAAGTAGCACAAAGTGGCACAGGAGAAGGAAAACAAACTAATGAAGAGGAAGCAATGGACAAGGTGGACAATGGCGAAGAGGATTTGCAAATCCTCAATTAATTTCATTTTCAGGCTTTAGTTGTTTTATGATACTTTCTCTAAAACTATTGGCTCTAGAGGGCCCTTTATTATAATTATTGTTTAAACATTGTTTAAGTTGGTTGTTTCAAGAAGCCTTTATAGTTTTTAAAGACAGTTACTTTCGGCTTGGTTGTTTATTCTGAATAGCTAGTCGATTTGTGGATCTTTTGACAAACTTTGCTTTGGAAGGGTGATAGAAAATTTTGGTTTCTGTTTCAATTACTTTGATGCATGCAATGAAAATCAATACAGTGGAGTTTTAAATGATCATGGACTTTGTGTTATGGTTATTTGGATTCATGTTTTGCCTATGTTGAATGTGTTTCTACTAGTGTTGACAATATTTGTGTATCAAGGTGGTTAGATGTTTATAGTTCTTTCTCACTACTGGGAATTGTTTATCTTTTGATATATTATTCGAGGTGGAGAATATATGGTGTATGATATCAGTTTGTATTAATTCATGGATGTTATGGAAGTCTTTGAGCTTCTTATAGTTTGGTTGTAAATCTATCTTTATTGCTTTCTGTCAAAAGCTCTGCCTTTGCTTTTGCTTTCTAGTTAAAAGCAATTCTAATTTTCATTCATAAGAATATCTTTTGAAGGTAGCTACGCATTGTTAAAGAAGTAGAGAGCCTTTATAAAATACCAATATACTAGGCTCAACTATTGATTACATTTGTCACTTGTCCGAGTGAGAGTATATAGAGTTAGGTGACAAATTTTTTAACCAACAATATTGAAACTAATTGAACATAATATCATTTCATGGAAACATTGAAGAACACATACACAATATCAAAACTTTTAAGCACAATACATTATCTATCATGTAACCATAATTGATCACCATATATAATGTAAAATATCATATACATAATGTCATGAAAATAACATATAGTGTATATATAAAGCCACATAGGTATATATACAATGATATACATCAAAAAAATAGAAAAGTATGTTTACAACTCTCCATATAGGGATACAACAAAATGTCCAAAAATAAAATATGATATGGAGTGCTATGAAATAATCAATGGCCCTTGCTTACCTGTGAAGATGGAGAATCAGTCAACGACTCATCCTCTCTCATCCACCGACTAGACCTCCTGGATGGAGATTTTTGAAGCTCCACCTGTCAATACAATCAAACAATACCCACATTAATATAGAAAACATAAAATTATATACAACATGACATAAATAATCAATCACTTACTGCAAGCTAGTAATCCCTCTCGATAATTTGTTGTCTCTCTTCATCAGTAGCTGCATGGGTTAGAGTTCTAACCTCCTACAAGAAGCATGAAGAAACAAAATTGAGTAAACATAAATATTATTTATGTACATTAAATGATGTGAGATAAAACAAGAAACACATAATGACTTTTACATATTATTGTCTCTTACCTTAGTCAAAGGACTTGCATATGAAATAGTTACAGTAATGCCCATCTTCATTGACTGACGAATGAGGAGTCCCAAGCCCTTTCATCAACTAAAAATAGAGTTCAATGTTAGTTGACCAAAATCTACAAAACAATATTTAAATGCATAATGATTAGAAATGGTAAAATTTACCTCAGTGTTCAAAACTACCTCTATATCTGGCCCAACCAACTCCTCCTAAGAGTGAAGCTTTGACGTCCACCTATTCAGCAAATCGTCATTAAATAAGATTACCATTGATATATGACAAAATGTTTACATGTACTACGTGATTGAATTTTTGAACTAGAGTAGAAACTACCTAAATATTCAATAGCATCAATGGAAATAAGACAAATGCAAGCAAACAAAAGATAATACCTTTGCAAATAGATTTACCTCGTGTCTTCCATTATCACCTATCTTTCTTTGATCTTGTGTGATTGTAGAGCTCTCAAAAGTTGTACTTCCTTGCTATTAAGATGACAAAGATAGAATGGATATGTGGAGGATTATGCAATGGAACTACAATGCAATAACTAAGATGAAGGATGGGGATAATGATATACATCCATGGTTGATGATAATGGGATGAGAATAATGAATGCTAGATGCAAATGCAATGGAGCCAAATGCACGTTTGGGAGCTATGGAATGTCTACAGAATAAGATTACTAAATGCTTGAGTGGATGCAAAATGAGTGTGAGAACCTTTCTTTTATAGGCTAAGGATGGACCAATTCCAAGTGTCAATAGATCCACGACTGGAGGAATTATCTGTGACATGTACGGTTGAGATGGAGTTGAGGGAGATAAACATGGGAAATGTTCCTACTATGCTTACAAGGTAGAGGAATAAGTGGATCCATGAGCCACATGTCATTGTGCTCACAAATGACCTGTGAGTTAAAAGTGGAAGACTTTGAGGAGATTGTGGAAGGACTCTTGATCTGTTGGAATGTGAGAGATGAACTAGAATTAGAAAGACAAGTGTCTTTCTCCTTGGAGATGATTGAGAAATAAAAGGACACATGTGGAGAAGAAATAGGGATGATTAGAGGATAAATAGGACATGTGGGTGAGGGTAATTAGCTAATTAAATATTAAAATATTTAATTATGTGTGCAACATGGTGAGGTGTCCAATATGACATGGATGAGATGATGTGGAATTATAGAATTTAGGACTTTGGAATAGAGGAATTTGTGATTAATTAAATAATTTAGGATTATTTAATTAGATGAGACATTAGAGAAATTAGGGTATTTTAATTAAATAAATTGATTTTATTCAATTATTAGAGGAATAAGAGAAATGTGAACCATTTAAATAAATTAGGATATTTATTTAATTAATATAAGAATAAGAATTAAATATTTATTTAATTCGACTCAAGCCATTTTTAGGTGTATACATTTTGCCCCTCTTTCATGCAACGTGCTTTATCACGTTGTTTCAAAGAATAAAATTTTTTTGACTGTGATACATACCCCAATTTGCCCCTGGTACAAGTTTAATGATGATAGGATGCCCCCTCGAGAGATTGGTCAGGTTGGATGATGTTGGCAAAAGGTGGACGAACAATCTCACGACATGCAAGATTTAATGACACATTCTGCAGGTAAAAAGTTCAGGCGACGGTGAAAGGAAAATTGATGAAAAACATGTCCCACACTCACAGGATTAAACACCTCCAGTTAGGGCTCATTTGGCTACAAATAGGGATGTGGGGTCACACTCCTAGTCGTTTGCACACTTGTCATTTGTGGAAAGTTTATAGGAGCTCTAGTGTTGTAGCAGTGCAAAGCAGTCAGCAAAGATGGATCGAATTCTGATAGAGAGCCACAGATTTGAGAGGATCCAATGACTTAGGCAGCTAGCAGACTACGGACCCCCGGTATGTACTCTTTCAAACTTGGTCACTTTTTGCATTTAATGTGGTCAAATTCTAGGTCAAACTTTGCATTTTTGAATGCGCGGCTTTAGGGTTTTGGCGCAAACAAGCCAAGAATCTGCACAAATGTTTCGATTCGACGCATATGAGCCTGGAATTGGTGCATACGTGAAATTTTTGCAAATGATAAGCAGTCTTGTGCAAATGAATAGGGTTTACGCGCATGCAAGTTTTTAGGCACATACAACTAGCAATCCCATGCATGTGTTATAGATCGGCGCATGTAGAATAAAAATGCGCATTCGAATAGGGATTCTGCACATGCATAGTGATGTTGTGCATTTTATATAAACACGCGCATGTAACCCCTAATTTTGTACATTTGCCAGAATTTGTACAAATGGATAAGGGTTCAGCATATTTGATGTAAAGCTACGCATCTGGTAAATAGAGATGCGCATATGGACAAAGTAGGTCAATTACTTAGCTAAACTGGTGAAGTCGGCATTGAGTGTGATGTTGGCCAACTGATAGGTCATCATGGAGATTGATAGAATCTCTGAAAAGATGATAGGATAGTTAAGTAACTTGTTTGATTGATAGGATAGATGTGCAGCCTAGTTGTTGTGTTTTTAATCCGCTTTGTTATCGATTTGCAAGAGATCCTGGATAATGTTTTGATGTCAAAGGAGAAATTCCCAGTTACACAGCTTCTTAGACCCTTTTTGACCGACACTGACCACTTGGTGCTTGGATCCATTAGTTTATGGTACATCTGCTTTATGCCTAAGATGCAGGCGAATCTTAGATTACTGACTACTTTAGGTGAGAGGTACCACAGTGAGACAGGTACATTTCACTTTCTGACAGGAGAGATGATGGTGACCTTGGAGGACGTTCATCAGATTCTTTGGATACTAATTTAGGGTGAGCTTGTTGAGTAAGAGTCTACGACTAGAGCTGGATTGGTTGAATGTAAACGAGTGTTTGATGACCCAGATTTAGAGGGTCCAGAGATTAGCTAGGCTAATATGGCAAAGTATTATGAGCCCCTACCAGCTATATTAGTAGGTTTGATCGAAGGTGTTGTTTGCCCTAATAGGAGATCTCGTGGCTTCCAGGTTGGATGGGGACGGACACTAGAGCGGATGGTACAGTAGGGGACACAGTTCTCCTGGGGTCCTTGCATCTTGGCTCACTTGTATCATGATTTACATCAGTTTGTATATGATGGAGCTATGAGTCTATCTGCTGGTGTTTCACTACTTCAGATTTGGTCATGGTTGCATATAGTAGTCACTCGATTGATTGGTATGGGAGTGAGGGGACATGATAGGCCTTATTCTTACAGGTTTTAGGAGACTCTTTCCTAGCCCAAGATGGAAAAGCTAGAGTAATAGCATCATACATTGGATAATGTGGATGAGGTTGAGTGGAGACCATACCTAGATTGTGAGGTGTGGGATGAGGATGCAACAGAGTTACCCTATTGTTTTCAGACATGATGGATGATAGGGAGGACTCCCTATATACTAGAGCACCACATTATTACTTGTGTGCTCTAACAGTTTGGCAGGATTCAAGGGATGCCCCAAGGTACTACTATTTTTTCTCAAACGCACAAGGAGCATCCGCTGTGGGGTCCGGTGGCTTCTTATGAGACAACTAGGACAAACTTTTTACAAATTCCATACCAGGCATGGGATCTGAGATGACACATAGTGGATGCAAGCATGACAGCAGATTTTGCAGCGCACTTTACTACCCATCTAGTTCTGAGATACTCCAGACCTGGAGAGCAGGCCTGCGGTAGGAGAATGATGATGATGATGATGACGAGGATGCCCCTCAACAGAGGAGGAGATGGCAGCGAGGTGGGAAGGATGGCTGAGGTGGTAGGGGAGGAGGAGATGATGGTGGGGGCGAGGGGGAGATGATGGTAGAGATTATGGGGATGATGGTGGTCAGAGGAGGGTGAGACAGAGGGGATTGCCCCAGATGTAGGTACAGCCACAAGCTTACGTGTAGGTACAAGGGCAAATTGGACAGGAACAGGCACAGGGCCAGGTTGGGCAGGGTGATGGGGATACAACACTGTGAGCCTAGGTGGCTCAGCTACAGGTACAGGTTTCTCAGCTGTAGGGTCAGGATGATAGACAAGTGGTAGATTTATGAGCCTAGGTGGCTCAGTTACAGGCACATGTTACGCAGTTGTAGGGGGATGTCCAGACTGCCATTTTAGAGCAAGATACAATGATTTAGAGATATAACAGGGCAAAGACCCTACTACAATAGATGCAGCAGACCGCGGCTCAGGGTTGTCATAGCCAGATTGTGTCAAACATGGTTTGGGATGGGCAAGAGATCTTCTACTGGAGAGGGTTGTATGAGCAAGTTGTGCCACCAGAGCAAAGGGTGAGTAGCTTCCATCCTAGCTCATGCAGCAGGTCAAGGCAGACATAGACAAAGAGTGTAGGGATGATGAGGCCACCACTTCCTCATGGGCCTTTAGGGACAGGTCCTACAAGTCCTCAGCCTCCTCCCTAGCAGCCACAGGATCCAGCACCTTCCAGAGCTAGTTCCACATAGCCACCATTTTGGAGACATGCATCATGTTTATTATCACTTTTCTATACACCATTTTTGACAGCTCGAGACAAGCACTTTTATGATATCATTGTATACTTGGACATCATTATTATTATTATTATTATATAGATGAGTTTGATGGACCACATGCATGTGTTCTTATGGATGGATGCTATTTATATGTGATGTTATTGATTATTCTCTATTTGTGATGTTTTTAACATGTTGATGCTATGATGCCTATGACACTTATGATATGATGTTTTTATGATGTTACATGATGACTAATATGTATGCTGAATGTATAATGATCTTATATGCTTATAGTTTATGATGTTCTAATGCATATGATGCAGGAGCATCCCTAGTTCAAGAGCAATCTTGAATCAACCAAAAACATTTGCATTTCAATTTGTTTCTTTTCATTTTCTAGTTCAGTCAGAAGCAATTTCTGTATTTTGGTCCAGTTGCATTTTAGACCTTGTAGAGCTAGACTTAGCATCTACATCATATCTAGAATTTAGAGATCCACACATCATTACTGGAAAGATATCGCTATTAGAAAATTGATCATTTTCTCATAACAGAGCATCCTAATAATCACATATAACCAGCTGAAGGAGAAACCTATAGAAGCATTTCTTGATCTGTGAACCCTAATGACACATCATTCAATGATCTTTGGTTCATGGTAGACCTTTCCCAAAGATCCGCACATCATTCCATTCATTTTCTGAAGGAGTTCTATGCAATTAGGTCTGACCTATCTATGTACATATGTTACAGCTCTTCATTGGAGTTTGTGACCTTCTTTGGCTGACGTGGAGGAATCTTATGATCTGGACTTGATATATATTAATGTAATATATCCTTAGGAGAGCAGTGATTCACATAGTAGCATCTGATAGTTTATATTTTTGTGAGGAGCTTCAAGCTTTATCTTGCGCATGTATGTAATCAGGCCTATGAGCCCTAATTGTAAGCCCACATGTTGCTGGTCAATCTCTATTTGAATTCTATGATATACTGAAGGACTGAATCTTCAATTGCTTCATTTCTCTAAGTTGTTTCCATTGTGTTTACTCTTGTTGCATGGTCTGAACAATTCATTCTGTGAACCCTCCTACTGTGACTGCACCAAGTGGTATCAGAGCGAAAGTTTGAATCTTTGGGAGCAAATTGAGAAAAATTGGTGAAGGAATTCTGTAAGATCTTGTGGTGGATAGATCACCGAATTGAGGCAGGTTACTTGTGTTGCAACCGATTGCTGATTGTGAGGTAATTGTCACCTTGTAGCCCAATCACCGAACTTGAGGTAGTTTAGTTTACACTTGATCCTAGGAAAATACCGCCGATGAGAGTTGCTTCTATTGGAACAATGGCTGGAAGAATGGATGAGATGATGGATATGATGAAAATAATGTGAATTCGATTGGATGTTATTGAAGAAGATAGGTGAAGAGGGTTGACACCAAGACCTAATGTTGAAAGTGAGGATGAGGAAGAATTTCAATCTGTTGAACAAACTGGCGAAACCCTAGGAGGTGATGAAGAAGAATCAGATCAAGTGAAGATGTTGTGAGCTATTTCAAAGATTGGAAAGAGACCTAGAATTGATGTGCCAAACTATACTGGTAATTTGAACCCTGAAGAGTTGATTGACTGGATAAATGACATGGAAGAATACTTTGAATATGAAGAAGTTGAAGATCCGGATAAGGTGAAATTTACAAAGACAAAGTTGAAAGGACATGCTGCTATATGGTGGAAAGAAGTTTAGTTGGAAAGAAATAGAAGAGGAAAAGAAAAGATTACAAAATGGGATAGGATGGTGACAAAGTTGAAGAATCAGTTTATACCTGCTGACTATGAGTTGGAGTTGTTGAAAAGATTGCAAAACCTGAGGTAAAAGGAGAAATCTGTGAAAGAGTACACTGAAGAATTCCATAAAATAATCATAAGGACAAGACATAGTGAAGAAAGCAAGGAGAAAGTGGCTAGATACATCAATGGACTGAGATTGAACATTCAAGAGGAACTAAGCTTGGTGAGGATGACATCTTTGGAAGAAGCATATCAGTTTGCCTTGAAATTTGAAGAGAAACTGAATAAGAGGCATGATCAGATATAAAGAGGAAGAGGAGGTAAATTTTAGAGAGGTAGGACTTATTCCAGAGGACACAGATCATTTCTGGAGCATAGCAAGCCTGATAGCCCATTTAAAAAGGATGATAGAGATACTAATGCATACCAGAGAAATGACAAATTTTCATCCCAGAGGCAACTATAATTCATACTGAAATGAAGGGTATAGAAGAGAAGGAAGAGGATTAGATAAGAGGACATTCAGAGGTACTTGTTTCAAGTGTGGAGGTGAAGGACATAGAGCATTTGAATGTAATCAGGGTAGTACAAGCAAGAGGACAGAAAATAGTGGAAGAGTAGCCTATGTTGAAGAAGAGCCTATTGAACTAGGTGACCCTTGTTCTGTTGGTAAACCAGAGAAAGGACAATCATTGGTGATGATGAGAGCACTATTTCAATTAGAAACAAATGAGGAACCACTACAGAGGAAAAGTTTGTTCAGAACAAGATGCAAATTAGGAGGGAAGTGTTGTAAAGTTGCAATTGATAGTGATAGTTCTGATAACTTAGTTTCAAAAGAGATGGTGACTAAGCTAAAGTTGGAAAGATTGAAACACCCTAAGCCATATCAGATAGCATAGATTCAAGATGATCATAAGGTACTGGTGAGTGAAAAATGTTTGGTGAAATTTCATATTGGATCTTATCATGATGAAGTCTTGTGTGATATTATGCCTATGGATGTATGTCATATCTTATTGGATAGACCTTGCCAATATGATAGAAAAGCTATACATGATGGGAGAAAGAATACATATACTATAACATCAAATGGAAAGAGAATTACTTTGATTCCTTTGGAGGATGACCCTAAGACTAAAGTATGTGGAAATGCTAGAATCTGTTTGGTAGATGGAAGGAGATTTCTAGATGGTTTGAGACATGAGAATATGTGTTATGCCTTGATTCCTAAAAAGCCTGAAGCATTGAAGAAAGAGACTGAAGAATCACAATTGGAGGAGATAAGAGAGTTACTGACAGAATATGAAGACATCATATCAGATAATGTACTTGAAGGATTTCCATCTATAAGGAGTATCAGTCATCACATGGATCTTATACCTGGAGCAAGTTTGCCTAACAAAGCAGCACACCGGATGACACTGGTAGAGAATGAAGAATTGAACAAACAAATACAAGAATTGTTGAGGAAAGGTTTGATCAGAGAGAGTTTGAGTCCTTGTGTAGTACCTGTAGTGTTAGCACTGAAGAAGGATGGAGAATCAAGAATGTGCATTGATTCTAGATAAATAAACAAGATCATAGTTAAGTATAGATTCCCTCTACCTAGGATGGATGATATCATGGATTGTTTGAGTGGAGCAAGATATTTCACAAAGATAGATTTGAAGAGTGGATACCATTAGATCAGAATCAGAGAAGGAGATGAATGGAAGACTGCTTTTAAAACAAATGAAGGATTGTATGAGTGGTTAGTGTTGCCCTTTGGATTGACAAATCCACCAAGTACTTTCATGAGGTTGATGAACGAAGTCTTGATGAAATTCTTGGGTAAGTTTGTGATTGTATACTTGGATGATATTCTAATTTTTAGTAAAACAAAAGAGGAACATTTGTCGCATATTTGTTGCAGAGGTTAAGAGAAGAGAAATTGCTAATAAACATAAATAAGTGTAGTTTCATGAAGGAAGAGTTGGTATACTTGGGATTTGTGATTTCTGTGGAATGATTGAAGATGGACCCCTGGTAAAGTGAGAGCAATTATTGAATGGCCTACACCGGAGAGCATTAGACAAGTTAGATCATTTCATGGATTGGCTAGTTTCTACCAAAAGTTCATTAGAAATTTCAGTTCAGTTTGTAACCCTATGACAGAGACAATGAGAGGTGACAGAAAAGATTTTAAGTGGACATCTGGAGCAGATAAAAGTTTTGAATTGTTGAAGCAAAAGGTGGTAGAGCAACCTATTTTGGCATTACCAGATTTCAATAAGGCATTTCAAGTAGATTGTGATGCAATTGGAAGTGCAATTGGAGCAGTATTAAGTCAAGAAGGTAGACCTGTATCTTATTTCAGTGAGAAGTTGAATGATGCAAGGAGAATATATTCGGTTTATGATTAGGAGTTCTATTGGTTTTTTCCCAGACTAGATGCTTTTTCCCAGTTATCCCTACAAGGTAGCCATCAATGATCAATAGGATCTCTGGGCCAGGGGCCAACAGTGTAGGAGATAGACTCTATAGATATCTCCTCTTCTTCTTCAGGCTCTGCAAAACCTAGGGGGGTATTCTGTATTCAACATCCATAAGATATGCTTGTGAATTGGGGTATGTTGACACAAAGCAGATAAATCCTCCTTTATGTAGACTAAAACTATGAGATAAGTGCAAAGGGGCTAGCTTTGGGCCTATGTTTAGTTGTGAGATAGAGGATTTTGATCCTAAAACTACTTCTAAGGTCCTAATGGTTTGGTTTTGAAGTTTTAAATTTAATTTTATATTTGGATGCAAAACTAGGACCTAGGGTGTAACCTCAATACAAGACTAGACTGGTGCCTACTCAGGGCTCGGAGTCAGTAGACATACACATGTGAATGGTCAGCATAAACATATACCAAAGACTAGATTTCAAGGGGGTTTGTTTAGCACCTACCTTACAGATACTTCCCAAGACTAAGTATTTAGTTATCTCTGCTTACAAACATCCTTACTGCAGTACATTCCTCCCAACACTTGATCTAAAACATTTAATCTACTCCTTGAGCAGAAGTAAGAAATCAAGCATTCGATACAATAAACCTATATTCTAGAACCATAAACACCCCTTAGATGCTTAGATTTAGAAGAAGAACACACTCAGTTTGGAGATAGATAACAGAACACATGAAACATAGCATTACTCATTTAAATCAACATGAAACCAGTAAATTTATGCATGAGACATACAACATGAGACTCATAAACTCACAAGACATCCAGAATAGGACCACCAATGAAGTATCTTATCACAACACCAAAATTTATCCAGCTTTCAACAACAACAAATGAGTAACATCATCTGCTATATATAGCAAAAAGGTATACTCAGCATTAATTGCACATGGTTGACTCAAAGTTTCACCAGATACATTGCATCATGAGAAAATGGCGCTCAACACATTGAATGCAGCAGATGGGAGAGGAGACAGGGTGGTTGAACTCGAGCCCTGCATCACCGCCTGGGGATTCACATCTTCAATCAGGAGGTTAATCTATCCATGTCTTCGCCCATACCCTGTAACATCTCCCATTAAAGGCATACCAACCCGCGGGCTTGGGAAATGCAGTAGATTGTGCGCTTTTGAAATTTTCCCGCCAAGAATCATGACCTAACTTTTCAAATCATGTGGGAACTAATTATCCCACATTCACCCCACAGCGACCTACTCAATACTTTATAAACTAGGTCATGAGCGTACATGATGTCACGCAATTTTACCTTGCGTGACCAACAAACCATCTACTAAGACCCCATCATCATAATCTGCGCCATCGGTGAACCTCCTGCATGATACCTCGACATGCAATATCACCCCGATATTTCATATCACCCTGATAATAGTGAACCTCATGCTGAGCCCACCTGACATTCAAAATTAGCCTGATGATCATCCTGATCGGTGCAATCCTGACACATCGGAAAAAGATCCTCCTTATCATATTCAAACCAAATACCTCACCGATGATCCACCTGTACTTGCTCATGTCCTCATCGGTGATCAGTGGGACCCTCATCATATCTGCTGATAATAACTGTCATGCCGAAGACCACATGATGCATCCTGTTGATCTAGATGCTGTCATCGTCATATTGACAAAGTAGGGTGATATTCAAAAGATGACTGATGTTTGGAATATCACCCCCCACAAGAAAATTAGATCGCAAGACAAGCAGATATCAACCCTCACTTAAAATTGACATCCGCACTATCGGAGTGATCTTGTAAGATGAGGTGATATTTGAAACATGACCCCCCCCGGTGGAAAATGATGAAGCCGTTAGATAGGCACTTCGCGGATCAAGTGATTGTGAGGTGATAAAACAACATAGGGGTGATCATAACTAAGATCACCCAACATTTGAGACATGACCCCCCCTTTTCAGAATATCGGGTCATATTGAAAACTTTGCAGTAGCACTAGGGTGATCTTTGAATATGACTGATATTTGAAACATAACCCCCCGAGTGGAAGATCAGGTCATATACGAAATATAACCCCCCGCAAGAATATCAGGTTAGACCAGAACTT
This sequence comes from Cunninghamia lanceolata, assembly GCA_027924645.1. Taxonomy (NCBI): domain Eukaryota; kingdom Viridiplantae; phylum Streptophyta; class Pinopsida; order Cupressales; family Cupressaceae; genus Cunninghamia; species Cunninghamia lanceolata. Next base: position 12,456,085 of record BSBN01001101.1, read on the forward strand.
TGACAGGCTATAACTTCCTCACTTGGCCGAATTTCAGGGTGATATAAAAGGCAAACCTGCTTAGAATTTTACATTCTTCCACATGGTAGGCTTCCTAAGGCAAGATTTCAATTCTAATTTTTTTAGGTTTCAGGCCTCAAGATCACAAACATACCTAACATGATGCACATACACACTGAAAGATGTTGCATAGACAGAAACCCTGACTTAACACAACCTCATGCCGTGAAAACCAAGCTGTCATGTGCAAGCACCAACAGTTCTATGTCATAATTCAAGCCTTGAAGAAGTGGAGACATTACTTGTTGCCTAAGGAGTTTGTGTTGTATACAGATCATCAAGCTTTGCAATATCTGAATAGTCAAAGTAAGTTGAATCAAAGACATATGAGGTGGGTAGAGTTCATGCAAAGTTATACATTTGTGTTGAAGCATAGGAGTGGAAAATCAAACAAAATTGTTGATGCCTTGAGTAGGAGAAGAAACTTGTTGACAGAGATGAGAGTTGGAGTGATAGGATTTGATGAATTGAAGAATATGTATGAGGGGGACATTGATTTTGCAGAACCTTGGAAAGCATGTAAGGAACCTATTGCGATAGATAGGAGTATGTAGTTGGATTATTTCATTCAGGAAGATATGTTGTTCAAAGGAAATCAGTTATGCATACCTAGAAGTTCAATGAGAGATAATTTAATCAAGGAGAAACACAGTGGCGGATTGGCAGGACTTTTTGGCATTGATAAGATAGTGGCTTTGGTGAGTGAAAACTACTTTTGGCCTCAGATACATAAGAATGTTCAAAGATTTGTGCAGGGTTGTAGAGTTTGTCAAGTTGCAAAAGGGAGTAGTCAAAATACTGGATTGTATAAACCTTTGACACTACCAGAGAGACCTTGGGAAGACATAAGCATGGATTTTGTGATGGGATTGCCTAAGAAACAGAGAGGACATGATTCAATATTTGTAGTGGTGGATAGATTTTCAAAGATGGCTCATTTCATACCTTGTAAGAAGACAACTAATGCAGTGCATGTAGCTGACCTATTTTTCAAGGAATTTGTGACATTGCATGAATGACCTAAGAGCATAGTTTCAGACAGAGATACAAAGTTTGTTGGATACTTTTAGAGGACACTTTGGAAGAAGATGAAGATAGATTTGAAGTTTAGTTCATCTTTTCATCCATAGACTGATGGACAAACAGAGGTAATGAATAGGAGTTTGGGAAACTTGTTGAGATGTTTGGTTAGAGAGAAAGTTAGAAGTTGGGGTTTGATTCTTTCACAAGCAAAGTTTGCATACAATAATTCAGTGAACAGGAGTACCGGAAGTGTTGGAAATAAGGTAGATGACTGAGAGGGGGGGTGAATCAGTTATCTCTAATAACTTTACTTTATTTTTCTTTTTATAATTTGAGCAGTATAAAACACATAAGCATATATAATCATGAGAGCAGAAATGAAATCAACACACATAACACAAGGATTTTGACATGGAAAACCCTATTAAGGGAAAAACCACAGGGTGACTAACCCAAGATTGTATTCTCTGTTAAAAGAATAAGAAGTACAAAATGGCACTTGCCAATTAGGGCTGATTGCCGGAGCACACTACTCACAAGAGGCACACTGCCTACAAGAGACTCACTATCTACAAAGTTTATAGAAAGTAACCAGGTGTTTGAACTAATGAGAGGCATCCACATATGCTAAGGTTTAGTTCTAGTTAGGCTCAATATATTGATCTAATACACTTCATTCTTCCTCTACTTTAGTGTTTTTGTTCTGTCACATACCAACCTTGTATTGTTGATTCCACACTTATCTCTGCCTTTCCTCACACATTATCATACCACATACACACCTTCATACTAAAATCCATCCGGTATATATATCTGCACCAAGGATTTCAACATCTTTCTAGTCAGCAACTGGAATACTCAAGATATTTACAAAACACTGATATGTCGACTGAATCCATGCTTAATATGTGATGCGTATCAAAAACATAGACATAGAAGTCACCAATCATGTCGGCCAACCATGTATGATCCCTTAAATAGCTTGATCAACATCAATTACTCATCCAGATTGAAGTCTGATACTCTGTTGGTCAGTTCTTCCTCAGTCTGCTCTGTCTCTTAGGAACCCAACACTTAGATGCTCATATCTTTTCAATGTTATATCACCAGAGGCTCAATATCTGTAATATGGTAGTAATGATACTCCTCTTGACTTATCCAAATCTACAACTTGCTGAGATACACCATCTGAGAGATCTAGACCTGATTGTCAGACCTTGTTGCGTGCTCTGTTCTTGTTCACCAGACCAAAACACTCTTCAATCTAACTTCCGGTATAGGCATACAATGTGTTGCGGATGTGTGGGATAGACTTTGTTGTCATCAATGACAACACTCATGAAGCCACATAGTGTCTCTTGCCAACAACCTCCCCCTTTGGCATTGATGGTAACACTTAGTGAAAAATGACTAAGTGTCGTATTAGACTCCCCCTTTGCTGATGCTCTATCTTATGCACTATTTTACCGGAGCTCCCCCTTAGCTGGATTCCACATTTTTCACTACTCTTCACTCCCCCTTTGACATCAATGGCAAAGGGTGGAATCTGCACACTAAAATTTTAAAAAAATTAACCTATACATAGTCGTATAAGTATATATACATGTTATACTCACATATACTTAAGTACATCTGCAAAATTGGTCTTCAACTGTACAAATTCTATTGCCCAACTCTGCTTCATCCTGTCCAAAATTGAGATGTGACAACTCAACAAAACTGCATAAGCTTCTACCCTTCTTAAGTCTGTCAGATCACTGGTCCAAGTTGTGGTCTGAGCATCAGTTAAGGCATCATGCATTGCCTCTAACTTAGGGATAATTATCCCTCTAAGTTCACTTATCCTACTTATTATATTCTTCTTTTCCTTTTCAAGCCTCTTTATTTCATTTATAATGGAAATAGCCTGGCATTCTTGATTCATTATGGATGTGGTGAGGGGATCAAAATTCTAAGGTAAACTTGTCAGTTTACCTTCTTGTTCTTTTACCTTCTTTTCAATATTCTGTCACTTTAGACCAGGATAGACAAAATTTGTACATTTCTCCACCATCCTTAAGAGAATTTTCAAGGCTCTTTATCCCAATATCCAGGGTCCTCCTATCATTAGCTATGAGTCCCTATACTTCAATGAATCTCTTTCCCAAAAATTCTTTCCAGACCTTTTCTTCTGCCGATTTCTCTAAAGAATCAAAATGAGAGTTGACAGAGTTTACCAGAGATTTTAGGTTACTAGATGGAGAGTCCGAAGGATCCTTTTGGAAGGATTGCATGATCTTTTCTATCACACCGGATGCAATCTCTATCAGCTCACAGTCTTCCATGTGAGACCTCAAAAGCTTTTCTTTTACTTTAGCTTGAGCAAAAGATGCTACCTTCATTGTTTGGGCTAGAAAGAGGGAATCAAAATTTAGTGGTCCTTGAAAAAGTTTCAGTTCATCTATCTCCATCAGCTCTTTGTTCAAGAATTTATTCACTACCTCTGTATTGTCTCTTGCCGAAGACTGAGTCTTCTTTCCTTTTGCAGCCTCAAAACTGTCATCAGAGATCTTCTCTGTTTGTTCTTCTTCTCTTCCCTTTACCTCCTCTTCTTGACTCAATTTCTCCTCTTTTCTTCCTTCTCCTTCAATTCCTGAGTCTGCAGGGGGATCTGAAGGAGAGATGTTAACTTCTTCATGGACTTCCTCTTCCAGAATAGAGGAATCCAAGTCCTTAGACTTCTCCTCATCTATCTCTTTGGACTCTTCTACATTTTTCTTAGTAGATTCTTCTTTCGATACACTTAATCCTTTGACATCCATGGTAGAAGGTTCTTCATCTATTTCCTCTATAATAGGAAGATCGAATCTCTTGAAGGCATTCTGAAGGATGTCTTCTATTTCTTTTGCCACCTGATCAGTCTCTCCAAGCATAAGTTTGTTCATTCTTTCTTTGCTTCGGAACTCATCCTTGCAGTCCTTAAAGATCATGGTCATTTGTTTTGGAGTAATGGAAGGATAGAGCTAAATTGTAATCTGTTCCCGGATCTCTAAATCCTTTTCCTTGGCATTCTCTTTTCTGAGTTCAAGTACCTTCTCTAGACTTTTGGGAATTAGAGAAATGATTTCAATGAATGCTTTATTATAAATGTTTAGGCCTTGATTAGAGATTCCTCCAAAATTATTTTGTCAGTATCACTGTAATCATCATAAAATTCTATGATTGGTTGCAGGTTCCCATCCATAGTGACTGCCTTGATGATATCATCAATAGAAAGAGTGGGCCTTTCAACAAATTGTTCTGCCTCTTCTTCTTTGTTTTTGCCGACAGAGGATTCCCCAGATGTTTTCTTCTTCTTCTTCATTTTCTTAACTTCCTCATCAGACTCTATTTCATCATCATCCTTTTGGCTTATGTAGGAAGTTGTGGCCTTTGTTTTCGTTCTCTTTTCTCCCTTTCCGGATGTCTTGGCTTCCAGTTTTGAGGCTCTTGAGCTCTTAGAGGTGGCAGGTGTAGAGCTCTTGGAGGATCTAGTCTGGGAGGAGGCTTGCACCGAAACACTTTCTTTTTCTTCTTTTTGTCTCTCTTTCTCAGCTCTTTCTATTTTCTCTCTATTTGCGTCAACTGCCTCTTTTGATATGCCATATCTTTTGGCAATTTCCTCTACTTCCTTTCTAACTTTCCTTTTTATTTTCGGTTGTCTTAGTTTAACATGTATCTTTACACTTAATTCTTGAAAGGTTCCAAACCTTTCTGCCTCAGGGTCCTTAGGCTGACTCAGCAGGTGTTGAACATGTAGCTCCAAGATTTTCTCATCTACTTCATAGCCCATTGGCAATATCCATACTATTATGGGCTCAACTGCCTCCATTAGGCATTGATCAGTGTCAACCATGAAGCATACTATATCCTTATATTTTTCAACTATGGTTTGAGGAATTCTTTCTCTGGCCTGCATCATAGTTTGGAAGTTCTTAAAGTATCCCCAAAGTGCAGTACTTTGAGCCTTGGCATCACCAAGCCTATACATATAGGCTCTGATTTGTATGGCAACTGGTCTGTCATTTGGCCATACCCAACCAGTTGATCTGGGTAGCTCATTCATATAGTAAAAGAACAGACACAGTATTAGCCCACCATACTTGAATGAGTTCTTCTTATCCTTCTTTATTTTTTGCAAGTTTTCTATTAGTTGATTTAGAAGAAGATCACATAGGTCATAATCAACATTTTCCCTTAGCATTTGATATGCTGTATAAATTGCAGTTCCAGACATAGAATTCTCCCTGCTGGAATGATAGATTTTATAACCAATTATCATAGAGGTAAATTTGATATCTGGATCTGTGATATCTTCTATTATCATTGCTCTTTTCTCAAACTTAGATCTAGTAGCTTCACTTACTGTCTGTTTCTTGATAGATTTTAGTGCAGGCAACCCACCAGATGAGTGCAATTCGGTTACTGCCCTAATGGCATCTTTTGTTATCTTGAAGGGCTTCATCAACCACATGAAATTGTCATGTATTCTGCTAAGAACATACCGGACCCATTCATCTTCTGCAAAACAGGGAAAGTGGATGCAATGTCCAAAATGCTTATCCTGGATGGCCTTGTATTGAGGTTTGAGTTCAAAAGTTTCATCTATTAATTGTTTATGGTAGATATCCATCAACTTAGATTCTCCAATTTCCTCAATATGTGCATGGATGTACACCCTAACATCTTCTACGTGTAGAACCCCATGCAGAATGCTAGAAAAAGTGCCTAAGGGATCAACTTCTAGGGATTTGTAGGGGTGTTTCTTGAACTTTGGGCGCGGCCTATCAGTGATCTTAATAATCATTGGAGTAGACATCATGCAAAATATTCAGAAATGAAAATACCTTTTTATGCTTTTAGGGTTCACAATAAGAGCCAGAACAAGTCACTAGTTGAATCAGATTCTGCAGTTGATCCTTGAGAAAGTTGTAAAAACTTGATGCAGAGCTCTTCCTTTCTTCTTCTTGAATGCAAATGTGCAAATGATAAGTAAAAGAATTGTTTTATCTCTGCGCAAACCCTAATTTCCAATGCAATAAATGCACAACTTAAGTCATCTGGTTGCCTTGTTCTTAGAGAGATCCTTCTGAATCACTGAGATGCACTTAGAATCATTTTCAGTGATAATTGACAATGTATCTTCTCTCCTCCAATCATGCCATGAATCCGTAGATCAAGATATTTCAATTTTGAATCATACCAGATCTATCTGTGAAAAACCTACTTTTACTCGATGGCTATCAAACCGGATCAATCTTGGCTGATTAAACTTTTCAAAACTCCTTGCGGATCTTTCATAATTTTACCTAGGGTTATTTATATATTTCTCTAAGAACCCTTTAATCCGCAACATTCCATGTGCCAAATTTAGCCACCAATTGACTGGCTGGGGGAATTTGTTTTCCTTTGTGACTCCCCCTGAGCCAGAGCTCATCTGTTTAGTTTCTGGAAGGAATATCAGCACCAGATTCTGATGCGGATCCATCCCCAACATTTTCTATACTTTTCTTCACCCAAATCTTGTTCATCTCCCTTTGAACTTCATCCGCATTCACTTTTCTTTTCCTTTATCTTGATTTTGATTATGATGCACCGAACCCTTTTTATCCTGATTCTTACTTCTACAGAATTTGGCAATATGACCAGATCTATTGCAATTATAGCAAACAACATTTCTTTGCATATTTGATTGATATCCTATTGATCTGCATTGATTAGCCATATGTCCCATTCTATTGCATGCAAAGCATCTACCATTGAATGAATTATATTTGCATATTTCTACATTCATGAAATTTATGACCATACCTTTTGCAATTGAAACACTGTCTGGAGAAGGATGAATTAGTCTGATTCATTCTTCTTCTGCACTGAGTTGTTTTATGACCGAAGTTGTTGCAACTGTAGCAGTATCCATTGAAGGATGGATATCTTTGAGCATTTGGTTGTCTTACCAGAGGTCTTCTAGGCCTATTTCTTTGATTTCCTGATCTAGATTTCTTTTGACCGGATCCGGAGCTTTCACCTTTCTCATAACCCAAACCATGCTTGTCATCTACCCTCTTTTGGCTTTCAAGAAGAACTTCAAGTTGAGCTGAGCTTATCTTGAATTTTTCTTTGTATTCATTTGTTGTTTGAAGATCTTGTTTAAGAGTGTCCATCTGATTCTCAAGTTGTTCTTCATTATCTCTAGCTTCTTCAAGATCAAATTCTAGATGCCTAATTATTCTATCCATTTTGTGGCAGTCCTCTGACTTCTCCTTGAGAGATTGTTTTAGATTATCTTCAATTTTTCTTTTCTCTTCAATTTCTTGGGTGAATCTCATAACCCCTGATTCCATTTCATGCCTTACCATAATGACCTCTTTTGATAGTTTCTCACATAGCTTGTTTTTCTCATTCAGATCTTCATTAGTATCATTGGCTTCACTTTGACTTCTAATTGTTGAAGTAGTTTCTTTCTCTTTTTCACAGAGATACTCAATTTTTCTTTTAGCTCATTTATGAAATCATCAGCTTGTTTGAGTCTTTCTCTCAAGTTATTGACTTTAGAGTGAGATTGCTCAAGATCATCTAGGGCAGACTGAAGTTGTTCCTTCATACTATACATATCCATTGAGATTCCCAGATCTTCCTCAAGCTATTAGGCTATGTTTAGAGGAAATTAGCTCTGATACCAATTGTTGGAAAAAAGGTAGATAACTGAGAGGGGGGGTGAATCAGTTATCTCTAATAACTTTACTTTATTTTTCTTTTTATAATTTGAGCAGTATCAAAACACATAAGCATATATAATCATGAGAGCAAAAATGAAATCAACACACATAACACAAGGATTTTGACATGGAAAACCCTGTTAAGGGAAAAACCATGGGGTGACTAACCCAAGATTATATTCTCTATTAAAAGAATAAGAAGTACAAAATGGCACTTACCAATTAGGGCTCACTGCCCAAGCACACTACTCACAAGAGGCACACTGCCTACAAGAGACTCACTATCTACAAAGTTTATAGAAGGTAACCAAGTGTTTGAACTGATGAGAGGCATCCACATATGTTGAGGTTCAGTTCCGATTAGGCTCAATATACTGATCTAATGCACTTCATTCTTCCTCTGCTTTAGTGTTGCTATTCTATCACATACCGGACTTGTATTGCTACTTCCACACTTATCTCTGCCTTTCCTCGCACATTATCATACCACACACACACCTTCATACTGAAATCCATCTAGTATATATATCCCACCAAGGATTTCAACATCTTTCTAGTCAGCAACCAGAATATCAAGATATTTACAAAACACTGATCTGTCGGTTGAATCCATGCTTAATATGTGATGTGTATTAAAAACATAGACATAGAAGTCACAAATCATGTCGGCCAACCATGTATGATCCCTTAAATAGCTTGATCACCATCAATTACTCATCCGGATTGAAGTCTAATACTCTGTCGGTCAGTTCTTCCTCAGTTTGCTCTGTCTGTCAGGAACCCAACACTTAGATGCTCATATCTTTTCAATGTTATATTACTGGAGGCTCAATCTCTGGAATATGGTAGTAATGATACTCCTCTTGACTTGTCCAAGTCTGCAACTTGCTGAGCTACACCATCGGAGAAATCCAGACCTGGTTATCAAACCTTGTTGCATGCTCTATTCTTGTTCACTGGACCAAAACACTCTTCAATCTGACTTCCGGTATAGGCATACTATGTGCTGTGGATGTGTGGGATAGACTTTGTTGCCATCAATGACAACACTCATGAAGACACACCGTGTCTCTTGCCAACAAGAAGAACACCTTTTGAGATTTTTATCAGAGTAAACCCTAAAGGAGTTACAGAACTAAGAAATATCAGTGTAGAAGAAAAGAGAAGTAAAGAAGCTGAAGAATTTGTAGATCACATGAAGATAGTACATGATCAAGTGAAGAAGCATTTGGAGAATATGAACAATAAGTACAAAGAGAAGGATGATGAGAAGAGAAGACATAAGGAATTTGAAGTTGGCGATGAAGTGATGGTATATCTAAGAAAAGAAAGATTTCCAATTGGGACATATAACAAGTTGAAGATGAAGAAGTTTGGACCTTGTAGGATACTCAGGAAAGTTGATTCAGGGAATGCATATGAAGTGGAATTACTAGAGACCTTGGGTATATCACCTATTTTTAACATTATAGACCTATATCAATATCATGAAACAGAGTTCAGTGACAGCATGGAAGAAGACTTGAAGAAGCAGTTACCACAACAAGCATCGGAGCAGATTGAAGACATTTTGGACAGCAGAGTTGGATGCAGCACTAGAGGAAGACAATACAAAGAATATCTTGTGAAGTGGAAAGACAGACTGGAAGAATATTCATCATGGATTTCTTAGGCTGAGATGGACCGTCTTGCTTCTCCCCAAGCCCCAGCAAAGTGAGGGACTCACTTTTTTCAATAACCCTAGATGTCTGATGCAAGAGCATCCCTAGTTCAAGAGCAATCCTGCATCAACCAAAAACATTTGCATTTCATTTTGTTTGCAGTTCAGTTTGTTTCTTTTCATTTTCTAGTTTAGTATAGGCAATTCAGTCAGAAGTAGTTTCTGTATTTTGGTCCAGTTGCATTTCAAACCTTGCGGAGATGGAGTTAGCATCTACATTCATTCATCTACATCATATCTAGAATTCAAAGATTCACACATCATTACTAGAATGATATCACTATCAAAAAATTGATCATTTTCTTATAACAGAGCATCTTGATAATCACAGACAACCAAATGAAGGTGAAACCTGCGAAAGCATTTCCCAATCTGTGAAGCCTAATGACACATCATTCAATTATCTTTGGTTCATGGCCGACCTTCCCCAAAGATCCACACATCATTCCATTCATTTTCCAGAGGAGTTACATGCAATTAGGTCTAACCTATCTATGTACACATGTTACAGCTCTTCATTGGAGTTTGTGACCTTCTTTGGCCAATACGGAGGAATCTTATGATCTGGACTTGATATATATTGATGTAATAGATCCTTAGGAGAGCAATGATTCACATAGTAGTATCTGAAAGTTTAGATTTCTATGAGGAGCTTCAAAGCTTTATCTTGAGTATGTATGTAATCAGTCCTGGGAGCCCTAATTGTAAGCCCGCATGTTGTCGGCCGATCTCTATTTGAATTCTATGATATATTGAATGACTGAATCTACAATTGCTCCATTTCTCTGAGTTGTTTCTGTTGCGTTTACTCTTGTTGCACGGTCTGAACAGTTCATTTTGTGAACCCTCCTACCGTGACTGCACCAGCATATGTGGATGATTTCTTACATGTACTACATGGTGCTTTGACAATTTTATGTATGATGATTTAATATGCCAATGCTATGACAAATGATACCTATGTTTTTAGATTTTATGGATAATAAATCTTATGTAATCTATGTGGGTAAATGACATCACTATCATAATCTAAATGTTTTAATACAACTAATCCACCTAAGATGATAATGAGCTTTATGATGGACAATGCTTATAATATGCAAAATAGTATCACAATATGAGGTTGTTGGTAACAATCATGAGCTAAATGTTTAATGCAATGAATGAACTACAATGATATGAACTAATGATGGATGCACTTGGGCTAATACAAAATGATGATGATGTATTTTTGTTATGCCCAATATACTCAATCATAAATAAAACAACACTTAGAAGAATTAGGCAAAAGATTTGGATAAGATGGATAATTTAGAAGAGTAATTTGGTCAAATGGACAACATGGATAACTGACAAATTGGATTTTGGATCTTATGACACTTGGATAAATGGCATTTATGGAATTTTTATAAATGAAAATGAGATGCAAACCTAAAATGTATGAATGAGGCTTTGTCATCTTGTATTTGCAAGTATTTGAAGTATTGTTTTCATCATTGAGCTTTTAAAGTGTTGGAAGAAAATACAAGCATCTAGGTATAATTAAACCATGATGACCTGAGTATCTCTTACATGGATTTTGATTTAACAAGTTAATACAAGCATCTAGTCAAAATTGAACCTAGATGACCTGAGTATATCTTGCATGTATCAATAGACAAGGATTGCACCCTTTCATGCTTAGACCCATAATGTCCTCGATGATCTTTTTTTGATCATGTCGTTAGACAAAGTCGTCACATTACTAAATATTGATCCACAAACAGCAAACAAAGGAAAATAATCATACCCCCATCATAGTTGCCCTAGTTTTTTAGACATCCTCAAGTAGCATAGGAATCATGATAACAAAAATCAAGACCCTAAGACTGAAACTGATAATAAACATCAAATCATCTTGCCATAGATATGTTTTCTTGCAATGAAAATAGATATAATCATCCTGATGATTTAGGCACCTTGTTGTCTGATATAGGTCAATGTCCTGTGTCAAGTGTTTTGTTGAAAAGGTTTGTTTGTAGTGTTGCATGTTGTCTAGAGATAGTATTGCAATCTGGTTTGTTTTCCTCTAAGATTTTTGTGGCATTCAAGAATCCAATTCTCAACTAGATCGAGGATTTTACCCCCAATCAAAATAAAGGATTGGTTTATTATGGATGAAACAAAGGGATGAATTGATAGTAGACTCGATGCAATTGGTCCTAATGGACTGACCTAGTGCCTCAGGGGCTCATCGATGATGGCCTTGCCTACGTGACGACACAGAGGCAACGTAGTTTAGGTTGTGGACCATGTGGACCTAAGACCTAGACAGTGGGAATTAGGTGGAATTAGATGGACAAAAGGATGGGTGATAAGGGATGGAATGGATGGGAAGCCTCGGGGGCTTATCAAATGATGGCCATGCCTATGTGATAGCTTAGAGGTGATGTAGTTCAACAATGGTACCAACGATAGGATCACAACGCATGACAAGGTGGATGAAGGATTAGACAGATAGACTGTGGTGAATAAGGTGATAAAGGTGAGTGAACCCAAGCCATGGTAGGTATCTTTATGTGTCTTGATGGGTGCAATGAGAAAAGATTGGATGAGGACTGAGATCCTAAAACATGTAGGAAGTGGTTTATCACAAATAGTGCCTGTTTCCAGGTTTTCACCACTAGCTTTTATATGCATGATAGCCAAATACACATGACACATGTTTTCCAGGTTTTCATCATGGTATCTATCCAAGGCACCTGTTTACCAGGTTTTCACCAGAGGATGAACATATTTTTAATATTTTAATGTTTTTGAATCCCTTGCATAGGGGTTTAGGTGTAGAACTTGCGAAGATGTGTGCTGTTGATGGGATCACCAAATAGTTCACCTTCTGATGTGGCTAATTGATAAGCTCTTGATCCATAAGTAGCAATGATTACATAGGGACCAAGCCAGTTGGGTTTAAATTTGCCTTTCTTCTCCCTATCCTGCTAATTTCTAGGATTCTCTTTAAGAACTAGGTCACCAACCTGAAAGAATCGAGGTTTGACTCTGTGGTTGTAACTTCGTGACATTCTTTGTTGATAGGCTTTTAGATGGTTAAAGGCATGTTGTCTTCTTTCCTCTAGCAGCTCTAACTCCTGAAGTCAGGAAACCATATATTCTTCATCTGATATGAGGCCTTTTAACGATACTCTCAAGGAGAGTAACTCAACTTCAATGGGCAAGATGGCTTTAGAGCCATAGACTAGGGAATATGGTGTTGCACCTATGGGTGTGCAAATGCTTGTATGGTAGGCCCACAAAGTGAGGTTCAGTTGGATGTGCCAATCACGACTGGAATCATTGACAATCTTCTATAGGATTTTCAAGATGGTTTTATTAGATGCCTCTGCCTGGCCATTTCATTGGGGGTAATATGGGGTGGAAAAGCGGCGTTGGATGTGGAATTTGTCACATAGTTCTTTGACATCTTGGTTTTTATATGGTCTTCCATTATCAGTGATAATGGATATAGGGATGCCATAGCAGCAAATGATGTAATTCAGGATTAATGAGGCGATTTGTTTGCCCGTGACATTGGCTAGGGGTACGGCTTTGATCCACTTCATAAAGTACTCAGTGGTGGTGATTATGAATTTATGGCCACTGGATGATGGAGGGTGTACCGTGCCCACTAAGTTGAGTCCCCATTGATAGAAAGGCCAAGGAGTCATTAACGGTTGCAACTCTTATGCCGATGCATGTATTAAGTTCCCATGAATTTGGCATTTTGTGCACCATTTCACAAAATGATAGGAGTCCCTTTCCATAGTTAGCCAGTAGTACCCCATACGTATGAGTTTCTTCACCAGGGTAGGACCACTAGAGTGGATGCCACATATACCTTCATGAACTTCACTTAGGGCGGTTTGATATTCCTCACTGTCGAGACACCTAAGGAGAGTACAATCTAGTCCTTGTCGATACAGGGTGTTAGCGATTATGGTATAATGGGAAGCTTGGCAAATGAAAGTTCTTTTTTGGTTACTAGATAGATCAGGTGGTAGGGTGTTCTCCTTCAGATAGGTATATACTTTTCCATATAAAGGAGAATCAGATCCTACTATGTGGCATATGATGCGAGTTTCGGGGATGTCGTAGGCAGGATGGGATATTGGCTCTACCAAGAACTCATAGCGTGACTCATTTTTAGGTATATCAAGGAGAGATGCAATTGTTGCCATGGCATCGGCGGATTTGTTCTCCAATCTAGGTATATGCTCAAAAGAAATCACAACAAAGTATTCTTTGAAGTCATCTACCATATGCTTGTACCGTATTAACTTCTCGTCTTTAGTTTGGTAGTCATCATTCACTTGGTTGATGACAAGTTGTGAGTCACCATACAC